>CM050423.1:17049415-17675412 GCA_027564155.1 Gymnocypris eckloni scoliostomus | reverse complement strand
AGGAATTCGTAAGAAGGACCACACCTAACTCCGCCCCTAAACCTAACTGTCCCAGAAATTGTACAAAATCGCACGAGTTAGGTCATACGAATGTGTACAAATTAACCATCTCTTAAAATATGTACAAACTGGCTGTGATAGCGTTGGACATTTATAATGTTACAACATTTCTAACAATTCCACAAAAATAAGTTTCTTGTGCACCAATTCAGCATATTAGAATTATTTTAGAAAAATGATTTTATCTAAAAATTCAGATATGCAATCACAGAACATAAAAGATAATCAAATATAAAATATATTATTTAAATGTGTAATATTTCACTGATTTGACTGTATTTTTATCAAACAAATGCATCCTTGGTGAACATGTTTAAAATACATATTTATAAACCTGATTCTATATTTATTACCACTTGTATTACTATATTACTATATTTTATTAGTTTATAAGAGATGCTATTCAAATATCTTTACACTCTCATGAGTCATGCCATGACTCATGAGACAAGGAAACTAGTCTATTCATTAATCTATGTCTGGAAAACCAAAAGCATGCGTCAAAATCACTACAGTATTCACAATGTTGTCTAGTTTTATATTGGCAGCAAATCAGTACAAATATATAGCAAATATTCAATAAATAATTCGCTGTAGTCCACAACTCCCCCAACACTGAATGAAGGCTGACAGAACCACTCTGAAAATAACTTCACCAAATAGTATGAACCATGATAATAGACCACCATACATGTGGCAGAAACCACACGCATCAGTATGATAACTCAAAATGCATTGCTTTCTCTTTGTACCACCTATTAATGTGTTTTTGAAACATATAATGTTTAACTCATTTGAAGCAAGCATTTAGCCTACGTTTGTACACTGAAAACAACACTCAACAGTTTCTACGAGAGGAAAAACAATTACACAAGCCATGTTGCTGTGTTACAAATTGAGAATATATAAGCAGTGCATAAAAAAATTAATCTTGGTGATGTCTGAACAATCTGGCCCATTCATGCAGCACATGCCATGCCTGCAGCTTAGACGATCAGCTGAGTGCAGCTTCTACTACAATACAACATTGTTCTCAAACGAAACGCTGCTTGTTTGCCTTCAAACTCTGTTGTGAGGCTTATCAGAGAAGCACAGCTCCAAATCTCCTTCTGAGCTTGCAAACTGAAATCAGCGTGTGTCCATTTCCTACTGCTCACTGTCAAACAAGCACAACGCTGGCCCAAAAGCCTTCAGAAATGCTGATTTGTTGCTGCTGCATGAGTAAAAGAACTTTGAACAGGAGAAGAGGTACGAAACAGGAAAAGGAAGGGATCTTGCGCAACTTGAGAATAAACCTGACAGAAAAATAGAGAAACTGTAACTTGAATGCAATGTAAGTCGCTTTGGATAAAAGCGTCTGCTAAATGCATAAATGTAAATGTACATTACATAAATTATATGACGAAATATCAAAGCAAGTGGAATCTACTTTTAAAGCAAGACAGCTCAGGGACATAGAAGTTTAAATTATTACAAATATATTCTGAAACATTTTATAATTATTGTTATTATTAGCAGTACATATTAAATGTTAATCAGTAGAAATGTCAGTTAATCTAATATTTTGTATCTAATGCAATTACTTATATTGTGATTTATGACTTTTGCACCTGTTTGATGTGGAGGCTGTAAAACATCATCACGGCATCAAACAGGGACTGAAGGCACTTCCTTTTCAACACTTATCTTCTCTTCCTCATCACATGCATGTTAAACAAACCATGGCCCACTTTCTTTGAGACTTGGAAATCTGTGCGCTTTGATAAGAATTCCTGCCTGTATCTGTATGAGATGTATCTTGTTTTCAAGACAAATATGAAATTTCTCTTGTTCTTGTTAGCCTGACAACTGCTAAATCAACCAAGTGAATTATAGTCCCATGTTTTTACAGAAGATAACATTAAAGTCGTGTTCTGTCTTCATTTCTAAGACTGTCTTTCAGTCTTTGTGTATGGGTGTAAATATAATGTGTATGATTTGTAGTTGTTTTTTTTCGCCCACCAAGGCTGCATTTATTAAATCAAAAATACATAAAAATATTAATATAGTTAATTATATTTGTAAAATGTCATTTATTCCTTTGATGGCACATGATCCTTCAGAAATCCTTAAAATATGCAGATACTGTATCTTATTATCTGCGTTGACAAGAGTCGTGCTGCTTAGTATTTTTGTGGAAACCATGGAACATGTTTTCATGAATTTTTGATGACTATAAATGCCTTTATTTTAAATAGACTCTTTTGTAATACTGACACAATATATACTGTATGCTGCACGATTTCAAACCTGCTATCTAATGTTCCCACAGAAGAGTTATTTGTGTTATGCTGTTTTTCCATGGCCCATACACAAACAAGATAAAAGTAATTATGTTTAAAACCCTCCCAGCACTGCTCACCTGCTGATTATATTGTGAAAGCTGTGGTCACAAACAATACAATACAATACACGCATATGCTTTTTTTCTTATTGGTCTAGTGGTTTTGTGCACACGCTGCTTCCTGGCACATAACAGCTCAACCTTCTTATTTGCTGTTCTACTTTAATACATCAGTGGTTTTTGTCCTGCTATTGGAAGGCCTGAAACCACAATAAATCACTCTGATAATCGTCTACTTTTTACTTACTAAGCCGTAGGGGAGATACATGGTTTCCTTAAATAATTTTGGTGCAATTCACTTATGCAAAACAATTGCTGCCTGTGGCTATGTAAACTAAGCATGTAGCAAACATAAATTATGCTTACTTACCTATATAGAGATGAGTCTTTCTTCCGCACATGGTCGTCTATGTAAGACACACCCAGGGGCTGAACAGGCGTGGCACCAATACCCAGCAGCACCTGGGCTCCAATCAGAAGCAGGTACATCATGTTGGTGTTGGCTCTATTCCCACACGGTTCATCGGCTTTAGAGGTGTTGGAGCACACGTCTCGCCCCATATCCTTGCTCCATGTGTCTGTGACCTTGTATTGACTGACGAGGAATTCTGGTAATGCGGAGAGCAATGCTCCCAAAGCCATGACAATGCCACCGCAGCCAATTAACCGTGGACGGTGGGCTTTAGCACCAAAATAACTAACGAAGAGAATAAGGGCCAGGTTGCCAATCTCAAAGCTGCTGGCGATGACGCCCACATCAGCGCTCTGAAGATTGAAGCGTCGTTCCAGCGTGGTCAGCACACTCACCTAAGAGATAAACAAAGCAGAATAAATGCCAAGTTCTGTCATGAAACTCAAATGGATGATATTCACAGAGTTAAACTACTTGACATTAGCTGATTGGTTCATGTTGCATACACAGCCAGCTTGCTCCTTTATATTTAAATGGCTGGTTAGCTCATTAGAGCAGTTCACAGAGCACTTTCAGAGTTTCTCTGAAAACCTCCACCTCCCAAGCTCCACCTGTATAGATCCTCTACGGGTTATTATATATATGCTATTTGTGCAGCAGCAGTATGTCTTAAATACTCACAGCATTGTATCAGCGTATGTATTAGCAGTAGCATGTTCCTGTAATTGACCTATCGGTAAGCCCCTCCCCTCGAACGCGGACTAGCCAATGGCAGTCGAGTATCAGTTGCACATCTTTAGGTTTCAGCATCAAAGAGAAACATTGGAAGATCCAAAGCTCGAAATTGGTTTTATGGGGTTTATGCTTCAAAAATGGAAAAACGATGTGCCTGGGGTACTTGTAACACTGATTCCAGGTATCCTGAAAGGATGGGCAATATAATTCATTTTATTACATTTCCTGAATCCAAAACAGAGCAAAATGTCTCTAAGTATTCAACCCCAATACAAATGAAGACAAAAACACTCATTAAGTTACAATTTTTCATCTCAAGGTTCTTTATTATTCGTCACATACACAATCATACAAGTATAATCAGTAGTGAAATGCAATCTGTAGAACGTTAATGTTATCTTGTGCTTTAGCAAGGTATCTCTGGCTAAAACTAGCTAATGTTAAAGTTAGTGAGTCCATGCTAATATACAAACCTAAATAGCGGACTGTTCTCGCATCTTGTACAGTATAGGTCAAAAACACATAAACAAAGGTCTACATTCCACTGTCTCTCCATATTAAACTGGTTAAATGTACATTAATTTAATCGTACCCTGCTATACATGAAGTCTTGATTCTGCATGTTGTCATCTGCGATCGTGACGACCGTAAAATTTGAATTTTCTTGCTTGTATTGTGATCTGCAAACCCTTGCTTCGAGTTACCCACCGTATTATTTTTTTTTTTTATAAATCCCTCCATGGAAAATTTAATTCCCATTTGGTGGTCTTCTGTGTCCAAAATTGTGCAAAAACATTGTGGGACAAGGTTTTCACACTGCATCTGTCATTATAAGACAGTGAGTAGCTCTATTTGTTTGTCCGAGAGAGCAAGAGTAACTAAGGGGGGGGCGGGGCTTACCGATAGGTCAATTGCTTTGTCATATCACTGTCATATCTATTATCATGCTAAAATCTTCCATAATGGAATTACTGTAATGCTAATTTGAAATAGCTGTTTAATATCACCATTTCACATATTACAGTCTCTGAACTGGACGACAATTCTACTCAGCACAGGTTGGTGTTCAGGCAGTGTGACGTAAAAGTGTGATGTGGCATCATAATTGCTTAATTTTGTAATTCCGTTTAACAGGATGTATAACAAAATAAAACAATAAATAAATAAATACAAAATTTAGACGTCTCTTTTGGTCATTCTAAGGCCTCATTTATTTGATAAAAATTAAGTAAAATGACAATTTCGTGAAATTTCATTACAATTTAAAATAATATTAAATTAAGTTTTTTTTATATGTTTTAAAAATGTATTTATTCCTGTGGTGGCAAAGCTTTAACAACTAAATGTATTTCCATTACTTATTTTACTTTACCTTATCTTTCAGAAATAATTATAATATGCTGATATGAATCTCAAGAAACATTTATTATTATAAATGTCGAAAACAGCTGTGGTGCTTAAAATTTTGTGTAACATTGTAAACTTAAATTATTGTAGACCTTTACTTATTGCGTCCTTGCTGAATAATGGTATAAAAAACTATTGACCCTAAACCTTTGAACAATATTATATATAGCTCCAGTTTCTTTTTGTTTTCTCTGTTTATTTGTTTTATTTGATATTGATACTTCATGATGCAAAAGCAAAAGGAAACAGGCTGAGGCACAGATCTACCAGCAGGTAGTTTATTGAAAGATCAAAGCAAACAAACTGGAAACACAACGAACAAGAACAAAAGCACAAACAGAGCTGCAACACTAACATTCAACAAAAGACAAAGCACAAGGGAAACACAAGGCCTGTTTATACAGAGAGCTGAGGCAACAAACTAATCAGTAACCATGGCAACTAACAGGGAGATGGGTGTGGTTCAATGAGTGTCCATGACAACAAACAAGCAGAGCAGTAGGAAAACAGGAGCAGAACTAAGTAACAATAGGTACACACTGTAAATAATAAAATAAAAATATTTTACAGAATATTTCTGTATTTTGTACGTTTTTTTCCTGTATTTTTTAAATACGGGGGGATCGTAAAACGTGTTCCTGTGTGGCTCAGTGGTAGAGCATTGCGTCAGCAGTGCAAAAGGTTGTGGGTTCGATTCCCAGGGAACACACATACTAATGAAAATGTATAACCTGAATGCAATTGTAAGTCGCTTTGGATAAAAGCGTCTGCGAAATGCATAAATGTAAATGTAAAATTACAGAAATAGACTGTAAATATACATGTTCTATGTAAACTAACATGGCAAACCTGTAACTGTGAATAACCATAAAAGTTCAGTTTTTTATATATTTTTTCACATAAAAAACTATCCCGAATTTATCAAAACTTATAAACATGCATTTTTATTTAACAGATGACCTTATATAGTAATTTTATAATTTTGAAATTGTATTTTTACAGAAATAAAAACTGTCAACTGTGATATCTGGTCCCAAATGAGTTACATCCTTCCTTATGAATTACTTATTTTAACATATCATTATATATTCTTTAGATGGCATCATTTAGATGTGTGTCATTTAGACTTGGACTGTGTTCTATCTTTTATATCTTTGGCCTTTTATTGTGGACAGCCTAAGGAACACCTGTGCAATAATCACGCTGTCTAATCAGCATCTTGATATGCCACACCTGTGAGGTGGATGGATTATATCTGCAAAGAGAAGTGCTCACTAACACAGATTTAGACAGATTTGTGAGCAATATTCGAGAGAAAAGAGCCTTTTGTGTTCATAGAAAAAGTCCTAGATCTTTGATTTCAGCTCATGAAAAATGGGTGCAAAAACAAAAGTGTTGCGTTTATAATTTTGTTCAGTATCCTAACAGTACAAACATTTATTTGGATTTTTGTAGAATTTTTAATTATCATGTCCCATGCACTCATATGCTTGTATTTGTTTTTCTCTGCAGATAAGTTACTTGAAGAGGTGATATCAGGGTAGAGCTAAAAAGGTGAGAATTGTATAATTTAAAATATGTATTTGATTATATTATACTATATTATATTTGTTGTGGTGTTTCTGTGAAAACCCACATACAAGAGAGTGTTCTTCACATCATAAAGCCAGTAGAAGTGAGGAAAGTGCTTACATGAATCAAAACTACAAGTATGTGTTTTAATTTGTACATACATTTATTATTTACATTTAATTTGTGCAACTTTCATATTAGAAAAGTAACTGTCCTTCCTTTATGCATATAAGAAGGTGGATGAGGATAACGAGATCAAAACGGACCTAATTCAACAATTTAGTGAGATGGAGGTGGTTCTAGTACCAACAGAATGCCATCAAAATGCCATTTGTAGTATAACTTTAAGTAATGTCTTAATAGGTCCATTGGTAATTATAATGATTCAAGCTGAATTTACTGCATGCTGGTTTTGTCATTCCATTTTTCCAGAGATCCTCAGACCAGACTAAAAAACGTCAGAAATCCTCCAAGAATAAAACACAAGGCCTACTTTGGATTTGGATATGCCTTGATGTCCTTGGAATGTGTCCTCCAAAGGAAGCATTTTTCAGTTTTCAGATACAGCCAGGGAATACAGACAGGGATCAAGACAATACTAAACAGCCAAAGGCTGGCATCATACAGAAGTCAAATTCGACTCTAAACACTGAAATACCAAATCTAATCTAATCTGCCCAAGTGATACAAATATATACTAAAATGTATTTGAAATACATTTACATATTTATGCACTTAACAAAAAGATCCTGCAATTTTACTTTTGGTAGACTAAACTGGTATACTTAAAGATAGCTAAATTTGACCTACTAATTTTTTAGTACAAGTGCTGTTGTGTGTAAGTGAAGTTAATTAAGTAAGTGCTGAATTCCAACTAAAGATACACTTAAATACACTTGAATGTATTAAAGTGGAACTATAGTAAGTATACATTTTACACTTAAATGATTAGCTTTCAAATTAAAATTTCCTGATTATTTACTCCCCTTTCATCAAGATGTTTATGCATTTCTTGTTTCAGTCAAAGAAATTAAGGTTTTTTTTGAAAACATTCCAGGATTTGTATCCATATAGTGAACTTCAATGGACTCAAAAAGGTTGAAGGTCAAAATTACAGTTTCAGTGCAGCTTCATATGGCTATAAATGATACCAGACGATGAATAAGGGTCTTATCTAGCGAAACGATCAGTCATTTAAAAAAATAAATATGCTTTATAAACACTCAAATGCTTGCCTGGTCTGCGATGTGCATCCCAGACTTCACGTAATACGTAATGACATTGAAAAGGTCACGCTTGACTGCTCCTCTAAGTTCAAAATCGTCAGACATCGTTGTTTTACCTTGTAAAGTCCTTGAGTTGAGTTGCATTTGCACATTCAACTTGTAAACACTGACTCGGTACTTCCGCCTACGTCAAGCATGACCTTTTCAACGTTATTACGTATTACGTGAAAGTCTGGGACGCACATCGCAGACCAGGCGAGCATTTGTATTTATGAAGCATATACATTTTATTTGTATTTTTTAAATGACCGATTGTTTCGCTAGATAAGACCCTTATTCATCGTCTGGTCTCGTTTATAGCCCTTCGAAGCTGCACTGAAACTGTCATTTTGACCTTTAACCGTTTGGAGTCCATTGAAGTACACTATATGGATATCATTTGTGGAATGTTTTCATCAAAAACCTTAATTTCTTTTCGACTGAAGAAAGAAATACATAAACATCTTGGATGACATGGGGGTGAGTAAATTATAAGGAAAATGTAATTTGAAAGTGAACTAATCCTTTAATATTAAGAAATGTGCATTGTGCACAAGCAGTACTCCAAATAAACTTTAATTACACATTTTATATCAGTAAGTCTCGAGTGATATGTAGATTTGACCTATACTTAGTAAGAAATAAATGTATTTTAAATATAGTACTTTTTTACTAGGGTGAGAATGGTGTCGTGATAGTAAAGATCAGCGGCAAATTTCAAATAGAGGAACTGTCTTCACTTTCACCATTTACCAAATATAAGAAAATGAGATACAGTAATGGAACATGGAAAAAGGCATGTCAGATTAAAGTAATCAAGTTCACAATCAAACCAAACACATCTATTCTAACAAGAGTGGAATAAAAGGACAATAAACCCATGTCAAAGAAGATAACTAATGACCCAGTAAAATAGTCAGTTTGACAAATCCTTTCAATCTGTGAAAACATCAACATGCTACTTGTCACACATTCATTATCAAGGCTTATGACAAAAATAGCAGGTGGAAGTGAAAAAATGCCACCAGGCATCGTTGATGAGCAATCGCGAGGCTTAATGAAGCAGCTTTGAGCTGGAGCAACACAAATATGGCATGGCTGTGAAAAGAGCATGTTATTGAGGCCATGCTCTTTATTATAATCCTATTTCTCTAGGGTAGGCCTCTCTCAGATTCTGTGTAGTGGTCTTTGCAAATCTCCCATGCTGCACTATAGATTCCTACAGACTGGGTCATTTTGATTTGATAAACAAGATAATATGCATGGATTCTCTCGATTAGCTACATACACAGTTCTCTGGAATACTTGATTCTGATTGGTCAACCGTGGCATTAAGCAACAATATGAATACATGTACAAATATTTATGTTACTTAGTAATTATTCATGTAAAAAAGGAGTTATTACAACAACAACAAAAAACTCCTTAAATCGCTGTCTTTCTCTCACTGCGAGTTTCTATTCAGCTTTCAATGCAATTCTATAAATGAAAATGTGTCCAAAAAGGATAGAATCAACTGCACGTGCACTTTATAATGGCTTTACCACTCTATCCAGTGTTATTTATAGGCCTCTTTGTGAATTATGGTGATTCTAGTGTCATCTGAACTTCTAAATAACACACCTCAATTGGTGGATTAATAAAACTGTGCAGTGTGAAAAGGCACAATTTCTGTTATCAAATAATCTGTCAATTCTGTGCAGAGGAAGATATTCCTGCACAGTTAAAATGCATGTTGTGAGTAATGAGTTTATTGCGAGCTCTAAACAGAGCAGTGATGTTTTTGTCATGACTGCCTGATAACTCAGTTTGCTTTAACTGAATTTCTGTAATTAGTCTAGTGCAATTTAATTGGAAAGTACCTTGGACAGTCTGGCAAACTGCTCTGTTTTGTGCAGAACTGTTGCCTGTGACACATTTGCAGTCTGTTAAAAGCCTGACTTAAAGGTGTCTTGTGTTACAGTTAGTAATATGAAACATGCAAGACACTTCTCACTCGCTGACTGTTAAACTGTTGGTATATGACTTAGATAAACTGCAAGAAACACAGCATGTACTTGCGACACAACTTAAATATCAAAGCTACTTGGTCAACATCCATAACCATTCTTCACATTTTGAATATTGTTCTATCAAGAAGGTTAGAGAACACTTTACTATACAAGGTCTTTGTTAATGTATTTGGGTCTAAATTCACGAATTCATCAAAATTCATGAAATAATAACAGACTATATCTTACCAATATTTCCATTGTGCCAGTACAGAATTATTTTAAGATCTGGCCTAAAAGAATTGGCATGTTTCAATCCCAGAGTTATCCCAACATTAATTTTAAGAGCTCATAATGTCAAGTGACAAACAGGATTTAAGCTTTAACACAGATTAATAACTGAACAGTGTATGTGTGTGTGTGTATACACAGTCAAGTTAGAAAATGGTATGATTTTAAATGTTTTAATGAAGTCTCTTAAGCTCAGCAAGACTGCATTTATTTGATCAAAAATACAGTATAATATTGTGAAATATAATTTCAATTTGAAATAAATATTTTTATTTGAATATATTTGAAAATGTCATTTGTTCCCGTGAATGAAACAGTTCAAAAGAATAGCATTTATTTGAAATAGAATCTTTTATAACATTCTAAATATTTTTGGGTGTCACGTTTGATCAATTTAATACATACTTGCAGAATAAAAGTATTAATATCTATTAAAACACACACACACATACATCCCAAACTTTGGAAGTGTATCATGATATCTGCATAAATATTAAGTAGCACAACTGATTTTGACATTGACAATAATAATAAATGTTTAATGATAATAAAGTTGTATTGATAAATGGTTTGTATACATATTTATTTCAGTGGATCCAGTCAAATCTTTACTAATAGGGCACCAAAATAGTGAGAAACAGACTTCAGAACATCTTGCATCATTCAGCAACTAAATCTGAAGCTTAAAGAAACCAGGGTGATATAAATGATTGGAGAAGAAGAAGAAAAATAACTTTTTAATCCTAGTCAAGCACATTGTTCCTCTTGAATGACTGTGTGTTTGTGTACTATTCACACTGGCTCCGCTCAATTGCCAAGTCCAAAGATATGTGCCAGCCTACTAGTTCTGGAAGCATGACGAAAGGACGGGACAGGCCACATCCCCTATCTGCCTCCACTTTCTGCCTGCATGCCTCAGAGTCTCTGCCAACCTGCTGAAACCTGTTGCCTGAATAGCTGGGTCTCTCTGCGTACATCAGTGCCAGTGGCACAGTGATAGGACACATAGACTGCCAGCTTAATGCCAAGAAACATTCAACATGCCAGCAGTGTCAACTAATGCCAAATCTCTGTCGATAGTCCGCCCATCGCCTTCTAATCCCTCAGCATGAAACCATATTATTAGGCAGGCTATGAATTATTGAACAATGATGCAAACAATGTCTATCATGTTATTGTTGAGTCAAGTTGAGCTTACATAATAGATGATAAATTCTTGAGTGCAGAACAACCAGTCTGTATCATTCAAGCGTGAAATGGTTTCTAGAACATGTGCGCTAGCAGGCATCCTCCAGCAATCTGTGTTTGATTTCCAACAGAGAGACTCAGCATTGCTTTATCAGTATGACAGGAAACAGAACAACCATAGCACTTTCAATTTCAATGGTTTCTGTAAAAAGAGGGTGGACCAATAGAAAACAGTGATTTACTGTTTTCACAAATTAATTCCTCTGGTGCGGCGCAAAGCTCTTTTATTGATTTTATACTGTAGTGTTGTAATTTAAAGCAATTTACAGTAGTAAACTATATTAGACAGAGAGTCAAAAAATCTATTTGTTTAAAAAATATTGTTTAAAAGAATATAGAACATTAACACACGGCAGCTGAATTTTAAATACAACAATTTAAAATGATAAAATAAATAAATCACAGTGAAATATCTGGCTGTTCTCACTGCTAACAGCATCCATCACAACATTTCAAAAGACAATGTGACGGGAAGATAAATGAAAGCTGTCATTTACCGAATCAGCCCATTGTTTGCTGACAGGCAGAGATTGATCGTGAATCCTGCACCAACCACAAAAACACCCCTAAATGAATGACTTGCACTTTTTACTTTAAAATCATATGTACTCATTTTCGGAAGCATAAAAAAGTCGCCATGAGACAAGCAACTGATTGTTTTTTTTTCTGTATTATGTGACATATATCTGTATGGAAGCCCGTTACTGCCACTGAATAAAAAAATTAAAAGGCAATTTAAACTTTTTATCTGACTTTTTCTCAGAATTGTGGGATATAAACCCGCAAATTGCAAGTTAAAAAGTCATAATTGCACGATATAAACTTGCAATTGCAGAGAGAAAAAGTTAGAATTGTGAGTTTTATTTTCACAATTCTGACTTTATAATAATTCTGTAACATATATGTGAGTTTATATCTCGCAATTCTTATATCTTTATAACTCGGAATTGCAAGTTTATGTCTCACAGTTCTGTGAAAAATAGTCCGAATTATGAGATAAAAAGTCGCAATAACCTTTGTTTATTTTTTATTCAGTGGCGGAAACTGGCTTCCATATATATGAGTGTAACAGATTATTGAAAAATAAAAATGTAGAATGGGGACTTGAATCTGTACATCAGTTATTGATGGATTTTGAGATACAGATGAATAGAGACCTGCAGGGATGAAGTATTTTTGTAGGCCAACACCCGGAAACAATCTAGTATTTCATTATAGCACTTTGAGTTCTATTGTCCAGAAGTCAATAGGCTTTTTGAATGTGTTTTTGGTTAAATGCTTGAAATAAGGTCAGTGGTTGACAGAAGCTCAAGATATGTTTATGTTTTATCCCACAACTTAAAAAGCTCAGGGCAGGGGCTAAACACAGGAACTGACACAATTCAAAGATGTGTCAAACAATCCGATTCAGTCTGGGAAATAAGGCCTGTGGTTAACACATGCTCAGTATATTTTCATGTTTTACTCTACGACATATATTGCATCAGTAATACTGCCTTGTGATATTTTTAATCTGTTACTTGTCTTGAAAAAGGCAGTTGCTAAGAAGTAGCTAAGTAAGAAATAAGGTACGAGAGACCATGCTGTTCTGTGAATATGTTGCTTTACATCGTGCCTAACAATGCCCTTCAGCTGTGACTTATTTACAGTACAGCACACCTCGAGTACTTTATTCATTTTATGAAATTATTACCACATTATGCAAATAATAAAACCAAAATGCATGTATTGATTAATATGTTACTTATTTAAAAGTAAATTCATTAAATGCTATCTTTCCGCTAAAAAAACAGTTCCCGATAGCAACAATAAATGGCAAGACAATGTTCGGATGTAACATGCCTCATCTTATGGAGCTCAAATAAAAACAAAGAATTTAACATTTATTTTTTTTAACATCATATATGATATTTTCTCACACATATATCTGCTTATCTCTCAGCATGAGAGATAAGCACTGTTTCACTTTTTTTTTTAAACAGACCATTTCTCGGTACAGCAAAACTTTGCTGGTGTCATTACGTGCTGACATCGGTATTGGACAGCTAACAATGACATTACACATTGAATTGACATTGAATTTCGCCTGACGTTCCAACCGAGATTTAACCAAATATCAACATCTTATGAAGTTGTGTGCCTGCTGGGTAGTTGCTAAGGGTGTTGCACAGTGATACACAGAAAACATAGCCATGACCGCTTCACTTAAGACATCTTTATCGTATATATAGCTGTTGACCAATCAGAATCAAGGACTGGAACTAACTGTTTCATAAATGGGAACATTAAATGTCATCACACCAAACAGGTAAACTCATGCACTCATTATAGTCCTTGCTGTGTTTATAATCAAGCTCTTGCTTATTTAATTCAAACTTTTAGGAAAAATATGTTTTTAAATATAGACTGAAACATCAACGTTGAAGTCACACAATAGTAGTGTAGCTTGTTTATAGCCTACGTTAATACTTTTACTTATTTTTATTTAGGCTTCAACATTCATAGAAGTTGTGTTTATTTGTAAAGATTATTATGATGAACAAAATGTGCAAGAATCATAAACTTTTGTTGATCACGGAGCTCATTTTCTGCAATAGTCCAAAAGCCAATGGAAAATCCAACCGTTTTTTTTTTGTTGAGAAACCAGGGTGATGCTAACTTGTGGGATTGCCTACAGCACTAGCAACTAGCAAGAAATCTGTCACAGTAAAGCCCAGTAAAAGTAAAAATGAAATGTATGCATGGATGAATCAATCATTGCAATTTAGAAAATGGAAAGGGTGAATTTTAATTTCATGCCTTTAAATGTTTTTTATTCCTAACAGAAGAATATTAACTACGGAAAGACTACCGTGCATCATTTTACATCTCACTTAACTGACTTTTTGAGACTGCTGCATCTCAAGCTCTGCTTAATATCACTTATTAACTTGTCTCTTATTCAAACAGCTAATCTCACAGGAGCAATATGGTGGTCATAAATACACCGTATACAGCCATCTACATGTTTCTGCTTACTGCATTAAGTATAAGCGAACTGAGCAGGCACAAAGTAAAGAGTTGAGGTTAGATGAACCAGATATATTTGTTTGGATATGTCACGTGACACGTCTGCCAAAGGACATTTGCAAACACTGCCCCAGCATTTTTGCATTACAGTCAGTCAGGGTACTTAAATATATGCATTTTGAAAGCTATACAAAGATGTGCGCAAGTTGTGAGTGCTTTCAAGAGATTAAAAAAAGACACTGGCTCTATTAGCACATGGGGAAGTCCAGACTGCCCAGAGTCAAGCTCAGGGCTGAGGCTAAACATAGGAAACTGACACAATGCCCAGGAATGAGTATGATGTCTGAAACAAGCCACTGCGTCGGTCTGTGAAGGAGGGTGGAGACTGGACAATTATAGTTGCTTCTGAGATAATCTAATTGAATCATTTTAAAATTACATGGAAAATGTAATTAAATGTTACTACATGACCTCCGTGCTGATAAACTCTATTATATTTTAGCCTTGAACAAATAAAGGTGGATTTGAACAAAACATTATTATGTAAAAATATAGATATTGTGTCCTCTGTATAAATAACCCAATGACCTAGACGTTAAACAAGCACTCTCTCTGAGTTTACAAACTTCTACCGTTTCACACACACATGTTTGCTTAAATAAGACATATTTGGAAATAGTTTGGAGAAATTTGAAGGCTGGTTTGTCTATGGAAAACCCAGGGAGGATAAGTTTAGTTCAACACTTTATCTATCTGTCAAAATAAATCTGGGCAATCTCTGCATCTTCCAGTCCCACAAACTTTTTTTTTTTTTTATGGCAAAGTTGTGTTGATTTGGTTTCCAAACATCAGAATTTCCATAAGCTGGGCACAAATCCAGTCCACAACAAGTTTACCCCTTTGAGACTGTTCCCATGATGTATTATGGCTTTCTGGCACAGAGCAAATAATTGTTTCCTTTCCAAATATGGTCTGAGCGAGCACAGACATCAGAGACGTCCCAAGGGTATGGAGGACATGGCTGGACAAATCTCTTCCTTATAAAAGATGCTATATAGAGCGGTGTCCCACTGTCCAACCCACTGACAGCAAGCAATGTGAGAATTTTCTTTTAGATATTGGACACTACACACAATGCAGAGGCAACTGCAAAGCCCTGTTGTGTCAAAATAGAAAAAGCAAACAAATCTGGCATGTTTGCCAAAATATGGAAAATATATTCTAGCTTCCTGTAATGCTAAAGAGATCTCAGATATCTAAAACAGATTGTTGTTATCCTGGATTCTGTTATCTGCATCCATAATATATATATATATATATTTTTTTTTTTGCAGAATATAGCAGCACTTGTTTCATCAGAGACTAAATTTAATAAAATTGCTTTTTAATAAAACCATTATTTTTGTCATGTAAGATGTTTACAAAGGCAATAATCTGCTGTGCTGTATTGTGAACAGTCTATATTCAAAATAAGAGGAACATTTTTGCAGTCTTGCATCTTTGCCAAAATAAGGCCAAAATAAAGACTTTGACATGCTCGCTTTCTGTAAAAAAGAGGTTATCATAAAGATATCTAAAACATATTGTTCCCGTCCTGGATTCTGTTAAGAGCATCCATCATTATTGTTGATGCATAGCGCTTGTTTTGAACTTATCTTTGAATGCTGTTATTTAATATTTTTTTCTAAATACATGTCCTTATTTTCTTTTTCATGATGTAGGCCTAATCTTTGTATATAAACAATAGTATGCTGTACTGTATAGTGAATTATCTGCATCCACAATAGAGGAGCGTTTTTGACAATCCTACATGTCTGAGAAAATAAAGAGAAGATAAGCATTTTCATATTAAGAGAGATACAAAAATATCTCTCAGATACCTTAAATATATTGCTCTTTCTTGTACTGGATTCTGCATCCTTATTTTACTTCAGTCTATCGCTGAAGCGTGAACTAGTGCGAGAAATGTAACACCAGGAGTGGATCTCGAGCGGAGTGATTGTGTGGTAATCTCTGTCGCTCCGTTCCACTCACACACGGTTCCCGTCCGGCTTAACACCGTCAAGTGCCTTGCTTGTTCAGTCACTCACTCACAAAGCTTGATGCTGTTGTTCCTTTTCGAACTATTTTCCTTGGCGTTGAAGAAATATCTAAACTAACAGTTGACTGAATTATAAGTTGTCTATGTTAATTAGTCTACTTTTTCATAGAGCTGTTGAATAAAAGCAATATCACACCCACAAACATCAGCAGATGTGTAATCTCTCGCTGCAGAATTACAGCAGTGCTGATATAAAGTCCACTCCCAACAGTGTTTCTGCGCGTGTGGTGTTGCTTAATGGTGTTTTATATTGATGTTGATTTAAAATGACTCACGTAACTTTATCTCTCATGGACATGTCTATTGGCCCACAGTTTACCATGCAACTTATTTATCAGAGCCTCACAGAATACTCTCTGTGTATGTCTACTGAGGCAGTTGCTTTATTGCATGAGCACTCATGATATTCACTATCTTTTCGCCTGTTTTATTTTTCTTTGAACTTAGGGCATGGCATAGAATGAATGACTGGAGATCATGATATGATTATGTCACTCACATCCGTGTCACGTTTCTTGCCATGCACTATGTTGCACTCAAGTACAGGAAGGTTAATGTTGAAGAAAAAGATTAGCCCAAACCAAATGAGCCAAATAAGTTCAGCAAGTTTAATAAGAACAGAAAGTCATTCATTCTCAAAGCCTGAAGTGTAAAACGAATCCAAAAACAAAAGGAAACATCGCTTCACTTACCAAGTATGCGCCCACTGTGCCCTGTGCCAACATCAGAGCACATTCCGCCACTAAAAATATCTTAATATTTGAGAAGCATGAGGGCTTTTTCTTCATATCATCCCGCTGAGGGTCCTCGGAGCACCTCGGCTTTTTCACCTGCATCCTGAACAATCCAACAGCCTAGAAACGCAGCGAGAAACTATTGTAAACGGAGAATAAACGCTAAATCAAACGTGTCTTTATTTATCTGTAGCACTCTCGCTCTGTTGTTTACAGTCAGACTCTGTGCCGTGTGACAGGTTGTAGACTTTTCAATGAAACTCCGCCGATGAATGCAGCTGAACTAAACTCTCCTCCTGTGCACTCTATCGCGGAAACGGAGTAAAACGTCGCTGGTTTTTACTCCAAACATCTTTCTTTCCCTCTGACTCAGAGACTGTCCGAGCCCCCGTCGTGTTAGCGTTTGCCCGTACTCCGTCACCATCGCTCTGGTCCGCAGGCTTGATTCTCCGCCTCGGTCGTTATGACTGATATGTGAGCGTCTCTTGTACAGTATAGGCTAGGCTACGGCGCATACCTCGGTAGAGGCGCTGTGCAGCATCTATCATAAGCGGAATGCTTTACTGACTACTGTATTCATAATACAAGCACGTGAATAGCAGGTAAATAGCATGTTTTAAATAATTTCTGTCAGTAGTTTTCTGGGTGTTTAGGTTCGTTTCACGCAACAAAACGTGTGACATGTTCCTGGGTCAACATCTTTGTTGACCCTGGAACAACATTGTTATTAACCAATCAGATTTGAAGAACAAGTTGATCATTTTTGTGAAGTTTAGGCTTACAATCAGTTTGGTGCTTGTACATCAGTATCATTCATCTATCAGCTCCTCTGATTTTAGGGATTACTCATGGTTAAGGTTAGGTTTAGGTGTAGGGAAATGGTCAAGATTATATTTTTGAATTAAAATGTTGTTCCAGGGTCAACAATATATGTTGACCCAGGAACACATCTAACTCAGTAAAATCAGGACGTGCCAACACAACACAACATCGGCCTTTGACGCCCATAGCACACACTAGCGATTTTTGTAATATGTTAATGCGTAAATACATCATAAATTGCGTGACCTTCAAACTTTTGGAATATTATCATTATATTATTTAATATCTTTAAAATAAATAACTTGCTCAGTCTGCAAATATATGATCAAAATAGACTACAGTAAAAATAATAAAATATGTAGTTTTAGGCTACATATTATTACAGTTTAAGCAGAATCAGAATGAGCTTTATTGGCCAGGTGTGTTTACACATACGAGGAATTTGTTATAGTGATAGAAGCTCCACAGTGCAACAGAAGGACAGTGACAGGACAGGACACAGACAACAAAATAACAATATACAATATAGGCCATGTACAAAATAGCAAAAACACAATATACAATACAGACAATTATGTGTCAGGTCTGACATGCAAATTTGAAATAAAAAATAAAGTTTGTGTGGTGAATAAATAATTGTATAATATTGTTGTGTGTTCCATGTTTAATATCAAGTATTCATGAGAACTTGGGGAAAGAAACTTTCTGTGTCTGGTTGTTCTGGTGCTCAGAGCTCTGTAGCGTCGACCAGACGGTAACAGTTCAAAGAGGGAATGTGCTGGATGTGAGGGGTCCAGAGGGATTTTGCCAGACCTTTTTCACACTCTGGATGAGTACAATTTCTGAAGAGTGGGGAGGGTTGCATCAATGATTCGCTCAGCAGTCCAGGCTACCCTCCGTAGTCTTCTGAGGTCAGATTTGGTAGCTGTGGCAGGTTGATCTTCCTCAACTGTTGAAGGAAGTACAGCCTCTGCTGGGCCATCCTGAATGAGGCCGATCAGTGTGGAGTCGTCTGCAAACTTCAGGAGCTTGGCGGAGGTGTCTTTAGATGTGCAGCCACTCGTGTACAGGGAGAAGAGCAGTGGGGAGAGAACACAGCCCTGAGGAGCTCCAGTGCTGATCATACGGGTGTTGGATGAGAATTTTCCTAGCCTCACTTCCTGCTGGTGGAAGCTGGTGATCCACTAACAGACGGAGGTGGGGATGGAGAGCTGTGTCAGTTTATTCTGAAGGGTGTCCGGGATGATGGCATTAAAAGCGGAGCTGAAGTCTACAGACAGGATTTTTGTATCCCTGGTCTGTCCAGATGCTGCAGGAAGAAATGCATTCCGTGTTGACTGCATCATCCACATAACTGTTTGCTCTGTAGGCAAACTGCAGGGGGTCCAGTAAGGGTCCAGTGGAGGCCTTCAGATAAGCCAAAACCAGTCGTTCAAATGATTTCATGACTACAGACGTTACAGCCGCAGGTCTGTAATAATTAAGTCTAGTGATTTTGGGTTTCTTTGGGACGGGGATGATGGTGGAGCATTTGAAGCATGAGGGGACTTCGCACTGCTCCAGTGATCTGTTGAAGATCTTTGTGAAGATGGGGGCCAGCTGGTCAGCACAGGTTTTAAGGCAGGCTGGTGACACACTTTCTGGTATTGAAGACCTGGCGCACGGCATCTTCACTGATTTTCAGTGCAGTGTGGGGTAGAGGAGGGTTGCTGGAGGTGTTAATGGTTGTTTGGAGAGGTGTTCAGGGCTGGTGTGTGGTGTTTTTCCAAACCTACAGTAAAATTCATTAAAATCGTCTGCCAGTTGTTGATTCTGCAGAGTGCTGGGGGATGGTGTCTTGTTATTTGTAATGTATTTCAAACCTTTCCACACTGAAGCAGAGAATTTGTTCCTTTGCTTGTCAGAATAATTCCTCTTTGCCACTCTGGTCTCCTTTTCCAGTGTGTATTTGGTCTGTTTATACAAGAATATATCCCCCTTTCTGTAAGCATCTTCTTTGGCCTGACAGAGCTGTCTGAGTTTTGCAGTGAACCATGGTTTGTCATTATTGTAGGTTAAATGAGTCCTGGTAGGAATGCACATGTCTTCACAGTAACTGATGTATGAAGTTACAGTCTCTTTGAGCTCGTCCAGATCGTTTGCAGCAGCCTCAAAAACACTCAAATCAGTGAGGTCAAAACAAGCTTTTAAATCTTGCTCTGCTTCATTAGCCCATCTTTTAACAGTTCTTAATACAGGTTTAGCAGATTAAAATTTCTGCCTGTAGGTCGGTATAAGATAAAACAAACAGTGATCAGATAGTCCTAAGGCTACCCGTGGCTACTCGTGATATGCATCCTTTATCGCTGTATAACAGTGATCCAATATATCTCTGGGACATGTGATGTGCTGTCTGTATTTTGGCAGTTCGCGGGAGAGATTTGCTTTATTAAAGTCCTTGAGAATGATTAAAACAGAGTCCGGGTGTTTTTTTTTCTGTGTCTGTGATCAGATAAGCAAATTTCTGTAAAGCTGAGCTCACGTGCGCTTGCGGAGAAATGTAGACACTCACGAGAATGAAGGAACAAATAACTGTTTTAAAATATATATTTTAAAATGTAGCCTAATCTATTCTTTTGAATGATTTTTCAGCAGCCATTACTTGAATCTTTAGGGATCTACATAATCCTTCATAATTAATATGCTGATTTGGTGCTCAAGAAGCACTTCTAATTATTATCAATGGATAATTTTTTTTTGCTACATAATATTTCTGTGGGAAATAAAAAAAAATCGTATTATCATTCCAAACTATTGATGGGTAGTATGTACACTTGTATATATATATATATAAAAAATAAACAGAAAAAAAACCTTTGGGCCTACATTAGAGACTAGGAATGTTTTTTTATAAAAAAAACTGTTTGTTGATGCACAGAAAAAAACAATAACACAAAAATAACTTAAATAAACAAGGACATTTTTTACATGCTCCGTGGAACCAGATGATACAGTACAATATCTCATAACATACAATATATGAATTTGCACGTTTGTAATTTTTAATACTGGATTATTATCAGACAGAATTTAAAGACTCATTATAAAGATATGCTTAGGACTATTTAATTGCAAGCTGACATAACATGTTTAACAGCTTGCTTCCCTAACTCAACAGCTGAAGTTTTTACGGACTAGCTTTTTGTTTTTGATGAATCGCTGGCAAGTGTGACCATTTCATATTATATGACTGCCACAGATATGCCTCACAAATACATTTTTGAATGAATGTTATTTGTCTCTTTGAGATCCATCTGGTGAACAACTAGTTTCATGACGTTGAACAGTAGAATGGCAGCTGGGGTTACAGTAATAACACAATGTTCTGGTCAGAGTTTTGAGGAAGAAGAATGTGAAATTCTCACTCATGCTAAGGTGCAGTTATGGGGTAGAGGCTGACGCTAGCCACACTCACACGGAGAGCTGCTGCACACAGGCCTGATGACACACTACTTGGTTACAGTAGCAAACATGTTACAGCTGCTTTTAAGTCTTGAAGACCTTCTCTAACTTTTCTGATGATTTAGCATGTGTGTTGTTTAGACAAATGAGAGAATCAATGGTAAGTAGATTAATAGTTAGTACTGGCTTGTCAGAATCCAACTGTATATTAGGTAGGGTCATTATCACTAACTAAAACTCCACCTATTCAAAATTGAATTAAAATATTAGATTAAATTAATAAAAACAAAACTGAAATAATAATGTCAGATAGTCAACACAGTCACCGCAAACGACACTCACCAGATAGCCTGACGACGTCAGACTTCATACTTCCGCTCAATTTCAGTTCGCTTATGTACTCAGTCTAATATAGCAAACCAGCTCCCAGATTGTCTCCGGCTCCACACCAGCCTGAGTGGGTAGCACAAATCGTCAGAACACCGGCATTTGCCAATTGAAGCCCGAACAAGAAGAGTGTTTGGTTCACGTTTTGAATGGAGGTGATGTTGTGGCCCTACTCCCGACAAGTTTTGGGAAAAGTTTAATTTATCAACTGTTACCGATCATCAGCGAGAAACTGGGGAGGCCAAAGTCTGGCAAGGCGATAATTGTGATTGTGTCCCCCTTGGTTGCCCTCATGGAAGATCAGGTTAAGGAGGCAGCAAAACTTGGTCTGTGTGCTGCACAGCTTGGCATGTAGGAGAATTTCAGCCTTATTTTTGGTATCCGAATCCGGGATTCTCAATCCAAAATGGCGAGCTATGTTGGCATCAACCCATAACAAGACAACCTCGTCGCCATTGTCGTTGACGAGGCACACGTCGCATACAAATGGGGAGTTTGCATACACGGGTTTGATTATTAACTTCAACAAGTTAATTTATTTTGACATCAGCTCAGTTCGAGGCGGCTGAGCCAGCGCATAACATACGTCATAACCAAACATTATGTGATTGGCTTATGGGTACAGCAATGATTTAAAAATTCAGACAAGCGCCCCCCACGTATTAGCAGAGTATTACCAGATCCCGATCCCCTGATTTCTAATCACTATCAGCACTCATCAACTGCACTATATCCCTGCACTCCTCCGTTCACTCACTGTCTGGTCTCAAACATTCCATGTTGTCTTACCTGACCCACTTACCTTTTGACTACTTACTAGTTGCTCCAGTGTTCCTCTCCCCGTTCTCAACACTCCGCTGTTCCCTTTGGATCCCCTGGAATAGGAAAATAACATTATCACTCAGATAAGCCCCTAGAGACTTTCCCATTCCCTGCCTGCTTACCTGGACATTCTGCTCATTTCATTCCACTCTGCTGCTACTCAATAGGCAAGGCAAGGCAAGGCAAGTTTATTTATATAGCACATTTTATACACAGTGGTAATTCAAAGTGCTTTACATAAAATACAATAAAATACAATACAATACACCTGTTGTTAGTATTGTGCTTACCTCTGTGTCCTGTGTCTATCTGCTGACTATTAAACCTGTCATACGGTAATATATACAGTAAACTTTAAAAATGACAAAAAAACATTGCAAAATTACTCAGATTAAAATGAAAACTGAAAATATAAAATACAAGCTAATTCAAAATATTATTACACACATAATACTAATATTAATACTTTTATTAAAGTATAAATATTACAAAGGACATATTTAGGAGTTTGACGATGCAAGATGTTTACAGTTTGCTCTTTCAACAGGATATGAGTCAGGAACAAAAATAAATGTAAAATCACACTGAATGGTGGAATGAAAGACTAAATATAAATGTAAAGATTGCTGATGCTGTATGGATATGTTATTGATAGATAAAAAGTCAAATTGAGTGGAAATTTTTCATTAAGTGAAAAGAAAAATAGTACATGCATACGGTTTGCCCATTAGTATATATAATATATATATATAAATATATATAACAGACTGTATTAAAATTGAGCAGAGCAACTCGGGGGGTAAAATCCAAAGAGGAAATCAATGCTTGGCAGTTATTGTAGTGATGACACCAATGGTCTTAAACGGTATTTGATTTGTATTATGTTTCCCATGAGTTCAATATTTCAGCAGTATTGTGAATGGAGCAATAGTGGTGAAACTAAATGTCATTTTAATGATCCAATCTGATGCTCCAGCAGGTCTGCTAAACTAAACGAGGCTGCGCTCACACTGCACAAATTATGTCTTTACTGCAAACTGGATGATATGAACATCAGAGATCACATCTTTTATCTATCATCCAATTATGACAGGACCAAGTTAGAGCATATTTATTTAGTGTTGTGCTTGTTGGGCTGCTGCTGATGACTCTGAGATGTGTGTAGGTTTACTGGGATTTCGCTCTTAATTGTGAAATCATTGATGATGATGACCATGGGAAAGTTTCTTGCAAGCCAGATGTGTCTTTTGAGAGCCTCATTGAAGAAGAAACATCAGTTTGCAATTCACTCAAGTAGTTCAACCACTGTGGGTTCAAGCCTAATAGGACATAAAGCTTCAAAATACAATTTGAGAATTTAATATGATTTAAAAAAAACATGCTTTTACATAAATGGATTAGATACGGAAACACTCACCATGCAGTTCCTTCTTGCACATGAGCCAAGTGCATCATGGAACATTTTTAAATCACTTTTTCAGGCACAGACTTGACATGTTAGCATCCATTTGTAGATGCAAAACATGCATTAAGATGACTTGCTGGGGAGGGGAAACCATCTTCACAGTACAAGCAACCTCTCTGACAATGTTCCATATGGCCCGTGCATTTTTCATGTGAATATGAAAAACGATGTTGTTTGTTTACATTACATTGCTTCTTGCATGTTTTGCAACGCATTCAACATGAAATGTCCAGTAAGTGGCACTAAAGGTGTTATTCAAATTAGATGTGAATCTGGCAACATTATATTACGCTGGTTGTTGTAAGTATCGTGGCAGTTCGGAAATTAAATGTCCAATAAGTGGCACTAAAAAGGTTTTTAGTTTGCAATGCTGTACCAGGTGAGCTGAGCAAGATTACTATACCAGAAAAACAAAACATTTGGAGCTGGTTATGTGATGCAAACATGAAAATGTTACCAGTTACCAAGATGATGATCATTTAATGTAACCCAATCAATAGCAATTAAAGGGATAGTTCACCCAAAAATGAAAATTTGATGTTTATCTGTTTACCCAAGGGCATCCAAGATGTTGGTGACTTTGTTTCTTCAGTAGAACACAAACAAAGATTTTTAACTCAAACCGTTGCAGTCTGTCAGTCATATAATAGCAGTCAATGGGACTCATGACTTTGAGAGAGAAAAACATACACAGACAAAACCAGATTAAACCCTGTGGCTCGTGATGATACATTGAGGTCTAAAGACACAAAACGACCGGTCTGTGCAAGAAACTGAATTTATATTGTTTTTTACCTCTGATTCGCAGCACGGTCCAACTGTCCTGAGCGTGTTCACAACAGCCGGTTCGTGACGCGTCTTCTTCTTTCTTCTTGCTTTACTGCGGATCGCAGACTTATAAGTGAATTACCGCCACCTATCTCTCAAATGGACCATTGAATCTCTATCTACAATTTCAATTAGGAGTGTCAATTGTCCATTTGACTTGTTTTCTTGTGTTCATGGAAGTCTTAAACAATGCCTTGATTATGGATTATGCATTTGTATATGATTTACACACAAAAATGCGAATAAAACCATGCAGCAATAAAGCATCTAAAATGTAACTTTACTATCCACATACAAAATTATAAGAAAGAAAGGACATTTAAAGCCTTTTCTGGAATTACTGTTTCACTTATATTATAAACAGGCCAGACAAAGATTACATATAATCATTAGACAATTTAACAACAGCATGCCTCTGTACAGCTCGCTAAATTATATGCACAATATCCAAGACAGCCCAGGACATCTGAAACTAATTTGAATCTGTCTCCTAAGGAATTAAAGTACCTAAAGGTATGTTAAAAATACGTTATATAATAGATTAACTTCTGTAGTGCACCAAAGGAGATATTATTACAATTAAAAAACATTGTGTGTGTGTGTGTGTGTGTGTGTGTGTTTATGAAACTTCTTTGGGTTGGAACAAAAAGTTGATTGGAAATGGAAAACATGAATGTATTGTGTATAAAATGATAAACACCAAGTGACCAAAATAACAGATACACACACTCCCTGCTCTCCTGAAAGTATTTCCACTCCTCATTCCAAGCATGGAAACTCCCTTTATACAAACAAAGAGATACAAATACTTGACATGTTCTGCTCTCATGGAACTACATTATACAAGTGCACATAATATCATAACATATTGTATTTTTTAGAGATTTTTTATATTTTCTTTTCTTTTCAGACATAATCAATAATTCTATATTAACTATAAACAAAAATAATTTAAATAGTTTTGTTACATTCATGAAAAATGTATTTATATTGACACAGACTTTAGCCGATCTATTATTTTACAGCTAGAAAGTTACAGGATATCAAACAAAATGTTTTCATATCCATTAGTACATATCTAGGCAATCCATTGCCAGCACACATTATGGTAAAGGCAGTCAGCAGGCTTTAACGACTTCTCCATGCGCTAAAAGGCTTGCTCATTACACTAATGTGCTTTATGGTGCACAAACTGCATGATATTATGACAACACCGGTGGCCCTATATTTTACTAGTAAGCACAAATTAAACAGGCTCCCACAGCTAAAATCAATTTACATTTAATTAAATGGCTTGTCTTGTGCTTCATAATGAAAAGTGGCACTGTAGTTTTCAAACAGATGCAGCAATAAGGCTGTTCTGGTACATGACATTACAAATGGGAACAAATTATAAAAGAGATAAATTGATGGTTTATTTTTTCATTTTTCCTCATTTGAGACTTACTGATGAGCTTGTGGGGCTTCAAGATAAAAATAAATAAAAAAATGCTGGTAAACACTGGCCTAGATTTCTCCACATCGTGGAACCTTACTTGCAGCCATCAGTCAGGTGCAGAGGACATCTCGCCTGTGGCGCAACATAATTACTCACGCCAGCGGGATGGAGTTTCACCTGGAGACTGAACATATGTGATGTCTCCAGATGCCAGCATTTAGCAGATACCATACTACAAGCTCCATAAAGATTGTACCATTGACCATGAATGGAAGCCCATATGTAAATTATCATGTAGTTGTGCTGAAATTTAGAACCAGCTGAAACGTATGTAAAAATCACCTTGAAACAAGTATTGTTAAGAGAATATTGCTAATGCTTTAGATTAGGGAACACATATTCATTATTTACTAAGAGTTTTCCCTCAATGAACTCCTAATTTGCTGCTTATTAGTAGTAGTAGTTAGTAAGGTAGTAGTTAAGTTTAGGTATTTGTCGGGTTAAGGGATCTAGAATATGGTCATACAGAATAAGGCATTAATATAGGACTAATAAGTAATAATAAACTGTCAGCTTAATGCTTGCTAATAAGCAACTTACGAATGAGAATTGGTGGTTAGAAAAAAGTGTAACCAAAACTTTTTAGGCAATGTGGCTGTTCATTTACACCTCAGCAGCGTTTTTGGGGCCAGAAAACATAAGCAAGTTTTTGAAAACGATACCTCTATAGCCTCCATGTAAACTACAAAAGGTCAATTTGTGAAAAAGGTGATGTCATGCATATGTTTATTATGTGTTCAGTCTAAAGTGCAGGCGCACAGTGTTTAGATACAGAGTTTTTAGTCATTTTTGCGAATGTGAACGAGGATTGTTATAAAAACATTGTTGTCTGTACACAAATCTATTCAAAAATGTAAATGAAAAATGTTTTTTTGTGTGTGTTTTAATACATGATTGTCCTGAAAACGCACCTTTAATGTCCCCGACAACCTCTGTTGTCCCATTTTCCACTTTTAGCAAATGTTATTCTCAAGACAAGTTAAAAGATTAAAAGACATATATAAAACTGTAACACTTTAGTATAAGGACCAATTCTCACTATTAACTAATTTCTTATTAGCATGTATATTACAACCATATTGGATGTTCAATATTAGCCTACTTATAAAGCACATATTCTGCATGACCATATTCTAGCTACCTTCTTAATCCTACCCAATACCTAAACTTAACAACTAACTTACTAACTATTAATAAGCAGTAATTAGGCGTTTATTGAGTTAAAAGTCTTAGTTAACAGTTGGTTAATAGTGAGAACTGGGCCTTAAAATAAAGTCTGTCCAAAAAACAGACAAAAAACCACAGGATGGTGGAACCGGAAGTGCATAAAATGCTAAAATGCTGACTTGTTTCCAGGTTGAGGCCTAGAAAAGTACAGCATCCCCGCAGCACTCTATAAACACCTGGTTTTTGAGTGTTTCGTATAAATTACTAGTTGTGGGCTGGCACTCATTCATTTAAAATAATCAAAATTCATTAACAGAATGAATTTATGTTTGCATCTGTTGTGAATTTGGCATGAAAACTTTTTTCTCTGCACATAAATGTGACTTGCTAACAATTATTAATGAACGAGATTGAATATGTCTTTACTGATCAGCTTCTGCATATTGATTCCACTCTAGAAACTCCTCAGGTGTCTTGAAGTATACATATACAGCTTTTCAATCTTCCCAAGAAAGGAAAATGTCAAACATAACATACAACGAAAACAGGCTAATAACCTCAGGGTCCAGCCTTGTACTCTCAAACATTCATGATAATACCTCTGCCAAAAAGCAACAGCTCCCTTGGGAAACATTCTGATTATAAAGATACCACACTGGCATTTGAAGGCTTAGCAGATGTTGACTGAGAAAATGTCAGGCGACTTTCTTTGTTCAGTTTTTCTGTCCTAGCTATTAATAGAGTATCAGTATCTGTTCTGTGTTGAACCACACACACACACACACACACTCGCACACACACACACGCGCACAGAGAGAGACCTTTTCCATCTATTTTTACCCTGGTATCAATAGAGAGCCCAACATGTGCTTTTAAACGTCAGTGGCACTGCAGTGAGAGGTTTTCAAATATAGAGGCTTCCGCCTGTGGAGTGATGGGTGTGATATCCTGCATGGGTAAATAACAACACTCTTATGCTGTCTCATGCTCTTAGAGGAAAGAATGACGTTAAACATTCGCAATCTCAACAGCGTTGGTAGTTCTGTAGGTGTCATGTAAGTATTCAGAGGTTCAATAAACTGGAACAAACTGCTCTCTAACTGCTTTCCTGGAAGGTCCTGCCATGCATACCGAATTGTTGACTCTGAACCGAATCTGCACCTTTACTTCTGGGAAAAGCAATAAAGCCACAGACTGGTGCAAGCAAACAAAACAAGCTTAAATGCGATGGGAATGCCTCCGCCTACTGATTCCCTCAGCAAGCAAACAAAAGAAAACCGAAAGGTGTTGAAGAAGTGACAAGCAATCTTCTACAGGTGCAGTTCTATGCCACTAGACGGGCCGGACAAGTTTAGCCATTGTGTAAGTCGAAGTAAAGCTATTTAGTCAAATGTGAGCTCACCATCTGCAAGTGAGAGAGGGAAACTCACAGTACAAACATTAGTAACTCACGCTGATGTGTGGCAAAGGCAGGGGTCTAAAGAGAGACATAGTGTCATATATTCCTTAATCATACCAATGTCCTATTTCTATGAAATCTGCGACTGAAGTTATTGGACATGAGGCATTCGTTTTTGGTATTTCAAATCCCTCTTCTTGTCTGTTCAAGTTATTCATTCTTCTGCCATAGCTGAGAGGAAGGAGCATTATTTTTGGCAGATATTCCCACTGGAAACAAACAAACAAACCACCAGCAACAATAAACTAACATATTTAATTTAGGTGTTACATTTATTAATTTATATTAATTTAATTTATTATTTTTCCTGTGTTTCTGTCTTCTTTTTCAGTTTCTCATTTCTAGCCATGGTTTTTGATTAATCACTTCTTGTCACCTGTTATCATTTGACTCCCTCGTTAGTCCTCATTTAGTTTAGTACTTATAGTCCCTTGTTTTGCTATTTATTTGTCCTGTCTTAATGTAATATTGATGCTGTTTCACTCTTGTTCTTTGTTATAAAATATTATTTCCTTGGTGTTCCATGTCGTGTGTCTCTTGAGAAGCACGGTCCGTCACATTAGGCCTGTTAAGCAATCATTTATTTATTTAATTATTTATGTATTGCATTGTACATCCGTATGTATTTATGTATGTAATTATTTATTTATTTTTCTGTTTTCTGTAATTTATTTCAATTAATCACATCTAACATCTAAAGTTGTTTTATTTACACACCACTGAATCCTCAAATGAATTCATAATCAATATGAAGAATGCATTGAATTAGTTTAATGTGAATCTCTTTAGTATCAATGTATTATATAAATTATATATATACAGTACACACACACACACACACACACACACACACACACACATATATACAGGTGCATCTCAATAAATTATAATTTCGTGGAAAAGTTAATTTATTTCAGTAATTCAACTCAAATTGTGAAACTCGTTTATTAAATAAATCCAATGCACACAGACTTAAGTAGTTTAAGTCTTTGGTTCTTTTAATTGTGGTGATTTTGGCTCACATTTAACAAAAACCCACCAATTCACTATCTCAACATTAGAATACTGAATTATGGGCCTTCTGTAAAGTATGTTTATTTACTGTATATGTACTCAATACTTGGTAGAGGCTCCTTTTGCTTTAATTACTGCCTCAATTCGGCGTGGCATGGAGGTGATCAGTTTGTGGCACTGCTGAGGTGGTATGGAAGCCCAGGTTTCTTTGACAGTGGCCTTCATCTCATCTGCATATTTTGGTCTCTTGTTTCTCATTTTCCTCTTGACAATACACATTTTCTATGGGCTTCAGGTCTGGTGAGTTTGCTGGCCAGTCAAGTACACCAACACCATGGTCATTTAACCAACTTTTGGTGGTTTTGGCAGTGTGGGCAGGTGCCAAATCCTGCTGGAAAATAAAATCAGCATCTTTAAAAAGCTGGTCTGCAGAAGGAAGCATGAAGTGCTCCAAAATTTCTTGGTAAACGGGTGCAGTGACTTTGGTTTTCAAAAAACACAATGGACCAACACCAGCAGATGACATTGCACCCCAAATCATCACAGACTGTGTAAACTTAACACTGGACTTCAAGCAACTTGGGCTATGAGCTTCTTCACCCTTCCTCCAGACTCTAGGACCTTGGTTTCCAAATGAAATACAAAACTTGCTCTCATCTGAAAAGAGGACTTTGGACCACTGGGCAACAGTCCAGTTCTTCTTCTCCTTAGCCCAGGTAAGATGCCTCTGATGACAACTGTAGCCAAATTCCTTGACACGTCTGTGTGTGGTGGCTTTTAATGCCTTGACCCCTGCCCCAGTCCATTCCTTTTGAAGTTCACCAAAATTCTTGAATCGATTTTGCTTGACAATCCTCATAAGGCTGCGGTTCTCTCGGTTGGTTGTGCATCTTTTTCTTCCACACTTTTTCCTTCCACTCAACTTTCTGTTAACATGCTTGGATACAGCACTCTGTGAACAGACAGCTTCTTTGATAATGAATGTTTGTGGCTTACCCTCCTCGTGAAGGGTGTCAATGATTGTCTTCTGGACAACTGTCAGATCAGCAGTCTTCCCCATGATTGTGTAGCCTAGTGAACCAAACTGAGAGACCATTTTGAAGGCTCAGGAAACCTTTGCAGGTGTTTTGAGTTGATTAGCTGATTGGCATTTCACCATATTCTAATTTTTTGAGATTTGTTAAATGTGAGCCAAAATCATCACAATTAAAAGAACCAAAGACTTAAACTAATTCAGTCTGTGTGCATTGGATTTATTTAATACACAAGTTTCACAATTTGAGTTGAATTACTGAAAAAAATGAATTTTTCCACGACATTCTAATTTATTCAGATGCACCTGTATATATATATACATATATAAAATATTACTTAAATTGTGTTCCGAAGATGAAAGAAGGTCTTACGGGTTTGGAACAACACGAGGGTGAGTAATGACAGAATTTTAATTTTTTGGTGACTATCCCGTTAAATATCGAATAGGCCTTAAATTATCAATATATTTTTTATTATGTATTAATAATTACTTCAGAACATGATCAATCTAATACAATTCAATTTAAACAAACTTGTAACAACTGTCATGTAAACCTTCTTTTATGCATCATTGTTCATGCTAAATAAGTCTTAAAACCACCAGTTAAAACACTTAGTAGCTTCGTTTAACACATTTTACCATATTCAAACCCAATCCACAGAAAATCCCCTTAAATCAGGGCAGATAATGTAAAAAGTCTGCAGATTCTGCACATTATAAAATCAGTACACAAATTACAATCCATATCCGGAAGCTATTGGTTTGAATTATCTTTGATGGTCATGCAACTGCTAAATTGTCTTTAAAAAGGCAGCCTTTAACCCTCGTATGGTCTTCGTTACCTGTTTACACTTATGGTATTTGGGGTCAATATGACCCCAACAATTTATAGAGTAATTGTAAAAATCTATACATTTTAATAATACAAATAATATATCATTTTTTTGTTTACTTCTCATCTATACATTAATGCTGTGTTTTGGGAGATATGAAGTACTTTTGTACCTATTTACTGCAAAATTCCTCAACTACACATTTAGCTTGCATGTGAAATATTAAATTTTATGAAAAAATCATTTAAATTATGATCTAAATTTAATTTAAGTTGTTTCTGGATATTGAACTGAGTGTTAGGTGTAGAAGTGTGCCATCTGCTGGTTAGAGATAAACCTCACAGGATTGCAGTTTCAGAAATAAATAGTTTTGACCAGCAGAGGCAATAGAGAGCCATTCATTTTACTAGATGTGGCCAACTGCTCTATCACAACTTTTGTGATACATTTTGTGAATTTATATATATATATAAACATTAGAAAAGACATTAAAAATAAATATTCTTTCAAATAATAATTTTTGTAGTTTTTGAGAGAGTGAGAGTCAGTGCATGTGTCTGTGTCTGTGTGTGTGTGTGTGTGTGTGTGTGTGTGTGTGTGTGTGTGTGTGTGTGTGTGTGTGTGTGTGTGTGTGTGTGTGTGTGTGTGTGTGTGTGTGCATGCATTAGGTATTGCCCTTTATATCTTTGTTCTGCATTGTGACTGAATTTCTTTGCCAAATTCTATAAAAATGCTCTGTGGCAGAAATACATGGGTGTGCTTGTTTGTGTGTGTGCTTGTTTGTGTGTGTGTTTGTGTGTGTGTGAGTGAGCATGTTTTCTACATCACATTTATGCCCTAGTCCCAGGCCTTCATTTCTGTGTGAAAATTGTTAGATTTATGCCAGATCTATTGATATTTTTGACAAATAAATAAAAAAGATGAAAATCACATTTTCCATTCATTTTCAATGTGGGGTCATATTGACCCCAAGACCATAAGTGTAAAATGTTTTTTTACATACCTTCAGAACAACCGAATCAAGCCCAGTTTTTTTGTGTGTGTATAGCTAGATAATGTAGGAAAAGTCACAAAATTTTATTCCACTGAGACGAAGGGAACCATTTTTATTTATTAAGAAAAAGTCGATTGGGGTCATATAGACCCCAAGGACAGGATAAGGGTTAAGGCCCAATAGCACTGTTCTAATGCTCTGTCCCTCTCAGCACAAACTGACTTTTCTAATTCAGATATTTATGTGATGTCTGTATTATGACCAAACGACACAGGATTAGCATTCATTAGCTGGGCACTTTCTCTTGAACATGATGTGTGCTTTGATTTCCGAGCGCTGACATTCAAATTTTGCACTTTATGATTAAAAGATTTTCAAAACAAATTAAACTTCAGTTAGATGAAAAGCTGGTAGAAAAAGACTAGCTCTGAGTTGTCACAGTTGGCGCTTCTGCACTCTAATAGCATTGCTGTACTCCGAGTGTTGGATCAACCCCCATTAAATTTCACTGGGTAAATAATCCCTTTAATTAAACCTTCCCACACAGGCAATTAAAGGCTGGCAACTAGAAATAAACAGACATGCTATCAAATATCTCCACACAAGGGCATACACACAGAAGTCGTAATCTTTATCGTCAAGTCAAGTTGAGCTTTATTTAACATGGAGTTATTTTGCCACTGGGAATGACTGAAAATCACCTTCTGCTTATTTCTACCTGTAATTAAAGTAAAAATGCACAAGCAATAGGCTGCTTAATAATTCATAAGAGTATATCAATCCAAATCACTAATGTCTATGAATTGTCTATTGAGGCTTATTGCAATGATTACATAAAATAACTAAACTAAATCTCTGCAAAACTATGGGTCATTTCTGTTATGAAGTACCTTTTGAAATCTTAAACTTTTAAAAATAAAAATGCTTTTTGTTGTGATTTCTATAAAAGGGTATATCTGACTTTCAGAAATGTGCTTAAATGGAATAAATTAAAATGGGATTATTTACGCAATTGCAAGATCATTTACAGGATTGAAATAAAATAGCTAAAAGCACAAAAGAGACTATAGATGAATGAATGAATGAATGAATGAGTTAATACATAAATAAATAAATAGAACATAAAATGTAACATCCACTCAAACCAAATTCCAAAATTATTTAAAATTATGAAAATTCTACTAATGAGACTAAAATATGATTTATGACTGTGAATGTAAATGTTTTATCCAGTTTTGTATTTAAAAAATGTATGCAAATACAGTAATAATAAAACAAAAATGGCTAAAAAAAAATATTTTTACTCACCCTCAGACCAAGATGTAGGTGAGTTTGTTTCTTCATTGGAACAGATTTGAAGAAATTTAGCTTGCTTATCACTTGCTCACCAGTGGATGGCCTGCAGTGAATGGGTGCCATCAGGAAAGTGCAATCGATCATTAAGGCATTTTAACTTTCAATCCTCACTTCTACCAGTTCATAATCCATAATAACACGTGCTCCAGTGAACACATCTACATCTTGGATGATCTGAGGGTTAGTACATTTTCAGAAAATTTTAATTTTGGGGTGAACCGTTCCTTTAAGAGTGGTTTAAGGATACTTTTATCCCAGTGTGTGGCAAACTTTGTAACAGCCAGAAATCCAAACAGTTCAGATAAATGATACTGTTATTCTTACTGCGAGTGTGTTATTTATGCTGTCCTCTCCCTGACTGATACAGATTTATAGGCATGATGGATTTTATAGCAAGGGACAGATAAATTGCCATAACCTCCTTTCAGGAGCACATAAAATGCTCTAAAGGGGCTCCGTTCTTTCTGCTGGCACAGAGTGAGTTGCCACCATGGATAGCCGATGGAAGAAATAAACAGCATGTTTAGCAATTCAGAGTTTCTCATTCTGAAAAACCCCAATAAATTCAGCTAGAGTTGAAAAGCTGCTGACTGTGCTTTCACAGGCCTGACTGTGACTGCAGTTTGGAGACAGGGTGCCGGGCCACCTCTCAATTCATTACAAACCCATTGGAAGTATGTGGATAGATGAGAATGCACTGAAGGGCAAACATAAATGTCTGTCATGACAGGAGTCACATATTTTATTCAAAGTGGCACAGATGTAAGCGAAGCGTCTTAAAGAGTTCACCTGAAGTGCTATAAAGCAACCAGATTTATTTTTAAGTGTCATGGCCCGAATGAATAAATGGATGGATGGATGAATAAGATTCAGTACATTTTTGAAAGAAGTCTCTTATGATCACCAAAGCTTCATTTATTTGATCAAAAATACAGTAATATTGAAATAGTGAAATATTATTACAATTTAAATTCTGTTTTAATGTATTTTAAAATGCTATTTATTCCTGCGATGCAAAGCTGAATTTTCAGCATCATTACTCCAGTCTTCAATTATTTTTGTTACTTAATTATTAATAATGTATCATTGCATTATCAATGTTGAAAACAGTGCTTGCTTATAATTTTTGTGGAAATCGTGATTATTTTTCAATACTCTTTAAATAATAGAAATTTCAAATAAATCATAATTTATTTGAAATTAAAATATTTTGCGATATTATAAATACTATACTGTCATAAAGTATTCAAATTATAAATACTTTACTGTGACTTTTGATCAATTTAATGAGTCCTTGCTGAATAAAATTATACAATTATTTTATTTTGTGTTTTATTTTTAAATCATACTACACAAATGTTTGAATGGTATCAGTACCGGTTTACACAAATATAAACAGTTTATTATATATATATTGCCATCATATAGTTTGTATATATACATATATAATGTGTTGCATTTTCTAACCACACAGAAATGACAGATTATAATAAAATAATATAATACACTGTTTATTACATCTTTTTCTGCTTAGTTGGAAAATACTGTAGCTTGTTTTTGAAAATAGTTTTGTTTGCATTGCACACACCCTGTTGGCTTTACATCCTGTGCAGCTCTAAAGAAGGAAAAGACTCCTTGATTTCATTTGTCTTTTAAAACAATGCAAGCCAAGCATGTACTCACCCTTTTGTCCTGGCAACCGCCTCGGCTCTCATTCAACCAGTGACATTCTAGAGATATATATACATGTTAAATAGTTCTCCCTGTGAATAAAGTCAGAGAAGATGCAATTCAAATAAGGTAAATGTGTCCTCTGAGAAAAATATCAAAAATACTAAAGGCATCACGTCGTTCCACTATTCATGGGAATGAGCAAAGCCGCTAGATGCATCGGTGCATTCATGTGAGCTGAGAAATCTCTTAGCCAATTCCTGTCGGAAGTTTAACTGGCAGGTTAAAAGATAAAAAAGTCTGCAAAACTGATTGCTATGCTAAAGATATCACTATTTCAACCATCTGAACCAGTTTTTCTTCCAGTAAGAGAACTTTCTTTAAGCTTGGCCTTATCATACGTGATGCTGCATTATCAATTTTACAGTGTTTATTAAAAGAACCCACAGTGACGCGGGTGTAACAAACAATGGTGATTATCTGGAAAGGTCTTTTTAAAGCATTATCCCTCACTTTCCCCAAGTGACATATAATGAACACCCAGGTTCAGTCATGTGACAATGTGTGTATTTTTTGCTGCCATGGCAACAATTTCAAAATGGTGTCCTGTCTGGTTAGCACATGCTGCAGTGTTAGCAATTAAAAAAAATGCTTGTTTTTGTAACTAAAGGTATGTTTCAACCCATGCAATTCAATTAAATTCAAGATTATTTGTAAAGAGCTTTTTACGATACAATCGTTGCAAAGCCGCTTTACAGGAAATTACGTTTCTAAAATAGATTTATATTGTAGAAACTCAATATAATTAACTTATGGCAAAATTTGGTTAATTCTAATCGCTGATGGTTGGCTTCCTCTGAGGTCCTCCGAGGGGTTGTCATCATCTCTTCTCAGGTGTTCGGTCATCCGTTCGGTGTTAAAATGGTATTGAGCTGCTCAATTCATTTGGCTGATTTTATTATTTTACTGTTATATATTTTCTGCTGCTCATTTCAAAGCATATTTTAACAAATCGTCTCAGGTTACGTATGTAACCATGGTTCCCCGAATGGGGAACGAGACACTGCGTCCTCTAGGGGTCGCTACGGGGAACGCCCTCAGCGTGACTCGTGTCTGAAGATACATATGTAAAACACCACCTGTTGGCGGCGACAGCCCATGACGTCACTACCGGCGTGCCACAATATAAGTGCCGCCGAGATTACATCATCAGCTTCTTCGCCTGAAGCTTGCGTCCAAGCATGGCCCAAAGCCTAGGGGGCGCGGTGTCTCGTTCCCCATTCGGGAACCATGGTTACACGTAACCTGAGACGCCTCCATGGGAACTCGAACTGCGTCCCCTAGGGGTCGCTACGGGAACGTTATACCCACTTCACCATGCTGAGGGAAATGCCAATTTCGCGAAAAGGCGAGCACTAAGCCAACTCTACCCGGCTAAGGGAGTTGCCCCTGGGACGGCTGATGGCTGTCAGTGATATTATCCCCTTGACCCAAAGGCCCGAGCTGCATACTCTAGTACTTACCTGCTAGGTGCCGGGATTACCGGGCCTAGGGTAGAGCTCAAAGTCTTGGAATCAGAAAAGATTCCTTTAAGGGGATATGGCCAGGCACCTGGCTCACTAGGTCCTGGCCGATCACTCAGGGGTTACCACTTGCTCTGTCCAAGCTTACTGAGGAACTGTCTCAACAGACCTCTTGGTAGCGTACACCCCTTTTTTTTTTTTTTTTGGACCCAACATATATGGGACAAGGAGCGGGGCCCAAGGCACAAGCCGGGCTTTAACCAACTCAAAGAAGGGCAAGGCTGTGCGCAGAACCCTACCCTTACGGGATTTTTAGAAAGAACGCAGAATCTTTGACGCATGGACTTACCACTGAGTGGATTTTAGAAAGTGCCCAAAGTCTCGCGTGTGCACTTATTAGAAGAACGTTCTATGCCCTGGAGCGGAGAACTACTCATTCCTCGGAGTGAGAGGGAACTCAGACGCTCAGAAGGGAGCGGCAAGCTCATAGATGACCCTCTGGTTGAGGGGAGCAATGCTGGCTCGACCAACAGGGCGAGCGACCTATCACAGAGCTCTGGGGGGTCAAGCTTACTGAGGGAACTGTCTCAACAGACCTCTTGGTAGCGTACACCCCCTTTTTTTTTTTTTGGACCCAACATATATGGGACAAGGGAGCGGGGCCCAAGGTACAAGCCGGGGCTTTAACCAACTCAAAGAAGGGCACCAGGCTGTGCCGTAACCCTACCCTTACGGATTTTAGAAAGAACGCAGAATCTTTGACGTGCGGACTTACCACTGAGTGGATTTTAGAAAGTGCCCAAAGTCTGCGTGCACTTATTAGACGGACGCTCAGAAGGGAGCGGCATGCTCATAGGTGACCCTCTGGTTGAGGGGAGCAGTGCTAGCTCTACCGACGGCGAGCTCTGGAGAGCGGAGAACTCATTCCTCGGAATGAGAGGAACTCAGCTACCAATGAGGAGCTCTAGGCGAGAACTCACTCCTCAGAGTGAGAGGGAACTCAGACGCCCGAAGGGCGGCATGCTCATAGCAATGCTAGCTCGACCAACCAGGAGAGCAACCTATCACAGAGCTCTGGGGAGCGGAGAACTCATTCCTCAGAATGAGAGGGAACTCAGGACGCCCGCAGAGAGCGCGGCATGCTCAAAGGTGACCCTCTAATGAGGGGAGCAATGCTAGCTCGACCAGCAAGGAGAGCGACCTATCACAGAGCTCTGAGGAGCGGAGAACTCATTCCTCAGAATGAGAGGGAACTCAGGCAGCTCCGCAGGCGGCATGCTCAAAGGTGACCCTCTAATGAGGGGAGCAATGCTAGCTCTACCTATAACGAGCTCTGGAGAGCGGAGAACTCATTCCTCAGAATGAGAAGGAACTCAGACGCTCAGCAGGGAGCGGCATGCTCATAGATAACCCTCTATAGTGAGGGGAGCAATGCTAGCTCGACCAGCAAGGAGAGCGACTTATCACAGAGCTCTGAGGAGCGGAGAACTCATTCCTCAGAATGAGAGGGAACTCAGACGCTCCGGAGGGCATAGGTGACCCCGGAAAACTCATTCCTCAGAATGAGAGGGAACTCCCCTTTTTTTTTTTTTTTTTTGCCTTAGCTTAGCAGGAAATTTCCACCTAACCTCGGTCAGGTGAAATTTACGGTGGTTACAGGGGAATTAGAGAGGAATGAGAGGGCTTGCCTCTCTCTGACCCGCGCCTCTCTCTCACCCTAGCCGCAGGGAGGGAGGGCATGAGTCGCGAGACTAGCCTTCTGAGCCCATCTCTGACCCTCAGACCGAGATGGGCTAGGACCCTGGTTGTTCGGGTTCAGACCTGGATTATATAGAACCTTATCCAAGTCTTTCAGCAGATCAGTCTGGTGCGCCTTAGTGTGCAACGGCGACGGTCTGACCTGCTGCTGCTGCATATCTGCCATTTAAGCGAGATTCAGGGGCTTAGGTGGCCAGGGGGGAGCCTTGAGAGAGGATGTCTGCCACAGAGAGATAAGCTGTTTATCATCTCTTGCACAGGGGACATCCCCTCATAGCCATTTTCACACAGTGTCAGCATAACTAGTATGCTGAAACCTATGAATACGAGAAAAATAGCTTTTTTTTTTTTCACTCCTTCTCACTCTCCACATCGAGATTTTATGAAGAAAGGAAGGCTCACTCGAGCTGGGGGTGATTTGGCCAGAAAGATTAATTTTTATGATCCACAACCCCAAAAACTCGTTCATATGCAGAGAAGAGCACTAGCCGCTGAATCTGATTATGTCAGAAAGATCGCATCGTCACAATCCAGCAGCTCACTCTCGTTCTCGGCCGACGCGCGCGAAAAGGGGCGGTCCCTCTTTTCTTTCTCACTCATCGGCCACATCCAACTGCTAATTTCATTACCTCCGTGCCTCGGCAGCGGTGGGTCCCGAATCGCGGAATCAGGACGGCTGCCCCTCTTTCCTCGGGAAGAGGGACAGGACGAGAGCGGAGCTTTACATAGAAACAGCTCACAGTGCACGCAGATTTCCCTCAAGGACATCGCGCGTATGCGCTCCTTGCCCAAACAAAGACGCAAAGATTGTGTGTGTCATCGCGGTGGGTCCCGATTTTTCCACACACAATCTTAAACGCCTTGCTAGTGCTCGCCATTTGATAGAGAAAACTGTACTCTTACCAGATTGCACGCTTCAAACAAACCAGTCAGTGAAGATGAAAAAGCTGATGATGTATCCTCCCGGCGGCACTTATATTGTGGCACGCCGGTAGTGACGTCATGGGCTGTCGCCGGCCAACAGGTGGTGTTTTTACATATGTATCTTCAGACACGAGTCACGCTGAGGGCGTTCCCCGTAGCGACCCCTAGGGGACGCAGTTCGAGTTCCCATGGAGGGGAACTACGTGCATGTTGGTTTAACATGTTGACCTCCAGTGTGAGGAAGTTATTTATTTTTATTCAGTTTGCACATTTTCAAAAAAAAACCAATCTAAACATCTAAAAATTAATTTCTGGTTAAACCATGAAAAGGTAGAATTTTGATATGTTGCAAAAGAGTCGTTGTACAATTGAATGGTCACAGTTATGTGGTTTTGAAATATACAACAAAAAAAGCAAAATCTATATTACTTCTGAAAAGATTTTTGTTTTATCTTCCCAGAAAAGTAATAATTTTGATATATGTTGTGGAAAAGCAAAGAAACAGAAAAAAACTGTTATTTAGCAAAAAAAAAAAAAAGTATTTGTTACAATTGAGAAATAAACGCCCAATGTGACATATATGTAACTTGTATCATAAACGCCCAATGTCATATATATGTAACATTACAGATCGGTCACAAGGAGGGGTTGTGTTTAAAAAACAACTGCAGAAACATGTTATAAGTGGTCCATTTGGTCTGTTTTATACACCCATAATTTTCCTATAAGGGTAAATTGGTCTGGGTTCTTATGGGTTAATGAAGTAATGGCGGTGTTACACTGAATCAATCATGCATGCATAGCACATGCGAGTGAGTATAAAACAAAGGAGTAGGGGAGTATTGTAGTAGCTTTGATGAGCGTTTGGGGACCATTTGAAAGCACTTACCGTATTTATTCCATGAATTATTCATTTGTTGCTTTTGCCTCAAGCATGCACATCTGCCAGATATCTAGAGTCAAATTCAACTAACACGTAAATGCAAGTCATGAGATCACACATGCTAGAAGTTATATGGTGGAGACAATTACAGCATTTTATTACTGACTGATGTCCCGATGCCATATTTTTGAAAGAAGTTTCTTATTGCTCACCCATGCAGGCTGCATTTATTTGATCAAATGTACAGAAAACATTCGTATTGTGAAACATTATTATATTTAAAAAAAATTATATATATATTTGTTTCTATTTTAAGCTGAATTTTCAGCAGTCAGTACTCCAGTCTTATAATTATATGATAATTTGGTGCTCAATAAATATTTTATTTTCAATACTGAAAATAGTTTACTGTTTTAGGGCAGCTTAATTTTTATGTATGTATTTATGTCTTTGTGTATGTATTTATTTACTCAGATTTATTTTTAGTTTATTCATTTATTTTTTAAAGAACATAATTTATTTGAAACAATTATTTTGCACAGTTAAGTCTTTGCTGTCACTTTTGGTCTGTCACTGACTCTTTTTATGAACACGAATAAGCAAATGAAAAATGGACCCTTTTCACATTTCTAGGCAGGGTTGCCAGATCTGCGTTATAAAATAATCCCCATTTACCCTTCGCAAGGGTTTTAATTGACAGGCGATCTGACCAATCATAACGTCAAATCCGACATTTTGTCCTACAAACAAATCAGACAGGAGAGTAGATTAACTTCTGTGGACTTAAAATGGAAAAATGTGTACTTTTTAAAATACCTTCGGATGTCCATTTCATGTTTATTTCGTGCTTTAACTAGTAAAGAGGAAAAGATGATCGGTTCACGTTCTGCTTGAAGGCGCTACAGTGATCTGTCAGGACACATTAAAGAGCCATAAAATGGTATTTATTGTTGGAATTACATAAAAAAGAGGTATTGTTTCATAACTAAAGTAACCTACTCCTGTCAGTTTCCTCTTTGCTACCGCAATGTATTTTTAACTGCGTTAGAACATTATGTGTTGTGTTAGAGCAGCATGGCTTGTTGCACATAGCAACAGTAACTAAGGGAGGGCGGGTCTTTGCAAAGGGTCATTTGGTACTCAAAATTAGCCCAGTTAGAGCCAAAACTAGCCCAGTTGCGATTCTGGGGAAATGGGATTTAGCTTCAACTTGCAGACTAAAAAAAGCAACAGTATAAATATAACCACACGGTTTCTGGGGTTCTCAGAAGCAGACATCTTCAATGGGTAAAATTATATAGTGGAGAAAAAAAACTACAGTTTTTGTGTTCCCATTTTCCCCTATAACAAATAAAGTTTTCATGATTTTCCAAAAGAGGAAGGATTTCAAGAGAAAGACGTCAAATCTGCTGTCAGTCTATTGTATCAGAAATGCTCATGTAGCAGCATTACCCAGTTTTCTCTCATTTAATGCCAATGTAATAAAACACAAAGTACAATGTTATAGATTTACATGAATTGTGCATATTTTAAAATATAAAAAGCATGAAAATGATACATAGTGTATTTACAGTATGATATTATCAAAGACTGTTACAAATTTTTGTCCATTATTAGTTCCTATAATACCTAATGCATTAACTGATGCATTATTCTTTTTCTTATGATTCAGTCGTTAGGGGAAAAAAGTTCTCAATTAAGGGAGGAAACACACAAATTACTCTTTCAGAAAATGTCCTCATGACGCACTAACAGACTCTTGCAACAGGATGTCTCGTTTAAATTCGGCAGCAGTTTCTCATTGATATATACACACAACGATAAAGGAACGGGTAATGGAAAATAAGACACGACACGTGCATTAACGCTGAACTGATAACACTTTCTGGCACATTGAAAAGTGCAGGGAGCAGCTTCCACCCCCTTCCCACCAAAATACATCTAGTGGCACTAGAAGCAGCTGTTTGTGAAAGGCTGGGCTGTGCGATTCTGCCTCCTCGCTGCGCAGCTTGTGGCTCTACAGCAAAGCAGCTCAAGCGTTTCCTTCCTGAGGGGGATATGAAATAGCAATAACCCATCTTTTCCTTTTGTAACGGTTCCTCCACAGATGTCTAATGATGTCTAATGAAAGCTGCGCCTCACAAAGTACAGTGGTTAACATCTCAAGACAGGCAACATGTAGGGTCAAGAAGGGATCAGCTTTGACAGATTCACGGTCATGACAACTTTGTTCCTTGTCTATCTCTAAAATGTGCATAGCTATCAATGCCCCTTTAAGGCAGAAAGGCCCAAACCAGCATTTCACAAGAGGAGGCGGGAAAATCATTTCTAATTTATATTTTTCTGTTATTGGAAATAAGTGAATGTGCAATGTTTTTGATAATTTATTTTTTTCAGAAATTCTTACAAATGTTGTTCAATTATTAAATTTTTTAAATAATATAATAATTAAAAAGATTTTAATATAATATAGTTGGATATAATGCAACATTTACTTTTAGGCCTCAGTCAAGTTTTAGGCCTTCGTATTAAAACGTTCAGGCATCTTTGCATTAAGGTTACTGCGCTGTAAAAAAAAAGATTATTGCAAACAGCTATAACAATTACAAATTTAGTGTTAGAATAACTTTCGTGGATTTAATTTAATTGTCGAGATAACTTAAATATCAGTGTTGTCAAATAAGACAACTTCACGTTACAGGTTGACTAAACTTTACATTTTAAGGCAGCATGAACACTAAAAATAACTAAATAAATATAATAGTCGGGGGATAAATTACTTTTTTTTTTTTATACATTTTTATTTCTGCATCTTTGGTCTTTCATAAATATATACATGGGGCTATTAATCGGTGATCTTGAAATTATATTTTTGACTTCAATAAACTAAATAAATTTAGATATTACCACATGGTGGACTCTTTTAGTATAGAATTAAGATTGACAGATCACATTACAATAACAAAATCACTTTTAATTTCCGCATGGCATCTTCATGCACATGTAATAAAATATCAGAAGGGTTTTGAAAAAGATACGGGGGGGATTCAGTGGCCTGTGTTCAGAAAGGGGCAAACACATTACTTTGAAGATTATCCTGCTCGCTACTGAAATGGCATTAAATCCCATGCATCACTCACAGTTCAACGCGGGCAGTTCTTTGGACAGTTCTTTAAGAAAATCCATCCAGCTGAATAATTGAAGTGTCTGAAGCCAATCCATGAATATGCAAGAAGGGGATCTTCCATCATTCTCCTGCGGGAGTCAACAGCACATCTGGGCTGCAGAGAAGAAAACGCTCATCATACAGCACTAAACACCTCTGCCTCAGCATGATGGTATTACTGAAATGAAATGCAATCAAATTAAATAACATCAAATGTGCTAATGGGTTGATAGCAAGATATGGGTGTGCCACTGCTTATAATAAACATGTAATAACCATGCAGCAGCTTTGACCTGTTTGATTAGTCTAATATGCAATAAAGCATGTACTTTGACTCTCAGGCACATTGTATAAATTAGAAATGTGAAAAAATCAATTAATGGTCCCTATTTTAATATTTCCCGTGTGTTTCACTCACAGTTAGATTTAGTTTAAAAGTTGCACAACTTATACTCTCCAGTGTTGTTACTTTAAATACATTGAATGTTTATAGTATACAAAAAGTTGGAAGTCATCAAAGACGATCTTTGCTTTGTATAAATTGTAAATCCAATATAATTTTCAGACAGGCCTTTTTGTTTGAACGGTCTTATCTCACACATTTTACTCAGCCACTATGCTTTAGACTTGAACCAAGAAAGAGTGGATTTATCAAACATGGAAGAGGGTTTAGATTAGTCCATAAGGAGATTCGTTTGCATAAGCACACACACGGACTCCTTACTGGAACTGGCTTTGCATGAATAAATGGCTGCTATAAGAGGAGGTTTAGACTAGGGTTTAACTAGATATCAAAGTTAATGCAAAACCCAGCAAATGCAAATCATTGGTCTGGTGTCAGTTATTTTAATGTCCAACACTCTCTCAAAAGCACACTTACTTTTCATGCTCTCAAATAAAATTACGTGAAATATAACATCTACACTGCTGCCAACATTCTTAACCGCTTAACATTTTAATATGATTTTGAAAATATATTTTATTACATTTATTTTATTAATATTTCTTTTTTTATTTAAAATAAAATAAAACAGGTAAAGCTCAGTCTATGTATAGGGGTAAATGTCACTCACCTGTGCAGGATATATGTAGTCTCTAAGACACTCCTGCAGTATTTCACACATGTGTGTGGCAATTAGAGCAAATATAACCTCTGTCAGCTCAGAAATTGAAGAAGTTGCCCCAGGGTGCATACACTATTATCTATATTCCCTTTGGTGCCACCAGCATATAGGCCTAATATATATACTTCATTTCACAAGGCATTAAAACATGTTCCTAAGAGAATCGTAATGACCTCGCACACTGTGCTCTTCTAACCCTGCAACGAGATCGTAGAACAGAATATTTTACTGTCCGTCAAGCATGTAATGAGCTATATCACATTATATTGTGTCCATATGGCCCAGTTCTTGTCATTGAATGAATTAATGAATGATGCATTTATATAGCGCTTTATTGTGTATTGTTGTACACCCAAAGTGTGTGTGTGTGTGTGGGGGGGGGGTCTCTCCTGAACCACCACCAGTGTGCAGCATCCACCTGGATGATGCGGCGGCTGCCACAGTACAATGACACCAGTGCGCCGCTCACCACACACCAGCCACAGGTGGAGAGGAGAGAGAGTCATAGAGCCAATCAAGTGGATGGGGTTTATTAGGATGATTTATGACAGTTCTTGTCATTACTTTGACTTTTCCAGATTGTTTTTTTAATATAGATGGCTAAAAATGGAAACATTCAACAATTCAGGTGAGACTAAGCTGTGCATGGATCATTCATAAGCAATTTCTTTGAATGTGTTCAAGAGAGCAGTTTTCATGGCACTGGACCCCTTTACAGTTTTTTTTTATTTCAACAGAGTGGCCTCAAATTAATTTGATAGGGATTTTTATGAGGTCAGAATGGAAATAATAACCGTAGCTTTGGCATAGGGATCTAGGTGGGAAAGAGAAGAAAGGGTTGAGATGACATTACTTGTTTAGATTAAAAAGTAAGTTAAAATAAATTAAATATTTGAACTGTTTGTCTGCACAATTATTTATTACAATTGCGTTTTTTTTGTTCTATTTAAAGACAATTTTGCTAACACGCAACTTAAACATCCAAGAACAATAAAAACGTGTAAATAATTAAATTATGTTAGATGAATAATATACTGCTAATTAGCTGTAAGAAATAATTAACAAATCATATAATGTTTTGACTGATTTCAGGCTTAATTACTCATAACTATAATCCAGCTTATACCAGGGTTTTAAAAAGATGAAACACGTGATGTGACATGACCTTTTGAAGCAGAGCGGCCAGACTGACAGGTTGATATTTGGAACCAATACAATGCAGAGTTAACCTGAGTTATCCCTTTTTGAGGTCTCGACATAAAAGCTGTTTTCTCTTTTCTTTTGTACAAAAGTAACAACAACTTGTCAAGTAACCTGTTTACCTCTAATAGTAGTAGTTCAGAGGAGTACCTTAAAGGGTTAGTTCACCCAAAATTGAAAATTCTGTCATTAATTACTCACCTCATGTCGTTCCAAACCCAAACTGTGATGCCATCCAGTCGGAGGATATAAAACATGTTTGATATTTTCAGCCGATTTTAGAACACATATTGTTTTCATTTGTCATGCGTTTCCTAGCAACAAGGCGCATGTTTCAGCCTGAGTACATTGTGATCGGAACGACTTTAAAGTCTGGTAGTGTATGATCCTCGGTCGTGTAGTGTATGATGCCAAGTGTTTTAAAAATCTGTTCAGATTTTAAAAGTCATGTAGTGTATTCCAGCCTTAAACACGATCAACGTCCAGAAACGTAGCAAGGACATCGTTAAAATAATCCATGTGACATCAGAGGTTCAACAGTAATTTTGAAGCTATGAGAATACTTTTTGTACACAAAGAAAATAACATTTTGTATGTTCAGTGGATACTCTCCAAAATGGCGCAAGGGTGACGCGGAGAAGACAAATTGTTTAATAAAGTCAATATTTTTGTTTTCTTTGTGTACAAAAAGTATTCTCGTAGCTTCGTATAATTACGGTTGAACCCCGGATGTCACATGGATTGTTGGACATTACTGGACTTTTATTGTGTTAATTACACTGATGTCTATAGGAGGGTCAGAGAGCTATTTATGCATCAAAAATATCTAATTTATGTTCTGAAGATGAACGGAGGTCCTTACGGGTGTGGAAAGACATGAGGTCATGAGTACATGAGTAATTAATGACAGAATTAAAATTTTGGGTGAACTATCCCTTTAAGGGTATACATATTAATACTCTCACGGGTGCAGTCGTGGCTCTAATGGATAGAGCGTTGGACTTGTAATCCGAGGTTGTGGGTTCGAATCTCGGCTCCGGCAGGAATTGTCCACGACTGAGGTGAGACCCTTGAGCAAGGCACCGAACCCCCAACTGTTCCAGGTGTGTGCACTTGGATGGGTTAAATGCAGAGAACACATTTCACTGCTGGTTATACTATGTATAATTGTGTATGTGACAAATAAAGCTCCTCGAAGCTTGATCTAAGGTACTTTTTGTGTGTAAGGTGTGTGCAATCTACATATACTCATGTATCTTACTGTACAAGCAGATGCGATGTATGTAAGAGGTTCATTGCAAAGACAGCTTCTTTGACAATAAGAGTTTTTGTCAGCACTGAAGTCCCACTATAGTCCCAGTATAAATAACTGATTTGTTTTTCATGCTACTGAGATGAACCATGCTGATAACTAAAGTGATTTTCTAATACATTAAAAATAAACAGTTCTCAGCTTGTTTATGTCTGTGTAGCCTATAAAACAATATGATATGTGTCTCTTCGCCAACACAAAAAGATTCTTTATTTTTATGTATTCTGTTAAGCTGCAATAATAATCAATATTATAATATTAAGGGCAATAACCAGCAATATATTTTGTCTTAATATCGAAACCCTACCCTGTAATGAGTTCTATTTTATTTATCCTCTGCAATAAATATGACCCATTTTATTCTGACCGAATTAGAGTAAAAATAAATATTATGGATAAAGGACACATATTTTTCTCCTCTCTTCCTACGTCAAGTGTGACCTTTTCAACGTCATTATGTATTACGTGAAGTCTGGGACACACATCGCAGAACAGGCGAGCATTTGTGTTTATAAAGCATTTACAATTTGTTTTTAATTGACAGATCGTTTCACTAGATAAGACCCTTATTCATCCTGGTATCATTTATAGCCCTTTGAAGCTGCACTGAAACTGTTTTTTGACCTTCAACCGTTTGGAGTCCATTGAAACTAACTATATAACAATCCAAGAATGTTTTCAACAAAAACTTCAAATTTATTTTGACTGAAGAAGAAATACATAAACATCTTGGATGACATGGGGGTGAGTAAATTATCAGGAAATTTTAATTTGAAAGTGAACTAATCCTTTAAATTGTGACGGATTATTGTGATGTTTTATCAGCTGTTTGGACTCTTATACTGACGGCACCCATTCACTGCAGATGATCCAGCAGTGAGAAAATTATGTAATGCTACATTTTCCAAAATCTATTTCAATGCAGAAACATACTCATCTCATCTTGGATGGCCTGAGAGTGAGTACATTTTCTGCAAATGTTCATTTTTGGATGAACTATTCCTTTAAACGTGTGAATAAACATGATATCAGAAGCAGCTTCTGTGCAACCTTTGCTGTGTAAAGATGACTTTTGTTTATGTTGATACAATTCTGACTGATTGATTACATTAATTAAATAAATACTTGAATAAGAAAAAAAAGACACAGAAATACAATTAGTGAATTAATTCTATAGATTGCAAGATAATAAAAATGCCCCAGAAATTAATCACGGGGGTAAATAGCACCCCTTAATAGAAACCTCATTTTTGAGCCACATAACTGAACTGATGTATTGCCTCGCATGACTTCACACCTTCAGCCAGCCACAGATGAAACGAATCACAGCCAACAGCTCATTCAGGGTGGGACAGCAGGGTGGCTTCAAGAGCAGGAGATTTCTGACACGGCTAACCTTAATTTATCTTACACTGTCAATAAGAGTGACACATACTCAAGTAAACTCTAACTATCGGCTAACAGTGTGAGTCAGATTGCCCCCTAGTTGATGGCTAAAGATTTGCTAGCTCGTATTCATAAATCCTAATGGAAATGTCTCTGAATTAACTGATGCCACAGGTTGAAATCCCTGATTAAAGCATCCCAGCAGGTAGTATTACCGCCTGCATGGGAGCAGAACAACTCAGGACAGCAGAGATGTGCAGACGGTCAACTGAGTGTATGACTGAAGGTATAGTACAGGCAGAAGTAAGGAACAGAGCAATTCAGAGAAGAAAAATACACTTTTGTTCATTGGTTTAAGGCTGATTGAGTGCTTGTGGAAAAAGTGTGTCTTCAGCTGCTCCTTGAAGAATTACTGAGGATCCAAGCCACCCAAACAATAGCATGTTTTCACTGGCACAGTCAGAAAACTGTTTTTTGACCATTACATACATAACATTTCACAAACATTACAATTCTGTATGATCAACATAAATGCATCCTGATGAGCATAAGAAACTATTTTCAAAAGCAATAAATTCTTACTAACCTAAATTTAATGAAACTCTGCTATGGTTTTTATTCATATACATTTGTAAAGTTTATCATTATCATTATTTATTTTGATGTGAAAGAGCATTAGCTATAATAAGCTAATGAACATTTCAATCAATTATTGCGAATTCCATTAGTAACAATTGCAATTTTGATATCAACATTACATTCCACTTAACATGTTAATGCCAATTCAATTGGCCTAATTAACTATCTGTGGCTAATTGCATTTTCAAATTATTATTTAAAATATATCAGTTTTTATTATACAAACAATTTGATATTGATAACTTTGATAACAATTGGAGGTAATTTCTGAAACAAAAATTGTAAATTGATATCAAATAATTTGATTTAAAATTATTTTACTATAATTCTTGAAATATCAAAACAATGATTTTCACTAGTTAAATAGAATCAATTGATATCAAGAATTAGTTTCTATAACTAGTGAAACTGAATTGTTGATATATGAATTGTATTTCTCATACATAGTAAGACCTTCGTTCATCTCCGGAACACAAATGAAGATATTTTGATGAAATCTGAGAGCTCTCTGACCCTCCATAGACAGCAAGGGTCCTTACAGGAACAATGTTCAGAAAAGTACCAAGATGATCAACAAAGTAGTCTGTGTAACATCAGTCTGTCAACTATAATTTTACGAAGCCAGGAGAATACTTTGTGCGCAAAGAAATCAAAAATAACGATTTTATTCCACATAATTTGTCGGGTTTGGAACAACATAAGGGTGAGTAATAAATGGCATAAATTTTGGGTGAACTAACCCTTTAAGGGGCATATTTATTGGTGAATTTGGTGGTGGATAGTTTTTTCCCCCCAATTGTTTTATCTCTATACACAGAAGGGCAGGTGAAAATAATTATAAAGAATGTGAGATGCACTCACTAAACAAATTACACATTAAAGAAATTATAGAAACGTGAGATGCACTCACAAAACTTTTTTTGTCCTATGCAACTTCTGTTCTGGACAGATGTCTAATTATTGTTATTATACTGCACCCTAGTGGCCAGATATGGACAATGCATTTTATAGTGCATTTAATTTTACATTTCCTGGCTTTTACCACAGGAAAAATAAATTGATCAATGTTGTCACTGATCAGTGTTTTTATCGTTCATCTTTAAGGAAAAAAAGTTTGGGATCAGTAATATTTTTATGTTTTTAATGGAATTAAATTAATGCTCATCAAGTATGTATTCATTTGCTCAGAAATACATAAAACAATAATACTGTGAAATGTTATTGCTATTTCTAATATTAGTTTCCTATTTTAATTCCATTTAAGATGTAATTTATTTTTTTAATGGAATTAAATTAATGCTCAAGTATGTATTCATTTGCTCAGAAATACATAAAACAATAATACTGTGAAATGTTATTGCTATTTCTAATATTAGTTTCCTATTTTAATTCCATTTAAGATGTAATTTATTTCTGTGAATTTTCATCAGCCATTACTTCAGTGTTACATGATCCTTCAGAAATCATTCTAATATTCTGAATTATTATCAGTGTGGAACTGGTGATACTATTCTACTATACTAGTCTTTGATAAATAACAAGTAAAAAACAGAATTTATTCAAAATATACATATTTTCTTTATATATAATATAAGTCTTTACTATCACTCTTTATCATTTTTTCACATCCTTGCTAAATAAAAGTATCAATTTCTTAAAAAAAGGAAAGAAAACCTTACTGACCCCAAACTTTTCAATAGTAGTGCATATTGTAACACAAAATATCTATTTGGAATAGACACTGTACTTTGTAACTTTTTATTTATCAAAAAATCCTGAAAAAGTATCACGTGTCTGAAAAAATATCAAGCAGCAACTGTCTCCAACGTTGATTATAATTCAGCATATTAGAATGATTTCTGAAGGATTATGTGACACTGAAGACTGGATTATGGATGCTGAAAATTCAGTTTTGCTTCACAGGAAATAATTATATATTTATGTATGTTAAAACAGAAAACTGTTATTTTAAATGGCAATAACATTTCACAAAATTACAATTCTGTATTTTTGATCAAATAAATGCATCCTTGATGAGCATAAGAAACTTCTTTAAAAGCAATAAATTCTTACTAACCCTAAATTTTGAAACTCTGCTATTCCCTTTTTAAACTTCACTATACATTTGTAAAGCTTTATGGCTAGTTATCATTATTTTTCTTGATGTGAATGAGCTTTTAGGCCCTAGCTATAATAAGCTAATGAACATTTCAATCATTATTGTCCAGGAATTCATTAAATAGCCTATACAGCATACCCCTAGCATGATACACATAAGGTTGTTTTATCATATTCACTTTTTATTTACTCTAACTACTGTAGGCCTACTGCAGCTAGCTACAAATTATGCTATTTAAAAATATATTTTTTAGAATACACAAACAGTATTATAATTTATAACTGAATAAACGAGATGGTTTGAAACAAACATCCCAGCTGAAAAAAAGCAAACAAAAAACAATATAAACCTTGACAATATAAACAAAATGTATAATGATTTTACTGGTTATAATGGGAATTGTAGCCTATTGGTTTTAATGGAAACTGTAATCATCCCTGTGGGTCTCTACTGGTAATCTGTCGCCTTTTATTGGTGGCTTGTTAAAACCACTTAATCCTTATGGAATATGTCCCAAAACACGCAACATGGAACCATGTGTTAATGGTTTAATGGTTTATAGTTGATGGTTTATAATGTTTTAATGGAGTTTGTAGTGGAAACCATTAGAAGTTCTGTGTTGGTTTCTATTGTTTTTTTCAGCATGGATATAAAACAATTGGCAAGAAACAAGTTATTTTATTTCAAAGCATGTAGTTTATCGGAGTGTCTATTTACACTAAGTGCAAATAGCCCACCTTATTGACAAAGGCTATTTACACTAACTCCGCCCACCAACTTGTGATTTATGGGATAGATTTGATTGGGAGATTGGACAAAGATGATCGGTTATCATCAGTTTTAGTGGCCTAGATGTTGAGTCGTGTGCTTTTTGACCGATCGACCCGAGTTCGATCCCACCTTTTACCAAACTTTTTTTTCTCCCTTGTCAAATCTCATCGGAAAGGCATTTATTTTCAATAAACGTTAAGGAAATAATCAAAAAGTTGAAAATAAAGTTAGGGTAGGTGAAGGGAGGGTTATATTGACCCAATAAGGTGGCATCAATTTGATAATTTGATTTAAAATTATAATTGACACTCAATACGTTATTATTGCGTACTGTAACGATCGGCCTTATCGGCCGATTTACATAGCCTACATTTAAAATGAGGTCAGATTAAACTGTGTGAGGGCTTTGAGTGTTTAAAAAGATGAGTCAGACAACAATGTCAAAAGTGAAAATCAAAAAATGCGTTTACAATATCCACAGGGGAGCTAAACAACACAGAAATCCTAGGCTGTTAAAATCACAGTCTTTCAGTTCCATACCATTAAAATATTAGTTCTATACCATTCCAGCATGCTGTAAATCCCAATGTGAATGTGAGAAGTGTCCACCGGTGTATATACAATCAATCCAAAGAGAGTGATAATCCAATGAAGTGAGATTCTAGAATGGTAAATCCACAAAGGTAACTCCTCAATCCAGCCTTTGGTCAAAGACCAACCATTCCAGAATTAACACTTAACATGTTCACTTAACTAGTTATCTTAGTAACTAGTTAACTAGTAAAATTTAGCAGTTTTTTAATGTAGTACAATAATGAGGTGCAGATAATTGCCACTATTTGCAATAAGTAGAATAAAACGCCGGAAATCTTTCTATTTTAACATAGTGTAAATAGAATTTAAGCGACAGGTCTATAGCTTTTTAGTGTACATAGCATATAGTTAAATACTGCTATTTTCACTTAATGTAAATAGCCACTGCCATAGTTTATACAGAAAAACCTAGCAGGTGTTTGTCATATTAAAATAAGCAATTTTGTTCTAACTCTCAATAGCCTACTCACACCACGTTGTGGCCTAAAACAGATTAAACGTCTGAGCAATCCATGTAAACAATGACAACAAATACAGAATTCACAGTCCCCTTTCAGCAAAATATGGCAATAAATTGACGGTTACTGACATACAGCCCTTTTATGACTTTCAAGCCAACGGCCATGCAATGTTTGTTGTGTGATCTGCTCGTGACACTCACTGTCGGGGCGGGCACATCGGCGTCACGGGAGCGAGCACGTCGAAGCTCCGCCTTCTCCTCAACTTTGTTAACTGCGGCGGAGACGCGCCAGACCATCACTTGCAGCATCTGTAAAGGACATGACTAGACTAAACGGACAGAGAATGGATGCAAACGTTGTGGTTCTCGGTACAGACAATGTTGGAAAATCTGGTAAGTTTAATTTTAGGAAGTAGTCCATAATATACATCCACACAATGCATTTCGTTCTTCTTCAGTCATCTTTTGTAACTTTAACAACATCCTTGCTGTATAAGCAAATGCTCTTAAGTTTTGTATTTTGCAATTGCAGCACTTATTGTGCGATTCCTGACTCGTAGATTCATCGGGGAATATGGGGATATCGGTATGTTACCTTTTACCGATTGATTTATGTTTATTTATACGTTTTTCGTAATATTTGTACATTTTATTATAACTTATACGCTGGTTTCTCTACAGAGTCCCTTTACAATCACAATGTTGTTGTGGATGGACGAGAGCAAACTTTGAATATATGGGATGCACCGTATTCACAGGTGATTCAGTGTTTCTGTCAACTATTCAACCTAGCTTTTATATATATATATATATATGTGTATATATATATATATATGACCATGGACCACAAAACCAGTTATTTAAGTTTTTAAAAAAAATAAGATTTATACATAATATGAAAGATGAATAAATAAGCTTTTCGTTGATGTATGGTGTTAGGATATGACAATTTATTTATTTATTTGGCCAAGATACAACTATTTGAAAATCTAGAATCTGAGGGTGCAAAATATATATATATATAAATATTGAGAAAATCACCTTTAAATTAGTCAAAATGAAGTTTTTAGGAATGCATATTACTAATAAAAAAAAATGTTTTAATATATTTATGGTAGGAAATGTATAAAATATCTTCATGGAACATAATATTTACTTAATAACCTAGTGATTTTTGGCATAAAAGAATAATCTATAATTTTGACCCATACAATGTATTTTTGGCTATTGCTACAAATATACCTGTGACTGGTTTTGTGGTCCAGGGTTGCATATATATATATATATATATATATATATTTTTATTCGTCAGTCACATTACACAATTATACAGAATATAACCTGTAAGAAATGTAAGTAATATATATAAACCTGCTTAAAATGATGTGGTGGTCTTAACTGGTCTCCCAGACTGGTCAAGGTGGTCTGTTGGCTAGATATATAAGGGTTTTGGACACTGTGTAACTGTTAGGCTAGAGAAACCATCTGTATATAAGCTTGTACAGGCTATAAGACCATCTTAAACCAGCTAAGACCATAAAATTAGCTTAGGCAGTTTTTATATACTTAGGGAATGACAAATATTATACACACCACATGAATGTTGAATAAATACCTAATGTTTCTCTTCTCAGCAGGACCTGTCTTCCGAGTCTTTGATGTGTGAGAAGAGAGTCCAGTGGGCAGATGGCTTTGTGCTGGTCTACAGCATCTGTGACCGAGCCAGTTTCAACACGGTCTCCAGCCTCATTCAAACCATCAAAACCAATAAGGACATTCTGGGCTTTGAGAAGATGCCCATAGTTATTGTGGGAAACAAGAGGGACCTGCACCATCGCCGAACGGTCCTAAGCGAAGAGGGCAGGCTGCTTGCGCTCGCTGCGAACTGTCAGTTTTATGAGGTCTCAGCTGCTGAGAACTACCACAGTGTCCTCATGGTTTTCCATGGGCTGGTGGATCGCATCAGGGAGTCCAGGGTGTCTGTGAAAAAGTTAGCAGGCATCAAGGGCATTGTGAAGAGCATGTCTGCAGTATTCGCCCGCAGGCGAACAGATTCGCTGTGAAGCTGAAGGGAGCTCTGGAAATAAAGTTTATGTGGTCTGGTATGACCTATTTTAGATCCATTGCGAGGGACAAGCTGTTGCTGTGACTTGCATTAGAGTCAGGGATCTCTCATGTGACTACAGCCGGACCTTCCGTGTGGGCAAGAGATTGCCCTAGTTTGTCTGCTAAGGTGACGGCTTCCATTGAGAACATGTTGACATTGGAGAGTTCTCAATGAAATGCTTAAGATGCTATGTGGCAGCAGATTATATCAATCATAAGTGGAGTGAATATTCCATTGTTTGATAAATATGTAATTTAACCTCCTTTGCTTACTTTAAAAGGACAAGCTCAGCCAGAAATGAAAATTTGCTGAAAAATGTCTCACCCTTAGGCCATCCAAGATGTAGATGAGTTTGTTTCTTCATATGAGCAGATTTGGAGAAATTTAGCATTACGTCACTTGCTCACCAATGGATCCTCTGCATTGAATGGGTGCCGTCAAAATGAGAGTCCAAACAGCTGATAAAAACATCATAATTCACAAGTAATCTACATAACGTGTTTTTGCTTCTAAAATGTACTTGATCTGTGCATATTTCTCTTGAATCAGATGAGATGACTTTTACTTTGTAATAAACATTATTATGGATAGAGGACTCGTATTTTAGCCAGAATCTAAACTGAACTGTTTATATCTAAATATAAACAGTAAAAATGTCAGTGCTTCTGCAAATAATCCTGAATGTTGGAAGAAGGTTAACAAACACTGTGGTAATGACAGCCGTGGGAATCTGTCATGAGTCAATGCTGATGCGCTGTAGCCTAAAAATATAAGCGTGACGCAAGACAACATTGTCTTATGCTACATTTATCAAATACAAAAGGCTCCAATAGTATCAGTTATTATTGTTCAAGGAGCTGTTATCAGCTCAAGGCCGTCTTGCTTCAAGGTTTGATGATTGCGTCTGTGAGCATTCAGATAACAGCACAGAATGTGTTTTTCCCAGCTTCTTTTCTGAGACTGTTTAAGTGCTTTATGGAGAACATTTATTGGTTTCTAGACCACACTGTTTAATAATTATTGTGCTATAAATCTAATAAATCAAATAAACACTTCCCAGTGCCAATGTACAGTGCAATGTTACAATCAGTGAATTAATATGTTGTATTTGTATTGAATACATTGTTACACCAAAACCACATTGTCAAAGTATGTTAACTATGGTTGATGAAAGATTACAGATAGAAGTTTAAAGGGAAGCAAATTCAATAAATACATGGTGTGCAGCTGACAGTTTATGTATATATATATTTATTTATCATCAATCTAAGCAAGCAAACAACAACTATATATATTACAAGTATGTGCATGCAAACATTTTATCAGCTCTTTGTGCTATGACTAAAGAGGCATTTGGACAAATTAAGTTCAATGTTAATATTAATTTCAAAGATAAAAATAATATAACTGAATAGTGAATTTGCTGTAATGACTTGCTCTAATTGTCAATCTGATATCTTTAAAGTAAAAACAAATAAACAAATCTGAGGACTTTTCCACACGGTTTACTCAAACATAGGAGAGGCAGGGACATGGTAAAAAAATCTGATTATGAAGTATTTAACCCTGTACTTAATGGGTTGTTGTCACATCTGTGTAGTCTATCTTTAATGATCCTGTCATGTAATGATTAAATCTCATTCCTCATATCTTGGTTTTTCAAGGGACGTCTTATTGACAAAGTTTATTATCACCAATTGCTGTGACTGTTTATTCAATAAAACAATTATTGAAAAGTGGCACTGTTTCTTTAATGAGATTTACACCATCTCTGCATTTATAGTTACTTTAATATAATCAGTCACAAATATAAAAATATTTTTAAAAATATTAAGCAGCACAACTGTTTTCAACTAAAATTAATAAGAGATGTTTCTGGAGCAGCAAATTAACTTAACTTAATAAATTTGCTTAATTATGGACAATAAATGTAAAAACACCATCCAGAGCCTCCAAATGTATAACTATATGTAGGTCACTGACTGCTGTTGCATTGGTAAGGTTGATGTACACCTCCACCAGCACTTTCGAAATCATGACCCATGACTGCTATGCTTAATGCTTTAAATGAACATGACAGACCTGCAGGATAAATAATGAAGCCTGCATTCCACTCTGACTATCCTTCCATTCTCATTCTGCAGTAGGGGAGGCATTTCTGCTGTTTTGCACTGCACAAGTGTAAGTAGACGATGAGGAGGAGATCTGGGTGCAATCTGTCAAACTCTTCCTCAGGATCTGTGGTTGGATACTTTATTGTTACTGCCACCAAGAACTACATTCTGCTGCATAGGAATCTGCTTCATGACCTTCTTCTTCAGCTGACGGGTCTCCTCTGATATCTCCTTGAGCTCTGTAACCTTAAAGGGCTGCTTTTGAGAATTGCCACTGAGACTGTGCATGTGGTCCACTACACTCGTCTCCAGCACCAGAGAGCAACTCACACATTCTTTTGATCTATCGTTTTCCGCCATTTGGGATCCTCCTTCTGGCTTGGAAGATCGCCTAGGAATCTGTTATGAAAGAAAACAAAGCCATTATTTAGTTTTCCACATGTGAAGGCTCTCAAAGGTAGCAGAAATGATGGAATTTAACAGTCAAGAACTATTCATATGAATGTATAAGCGTTAAAAACATAGCCCTGGAGCTATCCAGCTGAAGATGAAAAACATCTAGTATTCTTGATGTTCAGACAACAAGACAAAGACTTCAGAATGAGGCACAAGAATATACTAAACTCTTTGAAGCGGAGTTAAATTTAAGTCCCACTCACTTGGGCTTGCAGAGTATTTGCTTTGTTTTCGATGGCTAGGGGTAAATGTGGTTGACCTGTCTCTTTTACTCATTTCAAACATAACTTTTTCTCTAACATACCAAATGTCCTCAAAAACGGCATCAGGAAGGCACAAGTCACACAACATCTCCTTGTATGTGGACAGATATCCAGCTGCTAGAGGGCAGAGTAACTTTGGTGCCAGACCTATTGGAGTCTCCTCATTTTGTCTAGCTATTTTATGGGATCCCAAACAGTCCCAGGCCAGGGGTTAATTAGGGAGGGATGGGTCTGTCTGTAGAAAATTACAGCTCTTTGTCACATTCCCTGACCTCTATCGCCTCTAAAGTCTAAGTGACTGAGTTTTAAACTACAGTGAAAGCTTAAGATCTACTTCATTAAAAGGGATAGTTCACCCAAAAAGGAAAATTCTTTCATAATGTATTCACCGTCATGTCATTCAATTTATTTGGTCAGATTCCAAATTATTTGGAATTATTTTGAGTGGACAAAAACAATTTAAAAATGTCTTCTTTTTTCCACAGAAGAAAGAAAGACAAAGGTTTGGGACAACATGAGGGTCTGTGATGAAAGAATACAATTTTGGGATGAATTATCCCATTAAAACTTCAGAACACCAAACTTGTGTAAAGATAAAACAAAAAAACCCACAAAACACAACATCAAAAACAAAACAAAAATAAATATACCACGAAACAGAAAAAAAAACACAAAACAAGACAGCATGAAACAAAACAACAAAAAAACAAAGCAAAGCAATACAAAACAAAATAAAATAAAATAAAATAAAACACAAAGACAGCATGAAACAAAACAACAAAAAACAAAGCAAAGCAATACAAAACAAAATAAAACACAAAACAAGACAGCAAAAAACAAAACAACAAAAAACAAAGCAAAGAAATACAAAACAAAATAAAACACAAAACAAACCACACGTAAAAAAGACAAAACCACAAAACAAAATAAAGCATAAACTATGCAAAGATGTATTGCACAGTGCCTAAATGGAAAGGTTCTGGCACCGAAATTGAAAAAGAAAGGCCAAAGAAAGTTTCTGTGCAATTTTCGAAGCCAGGCAGATCAGAGTAGCTTATCTACTTCTAAGAACGTGAAGAAACATGCGGTCTCGTCTCATAACTGTTAACACTGCGGTGCTATCATAGATCTTCCACTACAGGTTTTCCACTCAGTTAAACTCACGCAGATCCTTAAGAAACACGCAGACAAAAGCATCAACATATCTCTCCCTCTCAATTCTACAGATAAGCTCAAGAGCAAAAACAAAGCAACTCTTAGACAAAACAACCCAGATATCCATAGAATGATAAGATCATCTGTGAGACATGACTTAGACAGTCTAACCAAATGTAAAAAATGACATTATGTGTAGAGGTGCAAACATGTGCACAAAGTGTATTTTTAAACCAACTGTAATGCAAAAAACAGAATTACTGAGAAAAAAGGTAACTGAATGTCTTTAATAAACATGAATTCATGCAACTGCACTCAGTTTTTGGTCCAATTGCTTCTATGCAGTTTGTTGTATCACAGATGTCATCTTCCAACTGCTTTCTGGGTACTGTTATGAAATAACATCTCTGTACCCAAGTCTGTCCCTTCACGTGTGATGTCTGTTCTAGTGGTCTATGACTAATTATAACATCCGACCATGTTTCCCAGAAGCAATCAGTGGTGTTTGTCCTACTCGTGGACATCTTCAGTGAGACTCGCATGCCGTTATTCAAGGAATTCATGACCGATAAGAAAGAAGAAAAATGGAGAACTTTGAATGATTCATTATATTTTCTCTGATCACATCTGGTATACACATTGCAATCAAGGACGGGGATCTAAAATAGCTTTTATTACATCTCGATGACTACTAGGTTAAAGAATCCACTGCACGGGGAATAGGTATTCAGCACGTGATGAGAAACTAAAGCTCTACAGGCTGGAATCAGTTCAGGCCTTTATGAACCTGTAAATCTAAATGAGTGTTACTAAATAACTGAAGAGTTTTTATTGGGTGTTTATAGCAATGATACATGGCCAAGTGTTAACTCAAACTGTGCAATTATTCACAGAATATGAATGATAAAGAATGAGAATGTATTGCAATAAGATTTTTAAGGCTGAATTAATTTGAACAATGTGCTCAGTTCCAGGTTGACCCGCATAAGAGCACGGCACAGAACCACTTCAGTACCGCCATAAAAATAAAATCAAGTCTGATTAAGCTCAAAGAAGCTTGAGACTATAATCGAATTCATTCAATTAACTCTACATTCTCTTTCTGGTTTGAAACTTTATTTTCTTAGTAGGAAAATCTCCTGTGTCAATTAGATCTGACAACATAATGTTAATAAAAGCTTATGCACTACCATTTAAAAGGTCAGTGTGACTTTATTTCTAAAATAAATCTCTTATGCACAGCAAGGCTGCATTTATTTGATCAAATAAGTGAACATTAAAGTTAAATAATAACAATTTAAAATAACAGTTCTATTTCAATATATATATATATATATATATATATATATATATATATATATATATATTTTTTTTTTAATGTAATTTAGTTCTGTGATGAATTGATGGCTGTTGACTTTTTCAGCAACCACCACTCAAGTTTTCATTCTCACATGACCCTGGCCTAGAAATCATTTTAATATATTGATCTGGTGCTAAAGAAACATTTCTGATTATTTTTATTTCGAATTAAGTTTGAAAACAGTTAAGCTGTTTTATACTTTTCATGAAACTATTATATATTTGTATTTAATTATTTATTTTTCAGGATTAAAGTTAAAAAGAACAGCATTTATTTGAAAAAAAAAATTTGTCTCATTGTACTTTACTATCTTTTTGAATAATTGAATGCATTCTTGCAATGCTTCCTCGTAGTTTTGAAAAATCTTACTGACCCCAAACTTTTGAATGTGTATATGTTTCTGTTGATAGTCTCCTAATTATTACATCAGATCTCTCATCTGTAGACCCGTGCCAGTTCTGTAAGCCAATAGCACAGATTGCTGCTGTGATTCCAGCTGGATCATTTCTGCTATTTTGATATGAAGCCAAAAACTATTTTATATAATTTGGTAGGCTTGTTAAGTTGACATAAAAAAGCTGTTAAACTGTGAGACATTTTAGAGATGCTCAAAACTGCATTCATCAAAGCATTGCATTAGGTCATTAAAAGAAGTGTACCTAAAAAAATGTATTTTAAAAACACATATTTTTAAGAAATTAGACACAAACTAGGTTTATAATAAGACTAGGGACAGTTAGACAAAACAAGGATGTCACTCTTACACCCTGGTTTCCTGTTTGACAAGACCCCAAAGGAACATCCAAGAACGCACTTCTTAGTCATTACTGAAACTATGTGTGGTTGTCTGGCATTGTCATTAACACTGACTCTCTCTGTGTGTAAGGAAAATAAATTACATACAAAGAATGGTGGCCATTGCAGATAACTGACAAAAAAATACTAACCTGTTATGAAAGCAAAAACATCTTGATTAATAATCCATTTACCAGTCCAAATTCCACAGGGAGTCTGATATTAAAGTCAATAAGAGCAGTGAATTATGAAAGTCAGAATGAGATTGTCACAGTGTGCCCTCAGTGGTATTTAAAATATTAAACACCACTGTAGGCAAACTATGACAATCTTATGTTGACTTTCACAAGTGACTTTGTCAGGATCTGCAGGGGTCTGGAATGTGTGAACTAAAAGCTCAGTATTTAAGTGGACTGTCTTGCTAAAAAAATTCCAAAAGAAGTGATTTAACTGTTCAAAAATTCCAGTTATCCAATATCCAGTGCCTTTCTTAAGTACTCCAGTGGAGCCTGAAAAGGTCACTTTTTGATCCGATTGCCAAATATATTTCTAAACATGGCCTTTGGGAGGCGCGACTCTGCTGCAGACCCAGTGCTTCACGTGTTGTCACTAATCCTTGTTTTGTCTCGTTCGACAATTGTTTAGTTTTTTTGCTTTCTAAACATGAAAACTCGCTGGTTTCTGGCTTGGCTGGCGGTGTGACTGACCGTGTTTGTGATCGTGGCTGGCTCGAGAGCGAGTTTGGTGACTGTCGTCCTCATCTACAGAGACTGCTTTGAGGACACAGAGTGGAAATAGTTTTTTGATGCATGTGAAGATGTACATGAGACCACTGACACCATTACATCTTATATACGTTTTTGTGATAGTAACTGCGTTAAGACTAAAACAATTCAAGTGTATTCAAATAGTGGGTTATTGTATACTAAAATTTTTAAAATGTGTTTAAATGAGAAAAAAGTTAAGGATAAGGAACTGATTAGAGACAAAAGGAAGGAATTTAGAGGTCTAATTAGGAAAGCTAAACTAGCATATAAGGATAAGATTGAAAATAGGTTATATACAGGCAATGCTAAGAAGGCATGGGAAGGGCTTAATAGCATTATGGGAAGAGAGAAGAAGAAACAGGTGTGTTCCTTACAGGGTGCACATTTTGTAGAATATTTAAATGTTTTCTTTACTAGGTTTGATAAAGGGGATTGTACTACAGAATGTGAGAGAATATGTTTTAATATTCCGGCATATGAGCCTATTACACTTAAGGAGTATGAAATAGCAGCCAGTCTTGCTAGCATTAAGCCAAATAAAGCACCTGGCTCAGACAGGCAAAAGGGTCATGTGCTAAAAGACTGTGCTTTCCAACTAACTAGTGTCCTAACCGGATTGTTCCAGCTCCTGTTAAAATGTTGAGTGGTTCCAAATTCATGGAAAGAAGCAAAGATTGTCCTAGTACCTAAAATATCTAATGCCAATGAGTTAAAAGACTTTAGACCGATAGCTCTAACATCCATTTTGGGTAAGTGTAGGGAATGAGTACTAACAAGACATTTGAAATAATGTGGTCAAAGATTTGGACCCCCTTCTTTTTGCTTATAGGGGAAAGAGGGGCACCGATGATGCTGTTATAACCTTTGGTAGCTGAACACATCCAGACGACTACAAATTATGTTAGGATTTTATTTATAGATTTTAGCTCAGATTTTAATTCGATCCGGATTGATATTCTTTTGCAAAGATTAATTCATTTAGGAGTGAATGGTGATCCTATTTGGTGGATTAAAGATTTTCTTGTACATCGTCCTCAAAAACTAGTTGTTAATGAAATGGTGTCAAAGACAATCATTGTAAATACAGGAGTGCCACAAGGAACTATTTTATCACCCTTGCTTTTCTCGTTGTATACAAATGAATTTAAGATCCAGGATTCATATTTTAACTTAATTAAATACGTGGACGATATGGCACTTGTTGGCCGGTTGAGTTAAACTGGAACAGAGGGAGATATGCGGTATTACAGTTACATTAATTTGGTTCAAAATTGGTGTAAACTGAGAGCACTGGAGATAAATGTGAACAAAACCAAGTAATTGGTCATTAGTAGGAATAAACCAGATTTTATTGAAGGGATAGAAACTCTGATACTTAATGGACATCAAATATAGATGGCTGTACGTTTTAAATATTTAGGAACGTTTATTGATAGTAAATTGACATTTGCTGGAAATGTGGAGAATATTTTTTTAAAAGCAATGCGGAGATTACATCTTATTAGGAGGTTACAACATTTTGAAGTGCACAGTCAACATATTTTAGAATTGGTTTATAATAATCTTGTTGAGAGTGTTGTATGTTTTATCATGATCATGTGGTATGGACTATTGCCAGTTAAAGAAAAACAAAAACTGGGTCGAGTAGTTAAAATTGCTAGTCCAATTGTAGGACAACAACCACAAAGACAATTGAATGACATCTATCAAACAAGAGTCAAACAAAAAGCACAGGTCATTATTGAAGATTGTTCTCATCCCTTGAATATTACATTTCAGCTTTTACCATCAAAAAGACGTTTTAGGCAACATCAAGTAAGGAAAACTGTGTACCAAATGTAATTTGTGCCAACTGCTGTTAGGATTTTAATTACTGGGATCTAAGTGTGAGATGGGGGGATTGTGTTACTTGTGTTTTATATATATATATATATTTATTTTTTTTTAATGTGAATTGTGTGAAGATGGTAAATGGATTTGTGTGGTGAAGCTAAAGACAAATTTCCACTTGTGGACAATAATGTGACTAAACTAAACTAAAACTTTCTGCATCGGTACTTAGACTTACTACATTTATTTGATTAAAACAATGTTGTGAAATATTATTACAATTTACAAAAACAGCAAAGCTGAATTGTCAGCATCATTACCCCAGTCTTTAGTGTCACATGATACTTCAGAAACCATTCTAATATTCTGATTTAAGAAACATTTATTATCAATGTTGAAAATAGTTGTGCTGCTTAATATTAGTTTTTTGTCGAAACCATGATACTTTTTTCAATGCGTCCTTGCTGAATGAAAGTGTACATTTCTTAATCTTTCATCTGATGTCAAATTATTTAATTAATACAATTTAAAAAATGATTCTATTACTCTAGTTTAAAACCTAAAACTAATAGTTGTTAAAACCAGACAGGAACCGTTATCTCCTCATATAATGGCAAAATACTCAGATTTATAATACAGACGGCCTCCACATCATCTGTTTTTGATTAAATCCTCATGTGGGCATCTCCTTTTCACACAAAACTTCTCAACTGCCTACAAAACATGTCTGCACACGTGTTTGTGCTGTGCCATGTGCCCTGGTTTCTCACAGAAAGTGAAACTTAACATTCTTGACAATAAACAATACAAGCAGGATTAACATGATTTTTAATTCAATTGTATTAATTGCTTCTGTTGGAGTGGATTAAAATTATGCCTTTCATGGGCAGCACTGATGTGTGACAGGTTTCTGAAGTGTCCACAGTGGAAGTGAGGTAATGAGGACTTTTACAGGACACAATGGGGTCAGACAACCACTCTGCCTAGCAACAGTCACAGATTGAGGACCGCTGTGCCCCATCACTATACCCATGTCAGGATAACTACCAGAGGTATCGAGTCAGAGAGAGGTTAACAGGTTACAGTTATCGGCTATGCACATTTTATCATTTACTTTTTCATAATAAGGGATAAAACTGCAGGAAGGAACGTAAGACATATGGTTGTGCCATGCTGTGGTTATTTATTTATTCTTTAAAACAGACAAAGACCAGAGTTTGTGTGTAGAGTAAACCAACTAAATTCTATTTACAATGAATATTAAATATTACTTTACTGAAGGACACAGATCAATCTAATCCCTATAAGTTAGGTAAAATGCAAAGTGCTTGAAACGGATGGCCTGCATGGCAAGTTCTTTTTTATGATTCGCTTAGGCTACTTGTTCTACAGAGAGAAAGGCTTGTCAAAGGCTTTATCATGTCAAACGATTTTATGACTTTGAATGGAAACTTCTTTCTAAATTGCTGCCAAAATGCTCAAAAAATTGCATATTTCGCCGTGGCATTTGCAACAATGCTGCTGCTCTTGGATGGCAGCAGGGGATGAGCTGACGTTTGCGCTGGTCACTGAAGCAGGCTCGAAGAGCAGGCGAAAGCAGCGAGAGATCGCAAAAAAAAGGCAGCTTCTATCGAGGTGTCTTTCTAGAAACATGTCTTTTGCACACATTTGCCAATTTGTCAAAACACATGCAATTTTCCTAAATCAAATCTGATGTGAACAAGGAACTAATTGTTCATAACTTGATGTTTTGAGAAAAAACTCTCACTCAAGAATTAAGCCACAGAGATTGAGAAAAACTGCAAGATGCTCTAACACAGCTGTGAAGGTCATAATTTATTTAAACAATTCAATGTTGCTCTCAGTCTAGAGTCTCTCAGGTGATGAGTTTGAAGTGTAGGTGTTTGTTTGTGTTGAAGGGGGTCTATGCACATGTGAAGAGTCCATGTGAACTAGATTCCAGACAGTTCAAAGTATGTGAGGGGCCAAATCAAATCAAACCTGAGGATGACTGACTCACTCACCAGCCCGTAACAAGAAAGGTTGTGCAGTGCTCTCTCCCTGACTGTGCCAAAGGTCCGCAGGACAATGCTGACTCCATCCTTAGCCAGGTTGAAGCCGGTTTGATGGGGTTTCTTTACATTAGCCACCAAAGACCCATAGACCTTCAATAACTTCTGCTCTAATCCACTGACCAGCCTCGGCAGCCCATTACTCTGTAAGAGAAAATGCAGTATACTGTATGTGTACTAATCTTATATGTGTACAAGCATCTTCATATGAGTGTATTAGGAATATTAAGCAAACAAGCAATCCAACATTTTTCTTATGCTTTTATGGAGGTCTGTGTACTTACAAAAGGGGTTCTTGTAAGGACTGCTAGCTAAAAGGTCTTGTGTAATAATGCTTAAATCTTACATTTAAGCAATATTTAAGCACATTTCAGAGGCAAAAAAGTTTTTTTGTCTATTGTGAATTGTGTAGTGATGTATGAAGCACAGTTTACACAGAAGACACATTCACACAAATCAGCTTTCTTTTGGTCAAAACAGTGAATTTGAGTGAACAACTTGAACACAATTTTGTCAGCAAACTTTCGAAGAAGAGTGGAAACTTGGACTGCAGCTTAAGTGTCCAGTATATTGTACTGGACACTCAAACAAACTCCTACAGTAGATCAAACTGTGAATTTCTAAAAGTATATCACAAAACAAAACAAAATAATTGTTATATACATATATATATATATATATATATATAAAAGTTTAATGGGAGGTATGAATGTTTATGCTATTACTGCATCAAAAAATGGCAGTGAAACTAATTTTCACTCACACTTTTAAGTAAACTTCAAAAATAAATAAACAATATTTTTAAAGTGTGTAAATTACTGTACATAAATAGAGTTTTCAAGTAAAAATTACAGGTTAATCAAAACCTAAAAGGCCAATAGTTTGATATAAGTGGTAATTATTTACACCTGTCTTAAATGAACGATAGCTCATCGAATTATCAACGACACATTATACACCGTATGTGCACATAGACCACATTATGTATAGATACTGTACATAATGTAGATGTGCACATACGGTGTATTGTAATCGTTGATAATTGAGTATGTCTCTATAGTACACTAAGCGTACTGAGTATATGTATGTGTATTTTGCACATTGTCTTCTGTACAGTCTGTAAATATGTACTGTCCATATGTAAATTGCTGTTGTTTTTGCACTGTCTGTCCATATGTAAATTGCTGTTTTTTTTTTTGCACTGTCTGTCCATATGTAAATTGTTGTTGTTTTTTGCACTGTCTGGAGCACTGTAAATGCTCCAGTGCAGTTGCACTGTCTGTCCATAGGTAAATTGTTTGTTGTTTTTTTGCACTGTCTGTCCATAGGTAAATTGTTTGTTGTTTTTTTGCACTGTCTGTCCATAGGTAAATTGTTTGTTGTTTTTTTGCACTGTCTGTCCATATGTAAATTGTCTGTTGTTTTTCTGCACTGTCTGGAGCACGCTCATAAGAATTTCACTCACCAAGGCACTTGTGCTGTGGTGATGTGACAATAAAAGTGATTTGATTTGATTTGATTTGAATGATCAGGTTTAGTGATGCTAAAAAATCTCACTAACTTCTAGCTTCTCAAACTCATTACTGGTCATCTCCTTCAGATAATTGTGCTGTTGCGCATCTTTCAGAAACACTGCCACAGAGCTCGGCAGACCCAGTATTACACTTCCTACGGTATATTCAACTTTAAAAAATACAAAATCAACTTTTAAAATTTGTATATTTACTGTTTGTAGTTCTGACTTGAAACTCTAGATGGCACAGTTCGATAGGTCTAACTCAATCTGACATAATGAAATCATAATCACATGTCACAGCTGATTGGTTCTCTCTTCTATTGGTAGCCAATGTTCTTGCTGATCTACATTCAAATATATGACTAGTGCTTGCTCTAGCAGTTGCAGCATGGTTCAGAAACCCTCCATCTTCCCCAGCTCCACCTGCTACGGGGTGATCATGTATGCTATGGGGGTTATTCACATAAGTTATATGTGCAGCAGTAGTATTTCTTACATCAGTGTTTACATCAGGTGGGTGGCTTTTTTTCCATAACAGATACATACTGACAAACCTGACCATACAGAAAATGCTTTTTTGAAAAAACCTTAGCTATCGTTCAGTTGTAAGATGCCTCTAGTACTGCCCTGCGAGCGCGAGGTCTGACTCTCCCGAAGCAGCATCGCCTCTCTCGGTGTCTGTTCTGAGCAGTGAGTGGCAGAGAAACAGTGCTTTCAGCTGGCTGTACCGCAGCAGACTTGTCAATAAATGAGTACAAATTAGCCTTTCCAAGCACCTGTCGCTTACTGACTGTTTAAACCTTTAAATATTAACATAATTCGTCTGTTAATATGTGCATAGTTTGTTACTCACAGGCTGTTCGCTAAATGAGACAAAACATTAATATAGCCAAAACCACTGCATATAGTACATTTTTTGTGTAAGTTAGATGTATATTGGTTTTATCAGACAATGTTACAATTATAAATCAGGATTTAAGGAGTATAATGAGAGTGATTCCTGGTTAACGCAGTATTAATAGTGTCATGAATCTGGTTACCACTCACTACAACTGCACATCACCCATGGACTACATCTCCCATCATGCACTGCACTCACACATTCCCATCCACCATCACACCAATCACACAGCTGTCACCAATCACTCATTTGCCCTGATTGCCTCACCACACCTGCACCTCATTCACACACTCACATATAAGCAGCACACATACACTCACCCATGGCGAAGTCTTGTTCTTGCCCCGGCTGACATTTCTAAGCGTTTTCCCTGTATTCTGTTACCCTGTGTTTGACCCCGGACTGCCCGACCTTGGAACTCTGAACCTGTGCTTGTGACCTCGACCCCTGCCTGGTATTGTTTACGTCTCTGCTCTGCCTCTGATATTCCTGTTGTTGTCCGCTGACCATTGCCTGGTTGATTCTGCCTCTGTCTAATAAATCTTACTGCAAGTGGATCCACTCGCCTCAGTCCAGTCGTTACAAATAGATTGTGTTTACTATTTATACTTGTTTTATGTATGACAACAGAAAATATAATGTGAACAGCTTTATTGAGCATTCAGTTGTATTACAGAATGTTACATTTCATAGAGTAGAAGAGATCTGAAGTGCCAAAACTTGTCTGAATGCAAACTTGATACAATGACGTCATGAATATGCAAATTAATGTGACGTCACCTGCCGCCACAAGTTTCAAAAAATCCTGTGGAGACTTGTGTGTGTGTGTGTGTGTGTGTGTGTATATATATATATATATATATATATATATATATATATATACTTTTGTTAAGAATCTGATAGGTTAATCTTAGCAAGGAAACATTTACATTTATCAAAAGTAACAGTATTTATTTCAAATAAATTATATTATTTTGAACTTTCTATTCATCAAATAATCCTAAAAAAATATACCACGGTTTCCACAAATATAATTAAGCAGTACAACCAACAGTATAAACATTGATAATAATGTTTATTGACCACCAAATCAGCATAAGACTTTCTGACTGACCCCAAACGTTTGAACAATACTGTAGACAACACAGACATTGTTTAAACGGTTACCATAAAATCTTTCATATCTGACCAAACCGAGCAGAAAAGGCTTCATGATAAGAACATGTCCCAGCTATAATTTCCATGGATCATAATCTAGAATATCACTCAAATCTCTCTCTAGACCCAGACACGCACTATAAAGGCTCATGCACAGTGAGCCAACAAACACCAACGTTTCTACAGCGTAAAACTGGCTATCGGTGTTGGATATAAATTGAAAAATACAGCAGTAACTTGTCCTTACAAACACCAACAGGGTGAATACTCTGATACAGAAAAACACACTAGAAGTAGACATTTGTTAGGCAGGATGAACCAGACATCAGGGAGTAATTGTTGCAAAATATTAATGGCACATCAGAGACTAATTTAGCAACATAGGAAAGACAATAGCATATGACACTGACTCTTTGACTTTTTTACTGACCATTTACCATTTACAATCTTAGTTTAAACCTAACTGTTGGAAATGTTTTATTACACTAGTCACATGGCCTTTAAGCCAGTAGCCACTATTTGAACAGCGTTCTGTTATAGAGGTTTGAACAGTGTTCCTGTTATAGAGGTTGTCAGTATAATATCTGATATTTTTTTCAGAATTTGTATTTTTCTCTTAACCCTTTTGCAGACTCCCTAGCCTTCCCTTGTGTTGCACTGGGGTCTTCGGACCCCAGTATGAAAATCCCTGGCTTGATCGGTCCTTACAACTGTGTTTATAATTGGCAGTTTGACAATGTTGCTACAGCATGGCAAAAAGGTGAATGCATGTGTTGGGTCATGTGCTGAGTTGGGCTCTCTGTTTGGGTCTGCTGGCTTGGCAGGGTGTGGAATCACAGTAATTTGATGTACTAATTGAGCGAGAGGTATGCGCAGCGGCGGTTTACAAAATGAAGGAGATGCACAACACAGACGGCCCTTTATATGTGTGGGCTCTATGAAGAGTTTTTTTGAGAAAACTTAAAAAAAGAACATGTGCTCAGCGCTGAAGCCACGTTTTGTTCTTGGAAGGACAAACTAACACTTGAATGCTCTTTGCTACTTACCAGGAGACTCATGCCAGGGATCTGTGTGACCAGTCCCTGACCTTGACGTTTGGAGCGCCGGAGTTGTGCAGCTGTCTTCTCAAACGATCGTCTACAGATGGTGCCGGCCAGCGCTCCCAGACTGCTGAAGCTGGGCTTTGGGCCAGAGGCTCCAACATCAGGCTCATGCACTCCCATACTCCCATCATCCTCTGCAAAATAAGACATCTTATGTGGAGACATAAAGATTGGAAGGGAGGACTTTTAACTGCTTTCATGCTCTCTTATAGTGGTCCAAACACTCATCTTATTCACTCACTCTCTGTGACAAAAAGATGCCTATGAAAGGGTCACAGAGTGGTTAAAATGACTTCATGCAATAATAATAAAAAAAACTAATAGTGTAATTAAAAGATAACAACGGAACGGACAGGTAGAATATTGAAAAGGCCATTCAAATGTATTAATACTATTTACATGTATTTGTATTTACTTACTGTTTTTCATTGTTTAGTTATTTAAAAACAGTATCTTTCTCTATGAGTGCATTCAAACGTTTTTGAAAAGTCTCTTTTTCTCACCAAGGCTGCATTATTTGATCAAAAATACAGTAAAATCAGTAATGTTGTGAAATATTATTACAATTTATTAATGCAACAGATTATATTTTAAAATACAATTTATTCCTGTGATATCAGAGCTGAATATGCAGATTTTGTGCTCAAGAAACATTTCTTCTTATTATCAATATTAAATAAAGTGCTGTTTAATATTTATGTAAACTGTGATACTTTTTTGGAATCTTTGATGATTAGAACAGCATTTATTTTAAATTAAAACTTTTGTACTCTACAAATACCTTTATTGTCAGTTTTGATCACTGCAGTGCATCCTTGCTTAATAAAAGTGTTAATTTATTTTAAAACAAAATATTTTTTTTTGTAAATAAATACTTTTATTCACTAAGATGAATTAAATTACATTTTTTTATATATTGATTTCACTGATAAATATATACAAATTAAAATGACATAAAACTATTAAAAAAAATTCTGTAACATGAAATGGTTTGTGCTGGCTTCACTGTGACAACATAACCCATCTGTGATATGGCCCACTACTTTGACAACTATAGCACTGGTTTCCCACATAGTGGGAGGAAATGTATTCCTTCAGGCTAGAAAATGACAAAAATAAAAAGTTGAAGTGAAGAAAGAGAGTTTTAGCACTATATCTTCAGGGCAGATTTATAAATGATCTAAATGCATAAGTGTTAAAAAGAGAAGTTCCCCAGGAAGCACGTCCTTTCTGTGTATAAACAGAATAAACAGCACCGGATGTAATAATGCCACACATGACTACTAAGCTCAGGGCTACAGAGGCATTCAGACACTCTCGCTCAATATCCAACATTAAATGCAATCCAATTCAATTTACAAAGGCAGACAAAACACACACTAAACAGATTATCTCTGCTGAATGTACCATTAAACATGGCCACAGAAAGACACAAGCATGAAAAAAAACGCTCTAACTGTATTGGGATAGAAATAACCAGCAGCGTGCTTCTTCCTTGGGGCCACGTGAGGAAGGAATTATCCCGTTCGACACACTTTCACACTCATGGATAAACAATGGATAAAAAAGGGAGAGCTGTACACAGGAAACTTAACTTTTCTGTTTCTAAGAAACCGAAAGGAATAATTGCCTCTGAGCAAAAATATCTCTATGTCAGTTATGTAAATTATCAAAGGACCACATACCATAATGCACTGAATGCAGAAGCTAAACAGGTCAGGAACACATGTAATGCACATATTCCTTGCAAAAAGAGTTAAATGTTGAGTAACTCTTTATTTTAAAGGAATAGTTCACCCAAAAATGAACATTTGCTGAAAATGTATTCACCCTCAGGTCATCCAAGATATGGATGAATTTGTTCCTTCATCTGAACAAATTTGGAGAAATGTACATCACTTGCTCATCAGGATCCTTTGCAGTGAATGGGTGCCATCAGAATGAGTCTCCAAACAGCTTATAAAAACATCACAATAATCCATAAAATATAAGTTATCCACAAGCTGCGTGTTAGTAACAAATCCATCATTAAGATGTTTTTAACTTCGATCCATTGGCGGTGGATTTTGATGTGAAAGGACAAAAGGGAATGGACTTTTTATTTACTATAGTAAGCATTATTATGGATTATGGACTAAAATTGTGTCCAGAAGCAATGGTTTAAAGACCTTAATGGTGGATTTGTTTCTTACAAACATGCAGTATTTTTACTTACAAACAAGCCACTTCACAAGATGTTAACTGATGGACTGGAGTTGTGTGGATTATTGTGATGCTTTTATCAGCTGGTTGAACTCTCATTCTGACGGCACCCATTCACTTCATTGATGAGAAAGTGATGTAATGCTACATTTCTCCAAATCTACTCAGATGAAGAAACAAGCTCATCTACATCTTGGAGCACGTTTTCATTTCTTTGAATAACTACTCCTTTAAGGTGATGTAGACTTTTTGGCCCGGTTTCACAGACGGGGCTTAGATTAAACCAGGATTAGATCATAGTTCAATTAGGACATTTAAGCAATTGTTATTAAAGTGCTTAGAAATAAAAACATTACTGGTGTGCATCTTGAGACAAAACAAAAGCACTGATATCATTTAAGATCAGTCAGTGCAAGTTTCGTTCAGTTGAAACAGCTCAGACTTACATTTTAGTCTAGGACTAGGCTTATATATTTTTTTCTTGTGTTGGAAATGGGCTTCCATAGTCAATACCATTCAATCAGAAACTGTATCTACTTTGTGTAATGTTTTAAAAAATGTAGTTTTATTTTACGACCCTGCCTTTTTTTAGACATCAAACACTGAGAGCAAAGCCCTAGGGATCAATTCAAGCCAAAGCCAAAGTTCAAAGCCTGAATAGTTCTGTTCCAAAAGATAACTGAACATCTCACATAAATAGATACTAAATAATGATGTGATGAAACGCACTCTTTAAAACATCCTGTTAACAGATGATGCAACTTGTAGCCATGATTGTGAATACGTGCCTCCGGACACATCTCTGTAGAGGAACAGATGCACAGTGGACATTTAAAGATGAAATATTAAAATAAACAGACAGAAAAGAGGGAAATGGCTACTACAGTCCTTCCAGTCACTGAGTCACTAAACTAGATCAACACTTATTCAATACAGGGATCTCTATTAACTTTATCCATTGCTCTAAGACTTGAACCACAGAAATACAGTCCACAACAGAATAAACCGATATAATACACCTGTTATTACAAAATAGTTTGCAAAGACAATGTTTACGGTTAACAGGTACAATTGCAAAATGGATGGTCTAACTCAGGGGTGTCCAGTCCTGCTCCTGGAGGGCCTCTGCCCTGCAAAGTTTAGCTCCAACCCTGAAACAACTAATCAATTTCTTCAAGCAACTTTAGAAAATACCAGGCAGGTGAATTGGGGAAAGGTGAAGCTAAACTCGGACGATGTAGACAAATTTGACAAAATTATTATGGAGTTTCAGTGACATCTAGTGTCCAGCCTTAAAAGCACATAAGGATCGCTTACTAAAAATATACAGCTTTATACTGTAGGACTACATTAAGCATATAAGAATATCAGAATACCTGTCTCAGTTGAAGATACAGGAAGGACAAAGTCGACAAGGTTCTCCATTAGACGTAGAGCTCTGTCAGCTCTCTGTTCAGCCAGGCAGACAAGCTTGCTGTTAAGGACATAATGCATGCCGTCACTTAAGACATGCTTACTCTGCTGGTACCCAGTAGATACCTTGTCCAATACAACATAAGAGGTCTGTTTGATTGGACAGGTAACACTATCCTTGGCCGTTTCCAAAGTTGATGACATCATCTCCTTGATGCTTGCTGTTAGCTGTTGTGGAGGAAGCAGAATTTTTATTTATTTATTTAAAATACAGATATTTTACTATTATATATGCATCTTAGCTAACTAATAAGAAAGTAATAAGAAACCAGTTTTGTATATTTGAAGTACATTACCTCTTCAGGTGGATACTGCAAGGCTGGTACCTTCTCCTCCAGGTGGTCCAGTCCTCTGCAGGCCAATGAGTTGGCTGCTACAACTACGAATATTACATGTTTCAAACAAATGCAGAGTGTTAATGTTCTATAACTTGATTAAAAGTTAAAATATATTTACACATTTTCATTAATGCAAGCATATGCTGATTCATTTGGCAAAACACATGAACAGTTTCTCTCAAAATGTTTCCTCTAATGCTAAGCCTTACTAAATCCTCTAGAATTCATGAGGCTGACCTTTAATTTCTGAAATTACTGCTGAACTGATCTGGAATGTGTTTATTGCCTTGTTAATGTTCATTATAGAAATAGATCCACTATGTGCATGACATATTGCATACATTATGTACACTACCATTCAGAAGTTTGGAGAAGTCATTTCTGTTTTTAAACAGTTTTGAAAGAAGACTCTTACACTCACCAAGTGTGTGTGTGTGTGTGTGTGTGTGTGTGTGTGTGTGTGTGTGTGTGTGTGTGTGTAATAAACATCAATGATGCTTTGCCAGAAGCAAATATACACGGTACACACAAATATATTATTCAAACACAAACTTTTACTTTGGATGCTGTTAATCGCGATTAATCGATTTGACAGCCCTAATATTAAGTTATAACTTTTTTCCTGTGATGCGAAGCTGAATTTTCAGCAGCCATTACTCCAGTCTTCAGTGTCACATGATTTTTAAGAAAACATTGTTTTATGTTGATTTGATGCTCAGGAAACATTTCTTATTATTTTCTATTCATGTTTGATCCATTTAATGCATCCTTTCTGAATACAAGCATTAATTTCCATTAAAAAAATATACATTAAAGACCCCATTTATTTTTATTTATGGTCTGTTAAATAAATCTGAGAGGGAAAAAAGAGAAATAAATGAATACATTATGCAGCACCAGACTGCAAAATATTCAATCATTATCTCATTACAAGAAGGAAATCTACACAGAAGAGTCAGAGTGCTAGTAACGTGTAATTACATCTCTCAGTGGATTAGTCTTGTGCAGTGTTGGGCAGTAACTAGTTACTGTAATAATATTACTTTTTGCCTTAACTAGTAGTGTAACTAATTACTAATAAGATTTCAGTAATAATATTACAGTTACCAACCATAAATCAGCTTAGTTATTTTTGATGCCTCAACCCCGCTGATTTAAAATCCAACAATCAAATAATTCCTAGATTTATTTTCATAATTTTCACGACTCGCACACGCATGTGATGTCCCCAGTGCAGCTGGCAAGCTTGAAATATGGAAAAGCTCACATTCAGCAGATAGAAATATAGCATTATATTGATTTTGTCAAGAAAAAGATGATCTTGACACTGTTGTGTAAGTTGTGGCTTTACTTTACTCTTTATCTGATCAGCATGTGCTACATTATATTACTATAATTAAACATATATTTGGAAAATTCCTCAGTTTCTTACAAACTTATGTGATTTCATAAAATATATAATGCAATATAACCGTATATGGGTAACAGAGAAAATTAAATTAGCTTCAAGCTGCACACGACAATTAATGAGATTAATACAACACTTCTACTTGAATGTCACTATCAATCACTATTGAGTGTTTGTAATAACTTCTGATTGTGATCCAATGTGGATTTTGGTCAAATGATGAAGCAGAAATATGTTGTTAGTAACACTGTACAATAATTTTATGTGGAAGGTACACAGTTAAAATTTCTGTGAGATGTGAAGAAAAAGTAATGTAACTGGTAGTGTAACTAATTACTGCTGCCAGAAAATAATAAGTAAAGTAACAATATTAATTTTGAAAGGAGTAACTAGTAATGAGTAATATATTACATTATTTGAGTAACTAGCCCAACACTGGTCTTGTGTAATGCTCAAGTGGGCCCTCGGTGGATTCAAATATTTAACATTATTGCAAAATTATTCATCTAATCACAAACACGGTGAGACCAGAGTTCAGTTTTGCAATGCCAGACTATAACCCTGGCTATAAAGCATTTCCCAACTTGTATTTGCATTTATGTTACAAATATATTTGTACAAAATTCAAGGAGGACAAAACATTTTTAAAATCATTTTTTTGTCATTTAGAATTGGAGGATTTTGAGACTCAAGAAAAGCACTTGCAGAAGAAAATGTAGCTGAATACTTCCATTTTTATTAGTATGTGTTTAGTTAAATTATCTTTGTCTGACATTGACCTGAAAGCACAGCATCCACTGGCGGACATGTCAGAAGTAATTCATGAGTCATACTGTGTCTAGACAGACTCTCCCCAACTTTAGCATCAATATCCACGTTTGAAGACCCAAACAGCTCATTAACGTCTCGCCAGATTACTTCTTTTGTAGAGTATCGCTAAAATAGACTTTATTGCAATGCACAAATAAGATATTAGGCTACTCATTTTGTTTTGTTCAGCCTATATTCTACAGACTGATTTATTGCCAAACTAGAAACTAAACTGCAGTCCCCATTCCTTTACATCAGTTTGAACTCATTTGCTTAGAGATTGTCCCAAAAACACAGAGACATTCTCTAAAAATTTGTCATTTTACTTGCTAATCCTTTTATTTGAACTAGCCTATAACAAACTGTAATTATGACATAAATCGAATTTGACGTAAAATTCATATTAGTGATATACAAATTCAAACTCTGCAAAAAAGTTGTAATTACGAGATACAACTTGTTTTCTGACCATTTTATTATGTAATATTTACTACTTTACGTAACTATGTATTTATGATTTAGTATCTCAAAATTAAAATATATATATAATTATGTTTCATAATTATGATTTACATAACATGAGCTTCCACAAACTAGTCATGGTAAAAAAAAGAAGAAGAAAACAAGAAAACATTTTGATGTACCTATACAAACTTCTCTAGTAAGTCAAATTTCAGGACTTTAACATTGAAGATTCAAACTTTTAATCAATAAAAAGGCCTACTATATTAATCTACTTTATATGATTCTAATCATTATATTAGGATATTATTATTATTACTACACTATAAATAATACTGATGATTTCACTTACGCTGGGGCTCCAGTACATGGAGGGCCGGTTGAATGCTCCATACAGCCAAGCTGCCAGCCGTACTCACACCTTTCTCATACATCCCACAAACAAAGTTTATAATGGGATGAGACTGCTTCGTATGGATGTATATCTTCTCAATGGATTCCAGGGTGGCACTGACAGATCGAAGATTGCAGATTCGAAGAAGTACATTCTGCAAGGAAAACCATGTCACAACTCTGAACAATAAAGTTTCTCTTTTTAATTTTTCTAAAGTGAATAGGTATTAGTAATATCTTTAAATAACCTATATGACTGGTGTGGACACTGATAAACAGCACTGACCCTCAAAATGAGCAAATGTATTCATACAGAAAAACAGAGCATAACAATAACCTTTAACATGAAAAACTGCGCTATCAGCAGGAGGACAGCAAGTGACACACTTTGAAACATTACCTGTTCATTCAAAACTCCACCGGTGTCTTTTTTTCCAGACGCCATCGCCGATAGCCTTCAGTCTGCTGCTGAAATATGTGGAGAGAAAATTTAGGAGTTCTGTCTAATCCCATATATCTCGTGACAGAATTACTATGAGTAGCCTACTGCTGCATTCTTAAGCAAGAGTCAGTCTAGTAATCTCAGTAAAGATCAGTAGCCTTTATTCTGGACTGTCATCAACAAATAAAAGTAGCCTGAAATGACCTACACTAATACTGGCAACCTTGTCATTATTTCACAATCTCTCCCTAAATTGCGTAAATGTGTTTTATTGGTTGGCTAGCTAATTCCAAAGACTGTGTTTGTCGCAACATGCTGTACAATACATGTTCAACAGATTATAAACGTTTCTCACCCGTAGAAGTGAACCCTATACTTTTGCTGCCTGACTGAGTGTTATCAGTATCATCCTGAGGGAAAAAAGGTCTAAATTATGTTAGAATAATTTCTACATAGACCTTCAAACTGGCCAAGCTGGTCTCCTGCAGCCTGACTAGCAAGAAAACAGTTAACTTTTGACGAGTTACAGACCAGCCTGGCCAGCAAACCATTTAAATGTTGTTTTTTGTCTGTTTTCAGCATCGCAGATAGTCTAATTTGATAGGGGCTTTCAACTATATGGCTGAAATGCTCTTATGAGACAGTGAAGTGACATTTCACGAAAGCATGCAGCATGTTTCCAAACATTTAAGTTACCACGTTAATTCCTTAGCGGTGTTTCACTCTCACTCACGTTGTCCTCTGAAGTCAGTTTTGTGATGCAATAACATCTACAACCACTAGGTATCAGTGTTTTATTTACTTTCGCAATATAATTATCGCCAGTAGATGTCAGAATTTGTCCACCACTAGTAACTTGAATACTCAAGACTGAACATCTGAGAATCTGTGAGATTTTTCTATTACAGCTTTCGACTTAAAATGAAGAGACCTGTGCATGTGTGACTGATATCTTGTGAATTCATAGCAGTGCTATCTCGGTATCAATCATGCACTTACCGTTTTTGTTCATATTTTGAATTATATTTTATTTTATATTTTCATTAGTTTAAGTACTTTTGTAGTGTTTTTGTCATTGTATTATTATCTTTATTTGTCTCTACATTTTATTTAGCTACATATTATTTATTTTGAGCTATTTTAAGTTAAATTAAATGAAAATGCTTGTTTTTTTTTGTTGTGTTTTTCTTTTAGTAGTGGAAAGTTTTTTTATAGTTCTAATTTTATTTGACAATAATAACCACGATTTAGTATGTATATAATTGAAAAATATTGCCATGCCATGCTGATATTCAGTACAAATCTTGTTTCTCTTCGAGTTGAATTACACTGAGGTTCTTTATTATTTAAGCATTATTTTTTAAGGTCGTTATCAAACTATCCTTTTAGTTCAGCTCAATAACATTAAAATGCACTCTAAGATGAATACAGCTATACAAACACCTCTCCATATGATTCAAATTGGTAATTACGACTTCATTTTTGGGTTGACTGAAAGGAAAACGGCTTTGAAAATTATGTTCTTTCAATAGGGGTCACTAATTGACCTTTAAGGATTATGGTAGCTCATGCACAGAGCATGCTGAAATTACATTGGATATCATTGTTTGGATAAGGACTCAACTGTATTAGACAGGCTGAATAAAAAGCTTCTCTATAACCTTGAGATCATTTTATTAGTTTAGACTTGGCTAGATTGCCTGTAATGAATTTATGTCTATTCTACCTAAATGGGGATGGATCCAGTCAAAAATGTCATTTCCATCATGCCAACTAAATCATTGTGATTTGCATTTCACAGACACATCGTGACAGAGGTGAACAGGAGTGCTTGCGCTGATAATATACTCTGTGTGTGTGTGTGTGTCTCTCAATGATGTGGATCCAGCTGTTTGTGTTCATAAAAACGTCTGAAATGTGTTTACAGTCCTTGGAAGGAACAGCCACATTGCGAGCTGCATGATGTTGAGAAAAGCATATACAGATTTTTGCTGATAATGACAGATGTATATTATGAGTCCGATATAATCAAAAGTGATACCAAAACTGGTAAAGTTGTCAAAAACACCAAAGAAAACGAGCAACAAAATAATTACAAAGAAAATGACCCTTAAAGCTGTTGTGGAACAACAAACACTCACTAAGGAGTTTACCATATGAGGCTCAAACCAATAAAGATACACAAAACGACAAAACCCAAAGAAGAGGTGGAGATCAAAGAAAGAAAAAAAGTATTGCCATACCGCAGGGATGAAAAATAGATAGGAAGAGAAGAATTAAGGATAATAATTTCAAAGAGATCCAGAAACTGCTGTGTTCCGCATCTTAGTCAGCTTTTATGCTGCTCTTTTGTACCACAAGAAATTTTAAAAGTAGCATTAAAATAAAAACTATATACACATTACACACTGCTTTTATTCCACAATGATGCATTAAATTGATCAAAAGTAACAGTATAGACTTTTACACTGTTACAAAATATTATATCAAATAAATGCTGTTCTTTTAAACTTTCTATTCTTCAAAGAATCCCGGACTCAACTGTTTTTTAACATAAATAATAGCAATGTACATCAAATCATGTGACAATGAAGACTGAAGTAGTTCAGCTTTTTCATCACAGGAATAAATCAAACTTAAAAAACTTTCAAAGGTACATACAAAGAAATCTTTGCACACACTCACACACAGACTCCTCTGTCATTATCCCTCTTCTAAAAGGTGTTCTTCATGAACTATTATTAACACTATTGCAAGCAGAAATCTTTACTCCAGTAATTTAAGTGGTGTTCCAAATCCATTAGTGCAAATGTGCCCACCTCTATTTGCCACTTCTAATTAAGTCACTGAACACTATTCATGTTTTCTCAACCATGAGCTGGGTCTAAACGATGTAATCCGACAGCAAGATACTTAAATATACATAAAACCCCAATAAAACCTTATTATATATCCAATAGCCATAAAAAAACAAAAACAAAACAAAAACACTTAATTTAACCATACAAGGCTACTCTACATCAATATATGGTAATAATTATATTCCAAACATACAGCTTTTCACTTCACAAGACATTAATTGATGGACTGTGGATTACTTGTGATGTTTTTTATCAGCTGTCCGGACTCCTATTCTGACGGCACCCATTCACTAGGGGATCCATTGGTGAGCAAGTGATGCAATGATACATTCTCCAAATATGTTCTTATGAACAAACAAAGTCATCTACATTTTGGATGGCCTGAGTGTAAATTGTATTTTCCAAATTGAAGCTTCTTGATGATTGATGTCATTGCAGTGAGAATCTGCAATGTTTAGTGTTTGCGTGTCAATGCAATTATTAGTTCTCTATGGATATATGTATATGGATATATATATATATATATATATATATATATGGATATACTTTCTCTGGACAATATGAGTCACAGAGCTGCAGTCAAAGAGAGTTAATCTGATGATCAAGTCTGTAAGCCTATTAATAGAGCAGTATGTCATTGAATAATAATGAAGCTAATATATAGTGTCTCCCTGCAGCAAATTCCTCTCTGAGTTTGCTTCCCAAGAGCGCAGAGAGCTGATGTGACTCGCTAAACTCCTGTATACATCCTCTGAAGCTCTTGTGAAGTGAACACAGCATGGGCTAAGAGGTGCCATCCTGCTTCTGTCTCACATCTTAATACTGACAGCCACTGGTTAATCAAGTCTTGTAGTATGATTGATGAACACATTCATATCAACTGACATATCAGGAATATTACGCTGCAATTTTCGTTTATTCTTGTAGGAGGAGGGATGGTGATTCATAAAGAATTGAATGATTCCAGTGTTTTAACTGTTCCTTTAATAATATTTTGTAAAAAAAAAAAATCCAGAAAAATATGCAATTGCCAAATAAGATGCCATCAGTGTTGGGAAGGTTACTTTGGAAATGTAACAGGTTACAGATTACAAGTTACCCTATTTAAAATGTAACAAGTACTATTTCAATTACTTTATTAAAGTAATGCAACTTGTTACATTTGATGACTTTTTGATGACTTTTCTACATTTTCTTAAATTTCATGTTTTCAAATGTTAATATCATCAATGTTAATAAATGTTAATTAATGTTAATAATTTCAAAAGATTTAAATAAGCTTCTTCAGCACATTGCATGACCTTTCAGTCCTACCACCAGAGACACTACATAGGACTCGAGACCACACTCCCTATGGGATAATATCTGCTCCCAAAACATAGTCACCATCAATGAGAGGTTCACCTCCTTCCCACTCACATAAATTACTTTCCTGCCATGATTTTTGCTCTCCTTCACTGTGGCTAGAGAATATTTTTCTACATGGTGCTGCATGGAAAGCTTAAGATCTGAACTCTTATCAGCAAGTCTTGAGGCACACTGTTCGCATGCAGGAGATATTCCTCCAGCATTAAAAATATGTCTGTCATTCTTGGTGCTACCTCCCCATTGGGCAGGAAACATAAACTGGGATATGGATAGAAAAAATCTGACCCAAATCTAACATGATTGACAAAATTTTCATAAAACTACCAAATGTATTTTCATTATATATATATATAGATATACAGTATATATCGAGAGAGAGATAGAGAGAGAAATGTTTTGTATAAAACATTTAACATTTTACAGTGTGCTGCCAAGTGCTATTATTCTGCTTGCATAGTGCATACACATTTCCACCCACTGTTTGTGTATATTTACTCAGCATACAGTATGCAAATTAAATTTAAATGACAAATAACATATGCGCCTACATCTATTGACATGAGATGGTTCATTATTATGTTGAGTCATATTCATTCTGATTGTCATGAATCCTGTCCATGGACTTCCATCTGCTTGCCATCAGAAGTCGCTCTTCCATTACATTGACTACACAGTATGCTACACAGACTGTTACGTCACTCTGGACTACTGTTCCCATCATCCATTGTACTGATTACACACACACAGCTGCATCCAATCAGACACGCTTTATAAGCCCTGGTCTTCCTCTTTCGGATTTCCAAGTAATGTTCTGCATTTATCACTCTCCTAGTGGTAGCTGCTTTATGGAGCCATTCCATGTTTCCCTTGTTAAAGATTAGTTTGTGTTAAAGTTTAGTTTAGTCCTGTTCATTCCCGATGTGTATAGCCTGCCTAGTATTTTTTTTTTCGCCTTGTCATTTGGACTCTGCCTTGACTATTACCGTGTATTTGGATTATTTCTCTTTGTTTTGCCCCTCTGGATTATGTTCTCCACCGATCGACCCCGTCTGTTTACTGGACTGCACTTGTGTTTTACCCGTGCCATATCTGATTGATGGTGTTTCAAACCTGCCGGTGTTTTTTTATTACGTCTCTGTCTAATAAAGCTTGCAAATGGATCTGCACGTCTCTCGTCTCATTCCCAATAACCGCGGCGTAAACCCTTTAGGTGGTAGCGGCTGCCCCTGCCGCCAGTTTCTCCTGCAAGAACTCCAGTACTGGACCAACAGGGCAGTTAACTGGGTCTGCTGCATGGGTCACACACCAAGACTCAAAGACTCTCCATTTGGAAGAGTAAAGCTTCCTAGTAGCGGTGGCTCTGGCACTAGTGATAGTCAGGAAGACTAGAAATCAAGGTTGGTTGCCGTGGATGGGCCATACCCACAGCTTCTAGATCTCAGGCCGAGGATGCCAGATCTTGAAGCTGAGAGAGCAGGTCCTGCCTGATCGAAATCTCCCAAGGGGACCGATACAGAAGGAGAATCAGCTCTGAGAACCACGTCTGAAATGGCCAGAACAGGGCTATGAGTAGGAGACGGACACCACTCTTCTTCACCCTGCACAGGACTGCTGGATTTAGCTTGACTGGCGGAAACGCATACAGTCTCACGTTCGGCCAAGGATGGGCGAATGCTTCTATGCTCAGAGGTGCCGGGGAACTCAAAGAGAACCAAAGCGGACATTGGGACGACTCCTGTGTTGCAAAGAGGTTCACTTCCACTTCGCCGAACAGATCCCAAATCTGGACTACTGTTTGACGGTTCAGCATCCATTCCCCCGGCCTGAGTTTCTGCCTCAACAGAAAATCGACGGCAGGTTCAAAACTACCGGAACGTAAGCTGCTCTCAGGGAGAGGAACTTGTTCTGAGACCAAAGGAGAAGCCAGCGCGCAAGCCTGTTCAGGGTGCGCGACTGTGAACCCCTTTGGCGATTTATGTGGTATACCACCGCCAATGTTGTCCATCCTGACTATCACATGACACCCTCTGAGAAGGGGGAGAAAGTGAATCAGTGCCAGGAAGACGGCTCTGAGCTCCAGGCTGTTTATGTACCAGGAGAGGAACTCTCCTGTCGAAACACCGTGCGCTGGTCTGCCTTTGAAGACCGCGCCCCAGCCAGTCAATGATGCATCCGTCGTAACCATGTGGCGACAGTGAATCGCACCCATTCTGACTCCACTCCAGAGAAAAGTGGGGTTTTCCATATTAAGAGGGTGTGAAAGCAACTGTGTGACACCCTGATTAGGCGAGTGGCTGGTCCTGTGGAGCGGATCCTCAACAATCTTATCCATCAAAGAAATGGTCTCATGTGGAGCAATCCTGAAGGTAGCACAGGGGAGGCTGCAGCCATAAGGCCTAAGAGCCTGTGACAAGTGCTCACAGAGACATGATGGCCTAGCTTGAAGTGGGCCAAACATGCGTTGAAACTGGAGATCAGGGCAGGAGCCAGACGGGCCTGCATTTGAACGGAATCCAAGTAAACCCCCAAAAACACAGTTTTTCGAGAAGGGGTGAGAACACTCTTTTTTGGTGTTTGTTCTGAGGCCAAGAGCACGAATGTGACAGAGGATGATATCTCTGTGATAACTCACTAACTCCCTGGAGTGGGCCAGTATGAGCCAATCGTCCAGGTAGTTGAGTACACAGATACCCTGGAGCTTCAAATGGGCCAGAGCAGCATCCACACACTTTGTGAACGTCCTCGGGGCCAAGGCCAGGCCAAAGGGAAGAACCTTGTACTGGCAAGCCTTTCCTCCAAAAGCAAACCGAAGGAACTTCCTGTGCCGCCGGACGACCTGAATGTGAAAATAGGCATCCTTCAGGAATCAGATCAGTGAAACAGATCTATTGTCTTAATAATAAACTATTTAATTGTGATTTTTTTTCACTGAGTGAATGAAATTAGTGTTTCAGTGCAGCTAATTTAACAGGAAAATAAACATTCATGGGCTTGTTTCTGCTCACAGTTGGCTCCTCATTTATTTGGAAAAGCAATTTTGTTCATATTTCTAACTGTGTGTGTGTGTGTGTGTGTGTGTGTGTGTGTGTGTGTGTGTGTGTGTGTGTGAAACATATACTGGTGTAAGTTTAGGGTGGGTAATAAATATATATTTTTAGATGCATTTTTAATCATGTCCTGGGGTTTGTTATCTGTTGTTCAGTTGGGATATGGCCTGGGGGGGGGACTGTTCTTGTGTCTGGCTGTTTTGGTGCTCAGTGATCTATAGCGCCGGTCAGAGGGAAACAGTTCAAAGAGAGAGTGGGCTGGTGTGAGGGGTCCAGAGTGACTTTCTTAGCCCTTTTCCTCACTCTGGAGGTGTAAAGTTCTTGGAGGCTGGGCAGAGGGGCAGCGATAATCCTCTCAGCAGTCCTGACTGTCTGTCTGTATGTCTGTCTGTTCATCTGTTAGTTTGTTAGTGTATGTCTACAATAAAATGAAATTTACATTTAACACAAAGCTAAATGAAGTGAGATTTGCATATACTGTAACAAATATTTCCAATGTGAAAAACATCTAAACATTTTGACCAATACGGCTCACACAATGACAAAATCACCTTTTATTTTGGCATAACTACTATACCAAATACAATAACTAAGTTATTGAATTAAATGTTTTGGGTGAGTTACTATCTTTTGCAGACATGTAGGTTTCTGATTTTTCAGCATACAGTTGTGACAACTGCACTTACACTTTAGATATTGATAAGACTGTTTCGAAAAAATGTGCCAAAGCAGTTGAGAAAAACTGTAAAGGGAAATTTCACCCAAAAATTAAGATTCTGTCATCATTTACTCACCCTCACATTGTTTCAAATCTGTATAAGTTTCCTTGTTTTGTTGAACAAAAAATAAGACAATTTGAAGGATGTTGGTAACCAAACAGTTAACAGTAGCCTTTAGAATTTATTTCCATACTATGAAATTCAATGGCTACGTCAACTGTTTGGTTTTTAAGATTCTTCAAAATATCTTGCTTTTTGCTCAACAGAGTAAAGAAACTTATACTTTCTATAAAAATCTCACACGACTCTTAATTTATGGGTGAAATATCCCTTTACAGTTTTTCCTCAATCGATTTGACATTTTTCTCCAAAATCAGGTCACTTAGGTCAGGAAGGAGAGGCAGGATTCAGATGCGGGTACAACGGAGGTTTATTAGGACAGCAAATAATAGACAGGCGAAGAGTGCTTCCACCGTCAGTCAGAGAGGGGCAGAATCCTCTGCCACGCAGATGGTTCGATCACCACGGCGGGACGAGCCGTAACAGCGGCAGAAACAATGAAGCTGGCGAGGCTGCTCGCAATCCGAGCGAGAGGCTGAGCCGTCCACAGCGAGTCCGCAGATAACCCGGAACGGCAGGTGTCGGAGTGGAAGCCCGCGGTATCTGGACGCACAGATGGGGGTGCAGAGAACACAAAAACAGCTACGAGCACTGGAGCCTGACAAGACAAACGAGAGGTGAGTAACACAGTCAGTGCAAGCGGAAAAAACCACAACAGTCTGACAACGGACAGAATCACACAGGGAGCTATAAAGGGGAAGTAATAATAGATAATGGGAACCAGGTGAGGAACAAGATTAGCTAACGAGCAGAGAAACAAGGAGGGCGGGGAAACAATAAGGTTGACAAACACATGTGGCGAGCTGTCAAAACAAACCCAGCACATGACATCACACACAGAGACAGCAAGAACAGGTGATCAGACCTGAGACCCGACACACTGTTCTGAACACTTTGTAATTGCCCTAAACAGATTGCACGTTTTCATTCATTTCAACATAGTAGGAGTTACTATACCTATATTTTAGGCCATCTTAATAATAGCAGTTTTAACAATCAACATTTTTAAAGGACTTTGCTTTACAAATTCTTAATTGCCAAATGACACAAAAATATAAATTAAAAAAGCAAGAAATATGTAATCAATTACTAATTACCATAGATATGACATTCAGAGACAGTACTACATGACAACTGCACTTTGTTTGATGTAATGTTGTCATGGAAACAATGCTAATGACCATTCCATACACTGTAATTATCTTATCTTTTAAAACCGTAGACTTATCAAACATGAAAAAAAAAAATCACACTTTCAGTAGATATTTAATGTAAAATTGGCGAGGGCAGGTGGATTGGCGGCATGCTATTGTAATACAGAAAGCATACAAGAAAAGGATTAATTAATTAAAATAATTATTCATAAATGTTTGACAGAAACAGGATTTATTTGCAGAAATACATACTGTATGGAAAAGCCATTTCTGTCTATCTGTGTCCCTTTACATTTCTCTCCATGTCTGTCCCTCTGTCCTCATGCTACCTCATTTTATCTAACCTTTATTTTGCTCCACTTCACACTGACTCGTTGTGATGTATGTCGAATGCCACACTAGACTCTAAACTCACATTGTCTGCACTTTTTTGCCCTTTTGTCCTGAAACCAGCAACACCAGCAATCTAGGTCTGTTGCTGTCTGAGTCTTTTACATTGGATCTAAACTGCAGTGATTTGCAGGATGGAAAACCAGGTCTTCTGATAACTGTTCTTATGATACAACCTGTCATACATTTATATATTGCATATTTGTATATGCATGTGCATTTCTGATACCAAGTAGTCCTATTCTAAGTATTCTCCTCTCAAATCCCCTCTTTGGATATCTCACAGAATACGGTTGCATGAGTTCACAGCTTTAAAAAATACTTGGGTGTACCTTGAATCTAATGGAACAACTTGTACCTCACAACATTTTAGTGCATCAAGACCTCTCATGCTCCAAGAGAAAATGCTTATATTATGTTTTACTGCAGTCTGAAACATCCTGTAACCCCTCCATTTTCCAGAAACACTTTAAACTATATTGAAACTCTGCTAAATTTTCAGTGGAAAGTCCTGCTACTCTACACACAGTGTTTTGACATGACTCCAGCTCTGCACTGACAGTTTAGCTTAGGTGCACACTTTTTGTTAAACCCTGGGCCATTTATTGTCATATATTTTTGCAGCCTTAAAATTATCAGCCTAGAACTGTTTTGGACAGTTTTCACAGTAAATAGTGCTTGATCTATGCATATTTCTCTCTTGATTCAGACAAGACAACTTTATCACTGGAAAAAGCAATACTATGGATAAATGGCTAATATTTTAGCTGGAATAAAATAGTTTGATGTTGAAAAAAATGTAATGATGGAATTCTTACGAATATAAAGCTTTTCGACAAGAAGTCAATTGATGGACTGGAGTTGTGTGGATTAAGTATGGATTATTTTAATGCTTTTATCAACTCTTTGGTCTCTCATTCTGCAGAGAATCCATTGATGAGCAAAATGATGCAATGCTTAATTTCTCCAAATCAGTTCTGATGAGGAGATGAAGAGCAAATGTGGCAAAGATAAGATCTGCGAGTGATGTGAGGATTTAGATTTGTATTTGAACTTGTGTCACCATACGAGCAGACAGCGGAATATGTCAAAGTTTGTGTGCTACCTGCTAAGGCCACGGCATTGACCTCCTTTGCTTTTGTCTTTCCCTCATGATTTGTTTTCAAGCAAAATGCAGCCTCCACCAAAACGAACACAAAGAACCCTGTATCCTGATCATTAACTGACTGTTAGGAAGGCCACGTGTTTTTCAACAACATAATTGCATATCTCTCAAGGAAAAATAACCACAGTAAATTGTAGGGAAATAATTTGTATTTCATTGATGTTGCTGTAAGATCCGACAGAACTGACCTTGATACATTTCCTCTGGGAGTGTAATCAACAGTCCAAGTAAAACTGAGATAGCTTTGTGACATTCTTGATATAACATCTCACAACTGTCAGAAGCATCTTGAGAGGCACTCAAAGCCCTTGTATCACAAAGAAGCGTCGCTGATTTCAATACTCTTAATACACTCACTTTCATCATTTCATTACAAAATACGTTACAACTAGATTAAAGAGAAAAAAGTGTCCAAATGCCCCATTTGGTTTTTTTCCATTTAAAATTCTTGTTTCTAATCATCCTCTCCATCTGGCAACAATATGATCTTGATTCTTTAAGAGTCATTGTACTATATGCAGTACAATGGATTCATTTAAGCAGGACTTTTATATTTTAAGTGGGGTATCAAGTGTCGTGCTATATTGGTTGTGCTAAATTATTCATCCAACTAAATTAGACAAAAAAGAATATTATTTTGTAGTCAAAACAAAATATTAAAATAATATATTAAACCTATTAAAACAATGAGATCAAAGTGGCTTTACTCCAAAAAATGCGCACAGTTTAATATGCTCATACTGCAGTATTTTGGTAAAAAAAAATACAACAAATGAGACACATGGAGACTTTGGAAAAACAATGGCTTTGATGAAGCAATGGACCCCCATGGTCACAGATAAATACAATCATTAGCAGTGATCTTTTGTTATGACAGACAAAAGATTGTAATTATAGCTCTTGTACATTGTTCTTACACCTTCTCACAGTAGGACACCACAGTAGAGAGGAACCATAATGCAACCATAATGCAAAAGGTCATGCCTAGAGTTAAATTACATATTATAACATATAGATATAATACTAATATATAAATATATTACTTTTTTTTAAAGAAGCATCTCATGCTTATCTATAACTACAATTCTAGTGATACACTACTATTTAAAAGTTTGAGAACATTTTTAAAAAATATAATACTACTAATAATAAGGCCTACATATATGTAGCAAGGACACATTCAGTTGATGAAAAGTGACAGTAATGAAATATTACAAAAGATTTCTATTTTGTTTGAAATAAATTATGGTCCTTTGAACTTTCTATTTATTAGGTTTGCGCAAAATATTAAGTAGCAACGCTTGTTATATACACACACACACACATATATATATACATACAGTATATATATATATATTTACAATTAAATTGTGAAGCTCGTGTATTAAATCAATTCTGAAGACTAAAGTAGTTTAAGTCTTTGTTTAAGTCTTTTAATTGAGATGATTTTGACTCACATTTAGTAAAAACCCACCAATTCACTATCTCAACAAATTACAATATGATGACATGCTAATCAACTCAAAACACCTGCAAAGGTTTCCTGAGCCTTCAAAATGGTCTCTCAGTTTGGTTCACTAGGCTACACAATCATGGGGAAGACTGCTGATCTGACAGTTGTCCAGAAGACAATCATTGACACCCTTCACAAGGAGTATAAGCCACACACATTCATTGCCAAAGAAGCTGGCTGTTCACAGAGTGCTGTATCCAAGCATGTTAACAGAAAGTTGAGTGGAAGGAAAAAGTGTGGAAGAAAAAGATGCACAACCAATCGAGAGAACCGCAGCATTATGAGGACTGTCAAGCAAAATTGATTCAAGAATTTGGGTGAACTTCACAAGGAATGGACTGAGGCTGGGATCAAGGCATCAAGAGCCACCACACACAGACGTGTCAAGGAATTTGGCTACAGTTGTTGTCAGAGGCGTCTTACCTGGGCTAAGGAGAAGAAGAACTGGACTGTTGGCCAGTGGTCCAAAGTCCTCTTTTCAGATGAGAGCAAGTTTTGTATGTAATTTGGAATCCAAGGTCCTATAGTCTGGAGGAAGGGTGAAGAAGCTCATAGCCCAAGTTGCTTGAAGTCCAGTGTTAAGTTTCCACAGTCTGTGATGATTTGGGGTGAAATGTCATCTGCTGGTGCTGGTCCATTGTGTTTTTTGAAAACCAGCGTCACTGCACCTGTTTACCAAGACATTTTGGAGCACTTCATTCTTCCTTCTGCAGACCAGCTTTTTAAAGATGCTGATTTCATTTTCCAGCAGGATTTGACACCTGCCCACACTGCCAAATCACCAATTTTTTTTAAATGACCATGGTGTTGGTGTACTTGACTGGCCAGCAAACTCACCAGACCTGAACCCCATAGAGAATCTGTATTGTCAAGAGGAAAATGAGAAACAATAGACCAAAAAATGCAGATGAGCTGAAGGCCGCTATCAAAGAAACCTGGGCTTCCATACCACCTCAGCAGTGCCACAAACTGATCACCTGAATTGAGGCAGTAATTAAAGCAAAAGGAGCCCCTACCAAGTATTGAGTATATATACAGTAAATTAACATACTTTCCAGAAGGCTAACAATTCGAAAAAAAAAAAATTGTATTATTGGTCTTATGAAGTATTCTAATTTGTTGAGATAGTGAATTGGTGGGTTTTTGTTAAATGTGAGCCAAAATCACCACAATTAAAAGAACCAAAGACTTAAACTACTTCAATCTGTGTGCATTTAATTTATTTAATACACAAGTTTCACAATTTGAGTTGAATTACTGAAATAAATTAACTTGCCACGACATTCTAATTTATTGATATGCACCTGTATAGCAGACACTTTTATTCAAAGCGACTTACGATTGCATTCAGGTTATACATTTTTCATTAGTATGTGTGTTCCCTGGGAATCGAACCCACAAACTTTTGCATTGCTGACACAATGCTCTACCACTGAGCCACACAGGAACACATACATATATATATATATATATATATATATATATATATATATACACACACACACACACACACACACACACACACACACACACACACACACACACACACACACACACACACACACACACACACACACACACACACACACACACACACACACACACACACACACACACACACACATACACATATATATATATATATATATATATATCATACTTAAATATAAAGGGCTTCTGTTGTCGGCACTCAACTAAATTCAAGCAGCTTTGTTTAAAAAATCTGTTCAAGCTGAAATACAAAAACGATGACAACAATAATGTACAATAACTAACGTTTGTGCTGATCAAATTCATTTAACAATTTATTTTACAGACTTTATTTTTAAAGTCTTCCCTTTTTCCACAAAACACTTTGCTCTCTAGAAACCATGTCAGTTTTGGGCGAAACTATTTAAAGTTCAAGTGTTAGCATTACAAACACTGAATTAATACTAACATATGAAATTAAATTAATGACAGAAAAATTAGCAATGTTGAACAATAAATATATAACCGTAATATAACAGCTTGACAGTAAACTGTTTTTGCAGTATTGTCTTCTTTTAAAGGAAGACTGTAAACAAACAAACAAATTTTTAGTTTTTATGTAAAAAATAAATAAAAATACAAATAAAACTCACACAGCCCCTTTCTCCAAAATGTTCATCATGTTCTAGAGATCATAATGTTTGTAGTGTGTTCCGGGGGATTAAAACATACAATATATATTTCAGACCAAGTGGAGTAGCGTTAATAGTAAATGATAATATAGTAAGTAATTGTAAATGTGTAAAGTTGCATAAGCTCATTCTAACTTAGTGGCATATCCATATAAATCATTATTATGGTTTATATGGCTAGGACCTGCAGTTCCTAAAAGGATTTATGATTAAAACAGTTAAAGTTAGCAGGTGCATAAAACAGCACTACGTCCTACTTCAAAATACACAATATTTTTACACCTTTGTGAATAATTACCTGTCAGTGTCTTTGAGAAAACGCTGAAAATGAAAGATTTTTACTGTCACATTGATCGTTTTTGTGGTGATGGATTGCCCAACATTATGGGCAATCGCGTGACGTCTCACACATTCATGGACAGATTTTACTTTTATTCAGAGCCGGTTGACTCTGAAGGCGTTCCCCGAGCGTCCTTCGATGCAGCTCGAAGTTCCCGAAGAGGAACTATAATTTTGACCCATACAATGTATTGTATATATATGGGTTTATATATGTGGATATATATTTTATATTAAATGGAGCTGGCGTTTTCCTCCTTAAAAATGATCCTTATTAGAATAACAAATCAAATTAACTTACAATATAATAACATCAGCAACAAAAAGCCAGGCATTTAAAGATGTTCATAATAATAAAGACTTTATAAAACCACAGAGATCAAGATTTTCACAGTTTTTTGTTTACATAACCAGAGTGCATTTGCAACTGCAGATGGTTTAATTTCCGTTACACTTGGTGATCTTTTTGAGCACTACTATTTGGAACGACACAACATGATGCTACATGATTATTCTCCCTCTGGAACACACTGTTAATGATTGAAATTAGAAAGAGCTGAACGATTTTCAGTGTGACACCATCATGGGATGCACCTTCTGGACTAATTTCTGCCCTTTAAGAGATGTGCTGTTATTAAGAACTGGACATCACCAGGGGGAGACCTGACACAAAATAATAGGCCACACAAATTTACTGAGCAGTGGCCCTTGTTGAAAGGTATAATAATTCTCTATCCAAACTGCCCTGGGAAGCAATTCTGGCCCAACAATTGTTTATTAGGTTGTGAGCATCGGGTAATGGGTTTTCGTCTGTGCAAAAGCCTAAAATCAAAAGTTTAGACTGGGGTGGAGTAAAGCTCACGGACACTGAACTCTAGATCAGCGGAAATGCATTTTCTGTCCGATTAATTTGTCTGGTGAATGTCACTGGAGGACACTGCAAAAGTTTATAAAGGGCAAAAAATACTTTTCTGGGGCTGCTCATAGTTGTAAATGACTGTGGCAGCCCTCTTCTGAGAGATATCTTTTCTTGTTCTAGCATGACAATGCCTTAATAATCTCATTGAATTGTGAGATGGTGTGGAGAGACTTAACAAGCCAGAGAGGTCAGTTAAATGAGCTTAAATAAACCTTACCATGTCTGCATTTGTGATCGGAGAAACACCAAACAGCAAACACTACTCTACACAGCTCAAAACTCGCGTTTGAATATTCAGTGGCAAATTCTTTAAATAAGAAAATGTACTTACAGGCTGTGAGTCAGAAGCACCAGACTGTCCTTGCGACGTTGGAATTGCCCCACTTTATAGAAACAGCCTTTGTGCACAGCTGGCAGGCTACTCCCAGGTTCAGGAAACAGTCCTCTGTAAAATGTGCTACACACACTCTAATATTTGGGTTGAACTGTTCTGGAACAGTGTTTTAAATATAACTTAACCACTGATTTCTAGTTGTATCCTCTTTAAGCCCAAACAAAGTAGTTTTGCTTTCACAACGTTTGGGCTGTGTTTTGCAAATCACAGTGATGTAGACATGTGGGGGCGTGTTTAAATGAGCCGTTTTTGGAGGGCGTGGCAAGTTAAAGTCTTACATTTTATAAAGAATATCTCTTTGGTTTTGAGACTTTAGTCTTTGCAACTTCGGGGATCTTATGCATGCACTTGTAAGAATCCAAAGAGAAAGGAAAACTTGAAATCGCATCAAATGCTGATAAAAAAAAAAAAAATCAAATGATTATTTGAACCTGTTTTAATATTTTTTGCCACTTTCCCAGCCAAATATTTTGTGCAAAAGTTGTTGATCAAAAAAGGATGAATTCACCAAACAGTTACATCACTTTGTACGATTCAGCATGACCACATAGATCTATATACGTAGATACACATTTGTTTATATTATTATGCTCAGCAAGTCTGAAATTGGGAAATATTATTACAATAACATTTTTAGTAGTTTCACATGATCCATCCAAGAAATACTCAAAAACATTTCTTATTATTATCCCTGTTGAAAACACTTGTGCTTCATATTTTTTGTTGTGGAACATTATTACTGTGGCACAGTATTATTTGAATAGAAAGTTCAAAAGAAGAACATTTACATTATTAAATTATTAATTAAATTAAATCATTTTTGTATCAATATAAGACTAATTTATATACATTTTTGCTGAATAAAAATATGAATTACAAACTTTTGCACTAGTACATAGATACAGTAAGAGACTGTTTACACAAATTCCATGAATGTCCTTCTGGCCTCCTCCATCACCTCAAAAAGTAAAGCCAACATGGAAAAAAGCTGTAAAACTGCATCATGCTGCTTAGTGATTTAACTGTAAGAAGTTAGAAAGAAGCCAAACAAATGAGAATCCAATTGTGAGCAGAGAAACTACGCCATAAGGGGTTTATTTTCATGTCAAATTAGCAGCATAAAACACTAACTTAATTCACACAGAGAAAAAAATTCCATAAATTCTTTCTATTATTAAAATGAAAATGTATTGTTGGATCTGTTCCACTGATGGCCTTGATTAAATCATGAACTGGTAGCTATTATTAATCTAATTTAGTATCTAATTTATTTGTATATTTAGCACCAACAATGGAACATCTGAGGCTATATATATATAGCAAAGTGGCCGATGAGCGTGTGTGTGTGTATATATATATATATATATACACACACACACACTCATCGGCCACTTTATTAGGAACACTTGTTCAATTGGTTGGTAACACAAATAGCTAATCAGCCAATCACATGGGAGCAACTCAATGCATTTAGGCATCTAGATATGGTGAAGACGACTTGTTGAAGTTCGAACCGAGCATCAGAATGGAAAGAACCCTGAAGCAGATGGGCTACAGCAACAGAAGACCACACCGTGTGCCGCTCCTGTCAGCTAAGAACAGGAAACGGAGGCTACAATTCACACAGGCTCACCAAAATTGGACAATAAAAGATTGGAAAACGTTGCATGGTCTGAGGAGTCTCGATTTCTGCTGCAACATTCAGATGGTAGGTTCAAAATTTGGCTTAAAGAATATGAAAGCATGGATCCATCCTGCCTTGTCTCAACGGTTCAGGCTGCTGGTGGTGGTGTAATGGTGTGGGGATTATTTTCTTGGCACACTTTGGGCCCTTAGTACCAATTGAGCATCGTTTAAACGCCACAGCCTACCTGAGTATTGTTGCTGACCATGTCCATCCATTGGATGAGGTGGAACGGGAGATTCGCATCATGGATGTGTAGCCGACAAATCTGCAGCGACTGCATAATGCTATCATGTCAATATAGACCAAACTCTCCGAGGAATGTTTTCAACACCTTGTTGAATCTATGCCACAAAGAATTAAGGCAGTTCTGAAGGCAAAAGGGGGCCCAACCTGGTACTAGCAAGGTGTACCTATAATAACGTGGCCAGTGAGTGTGTGTGTATATATATTTGCAGGACGAGGCATTACACTGTGCAAATTGTAGCCAGCAAGATTATTTTGGGCACATTTTGACCATTATCATATTTGCATAATTAGTTTTACTGGGATGAGCAATAAAACAATGTAAACAAATAAATACTGCCATCACACTGTAATTCCTCTAAGTAGTCATTCACAGCCAAAAAAAAAAGATTAAGAAAAAAAGAAAACCCTCTTAAAATGTTAGTTCACATCTATTGGTTAATGTAGTTTGGTAAGCAGCTGGTGTTTTTCATCATGCTGCTTTGTGAATCCTATGCTGCAATGCCAGTAGTAAATATTCTACTGTATAACTGCCATTCATGTCATTCAGTGTTTGGTTCTGATTGTGTTTGTAATGATGCTTGTTAGAGCAGCAGGCAGTTCATTTCACATTTTAGTCTTCTTACAGGTTGTTTTTCCTGCTTGTTAGCTCGGTGAGCAGTGCACTTTAACGGTTCAGACTGCGTTCCTCTTTGACCCCACCATTACAAGCCAAGATTAAAAACAAGACTCTTTACGCATGAACTCCATTACACTCTCCAAGTTTTCTGTGTGGGTGGACCGCACCTTCTGCATCATCAGCACCTTCTGACAACGCTTGGTGCTTAATAACCTCTTGTGTCTGTGTACCTGTCACTTGTGATATTCAGCAAGAAAATGTCTGTGTGTTAATTTATATGATGCATTCGCTCCTCATTTCTCATTTCTTGTTCTGCTGTGGTGCAAGATCAAATTAAAACATATTTAAATTGATTTTTTTCTCCTCACTCATCTTAATGAACCACATTAAAATCTATAAACTTGAAATGTTTATGACAGAATTGTATGGAAGCAAATTACATTACTAATAAAAATAGTTATTGTGAGGTTAAAATAATAAATCATTTACAGTTACAAGAAAGAAAATTGAAATAAAGTTGGAAGTGCTAGATAAAAAGTCACACTGCGACATACAAAGTCACATTGTAATATACTGCATTTGCAAGATACGATGTCACAAGTCGTCTAGTTAGATATAAAATAAATTTGCATGCTTCCATGGAAATGTCTTTAGAATTGAAAAACAGAAATGGAAGCCCATTCATAAATTTCAAAACAAATGTTAATTTTGAGATTTAGGTTAAAATAAAACATAATTTACAATATGTACATTTTGCAATGACAAGAAATGCAGTTGCAACCGCTAGATTCTACATTCACACTATCCTGACCTGCTCCACACCTGCCTGCACACTCCTCTTCACAAGTTCAAATACCTCAAAATGCATCATATGGAGGTGCATCTAACAAGGGCTTTCTGGCACCGATGTGTCAACCTTCTTGACTGCTCTCCACTTTCTCCTACACACAAGACATAGTCAATCTCCATATCCAGCATTTATCCTGTGTTGGTCAAAATAAATGTTCAGCTGAAGTGTACATTTTAATAACAACAGGTAGATCTGATTACAATATATTAAATAAAAAGGAATTGCAATTAGTTATTTGATTTTTATAACAACATTAAATAATTATGAATGAATATATAGCAAAATAGGGCAAATATCAGATGCCTTGGTCCCTGTGAAGATATCATTTTGAAGAGTCTCAAAATCATTCTCTGAAATTGGAAAGACAAACACTTGAGGATAATTGCTAAAAGCCATGAATACAGCTTGAAATTGTTTCAGAATGTAACCATATGTGTCCCAGTCTCTAAAAAAACCTCTGTATTTAAGGCACGGGATGCCATTCAGGAAGCTATTTGTTTCTACAATCAGCACAAATTTTGTCTCATGCGAACTCACGGTAAAAACCTCAGGCTGCGAATGAGTGCTCCTTGTGCTCTAAACCCAGTCCTGCCTGGAGGGGTTCTCCTATTTATGCTACACCATGTGTTTATCAGCCTAATGTTCTGCCTACCCAGTGTACATGAACGCCTGTAAAACCTTTGTGAATGTGTTTATATGTGCACTTTCATTTGTGCACATTAGATATTTTTGGTTCTTTGGACACAAGAGCTTATGAAAATGTGCCTCAGACATGTGTTCACCCAGGAGACTAGAAAGGCAGTGCATTCTTAAAATGTTTAGAAAAGAAAATAATCAACTATATACTGTAATATAATGTAATCAACTATATAAGACCAATATAATTTTGAAATACGACTTCAATTAATCTGTACAATACTTACTTTTTATGAAATAACATTGTCAAGTAGTGACAAGTTTCAAAGCCATCTCTTTTGCTTTCCTTGAGCGACATGAGAGATTTATTTATATATGAAAAATTACATAAAAATATTAAAAGAAAAAAACGTACAAAAATGATTTTTGTTTTATAATAATATAGCTATTTTTGAAGCAATATAGGAAAATTACAAAGACATAAAAATATATTATAGCTTTGGTTGCTGATGGCGTTCCATATGTATTAAACATGTAAACATGAAAAGAGACTGTAACATGAATTTACACTTGACAAAAAAAGAAGCAGGAACGCACAGAAGTCCAATATGGAACTAATATATTCTGGGATATATATTACCTTTGAGGTTATGAAAGACTCTTGCTCTTTGTTCATGCATGCTTTGGTAAGGTAATAATAAGCCTTTTTTCAGTACAGGGGACAAACCACAGTATTGGACACTGAAATGACCTTTACTACAATAATGGCGTTGGATGAACTTTCAACCTCCTTTCAGATGAAGACACTTTTTTAAAAGGTGTCTGTTTTTGCTCTGGCTGTGAAAATAGTTTTTAAAAAGTCACAGCGGATCTGTTGAAAACAACCGATTTTAATCCTGAATGATTCGATTGAAGAGGTAAAATGAATGATTCAGTGATTCACTTGTTAAGACAGTAAGCATGAAGGTCCACCCAAACCAATCTCCCAGGAAAACATAACTGCAAAAGGGATCACTGAATATTCCTACCAATAATGCACACGCTCAAAATGTGAAATGCTCCAGTGCTTTTGGACTTTTATGTCAGCAATCTTGAAAACCTTAATTGACCAAACACACTTAAAAATAAAGGTTACAAAAGGGGTTTCGCAACCATAGAAGAAACTGTTTGGTTCCCCAACAGAGATTTCAGTGAACAGTTTTTTATTCTCAGTGAGAAGAACTTTTTCAAAATCTTAAGAATTTTATTAACTATAAATAACCTTTTGTGGAATGGAAACCTTCCATGGATGGTAAAAGTAATGCTAATAAAGAACCTTTATTTTTAAGAGTGCAGTTTCAAGGACCAAACTAACTAACCATTGTATAAAAAATCAAACGTGACGGAACATAGCAGAGAATGTGAAAAGTAGTTCCAATGCAAAAATGGATCAATGTACTGTAACAGTCTGTCTCGACTCTTCTGTACTTTATTAGCAATGTACGGATTGATTAAGTTTTCTCTTTGAACAGACCAAAAGAGTGTGCATATCTCTTGGGGCAGCCTCTGTACCCAATAGCAATTTGAAGGGAAATAATGATAATTTCAATGTATGCTTGTCTTTATTGCTGTAAGGGTAACTTCCCTTTTATGAGATTTCTGGAAATTAACTTTCTTTGCCCTCTCTGAATGAGGGAAAGAGGAGCGTTATACTGTATAGGAAATAAGAATCAGAATGAAGGCTATAGGTTACCTATACTATATTTCCAGTTTACAAAAGAACCCATTCTTATTGAGGTAAAGGTAGTCTTTCAATATTCTACCAAAAGATGGCAGTTCAAAAGTCTGTCACTCAAATTCTCTGCGCTGAAAGTTTGCAGCGCATATTATACCTGTGGAGAGGGTTTAATAAGTTCTCCCATTCTCCCGGTGACAGGATGTCTATACCTGAGTGTGCTTGGGAAGGAGGGGGTTGTGTGTTTGTTTATACATGGCAAGATTTAATGAGACGAGACAGGGGAGAGCCGTATTTGTTGCAGTGTTGATGTGCCAGACAGCTCAGTTCCCTGTAGCAGGGAAATGGGGCCAGCTCGGGCCAGAGCTCAGATCTGTCTGCAACACCCTCTGAAGTGGAATTGAGCTTGACTTCTGCCACAGCACCCTCTCCTGTCTCCAGGTCTGGGTGGGTAGGAGAGACCTTGAGGTCACTATGAAATTAATTTCCCTTGCAGCAGCAGTGCTGACGCCTTCTCTTTAATACAAAGCCTCAGTGAAATCAATTACTGTCATGCGAATGCTTTGGAGATGTATTTTAATCAGGAGAGCATGCTGTACTCATTGCATAATCAATTGTGGCGATTATTCTGGGTGCCAATGTTGAGACCTGCTTGGGACTTCATCGTAATAGTGAAGTGCAATGCAAAACCCACATCACACCTCAGCACCTCAGAATTATAATTAAAATACGGTTATACAATTAATTAAAGCGTTATAATAGGGAAAAGAGTTGCAAATCATCCCATATGGCCAAAGGAAAAATAAAACATAATTAAATAATTTACTTTCAGACTATAAGAACACAAGCCTAGGCTAATCCCATCACGATAAGATAATTTTTTGAAGGATTAAATTAAATATATTAAATGACGCAATAATTAAGTAATCAGTTCAGCTTAATCAGTTAAATGACTATAAATACAGTTTGTTATATGCTTAACAATACATGCCTAATAAAACATTCACCCAACTCACTATTTGGCTTTAATTTAAATCAGTTTCAATTAAAGTATGTTCTCAAAGGGAGGTCTCAGATTGTTTTACCTAGGGTCACAAACTCTTTTCGGCAAGGACAATGAAACCAGTTTTTCTATTATGTATATCTTTTTGAGGTTTGTGCCTCTGGAATGCTAAATTAACTGGCCATAAATATCTTATGTTTTCTAATTTGAACTACAAATTACCTTTCCTTGTCAATACTAAACAAATTTGAACATTTGACTGGTCGCACAAATAGAGTGAGTTCAGTAAAAGCAAGACATCAGGTAACGTGGGATTAAAAAGTCTCAAAATCGGACTTTTTCCAAACATGAAAAGAAAAACTAAGTATTTTTGAATCTGTAAACTTGTGAAAAAATGAGCCTATCAGATTTTGCGACACCTTTCCTGCTTACATTACAGACATAAATAACATACGTTTTTGTAACTTGTGTGTTTTAAAATAAATGGTGTGTATTTGACAGTTTAAGCACAATAACATTTACGCAGACGCTTTTATCCAAAGCGACTTACAGTGCATTCAGGTTATACATGTTTTGCATGTGTATTCCCTGGGAATTGAACCCACAACCTTTGCTCTGTTAACGCAATGCTCTGAGCCACAGGAACACTAAGTCAATAAGACTTAAGAAAGAGAACTTAGTTTAGTACGTGCATGTGAATTTGTGTGCTCAGAAATACCTATATCAGAAGATTTAACTAATATGGTTTAAAAGACATGATTTCAGAGCAATAGACATGATAATCAAAACCAAACAGATGTTTTTTTTAGCAAAGCCACTAGAAGGCAAGCATGCAACCTTTAGCTTAAAACGCTAATGCTTCCAGTCTAGCAGTTTGTGGGGAAGGAGACCAGAGCTTTTTTTAATTCTTTTTTTTATTATTTTGTTTTTTTATGGATTCAATGGAGGAGAGGCTTCACTTCGCTGAATAAACAGCTTATTTAATAAATTGTCAGCCTATCTGCTAATCTTCAACATGTTTTACACTAAACAATATTTTTGGACTGATCTATTTTTAGAGTTTATAAATATTTACACCAACATTTTTTTATAAAAAGTCACTGACTTTTTACGACAGGTGGGATTCAGCTTACATACTTCTCATTTATTCCTATGGTATCAATAAACAGCAATTGATTGTTGCACAACTTGACTAAAATTCAATGACGTCAAAACTGTAAGGTGATTGGTTATTAAGGCACACATGATCCAAGTTGACCATTACACTTTCTCCAATAGTAAGTAATACAGACCCTCTCATCTCCCTATAGTAAGACAATCTCTGTTTTTTCTCAGTGTCTCCAAATATGAGCTATAAAGGCACAGCCCTATTCTGGAAAATGGGGCGGGGAGCAGCAGCTCATTTGCATTTAAAGAGGAATGCAGGAAAACAGCATGTTTCTGCTTCCACTCAAAATAGGCATTTTCAAAATTATATAAATTATCTGTTTGGTATTTGGAGGCGAAACTTCACAGAGACATTCTGGGGACACCTGATACTTATAGGGGAGCGCGGGGAACAAAGTAATGTGGGGTTAGTTGTAACACACATTCTTTGAAATATTTACACACATGCTAGCATAACCAAATTTACAGTATCTACTAGTTACATATCAAATATTATAATAGAGAAAAAGCGTGCCAAAATTCAAAAGTCTTTTGAAGATATTGCTGAACATTTATTTTACCATATTAAAATTATATTTCTGGCTTAAATACATTTTTCATCTCAGTTTTTATTACTAATTTAAAATGAGACAAATCTGCTATTATTTTAATCTCCAATCTGTTGTTTATCAGTTTAGATATTTTTGAATGCTTCGATAACTGGCAGAAGACACTAACCGCTTTTAAATTAAAGTTGTGCAGATGGGGTAAGTTGAAACACTGGTTACAATCTGCCCTGCAGTGCTACTCTATGACATTAGCGATGTAATTCACACTGTTTTCTTTAATACATTTTAATGAGAAACAACGAGAAACAATGAATAAAGACTGACAATCATTGTTTAATGTTCAGAAATGATGATTTCAAGACATGGAAAGCATTTTGGCTCGTTTATATGGGCCGTCCCAGGCAATATGTTCATTGTCAAACTCAAAAATCAGATTACTTTTAATTATTAAAAAACACCATTATTTTATTTAAAATATTAATTATTTTTATTTTATTGACAAAATATTTTAGGTTATCTTGTATATTTTTTTCATAAGATCAGATAACATTTTAGGCTGTTATATGGTCATGTTACAACGTGCCCCTCAGCTGTTACAATGTACCCCACCTACGGGGCATGTTGTCACATTTCACTTCCAATTGTTGAGGGTAAATAAAGAAAAACGTATACACTGTATTTATGAAACAAATCGACATATGTGTACTAGATAAGTGTGAAATTACTGTGGATAAAAAAATTATACTCTGAACACAAAGTGGATTTACACAATTTGAGAAAGTTCTTAAACTTTCTACGCTTTCCCCTATTACATATTGTAAAAAGGGGAATAATAGGTCTCCTATTATTTAGGTCTCCTAAAATTCCGTTGAAGATTTTTGTAGGCTACTATTTGAATTGCAGTAAACGTTTTTATGAATTATAATGAAATAGTATTTCATTTATATGTTTACATTGCATGTAGGAGGATTGTGGCATCACAGAGACAGATATCAGTCAGGAGAATTCAGGACATTTTAAAAGATTTACTGTTGGTATAGTCCAGATTTGCTAAACAATTTTATACACTCTGATAATACCTTTAAAACAACGATAGTAACTATTTCGGAGTTTTATCGAACATTGGAACACGTGATGTTGCTATAGTAACCGCCCCAGGTGATCTGGAGTGCCATTTGTGAACATCTGTTTGGCACAGCTTGAATATGCGCTAACCAATTTGTAATCTCATTTTTGTGTTTACTGAAATTATGTTTGAAATGCCAATTAAACATTATGTGTAATTAAAACTCAGTAGCCTATTATAACTTTTCGTGTTTTCCTTCGGGGTGGGTGGATTCAAATCCCCCCAGAAACCCTTCCCCTCTCACCCGAGTAACTCGCCTTCTGCTTTAGATGAAATTATGGAATGTATCTTCCTAAAACATGCATGTTCCATATGGATAACGGCAACACAGCGGCCCTACGTGATGACAGTTCAGACTGTCACGCGAGAGAGCGAGCGCGGGTGACGCGCGAGGGAATTAAGAGGCGGAAAGCGGAGTGAAGCAGACACACGCGGACATTCACACTTCACTCTTCAACTGGAATAGAACGCGCCTATCGAGGATGCTGTGGTAGATATACGTAGCCTACTGACTAATATTTTTTAAACTTATTCTCTACAGACTATTTCCGTTCATTTTAACGGGAATTTGTCTGTAAAAGTAGAGGTGGCTTTTTACAAATCACCCTGAATAACTTCTATCACCACGACGAATGTCACCTCACGAACAGGTGTCTTGTTGGATGACAATTACTCGTCTGTCTGGACAAGTGACTGAGAAGAGCTTTTGTACTTGAAGATCGGATTGTATAAATAATGGACGATACGAACTGACCGAGGTTTATAAGTCACTGAGATGAACAAACAACTACTTATTTCAAGGTCACTGGAATTCTTCTAATGCTCTAAACGGGAGAAGTGTATCAGGTAAGACTGAAAAGCATTTTAATTTGAATAAAGACATTAAAATACACAGGCGACTGTCGAATGAGTAGATTAACCCGTTTGAGAGTTTTAATGCATATTATAGAACAATTAGCCTACACATATAGGACAAGTAACACACTGAATTAAACGTGACATTTTGAAGTAGAACAAACTGAAATAGTACCTTCTTGCAAAACGTACTCCAGTCATTTACAATTTAAAAAAGTAATTTTAGTGTACATGATTTAGTATTTAACTATCATAATTTAAAGATCAATCAATATTAAACTTGCATTATAATGATACATTTGTTTTCATCCATAATTAATTTTTTGTATTTGTGAAATGCATCAGACTGTCTACAAACACTTAAGGACCAGACTGATGATTTTTATTTAATTTTTTAGATCTCACTCTAGTACTATCAACTATAGGAGCTTTTCCAGGTACTATCACAGTCTCCTCCCCGGATCATGATGAATCGTCTGTGAGTCTCAGAAGGTAGCCGAGCGAATGCATCAAACATAAAAATATGAATGACAGCTCTTCAACATCTGAGAACATCATGTTTCACCAGCTGACTGCAGATGCTCTGAACGGTAGCTGTGACTACACCTTGCCCACGTGTAATAATAGCACAGGTGAAGCGGCATTGCAGCTGCCCACTTTTTCCATGGCAGCAAAAGTGAGGGTGATAATTACCTTCACTCTTTGCGCAGTGTCAGCTGTGTGCAACCTCTCCGTGCTGTGGGCTGCCAGCACCAACAACAAGCGCAGATCTCATGTAAGAATTTTAATCATGAACCTCACCGTTGCTGACCTGCTGGTGACTTTCATCGTAATGCCAGTGGATGCGGCTTGGAACATCACGGTTCAGTGGTTGGCAGGGGATCTGGCTTGCAGATTGCTAATGTTTCTGAAGCTTGTGGCGATGTACTCCTGTGCGTTCGTGACTGTGGTCATAAGCCTGGACAGGCAGTCGGCCATTCTCAACCCTCTGGCCATCAATAAGGCTAAGAAGAAGAACAAAATAATGCTGAGCGTGGCCTGGGCGATGAGTGTTCTTCTCTCTGTCCCTCAGGTGAGGAGCTGCTTGAGTGATTTTCATGTTTTTCATTGTGTCTTATATCTGTATGCTGCATTACTTGAATTCACCAGAATCCCCAGAGTCTGGCGTAACACCCTGAATCAAGAAGAGAGATCAAAATGAAAACGACAGGAGGTTTAAGCACTTGCCTTCTTGAGCTCAGACCTGAAATATTCATATTTAATCTAATTTTAAAACACACATTCATTCACTTTAAATGGAAAATGTATTTGACAAGTGTGATATACAGTTTTTAAAATGGAAAATGAAAATCCTATCATCATTTTCTCTCCTCATGTCGTTCTAGACCAGTTTAATTTACTTTCTTCTGTACAAAAAGTTTTCGACAGAATGTCCAAACTGCTCTTTTCTATTCAATGCATGTTTGCAAGGCATCATCATTGACAATCTCATTTGCAAAATATGGCATTTCACACCATGATTAATGTCACTGATGCCATACTACACATGCATCGCAATGCACCGAATTTGAATATGCATATACTCAAATCATCATAAAAGACATTATACACCCTTAGTGCCCCTAACACAAAGGTATCATACATCATTGCATGGACTGCTGGTACTACTACTGCTATTTTATGGTTATTTTAAATATATATATATATATATATATATATATAGTTCTTGTCATTTTGGAGCTTGATCAACTTATCAATTACCATTTGATTTCATAATTCTGTCTGGAAAAAAAGCAGCATGAACATTCTGCATACTGTCTCCTTATGCCTCTCACAGAAGAAGAAAGTCATTACAGCTTTGTAATAATATCAGCGTGAGGAAATTATAACAGAATTTTCACTTTGGGGTGTAAAATTAAGCTAAAGGGTGTAAAGAGGATTCAAGTATCCATTTAACGTACTACTGTGACATTTTTTTTCTCTTGCCAGATTGTCTTTCAGATCATATTGAAAACCTCATGTTTGAAATCAGTAACTTATTTCATATTCAGTATTCTCCCTATTTTAAAATTATAATCAGAGCTAGAAAGTGTTGTAAAATTCATAAACGTTAGATTAGTTCAGCAATTACAGTACACGCTCTCATCAGCCTTTTAATTTCAGCTCAGATTTAACATAATGACTGGCGCTTACTGAGACACATTACACACACACACACACATTATGCAGTTTGTAAGTCAATCAGATGTTTTTACATTTGACATGTTTCCTCAAATGATCCTCAAACCCAATATTGGAGAAAATTCTCTGTGACCTTCATCTACAATGTCTGAAATTATAAAGATGAAAGCAGCATGAATTACTGTAATGAGTGTTAATAAAGGATTGCTTCTCAATGCGTGCACACTCTTCAGTTGAAGTAATAAATGCTGAAACCTCTTTATTTACTCCTCCTGATGAAGAAGAGCGTTTTAAATCAGTGTGCTTCCAAGTTTAGAGGAGGCTGATGATGGTCAGCCAGGTAAAAGAATGAGAGTATATCACAAGCACCAAAACTCCACAGTATAACACCTTGTTATGACATAGCAGATCATGCTTAAATTAGGTCATTTCAGACTGATATGGTGGAAGATACAAGGTCGCAACAGGTTATAGTGGATATTTTGTTGTCATTTGTTTATCCATTTGTTTTTGATTAATTTCTGAGGCATAAACAGACAGATGGCTTCAGTCTGTATGTCACCATTGGCTCTGCCAGTCTTCATTTGTCATTTTTGGAATCTCCTTGTCATAGTTACAATATGTAGTCTGGCATCATAATATTTATGCAATGTTCTGCAAAAGACTGATCCTTGGAACATTGAGCCTTTTGCTGAAGGGGATATACGCCACATCTGATTTGCACAGCTGACAGTGTTTACTTGATTGGTTGGCTGTAGATGCGTATAACATTTAGCATTTAACAGTCACATAGAGTTCAGGGCTGAAAAGGCATAATTTGTCATTATAGTCTTTATTAATGCCTAGATTTTTGATGACCTCAGGGTGAATAAATATAAAGTGAATGTTCATATTTTTTGGGTGAACTAGACCGGTTTGTTAATATTAGGCATTTTGAATGTATTTAATGGTATTTAAAAAGTAGTTGTGATTGTAATCGCTGACCTGTTAAATTCCCCAACAGATGTTCCTGTTTCACAACGTGACCATCACGGTGCCAGCCAATTTCACTCAGTGCACCACTCGAGGGAGCTTTGTCAAACACTGGCAGGAGACCATCTACAATATGTTTACTTTCATTTGCCTCTTCCTGATACCTCTGGCCATCATGATCTGCTGCTATACAAGGATCTTGGTGGAGATCTCTCAAAGGATGACCAAAGGAAACAGTAGGTGGCGTTTAATTTGAAACGAGGCTAAAGCTGCAAACTATATCCATGAGTCCTATGAGCATATGAATCAGCATGTTCAAAATATTAAACTTGAAGTGAATTGTCATGTTTCGATTATTAAAATGTATGGACCCTAATTCAGGGTTTTCGAATATTGACCAATATTCTGCCAAAATTAAAGCTTGAGGATTTAAAATGTTAAAAATATCTGAAAGTGAAGAATTTAAGACAAATATTAGTATTGTAACTTGTAGGCCTACTCTAAAATAAAATTATTCTAATTATTACAACTACAAGTTTACTTACATACTTGCAATGTCATGTTATTAACCGACATCAGAGAACCGTAAACATATAATCGAATTATTGAAATATTAACTTAAAATCTCAAGGTACTTCAAGTAAATATTTTATGTCTAAAGGGTTTGCTGACAACAAAGTTTGAGAACTCCTGCCCTGATTAAATATTCCTCCGGGCAAAGAGAAATCTTTCAGTGGGATTTGTGAACCAATTGAACCGTTGAACCGACTCTAATCGAACATCATTTTCAGGTCACTCTCTTCACTTGAAATAACAATGAATTACGTAAAAAGTAAGTTTCCCAAATTGAAATTGCTAAATCGATAAAGTACAGAAATTTGAAAATTCCATCATTGTTACAATTATTTTGGAGTTTCATTATAAAAAGTCATGAATTATAGTTGAAAACGTAACTTATTTTAATCTACTTTTGAGCTGTACAGAAAAAATAAGTCATATAGGTTTTAAATGACGTGAGTAAATGATGGTAAACTATCCCTTTAAATACTGTAGTGAAGTAAAATACTTGTAAATATAAAATTTCACTGCAAATTTATACTCTTCTATCTTTTGCAGTATCGTCAAAGGAATTCCACTTACGGCGTTCCAACAGCAACATCCCAAAGGCGCGTATGAGGACTTTAAAAATGAGCATAGTCATAGTGACCTCTTTCATAGTTTGCTGGACGCCGTACTACTTGCTGGGTCTCTGGTACTGGTTCCTTCCTGAGGATTTAGAAGAGACTGTTTCTCACTCACTCACTCACATGCTGTTTATTTTTGGACTCTTTAATGCGATTCTGGATCCCATCACTTATGGCCTCTTCACCATACATTTCCGCAAAGGACTGAAGCGCTACTGTCGCAACGCGGTGGTATTCACAGAGTCAGAGAATAATTCCATCATGACGGGCTCATTGAAATGCTCACCATCCCCGTTTCGCATGAAAAGAGTGACCCAGACCGGGCCAGGAGCTGACCCGGAGCAGAATGCAGTGAGTGGGAAAGATAAGAAGCCAGCTGACAGTGAAAGCAAGGAATAGTGCTGGAAACCCTACCAGTCCAGCCTTGAAAGTGTCATTTGATTAAAGATACGGATGTGACAAGACATGCCTTGAACTGGCAGTCTAGCTGCTCGCAAGAACAATGAGACAACAACACACTCCTGCCTGTTCTCCTCAACAGCATCAGATTCCAGTTGAGCCCAAGTGTGTCACATCTTTTCATTATTTCGCTGATGAAGCTCAATTACTCACTTCTATTTAATACCCATCTATTTTCCTGTTACATGTGATTGGGTTTTGTAATCATTTGCTCTTTACTAAATTCACGAATCATATTGCAGATTAATTACAACATTTCTACTTGTGGCTTTTGTTGCAAATGTCATTTACATCAAGGGTTTTTTACATCTCATCTGCAGCATCTTCTCCTGCTATCACAAAGGGCATCGCACTTGAATTACTAAAGAAATTAGTTTCAAACAAACAAATAAGACGTGTGGATTTAGCGTTTTGAGATATTGCAGATGCAAATTCATGTACACTGTTCTTGAATAATTGTCTGGTGTTAATTGGAAGCATTCAGTCGTATCTTTTCAGGAATCCTAACCCAGACCCTCGGGATGCTATCGTTTAATGTGTAGACTTTTTATTGGATGGATTCAGAAACACTAACCAGCCCCAAGAGATCTTGCATTTGAAGTCTGCGCTAGTATTACTGGACAGTCTGAACTGATTAGAATCTGTATGTATGGTGTATACACATGCATTTTTTGTATGTTTGGATGTAGGCTGAAATGTACAATATGGATGTACTGATTGTTTAATTGTAAAAATCGTTATGAATCCTTTATATTTAGTTTTATAAATGTATATTTACAGTACACTTTATAAGTATACATATTTTGAAGCCCACTCCTTCCATAAACCTAATCGCTGTTCAACAATAAAGATTGTAGACTGATAAATGCATAGCGACAATCATACCTCAATATACCATTCAAAAGTTTAATACCCATCTATTTGCCTGTTAATCCAATCCAATATTTAAATTGTCCAAAATGACAGTAAAACACGTATAATGCTGCAAAAGATTTCATTTAAATGCTGTTCTTCCTACTCATAAAAAAAATCCATCCCCCCAAAAAGTTTCAACAAGAATATTAAGCAGCAGCTGTTTTCAACAGTAAAGATAATAAAAATGAGCTCCAAATAAGCGTATTCAAATGATTTCTGGATAATCATTGAAAACTGGAGCAATGGCTGCTGAAAATTCAGCAAAAGTAAATATAAAACATTTAATGTATTAAAATAATATTTTAAATTCTGATAATAATTTGCAATATTACTATTTTCACTGTATTTTTGATCAAATAACTGCAGCGTTGGTGAGTATAAGAGACTACTTTTAAAAACAAGAAAAACATATCTTTGGAACGATAATGTGTATATGGTTATATTTGTGTATATTGTATATAAAATCCTTCAAAATTAGAATACAGCACCAGAAATTGCACAGAAAAGAATACAGAGGTAAATATAAATAAATAAACCAATTAACTTAATAAATCTAAAAGGACTTAGTATTTATTTTCATATGCAGAATGCTTTTATTTTGCATGCCGTCAATACTTTAATAATGTACATTTGAGTGTCTACACAAACATAAATAAACTGTATGTGTGCCAGAACCACATTTTACATTATTAATACCAAAAAATGAATGAGGATACATTTTCACTGATGCCAACACCAGAACATCATGTCCCTTGCAATTACAACAAACTATGTAGCTTTAAAATGACATTTGATTGACGCATGAGTAGCTCATGAATGTGTTTACATCATACTTCTCAGGGAAGGTGCTTCTTTTGTCACAGGGTATTGAAGTCCAACTGGAGACTGACAAACTGTAAAGCTTTCCTCGTTTTAATGTCAGGTGAATATTATCATCTCTGTTGATGTGACGTTACGTGCTCTGACAGTGCTCCATAATCATCAGAACCGTGATCATTGCTGCGTGATCAAGTGTGTATTTCTGAGAGAGTCATGTGACGTCTACTAGTTGTGCTTCTTGTGTTTGCCGTGTCACTACAGGGTGTACTTAGGACTTAATGACCTAGATTTTCAACTTCAGTAAATGTAATAGCCCTGCGAGAACGTGTACCGAGGAAGAAAATGAAAGGAGAGGGAGTCTTTTCTGTCAGTCTGTCATTGGTGAAGAGAATATATCCATACACTTGCGTATGTATGTACATGCAGTATCTAGCCATTACGTGAACCACAGCTGAACACCATTGGAAACATTACATACGCATTGAGGCTTCAACAGTGCTTGATGGTTTTGCAGTAGGGTTTAAAACATATTTAGGTATTGTTTGCCTGATTTTCTCATTCTATGCATTATATATATTTGCTAAAGCGAAGGATTAAGAGATTACATGGAGAAAAAAAACATTACTGCATCATGATGTGAATATGATATGAACTGTTGACATTAATCTAACGAAGAGGTGACCGTGTTAACACCTTATTTAAATGCATGACGTGTTTATGAGGAATAGAAGAAAGGAAAAACTGTTCTTTTTTGTTGTGCATGATATATGATGATGTTGTATTGTGTTTCCTTATGTTGTCTGTTCTGGGTTATGTGGAGCAGTAATAAACATTTTACGTTCATTTACAATATATATATTTTGTATTTATCCACAACTTGTTGAATATTACTGATAAATGTGTAAGCAGTCTTATAATAATTTCAAAACATTCTGTTGTGGATTTTAATACATTTGCAAACCACATTAATGGCAATTATCATGTTCCTGAGAACGCATAAAACAACTAAATGAAACCCAAAAAGCTGAGAAGAAACCTACAACTAAAAACATACCTTTGGTTTCTTTCACTTTTCAAGCACATTCACTCTTTGACACTTTCTTTAAGGTTCTTCAAGATGCTGCTTTCTTTGCTGCATATTAGAACACATATTTTTTGGCTGTAATGGGCTCTTGACAGTGGCAGTTTGTTTTGTCTTAACAGTTCAGATAGGGAGCAAAAAACTAATTAAACTGAGAGAAAGTAATGAACACCTACATTTTATCTGATTTTTATATACAGCAGCTTCGAAAAAGGCATATTGCATATTGTTTTTGTGGTATTAAACTTCTCATATTCCACTGTTATTAGTAATATACTAATGCCAACTGCCAAATATGACACTTAAAAATTAATACAAGTAATCTTTTTACAATTCATAAAACTATTTCAACACGGGCACATATTTCCGGTGATAACCTCCCCGTGCTGATTTGTATGGTATCATGTCTCGATAATAGCCAGAGATAAGCATAAAAAATGGGCAATAATAAGAGGATTTAGCATGACCAATTAATGTATGCCTGTTACATTCTTCTTATAATTAGGCCTATTATTATGATTAGATTACATTTATTATTAAATTACATTAAATTATTGCCCCGCGATGACTCCATAGTGCATCACCGCAAGATGCGCTGTGAGGATAATAAAATAAGCTATTAGTTTACTCCTCATTGAAAATGTTTTTAAAAAAGTTATTTTTTCTTCTTTTTTTTAAACAGGTCTATTAATTTATACTATGTATTATAGGCCTATAATTAAAATGATTAACTCTGCAGTCGTCAATGAAAATTCAGAGCTGCTTTATTTCAGGCACTGATTTTGAAAAACAACCTGTTTAAGGCGACATTTCTTCTCATGTGTTTCACTATACGAGCCACAAGAGAAATATTAAGGGAATAATTGAAGACAGTTATATACCGTTATCAGCATATGTTTGAGAAGATTCGTCTCTCGTTGTCTCAGAGAGAATATGCGCCGTTAATGCAGCGTTTTAGCCGTCAGTTTTTTTACTTTCACTTTCTCTGTAGTGAATTCACTTTCACGGTCTTGCACAAAGTTTGCACGTTGCTTGACCCCTCCCCCATAATATCAATTGTTTATAGACCACACATGAGGCACTTTTTTTAGGTTTATAATGTTAAATTTCGATGTTAATGAAAGTGACACCGAGAGTTAAAAAAACAGGAAAATCATTTGGAGATCCATGGGGGGCTGTGCCAGGGCTAAGCGAGTTTATGATGGGGCTATAGCCCCATCAAGCCCCACCCTAACACCGCCACTGGCTCTTGAGTTGGTTGCCGTTCTTTTATAATCCCCTACAAATAACTGATTTTAACTCTTAAAACTCATCTTTGATCATCAAAAGGACATATTGAACCATGTTTTCCCCTGTGATGTCTTAAAATGGCTTGAATATACCTCTACACCTTCACCTCATTAAGTGTATTTGTATTGTAGTCAGCAGTACACACATAACACAATATAGACTTGTGTTAAATTCCTTAACCCTTTCGCACGTGAGTTTAAAATATTCTATCTGAGCCCCCAGCGTGAGTTTTTTTAGGCGACCGTTATTTTAGAACGTATCCCTTATTGTTTCCATGGCGACGCGTCATGCTTGTCATGTGACACAACGCACGCAGCCACATAGCTCTGTATGACATGTGGATCACTTTTTTATTTCATTTATCTTTTTTATTTAAAATATTCACAAACATGCTCACTATATTATGAAATATCTGATATTCCGATTCTGAAATATGTGCAAGTAAATGTATTTGGTAGTTTAAACACTTTTATAATGACCGTGTTAGTTGATCTATACCGGCTGATGGGCGCCGCCATGTTAGTTTGCGCTGAATCCTAGCTGTGGGATAAACAACACGTAAATTAATCCTCTCCTCTCGAAACACGTTAAAGTAAGTCTCGGGTAAACTGGAAGAAGAGCAGAGTAAACTTTATAGTTACATACACAATCTGTATATGATATCAATAAAACATGTCGTCAGATTATATTTGTAATGATCATTATTGCCGTTTCCATAGAAATCAGCATGTATTTTACAAACTATAAATGTATGGTTTTGCTTGTACTTATGCATGTTTAAATGTCTGAAGCCTAAAATAAGCATTATATGGTTGAAAACACTGAATGGTTGTGATAATATGACAAGCGCTCAGCGCGTCCGATCTGGCTCAGCGCCAAAAAAGCAGATTTGAATTTGGCAGTTGATGACGTGATGCACTGATGATTCTAATCACACCAGTGTGATCGTACGCTTCTGGGACCAGCTAAGACTGATCACACCGGTGTGATCGTACGCGTTAAAGGGTTAAATCCACACTCGGTTAACTGAAGTAGTAAATGCTACACAGTGGCAATATTAGATTAATTCAGCCATATAGGATTGATCCAGATACTGATTCTGAAGAACAAGACGGAAGAGTGAATTATGTGTCGATTTATCAGAATGGTAATGCATTTTATGTATTAAGCCTCGGTCAGATTACACGATTTCTTTGTCGGTCACGACAGTCACTGTGTCAGATTATGCGATTTTGACTGGATAGAATCTTGTGGTGTCGTGGGTAACAAAGATGCCAGACTATACGTTGCTTCCCGACAAAATCATCGCGTGACGTCAACGCGCGTGTGACATGAGAAGCCGCGGCTACTGTACACAGACGGACGTCCGTAAACAACAGCGGCAATGGATACCGAAGTTGCGTGTTTTGAACTGGCTGTGTTGTCCTCGGAAAAGCGCAAAAAAAGAAAGAAAGCTCGACAGTGGACACGTTCCTGGCTTGCTCGAAGAGGACAATATGGGCTGTCAATCCTCCAAAGAGAACTCGAGGTAAAATTATGTTTATAGTTTTGTTTCTGCATACAAAACAGGCCGTTAAAAAAATCGAGCTAAAGTTTAAATTAAGCAGTATGGCGCTCAAATATTTTTCATTGATCACCATTGTAATTTTACACTTCAGAAGTACAATTTGTTTCATGTAGTCACGTGGGGTAAACACGGAGCCTTTTTTATCTCCAGCTGATGATACATGATGGGTCAATGTCAGATCAGTCGCTGGCCATGTGTCTGACATTGTTGCCCGTTGGCAGCAACATTGTTGCCTGGCAACATTGCTTAAAGTTGCCCATGTATCATTATCCTTTGATACATTACTCCACCAAACGATGTCACAGTAATAAGTTCAATGCGCACACGAAAAGGGCAGTGCTGTTTCCTTGGTCATTTTTTTTTGTTTTTAAGTGAACAATAAAACAGTTAACTATTGCTTTGGATTGTGACCAGACTGTTTGACTTTCCAAACTGTTTCTTTCTATTTGCACTGAAGGACAGTGACAGGAAGGGTTTCCGTGATCTGCTTAGGATGGATGTGGAGGATTTCATCTACCTGCTTGAAAAAGTTACACCACTCATCCAAAGAAGGGACACAAAATTTAGAAGAGCCATCAGTGCACGAATGCGCCTGTCTCTAACGCCATTCTGATTCCTTGCTACAGGCAAGTCAGTTAAAACAAATGTTTGTTACAAATGTTCTTCAAAATATCTTTGTTTTCAGCACAACAAATAAATGTATACAGGTTTGACAACCTGAAGGTGACAAAATAATGCCATACATTTTATTTTGGTGTGAACTATTACTCAAATGTTCCTGTAATTTAATTACAGCACAGCTACTTCTGATTAAACACTGCATAGACTATAGAACAGTTCAATATATAATAATATTGGATGTAACATCAAACGATTTAATGTTATAATGAATGCTTTCATTGTAACCTCCCTTTAAATAATTTGGTTAGTTCAAGAATATTTTCAAATTAAAAGCACTGTTTTGTGTTAATCCTTGTATTGTTGAACTTTGAGGTTGATGTGGGAGTAAGAAAGTAAACAGTAACGAGTCATGTAAATCAGTACAGTTATCTAGTTATACTGAAGATGTAAGTTGTATCTAGTAATTACTTTTGTAGAGTAACTAACCCAACACTGGAAATTCACAATAACATGCTCCTCTTCACAGGAGATACCTTTAGGTCTCTGAGTTTTCAGTACCGGATCGGCCGTAGCACCATCAGTGAGATTGTAATGGAGACTTGTAAAGCCCTGTATGATGTCTTAAAGGATGATCACTTGAAGGTAAGGTATTTGATGTAAACAACAGGAAGATTAACATTTCACAACAAAGGGTGGCCACAGAGACTATGGTGAAGACTAAAAAGAGATGTCCGAAACCATGGCTTGGTTTCAGAGATAGGACTTAGATTAAGCAAGGACTAGGTCTAAATTAAATTAGAACATTTTAAAAGCTTTTATAAATGTGAATACATTACTGCTATGTATTTTACTCTGCAAAACCAGTGTATGCAATATACATGTTTCTAATTAATGACAGTTGAAGTCTGTAATAGCATTATAAGTGGACTTCAGAGAAAATTATACATGTTATTGACTTTTTTTTTTTTTCAGACACCTACTACGGAGACAGAGTGGAGAGAGGTGGCAGCAGGATTTGAAAACAAGTGGCAGTTTCCTAATTGCTTGGGTGCCATAGATGGCAAGCACATCTACATCCAGCCACCTGCAAACTCTGGAAGCACCTACCATAATTATAAGTCAAGATTTTCTGTTGTGCTCATGGCAGTAGCTGACGCCAACTATAAATTCATCTATGCTAATGTTGGCATACAAGGAAGACTGTCAGATGGAGGAATATTTGGCCATTCAGACCTCCGAGCTGCCATGGACAGAGGTTTGCTGAATGTACCCCCTCCAGAGCTACTACCAGGCAGTAACCTAACTTTGCCTTATGCATTTGTTGGAGATGAGGCATTACCTCTCAGAAGCGACGTGATGAAGCCATTCTCCTTCCGAAATCTGGACCATGAACAGCGAATATTTAACTACAGGCTGTCAAGGGCAAGGCGTACAGTTGAAAACTCGTTTGGAATTTTGGCCAATAGGCTCCGTATTTTCCATTCCAACATTGCTCTGGAGCCTGACAAAGTGGCAACACTAACACTAGCTGCACTCTGTGTGCATAACTTCCTCAGGGAGAAGGCATCAGATGTGTACCTGCCTTCAGCCTTTGCAGACACAGAAGATGAGAACCACAATGTAGTACCCGGAGCTTGGAGAAAAGATAGAGAACTCCCCTCTGTACCAGTCAGCAATGCACGGAATGCCACAACCGCTGCCAAAAAAAAATCGAGACAATTTGAAGGCATACTTTCTGTCACTGGCTGGATCAGTTTCCTGGCAGGAAAATATGCTTTAAACATGGACATTAACTGATAAATGTGTTCATTTAGAACATTTTGCAAGACATATCATACACTGGCTCAGGTAGACTTCCTGTTTGTTTCTTTAACAAATGTTAGCTTAACATATAACCTTTAAAACGTTTTTTTTAGAACATGTATAAACTGAATGTAATTAAAAGTAGCAGTATGTGTAATGATCAAAATTAACATGATTTGTGTTTTAAAAATGCACAAGATTCATTTTTTAAGTAAAACCTTTATTTAAGTTAAATTACACTTTTTTCCTTGAATCTTTACAGAAGTCTTTGGTAAATTGTATACAAAGGGGAATATAATTCGTAAACATATCTGTTCTTTCAAAATGTGCAAATAATACAAAACCTAAACAGCTTGAAAAGTACCAAAAAACAAACAGCCTTTGAGACAATGTGACTACTGTGTAGCACCATTACGTAAAAAAAACAAATACATAAAAGGCATAGTTTACCCAAAAATGAAAATTTCTGTCATTTACTCACCCTGAGGTAGTTCCAAACTGTGTGAGTTTCTCTCTGCTGTTAAACACAAAATCAGATATTTTGAAGAATGTTGGTAACTAAATAATTGACTGTCTGTAACCATTTACTTCAACAGTATTTGTTCTATACCATGGAAGTAAATGGTTACAGTCAATTATTCAGTTACCAACATTCTTCAAAATATCTTATTTTGTGTTCAACAGCAGAGAGAAACTCATACAGGTTTGGAACTACCTCAGGGTGAGTAAATGACAGAAATTTTCATTTTGAGTGATTTAACCCTTTAAGAATTGAACCTAAACCTCTCTCTTTAATGTTCATATGCCTCTTCTACTGCCCTGAAGTAGCTCACTGGAGGTGTTACAGGAGGGACATGAATTGTTGCATTTTGGGTGTGCGGATTATAATTTGTGTGTCCCTGCCAGGGTGTTTGCATTGCTAATCTAGCCTCATTTTCCTGTGCATCATACAACATCATAATGATGTTACGACGCAGCCTCATCTTAGTTAGTGGGTCTTTGATAAGCTTCATCTCAGATACTACTTGTTTGCCAAATGTTTGATCAACATCCTTGCTGGCATCTACCAGTGTTTCAGACACATTTTTTAAAATGGTCACTTTCTCCAATTCAAGTTCATCTGCTAATTTATCTCTTGACTTTTGTTTGGACCTGTAATGTGCTTTTTCAGAATTATTGCTTGTGACCTGATCAAGCTGGCGAGATGATGAATCAAGTGAGGTATGTGGGGTTGATGAACTGAATGATTGGTGGAAGGTGGATGACTCTGACAAATCCTCTGTTTCCAGGTCTTCTCCTCCCTCATCAGCGATGCTGTTTTCCAAGTCATCCAACTAAGATAAAAACAAGTCATATAAAAAATAGTTTGAAGTCATTTGAAAATGTTAAAGCATAGATAGATAGATATAAATACATTGTCTGTCAGATAGATAGATAGGAGAGCGCATAAATTTAACAGCAGTTGGAAATAACTAACAACCAACTTACATTCAGTGTAGACTGAGATACCCGTGGTACAACAAAAGGCTGTAAAAATTGGAGGTTTTTTTCAAATCCACCTCTGTCTGGGAGTTAAGTCTTTGTCGCTGCTGCCACTTGGTTTTGGACGGAGTAGTTTCCCATATTGTGTTCGGAGGGAAGTGGCTTTTGTTTGGACCTCACCGACTAAGGAAGAGATAAGTAAATAAAAAATCTAGCACATCCGAATGTTAAAAAAAGTCTCTGTAATTGTCTATCGAGTGTTTTCCACAGATGGCAATTCCCCCCATATTTATATACACGTGTGTGTGTGTGTGTGTGTGTGTGCATGTTTATGAGGACAGAGATTAGTATAATGACATGGGTATGACCGGTATTATAAGGAGAAGGTGATTTTTGAGGACGTTTTCAGTGTCCCCATAATTCAAAACGCTTATAAATCATACAGAGTGAGTTTTTTGGTGGAAAGTTTAAATACACAGTCTCCTGTGAGGGCTAAGTTTAGGTGTAGGGCAATATCACATACAGTTTGTACAGTATAAAAAAACATTACGCCTATGGGATGTCCCCACTTTTCACAAAAACGAACGTGTGTGTGTGTGTGTGTGTGTGTGTGTGTGTGAAAATAGCGATTTCCTGGCAACAGATGTAAACAAAGCAGCCCTGAGCTCATACATGCTAACGTTACTTTAAATTAAAATGTCAACGAAACTTTCCGATGACAATCGGTTACCTTCAAAGATACATTCATATAAAACCGCCCCACCACAAATAAATCAATGAAATACTGTGTCGTTATTGTGAATAAGAACATATTGAGTGATTTGATAGTTTACATGCCAATTCAGTAGCCTAACGTTACTCACCTGATTGACGAAGAGCCTCCGCTATCGATCGCCAACATTTATCTTTTTTTATTCTGTCGTGGTAACGTTAGTCCCTCGATGAAACATCATAAAGGCAAGCATATTGTTGCCATAGCTCCACAAAGCTTTCTTCCATGTCATAAGTCCACCTAGCAGCACAGTCATCTCTCTTTCGTTTTGCCATGTTTAAAAGCTGTGTACTGAAGAGATTCTGTGCTCCTATTGGTCAGCGTCACCCATGTGACGCAAGCCGTCGTGGAAGACGAAAAAAAAATTAAACATGCTAGACTTTCTATGTTTACGTCGTAAAGCATCGCAGACATGACATCGGTTGTCGCGCACTATGACACACTACACGAGATGAAACGATTGAATCTTGTGTCCCGACGCCCATTGTCGTGTACGAATCCTCAAGACAACCTACGACAAACAAATCGTCCCAAAATCGGGCTAAAATCGTGTAATCTGACCGAGGCTTTACTCTCTACAACATTGAAAACAAATTAATACCATTAGCCTTTGACTTGACTATGTTATCAAACAGCTAATAATGTGTTTCTAATGTTATACAAACCTTGTTCCTGTTTGCTATTTCAGACAGCTAATGATATGAAAATCCCAGCCCGCAAAAACTGCATTTTTGATATTGTCATTGGTACACAGAAATTTCAGCAATTAATTTACACATGGTTTGTCTTTTAGCATTTTATACCGGATTAACAACATTCTTTTTGTATTATTATTAAAAATTAAGAATTTTCATTTTAGTTTTTTTAGGTCCAGTGAATTAGTTTATTCAGCAGCATGTTTTGTCCTGAAAAACTAGAAAATAAATCTTAGTGGAACTTATAAATGTTTTCCATCAGACAGAAAAAAACAACTGTTTGGTTCAAACTAGAACCTTACCGTTTTTAGCTGAAAATTTGTCAAAAACCATTGTCCAAGGCTTTTGTGCTCATGTGATATCAATAGGCAAGTGTGTCCTGAAGCTTTGTTCAGTGACGGTATGAGTAACGACTGAGAGCTGTGCTTTAACAGTGTACATTCGTGTTGTTGACGCAGGTAACACTGACGCAGCAGATATAGATCAGTTTTCATTACTGAAAAGGAAAAAGGCATGAAAGGTAAATGGAAATATGCAACCAATGTCCAACCAACTGCCATAGAAATTTGGATGGCAATGTCTAATATTAGATCAGAATAAAGCATTCAATTTAAAAGGGCAAGATGAATTTATAAAACATATTGCATCGTCAAAACCATGCATATCCATATTAAAATAAATACATCCTGAACCTCTACTGAATATCACAAACCTATCTGGCATTTTCTCAGAACCATATAGAAGCAAACAATATAGTGATTTTTGACATTTTTGCTCAACTGTGAGTCAGTGTGGATGAATGCATCAGATATATGAAAACAAAAATTGTATTAAAATGGGCTAAAAATACAATAGAATAAAATAAGCCAATTTTGTCCTCATCTAGCCTCTAGTTTTTCCATATGGCTTGTAGCAGGGATTGTGGCACCTTTCTTTGCAAAGCTGCTTTGGAGCTGTTTGTATTGTGAAAGCACCATACAAATAAGTTTAAATTGAAATGAATTATTGATTCTTCCCATGACCTCTCTTCTAGGGAAGACATTTCTGCACATAAAACTAACAGCAGATATAGAGCTGATGTTCACTTTCAAATTAAAATGTCTTTATAATTTACTTCCCCCCATGTCATCCAAGATGTTTATGTATTTCTTTCTTCAGTCGAAAAGAAATTAAGGTTTTTGATGAAAACATTCTACGATTTGTATCCATATAGTTAGTTTCAATGGACTCAAAACTGTTGAAGGTCAAAATGACAGTTTCAGTGTAGCTTCAAAGGGCTATAAACGATACCAGACGATGAATAAGGGTCTTATCTAGCCAAATGATAGGTCATTTAAAAAAATAAATATGCTTTATAAACACAAATGCTCGCCTGTTCTGCGATCTTCCAGACTTCCCGTAATACATAATGACGTTGAAAAGGTCACGCTTGATTGATGCTTGATTGTGGCCAGCCTAAGGCACTATGATGTGCAATAATCATGCTGTCTAATCAGCATCTAATCGGCACAATGATGTGCAATAATCATGCTGTCTAATCAGCATCTTGATATGCCACACCTGTGAGGTGGATGGATTATCTCGGAAAAGGAGGAGTGCTCACTAACACAGATTTAGACAGATTTGTGAACAATATTTGAGAGTAATAGGCCTTTTGTGTTCATAGAAAAAGTCTTAGATATTTGAGTTCAGCTCTTGAAAAATGGAGGAAAAAACTAAAGTGTTGCATTTATAATTTTGGTCAGTGTATATATATATATATATATATATATATATATATACTAATAATGCATTATTAGTGTTAACTTTGACAGCACTAATATGTGTGTGTGGATTTTTTTTCTCTATGATTCTTTGATTAATAGAACGTTTGAAAGAACAGCATTTATTTTAAACAGAAACCTTTTGTAACATTATAAATGTATTTACTGCCACTTTTGATCAATTTAAGGTGTTCTTGTTGAATACAAATATTAATTTCTTTAAACAATTATCTGACTGCCGTCAAATTTTGACTAGTATTTGTATATTTGCATTTATTTGTATACATTGGCTACATAAAATGTTATTTTTTTAAATTAGGTATTGCTTACTTTCTGGATCTGAAATCATAGAGTTTCTAGTTGACTGAAAGCAATGACAGGACGAGGCACATAGGCCACTAAACCCTAGAATAGATTGAATTTTTTCGACAAGTTACAGAACCTGCATCTTATGTTGTGCCATTTCACCCTTCCAGTTGGAGTTCACATTCAGTTAAATTACGATCCCCTGGTAATTGAAATACTTAATAGATGTGACAATCAAGGTATTGATATCAAGACGGTCTGAATATAAGGGTCCCTCCTGAAATCTACAATCACCTCAGGTTTTCAGGCTCAGAGCCTTTAAGATGTTGTTGTGGCTGCACCAGCTGTTCCCCTTCTATTTGTGGACATACACTTTTACTTGGTTTATGTTTCCAGTTGATCTTCTGTCATCTGAAATGTGCAGTTATTTATATGGAAGGAGTACAGAGGAAAGGACAGCACATATATAAAGCCTTACATCTGTTTTATCCCTCCCCCCAATACTGTTTTCATCATATGCTTTCTTAGCTTAATGTGATGCTTTTATTTAGCCATAAGAGCTCTTCAAATAGGTGCAATAATGATAATGTCTTTCTTAAAATCAGTTCAGATAAAGGTTACACATGTCCATGCACATTGCTAAACTTTAGTCAAATGGTTTCTTATTTCACAATGCACATTTCTTAAGCACTAGGACAATTAGTGCTAACTTTTAAACCTTTGTTCATTGTTCTATAATATTTAGGGCAAAGTCTGTCCTGAGGCTTGCTATTTGATCTTTTTTATAGCAGATGAACCTGTGATACTGCCTTTTATTGTCAGGAGGAGTTACAAATGAGGGTCATGTAAGAAGAGATGACTCTGTTACGTATGTAATCCTCATTCCCTGATGGAAGGAACAGACACCTTACGTTGTGACAACATTAGGGGTTTACTTGGGAGCCACAATCATCTCTGAGTTTAAATGAAAATGCCAATGAAAGTTGGATAGTGGATTTTGCATGCTGAGCCACTCCCCGTACATGCGGGTATACATTGCAACTCATTCAGGTTTTAGCTGAGAATGTGTCCCAGCTTCAGCGAGTGGTTCAAGATTGTGGCATGGGGACATAATATCTCCATTCCTTACATCAGGGAATGAGAGTTACGTACATAACAAGACGTTCCCTATCTGTTGGTCACTACGAGTTATGTCATGATGAAATTAGGGGTCTATGAAAAGCACCACAACCTGTGCGTTACCACGTCCTGTGGCACCGCAATTGCTGACAAGCCACGGTGTCTTAAGGCAAATGCTATTCAAAGGTCACAACCTTCCCAACGCCATAATGCAAATTCGCTGGCCATGATGCCCGAGGGGACCAAAGGCGAGTACATCACTGCTGGAGATCGCCATGCTGCTGTTCCATCAACAAAAATTTCTTAACAAAAGGGATTTCAACCTTCAGTGAAAGTTTGCTTCAAATCGTTCCGATTGGTTGTTACAGCTTGATGGTAACGATGGTGAAGCGAGCCTACCAAGGAGAAGGTAGCTACGGAGGCCACATCCTACATCTAAAGAAGTGACATGTGGAGACACTGATATGGACTGACCTAAGGGGCAGTACTACATGCAACACAGTTCTCACAGGTCTGACAGTGCAGGTCTGTCAAGGGAAGACACGGGTTTATCAAGAGGAATGTCGCCCTGCCCGCAGCTCTGCAGATCTCTGAATGAGTGGATGCACGCTGTTAACTCCACCAGCCTCGATCTGCACCCACGGCTCTCGGCCTCACCTCACTCGCCACAATCACTTCCACTTCCTTTTCAGAACATATCATTGGGATTTGTATGCCTCACAGGCATTGGAGGATCATGTCAGTATGTATTGGTAGTTACATTTTATGAGCATGTATTCTTACTCACTGAGTCAAGCAAATCTCAGAACATTCTGGCAAGATTCTCTCAGAGTTATGAAGAAACACTCTTTCAGTAACATAAATTAAATACAATTGAATTAAAAGTTATCTGGCACTCGACAGTTGCAAATGATTTCCTCTTGAAGTGCTTCCTTAGACACTTTATTTAGACCGCAATTCTCTGGGATAGGCTTCAAAATGATGTTGCCATTAGTGGAAATGCACTGGCATAGTTCAAATCATACTTATCTGATCATTATCAAATTGTAGCAGTAAATGAAGATGTATCATATCGATCACTAGTTCAGCATAAAGTACTGCAAGGCTCAGTACTGCGACCATTGAAACCAGTTTTCACTGCTGAATAAACAATAGAAACTGGATGACTTCCTACAACTAAATTCAGTTTTTAAATGGCTAAATGGCAGTTCTACCTTCATATTTTCCAATCTGCAACTCTTCCCTTCCCACCTAATGCCGGTGTGACATATAATGTGTTCAATCATTTAGGGCAGATGAGAAGTTTTCCTCCCACTGAGCCTGGTTTATCTCAAGGTTTTTACTCCGTTTGGGTTCCTTGCCTAGAAGCTGTCAGATTCTGTCTTGCTTAGTTGGGGTCTGAAACACACTTAACTTTTAGTAATTTATGGATAATAACTACACTGACTGACAAATTCGGATAACAAAACTTGAACTGAATTAAATGAAAGTTACTGCCTCAGTATAGAAACTCATAGAAATCATTCATAACAAATTAATTACCCCCACAATGCTAAACAAAGAGGCACTCATATATAATTAAATCTGCTACCATTGTGCTTTGATTAATTATTGAAATTATATGGAAGATATTGTAAACAACTGAAGAGGTCTTGCATGAGAGGCCTCTTATAGCCTGCATCATATAATCTGCTTTGTACAGCCCTGACAGAATATAAAGAAACAATCATTTGATTAGATAGAAATTCTTCAGAGGACACTCACTGATACATATTTACTGCTGAGGAGCACACAATTGACTCATCTCAAGGCTTTAATTTTTATCAGACAATGCTGCAAGTGAGCAGCTGACAGAATGCAGAAGCTAAGCAGCGCTCTTTTCTTTACTTGAGGAAAAGAGGCTTAATGTACAGACTTCGAAAAAATAGACTTTAAAAAACATTTCTCAGAGTAACATGAAAAAATGTCTCATAGCAGTGTTCAGAAACCGAGATGAGCAAAGTATCAGATATGGTGAATGCGATTTTAAAATGCAAATGATGCAATATTTGTCGTCGGAGCAGAAATGTTTAATCCCAATCAGAACAGCCTCAAGGCTTTCATTCAGCTCCTGCTCTGCATTCACGTGTGTTTTCTACATGCAATACTTTGTGTAACCAGTTCCTTGATTGATCATTTAAAAGAGGATTTCACAGTCTTTTCTTTGCTTTAGACATGAGGAAAACCGACTAAGGGTTTTTAATGACACAATAAACTCATTGAGTTGGAAATCTATAGCTTTTCTGTTTACTAAGAATATGCAATAAAACTAAAATAAATAAATAGTTTCATTAGTTTTGGAAATTAACTCTTCGATGCATGAAATATCAAATCACAAAGGAAAAGTACCTTTTTTTGTAATGACTTTTTCTTTTATAAAATAAAAATATAAGCATTCCATTTGTATATTTTGGTTCAGGTTTATGTATTTTAACAGTTATACATCTGTACAATACAGTGCACAAGATACATCTAAGATGTATATTTATTTTATAATTGTAATGTGAATTTTGGAAAAATTAATTGAATGTAAGCAAAGAATACACCATCTATGAAATAAACAAATAACGATACATCCAAAAGTATCCTGCGTGTCTATATGTTAAATACATTTATTATGCATAATATTAATTTTGTGAAATTTGCATGATTTTGAATTTGCTGAATTGTTTTAATTGCTGAATTAATTTGCTTAATTTAGCTGAATTTTAATGATCAATAAACCAATATAATATGGATACATTAAATACATTAACACTACCTTAATGAATACTACCTTTCCTTCCATATTATTCTATTAAATAATAATTCTTACCCATCTGGATCTTCTGGAATAAAAGATAGAGGCAGATATTACTTAGGTAAAGAGGTATTTTGTGCAACACCACTTTCATGCACCATGCTGAATTTATTTTTTTCATGACTTTTAAAAAAGGACATGTCACTTGGTAATCCCCCATGGTGGGTCATTTGCATCTAACATCACACTCTGAATGATCAAAAAGGCTTGTAGGGGTCTGTCATAAAGAGAGGGGTTGACAGTCAGATTTTAAAGAGCTGTCCATTGAGGAAAAACAGTGTTTTTCTCCTTTTGTTTCTCTCCACTACAAGGCTACTCGGCTAGACTAATCAAGTGTGTCCCGTCTTTGTCGAAGCAGTGTCCTGGTGATGGGGGACCATTGGGGATTCTATTTGTAAAACTCAGACTGAATGATTACAACCAACATGAAAGACTTTGATCATTATAAACACGATTCCAATTTATTCTGTTATATTCATAGTAGTGAGCTAGTCAAATCTCACAAAGCCCAACACTTTCTCAAAAAGAACTTTTACAAACAGCCCAATGTCAAACTGCTACGTTTGTCCACTAGCATTCAGATCTTCAAGATTACAGTCTGTTATTGAAATGTTATTAGCAAAGAGTCTTCATGTCAGAACCTAGAGCTTTGATTCTATGATCTTTAAATGAATAATTAAATATGGGAGTTGCCACTTTATTGCTTTACAATGTCAAGAATTGTCTTTGGGGTGAATATCCTTCCCAATTTCAATCGCTGCAGTGCGTTTATTTAGTGAATTATCATATAAATAACAAGAATAAATAACACCAATAATAAAATTGAGGAAAGAGAAGATAAAACTTCACAATGATGGGTGTAATCTTCAGTTCATTTGCATGTGTTTGAACAAATAAAGGTCAGATGTTTAATATCATAGCTGTATGACTGAATATAACCAGGTGTGTAAGGACAGCTAATTTACCGAAACAAGAAACGTGTGAGATTTCTAAAGCAATGACAGAGTGAAGTTTCTTTCTGACACTCTTTGTGTTTGAAATAAACTTTACAAGGCTTTTTAATCACATGGAATTATGATCCAAAAAAACTAAAGTGGTTTAGTAATCGATAAAGTACATGAATATTTTCCAACCCTTAAAAATCAAACTGCCATTTCGAGTTTTGAAATTGCAATATGTTACAGTACAGTGAGGTTAGGAATCAAAACACCAGATCAGGGAGAAATAGATAGAAAAGGGCATCTGAGAACAAATGTGTTAAAGTCACAAGTTCCATGACGTATGTAACACAGCTGAGCATGTTATGTGTGTTTATTAAAAACAAGTTTTGTAATAACCAATTGTTCCAGTCCAGACCTTAGACACTGATGAAAATTTAGATTTGGACCTTTGAATGTAGACTTTGAGAACCTCTGGCGTATAACATACCACTCATCCAAGTATATGCGGTCGGCGCTTCTTTCACATGTGTCATATCACATGGCCACGCTCTCTCTTGTTTCATTCAAACACAACTATCAACTTGCACCTCAGCTATTGAATGTATTTACTGTAAATGGAAAGTGTAAGGCTTCGGTATTGATATTAGGCCTACAGTAATATTGTTTAGAATCAGAATCAGAAGAGCTTTATTGCCAAGTGTGTTTGCACACACAAGGAATTTGTCTTGGTGTTAGAAACTTCTTGTACAGAAGGTACAAACATAGCGCAGACAACATATAATTAAGGTAATAAAAACACTAATAATGAAGAGAATAGACAATAATTAAGAATAACAATAGTAATAAAAAAATATATATATATACAGAAAGAAAAATGTCCACAGACAGAACAGTGACTGTGCATGTGTCATATGTACAGATGAAGGTTTGATGAGTTATTTAGAGATGTACAGTACTGGGGTGTGTTATCTGTTGTTCAGGTGGGATAATGGCCTGGGGGGAAAAACTGTTCTTGTGTCACCACATGATTATTTAATCATGTGGTGGACGTCACTTGCTGTAACCTTGAAGTTATAATGTTTGCATTGCTAAGCCTTTATAACCATTATTGTACAGAGTCATTTACTTGTAAAATACATTTAAATTTTAAAGTGGAAATGAAAGATATGAACTTAAGCTAGTTCATTTTATGTCTGTTTGAAGTTAGGTGTGAAAACATACAATTATTATAATAAAAAATTAGACTGAGTTCAAACAACAATTGATGGACCCCCTGCTGTACTGTTGGACCCAGGGGTTGAAGAAAGAAATGCATGTCTATTTCTGGCATTCAGTTTGTGTTCACACATTATGAAACAGTATATCCATTGTGCTGCCTTTAAAAGCAGAATTTTGCTTTTAAAACCAATGACAGCAAAAAAAATTGATTACTTTTTTGTCAAATAGCACAAAATGTAGCTCTGTCTTTATATAATAAGTCAAACTGCAAAACATCAGCTTAATAATTTATATTATTAATAATACTAGCCACTAGACAGTTGAATTCCCCTCCAGAGAAGAATACATTATTCCATGTCTTCATGTAAAATCATAGAACCTCTAATTAATCAAGATAAGATTCAGTCTAAAAACTATAAATCATGTCTAATTCACATGGATTTGTAAAGAGAGTAATTCTGATTCTATCCCTCCAGAGGAAGCTGCAAATTAAGAGAAGGCTGTGAGAAAAAGGAAGCGATTACCAGTTTTGTCTTATATACTATGCAGCAAATTATGTCTAACTGCTTATTGTTTGCACTTTAGACTCTCCATTTCCAGACCTTTGGTTTACACATCACATCTGATCTCACGAAGGTCATTATATAGGGTTACAAAGGGAGTGATTCAAACGAGTGAGTCCAATTAAATTCATCAAGAGATACCTAAAGTAAAACCATGGCAGTGATGAAAAAAGAAGCAATGGATTAAATATCTAAAGGCCTTAACTTTAAAAGATCACTTTACATCTCTTTAAAGTTTTCAAGGGAAAAAACTTCTGAATGAAGCCAAATATGTTTTGCACTGATATAGTATATTAGTGAATGCTTACTAATGTTTGTCAAAATGTTGTTAAATTTGCTCTTAATATATCCATGATATTTAATAAATGGGAAAGAATCTATCTCTAGAGCCTGTAAACAATCCATCACGATGATAGCATGTCACATATCAATGTTTCATTAAACAAAGATCTGCAAACACTGTTGTGGTCAAGGGCTCACTTTGACGCATTAATTATTTAGATAACAAGACATTTCAATTAAACAGTCATGTACCTTGCCAATTCTACAGCTTCATACAGGACACTGTAAGTAAAGCATTTAAAGTCCAGTTGTGCATTTGTATGCTGTTATTGTATTTTTATATTTATTTTAAAATAATAATTACAGTTTCATTTTACATTGTAATACTTGTGTTATGTGCTTTTCTCTTTTGTATTAGTTTTAGGGTTTTTCATATTTCTATTTAGCTTAAATTTAGGTTTATTTGACTTTTAATAATAAACAAACCTATCATTAAGATGTTTTAAGCTTCCATACCACATTCCTCGGTCCATAATATTCCCAAGTGACAGAGTCATCTTGTCTGAATCAGGAGAGAAATATGCACAGATCAAGCACAGCTTATAAGAGAAAACAACACTAAACAGTTCTAAACACATTTTCAGACACATTATGTGAGAGGACAACAGCAGATGGACTTTTAACTGGAGGATGGATTATGCATTTTGGACTATTTTGAAAGTTATGTCCTAACTCAGATTATGGAGTCGCTCAGATTACTTGTGGAGTATTATTATGTTTTTAAGAGCTGTTTGGACTCTCATTCTGATGGCACCCATTCACTGCAAGTGGCAAGCAAGTGGTGTAATGAAATATTTCTCCAAATCCACTGCAATAAAGAAACAAATTCATCTACCTGTTGGATGGCTGAAGGGTGAGTCAATTTTCAGCAAACTGTCATTTTTGGGTGATTTATTCTATTAAGTTTACTAAACCAAGTTTGGTGTTTTATCTAGCAGTGCTTACTAATCACCAAGTTTAAAACTAGCTTTTAAATTAGGACATTATAATATCTAGCTTCTAAACTAAAAGCCGATTTGATCATGTTTTTGTATTACAATGTCCACTGACCATTAGTTTAATAAATCAGGTCCATAATCTCTGTTGCAGCATCTGTCTCCCATTTGTCAGATACAGTGAAATAGATTTAATAGATAAATAATGCCACAATTATGCATTTTAGTGTTGCTGGTGATGGAAGAAAAAAAGTTCTCAAACTGAAAATATTTGATGGAATTTATTTGATTTGATTTTTATTTATGCGTACAAAATCTCTCACACAAAAAAAGCATGTGAATGAGAACGACTAATCACCCAAAAGAAAGATATTTCATACTGTGCAAAACACTAGTGACATTCATCCCAGTTCCATTATTTTGCCATCTTTGATCTCTCTGAGATTAAAATTCCTCATTACTTTCCATAAATCACAGAAGCTTTGTAAGAGGGCTAACGAATGTCACAATATGTGAGTCTGTGATGAAGACGTTCTTGGCATTAACAGAAACGAAAGTTTTAAAACATTCCTTTATTTTGAGACAAGCTCACGACCTCTTGACCCTAATTTATGAACAGAGTCACAAAACACATTTCCAGTTCGTATGAAAGAACAAATCAAGCATAATGTTGATGATGTACTGGCCTCAGCAACCTCAGTCAGTGATTTTTGACTCGAAAATGAACGCTTCAGCAGAAAACAGCAGACCTACATAACCCTCTTTCAAAAACTCCTCACGAACAGGTGTGCCATCAAGGGTCACCTAATTGAACATGACCTGACCACTTTGAAAATGAGTGTCAAGTTTTCTCTTTGGATAATTTCAAGAGGACTGTGGGAACTCTTTGTGCTCTCAGCACATTGGGAACATGAGGGATATGACAGCCAGTGCTACTCTTTACGTGAAAGTGAGATTTGGAACACAGAGTCTCTACCTGTTGTCTGCATGAAATGTTAAAGGTGAGAGCACTGGCTCTGACACTGCTGCTGAACTGTGGTGAAATCCATACTCATTGCTCAGTGATTTGATCTATTTCTGAAAAGCAGGCCACTACATCTTTATTCTTTCTTCCAGGTCCAAATCAAATCACTTTTATTGTCACATCACCACAGCACGTGTGCTTTGTTGAGTGCTGTGGAGACTTGATGTCCAGTGATTTGATGTCAGAGGCTGCTTCATAATGATCTGAACTTCTGAAGATAATTTTTTTCACAATGTACAGAATAAAATGAGGCATTTAAATGCTTGACAGTTGTACGCTTTTCATGCATGTCTGTTGGAAAAGATTAACTCATTAATCAACTGGCAAGACATCATGAGACTATTATTTCAGATGAAGACTACAGAATTACTCCATTGTCTACAAAGTCATGCTATCCGATCTGGGTAAAAACCTAACACATTATGAAAAGAATACATACAGAATGCAAAATGATGCAGTATCATTATCATTTCACATTAGGATATTAGGATATTGTAAAGATTGAATTAGGATATTGAAAAAATCCATCATGTGGTGTTTCTACAATTATGTGGATTTTAATGCCATGACAAACAATAAATGTTTCGAGTGGTTTAATGGACTTGATTCCATGAAAGCTATTTCTGCTTGAGAGTAAAAGGTAATTGAGATAAAGTTAGAATATATACATACATATATTGTTGTAATTCACAATCTCACTGTTTTTTTCTGTATTTTTTATCAAATAAAAGACACCTCTTTAAAAAAACTTACTGATCCCAAACTTTTGAATGGTAAAATTCTAAATATATACAGGTACATCTAAAAACAATTGAATATCACGAAAAAGGTCAATATTTTTTGTCACTCATTTCAGACAGTGAAACCCATATATTATATATAGATTCATTACACATAGAGTGAAATATTTCAAGTCTTTATTACTTGAAATGTTGATGATTATGACTTACATATAATGAAAACCCAAAATTCAGTGTTTTAGAAAATTAGAATATTACATAAGATCAATAAAAAAGGATATTTTAAACAGAAATGTCGGCCTTCTGAAAAGTATGTTCAATTCTATGCACTCAATACTTGGGTGGGACTCCCTTTGCATGAATTACTGCATCAATGCGGCGTGGCATGGAGGTGATAAGCCTGTGGCACTGCTCAGGTGTAATGGAAGCCCAGGTTGCTTTGATAGCGGCCTTCAGGTCATCTGCATTGTTGGGTCTGGTGTCTCTCATCTTCCTCTTGACAATAACCCATATATATTCTCTATGGGGTTCAGGTCAGGCGAGTTTGCTGGCCAATCAAGCACAGTAACACCATGGTCATTGAACCAGCTTTTGTCACCTTTGGCAGTGTGGGCAGGTGCCAAATCCTGCTGGAAAATGAAATCAGCTTCTCCATAAAGCTTGTTAGCAGAAGGAAGCATGCAGTGCTCTAAAATTTCCTTGTAGATGGCTGCGTTGATTGTGGACTTTAGAAAACATAGTGGACCAACACCAGCAGATGACATGGAAGCCCAAATCACTGACTGTGGAAACTTCACACTGGACTTCAAGCCTCTTGTCTCTTCCTCCAATCTCTGGGACCTTGATTTCCAAATTAAATGCAAAATTTAATTTAATCAGAAAAGAGAACTTTTGACCACTTAGCAACAGTCCAGTTCTTTTCCCCCTTAGCCCAGGTAAGATGCTTCTGATGATGTTTCGTTTTCAGAAGCCCTTTTCCTGAAGATGTCTGAGCGTGGTGACTCTTGATGCACTGACTCCAGCTTCAGTTCACTCCTTGTGAAGCTCTCCCAAGTGTTTGAATCGGCTTTGCTTGGCAGTATTCTCAAGCTTGCAGTCATCCCTGTTGCTTGTGCACCTTTTCCTATCCAATTTCGTCCTTCCAGTCAACTTTGCATTTAATATGCTTTGATACAGCACTCCTTGAACAGCCACCCCTTTCAGTAATGACCCTCTGTGACTTACCCTCTTTGTGGAGGGTGTCAATGATTGTCTTCTGGACCACTGCCAAGGCAACAGTTTTCCCCATCATTGTGGTTTTAAAGAACAAGAGATACCCTGAATGTTTAGTTTAGGGATGGTCATTTATTGAAACTTAAATGTAAATATTCTAATATTTTGAGGTACTGGATTTTTGACTTTCATGAGGTGTAAGCTCTAATCATCAAAATTAAAAAAAAAAAAAACCTTTTGAAATGTTTTACTTTACATGTAATTAATCAAAAATATATGAAAAATCCACTTTTTTAAATAAGTTACAAGAAAAAAAAAATTTTCACGATGATTTTTTAAGATGTACCTGTATATAGAGAGAGGCGTCATGCCCATTCAGATTTTGAGCCAAGTGGATTTTGAATGCAGCTTCCAAAAGACTAAATATAGCAGATTCATATTTTCTATATTTAATACAATCACACCGGCATGATTAGAACGTTCAGTGTTTTCTTCACTTGCTCGCTGACTGAATACGTCTTTCTGGTGGATTCACTTGTCAGAAACAACAAAGTGCAAACATGTGTACGAATCTGTAAGATGTTAATTTCATAGAGTAAACAGCTTCAGTGATTTTAATGGGAGTTTTTGAGAGTGCTTGAACTAGACTGTCGGTGAAAATGTTCTTTGATAATGTAAATGCTCTGTTTCTGTACAATGAAAGTGTCATGATTAGCCTAATTTGCAATGTTTTATTCACATTCAATGTTAAATTCACATAAAATGTAAAGTCAGTCGTATTAAAATTGTGTCATGACACCCAAAAACAGACAGGTTTTTATTAATAGTTTACATTATTAGGTTACTTTGACCATCAACATTATAGATCAACATAATATATAAAAGTAAAAATCAAGATATTTCACGATATAGCCTAGTTAATGCGTTTGGGAATGTTTCAAATAAAAAGAAAATAAATAAACAAAACAAGCGCTGTTGTGGCTGCTGTGTGTGTCACATGACGACTATATAGCGCAAACTAATGAAAGAAAAAAACATATCAAAAACGTATCAAAAAATGGCATTGAAACTATGCAAGGCTAAACATGACAACAGCACAAACAAGATCACGAGTAACACAGACGAAAGCCAGGTTAACTCAGCAGAGCAAAGATTTGATCTGGCCCAGGACAGAAAACGAGGGGAATGTAAAGGGTGACCAATGGTCTAAAACAGGTATAAACCCTAATAAGATCATCAGGTAACAAGAGAGGCAGTGAACAATAGACATAGAGCACATGCAAACACAAATACCAACTGACAGCCATGTGCTCTCCAGACAAACAAGGACACAAGACAAACAAACCCATCAGTCCAGCGCCTTGACAATTTCCTTCATATAACAATGTTAAAAGTGATACAATGGATTTAGATCTATATTTTATCTTTATTGTTGTCTAGCAGATAAAGCGCTCAGGCTTTGCTTTATTTATTTCCCTGGTAAATCAATATATACCACAACTGGATAATGTTACCTTTCTCCTTGTTTCACAGATATTCAACATGTCACATTGCTGAATTAAAATGGGTTGAGCCATTCAAATGGACTTTAAATGCAAAGAGCATATGGATTTTTCTAAGGTGTCTAACTTGCCCAAGAAACCCACTAATCAAATCCAAAAAGTGCTTTCAGCTTCACTGTCGTGGAAATCTGCCTGGTGAGTGAAAAGATAAAGCAAGTGACATTGAATAATCAGATTAACCTTTTTCCTTTCAGAACTGAATCCATATCGATACCAGAGATTGAGGCTAGACACAGTTATCACATACAACACAATCAGTTCTTTTGCGACACTTGCTATCTCTCGACTCTTATAGCCTAAAGTCATCTAGCAGAATTGAAAGAAGTGACTGCAGCAAAGCCTCAGGGTTATCTTCAAAACAAATGATCATGGGTTCAACATCGAAAGATTCATTTTACATTCAGCCTTCGACTTTCATATTCTTGCACACAAAGGTTTTTCATGGTTATATCATAAAATTGCTTTTAATTACCAGTGAATCAGCCCATTAAAGAAGTTCACATCTCTTTAAAGATTAATCACAGTCTACCGGTGATTCAAGAACATGCTGAAGATTGTAAACAGACACTGGTGAGACACTTTTAGACTCAAACACGGATGAAAAGCAATTACTCACAAGCTGAACGCTCACTGTGACCTCCAGTAAGAAACAGAAGGAAGATGTCACCTGTGGCCATTTAATATTGTCTTTTGGATAAAAACACAATAATTGTTATAGTTTAAAAGTTTGGAATCGGTAAGATTTTTAAAGTGTTTGCTGCATTTATTTGATCAAAAATACAGTAAAACGGTAACATTGCAAAATATTATTATTACATTTTTAAATACCCATTTTCTATTTTAATATATTGTATATTCAAATGTAATTTATTCATGTGATGCAAAGCTGAATTTTCAGCTGTCTTTACTCTAGTCTTCATTGTCACATGATCCTTCTGAAATCATTCTAATATGCTAATTTAATCCTCAATAATCATTTATTATTTTCAATGTTGAAAACAGTTGTGCTGCTTAATTTTTTTCGTAAACTTCGTGATAAACGTTTTTATAAACTTCTGTAACTTTATAAATATCTCTTTACTGTCATTTTAATCAATTTAATGTATCCTTGCGAAATATAAACATTCATTTATTTCAAAACAATTCTGTACTGACCTGAATCCTTTGAACGGTATAGTGTATATGAAATATTTTGAGGTATATTTTGAGGCTGCATAGCCTAATAATCCACCCTAGTATATCATAAAGTAATGAACTAAACTGAGCACTACTCATCTGGTCACTTGTCACAAAAATATCAAAACACTTATATTTCACTGTAATGTTTCTCTGGCTAGCCATTTTATTAGTTGGGAATCATTTCTGCAAAACAGACACACGAGAAAACAAAATACACACCAGCAACTGCTGCCTAATCGGATATACAGTATGACAGATGGTAAAAAAGCTTTTTGAAAGAAGATTTGGGGTTTTCTTAAGGTCAATGGTAAACATAAACTGTCTGTATATAGAGTCAATATAGCAATATTCTTCCAGCTGACCTTTTGCCTTTCCATTCCATATAGAAGGTAAAGTAGAATCATAATTGAAAAGTGGTTCATTCTTTATCTACATATGCTGCACAGTCAATTCACTCTGGTGAATGCCTCTTTTTAATGTATCCTTGGGGACAGATTTGTTAGTCTTTTGTGCACGTCAAATCGATTGCACATCCATGTCAGAAACCTTGTAAGTGAAAGGATATGGTTAAAAATTGCATTAGCTGTTGCTGTTGGTTTGTGCATGGAGTATGTCTCTTTCTCCTTGGTTACATCTGAATATGACCACTCCTCTGCTGATGTTAGGGTTATGAACTGTAGTGTTGTCTTTTTTGTTCCATCTGTCTGTTCATGTTTTCCCTAACATGGTTTGCTTTCTGTTTGGGTTAAGCTCTTTAGTTAATTTGCTCGTTAGTCATTATTAGTTAACTCCCATTAGCTGTTTGCTCCTCTTCATCTGCCCTATGTAAAGTCTCCTTTCTGTTCAGTTTACTGTCGTTTACTGTTTAGAGTCACATGTGTTTTTGCTACCCAGAGTTATTGCCTTTCCTGTATTCATGTGGATTATAATTAAATATTTTCTTTGTGGATTTTTGCCTTCCTTGGAGAACTGTGACAACTGTATAGTTGGTGACAAACAGGAAGGGAAAAGAGTAGCATGTCTGAATTGACAGTAGTCATAAAACAGTAAGCTAAAAGTAACAGGATGGTACTTTTTCTGGCAAGATTATGAAGTCACATGATGAATGATACTTCATGTATAAAGAAATACACTTTTTCTCTCAGTATAATGTAGTAATGGCATATACAGTTTTCTTTGCTAACTGTTCAAACTAACAGCCAAAACCTGACTTTACTGATTCTATGGGTCCTTAAAACACCTTTTGAATGTGATATAATGTTAAGCGCATACTAAACTGGTAGAAATGCCAGGTTTAATATGGCTGAACAGGATCAGAAAAGTTAAGTCAATATGAATGTGTCTTGAAAGCTGCTGGAGTGCTCTTCTGCTATCTGTCTACATCAGTAGATTGATCGGGGCAGAGAGCACTGCTCAGTGACGAAGACTTGACTAAAATCATGACCGTTCAAATGATGGAAGCAAAAGCTTTTTCCTTTTATAGCACGAGCTCCACATAATTATAATACTTTTGAGTAAGTACTCAGTCTCGGTATACAGGTGAAAAGCAATTGCCCTAAAAGGGGCATAATTGCCACACAATTGTCTTCTGTGTAAATAATTTTCTGAATAGAGCTTTATGAAGGGTTAACACAGTACAAGGTGTTAATCTGAAGGACATCTTTAAAAGTACGAGCATGGAAGCTGGAGTTAAAATAATAAAGAATAAATAAAAGAAATGCATAAACCAGAAGAATTATAAAAAACTTTAGTATCTAAATGTCCCAGTTGGCATTGTTATCAGGAATTGGAAGATGTTATGGAAAAATCGAAACCCTGGGTGAACTAAAAGAGATGAGAGAAGCCACAGAAAACCCCAGAATTTTACATTTGGAAAGAAATAGACTAGAAGCAGAGTAAAGGAGCATAGGTCAGCCACTGAAGATGACGATTACTGCGTTTCACCAGCAAATAAGGGAAGATAGCACAAAAGAAGCCATCACTCTAAAAGTGTCAAATGTCAAAGGATGCCTCTATGCCTTTTCCAATGGGCAAAGATTTTTCAAGAAGCTTTCTGGTGAATAGTGCCCAATGCTGGTACTACCCACAGACCTGTGTAATTTCTGCAAGAAGCTCTAAATATTGAATACTTCTGCAAATACCTTGTTTTTGTTAAGAACAGTTGAAAAACGAAATATGATGACAAACTTTAAAAAAGAATCATAACTGGCATAAGTCTGTTTAGTTTTTGATCTAATGCTATTTGGTCTGTTTTAATTTCATGTTTTTCCCTCCTCAAAAAAACTGAAATTGACAAAGTTAGAAACGTCAAAGCCTTGTATATCAGATGCTACTGATTGCCTAAATTATTTACTGAAGCTAAAATCAAATATATGTTAAATGATTTCCTCTGGAGAAAAAAAGTTATACAAATATTGTAGAAGCAAAACAAACCCACAAACCTCCTGTAGAGTAATAATTAGAATGATTTCATCATTCAATATTGACAATTTCTGTCTATTTGTATATGTCTCATCAACTGAGATGTTGATAGGCTAACAATCTTTTTCATGCTTGTATATGTATATCTTATTCCAGCAATCATCTCCTGTGCTAAATTCTGAGTGCGATACCATTTTAGTTACCATTTAGTTATATTTAGAACCCCTTTTAGCAAATGCTTTCATCCAAAAATACTTACAGTAAATAAGCAGCAGTTGCCCTCAAGCCACCGGAGGTTTATTGTATTGCTCAAGGGCTAAAAGGCATAAGAGCAGTATAGAGATCCATTTGAGAAAAGCTGGAGCTAAACCTGTAGCAGTGAACCTGGACTTGCAATCAGTGAACATTTAAATTTTTTTTACATTTGTATGCATTTAGCAGATGCTTTTATCCAAAGCGACTTGCAGTACATTTAGGCGATACGTTTTTTTTATCAGTATGTGAAGATCCATAAACTACCAAACATGGTAGACATGTTGCAGGGATAGAGGCTAGTCTGAATCCAGATTAATAAAAGTTACGTACACACAAAATGGGTGATGAAATGTATCATTAGTTACATCACTTGCTCACCAGAGAATCCTCTGCAGTGAATGGGTGCCGTCAGAATGAGAGTTTAAACAGCTGATAAAAACATCACAATAATCCTCAAATAACTGACAAGTATACAGTCCATTATTTACCGTCTTGTGAAGTGAAAAATGCAAGTTTTTGGTAAAAAATGTTTTGAACTTGGTTTGCGATGGTTTGAATAAAAAAATATTTTGACAATAAATGTGTTTCTTTCAAGCACACAGCTTACACAAGTCGATTACTTGTGGATTATTGTGATGTTTTTATCAGCTGTTTGAACTGCCGGCACCCATTGACTGCAGAGGATCCATTGGTGAGCATGTGGTGTCACGCTACATTTCTCTAAATCTTTTCTGAGGAAGAAACAAACTCATCTACATCTTGAATGGCCTGAACTATTCACGAGGATGTATTGAATTGCAAATTACAGTCAAAATTTATAATGTAGAAATTATATTGTTAAAAAAAATGCCAAAACAACAGCAAACTTTATGCATTCTAAATGTTTATTAAAATAATCTGATGAAGTTTCAGACTTGCACTAATTCAAGCTTTGTTCTTTTTTCTGATTTGCAAGTTTCAGACGTGGCTTTGAAAGGCCAGCAGAATCTCAGAGTGTTTTCTTCATTAGATATGAAACTATTGTTTGGGGTGTCCTGTTCAATAGCAGTGAGGGGTTTGTTTCTCAAACCAGAGACTCTAATGTGCAGTACATGTTTCTTTCTTATTGTGCATCTAGACCATTCACTTCTCGCTCTCTCTCCTGGTTTCTCGGTCTCCTCTTTCAAGACAGTTAATGCACAGTACTGCATGAAACAGCTTTCATCTCTCAGAAGAACAGACAGATGGGTTTATAGTGAAAGATGCTTATTTTTGAGCATTTCTGATACTAAAACTGGACTTTAGAAATGCAAGTGTAGACGATGTACATGTAGCATTTGAAACCCTGTATTGGGTGTTTCACACCTCATTAAGTGACATGATTATTTCCATTTGTGCTAAGATAATAAGAAACTCTACATTACCACATTCGAATGATTTTGTTTTGTGTCACTCACAAAACATGTTTTTGACTTTAAAAAGAAAAGGCTGTAACAGGGTCTGAAACAATGTACTTTGTTAATATGAAATGATTAGTGTTTTACCTGACTTTTGAATTATGCATTGCATTGATTTTCTTAGGGCTAAAACAATGTCTGTAAGATAGCGTTCTAGCATGGCAATAATTCTTCACAAGACAATAATTAACATTTATGCATTCAGCAGACGCTTTTATCCAAAGCGACTTACAGTGCATTCAGGCTATTCGTGTTCTTTTGTCAGTATGTGTGTTCCCTGGGAATTGAACCCACAACCTTTTGCACTGCTAACGCAATGCGCTACCACCGAGCCACAGGAATAATTGATGGACTGGTGCTGTGTGGATTACTTGGATATAAATTATGCTTTTATCAACTGTTTGTTTCTCATTTTGACGGCACCCATGCACTGCAGAGGATTTCCATTGGTAAGCAAATATAATGCTACATTTCTCAAAATCTGTTCTGATAAAGAAACAAACTCATCTACATTTTTGATGGTATGAGGGTGAGTAAATTTTAAGCAAAATTTCATTTTTTGTGTGATATATTCCTTTAACTGTTTTCTCAGTAACAACTTCTGAAATTGATTTAAAATTTTGTCATTTAAAATATTAGAAGTTTTAATCGGTGAACCGGTTTAATCGGTTAAAAGCTTAATCTAAACTGAACTGCATCAATTTCTTTCAAAAGCATAAAAATGTGATTCCAAAGTGCAATATTATTAGAAACGGATTAACTAAGTGAACCAATTAATCTTATCTGCAAATAAACACAGTGTGCATTAATTCTCAATCTTGGACTGATTCTGCATAAAAAATGTGTTAATTATGCAACCTACATCTATCGCCTAAACTCGGTCCTGGAGGGCCGGTGTGCCTCAACACACCTGTAAGAGCTTGATTAGCTGCTTGGTGTGTTTAATTAGTGTTGGAGATAAACTCTGCATGACGCCGGCCCTCCAGGACCGAGTTTGGACAGCCCTGGCCTAACAGCTTTTTCATTGTATTGTGATTTGGAGTCTTCAAATGGCCAATTAATAAACTGAAAACAATCCACTAAATTCCTTTAAAATATAAGCTACAAAACAGAAAGATTGCAAATAGTTGTGCTGCTTTTAGAAGATTTTTCCATAGAACCTATTTTTTATTGACAGAGGATCTCTTGGCTTATAGAATCAATTGAATTTCCGTGAGCCATCTTTTGCAATTGTGTTTTAAACTGCATTTCCACTCAAATAAATATCAATCTGATGAATATGCAATGGTGTGGTCAGACCTGACTGATCCAGATGCAACTCTATGGAAACATCTCTTTTCTGGATAGATGCCACTGTAACCTTCTATACAACAGCACCCTGTGTAGGTTAAATGAGTTGTTTATTCTTCTTAAGCATAAACCCGATATAATGAAAACCTGTTCATGACCTTAGCATCATTATTAAAATATACAAGTTCAGCCGTGTGGATCTAATGGGTCAGGTTAACAGGTTAGACGAAACCTATGCAAAGTTTTATACGTGAGGCTCCTGCTGTTTACACAACTAATAACTACATCCACACGCTCAATGAAGCATGTGCACATATAGAAGTTATACAATGATTCATGAATACCGGTATGGCATTAAACAAAAAAAAATATAGTTTTGAAATCTGTGTATAGAACACAAACACTTTGCTACAAAATGTCAAATGTTAGGACAGCAGCTTAGCCTATACAATTTCTAAAGAAAATGAAGAAACGTTCAGCGAGTTATCTGGAAAACACTGCTGCATACTAAAGCATTGCTCATGTGATTCTGTCGCTTTACAATGCCTGTTAATCTGGGGAAGCGTAAGAAAATGCCATTCTAAGAATACATTAGTCCAGCAGAAAAGCTAACTGTGCACATAAAGAAAGATAAAACTGATTTGTATGTAGCCTTTAGCATTGGAGAATTGCATAGTGACTGTATCTTCTCTACCTGCTGTATTCAATTCCTTGAACAGTTTGCACTGGAACTGAACCTGAATAGCACAAAATAAAGTTGTTCTGAATCTTGCTATTTTAACTAATCCAGCAGTACTTCATCTGTTCTTTAGTCAGTTTATCGCTTTAAAGACAAATAAGAAACCCTTCAGAGGACAAGAGCAGTACAACTGTTTTTTGTTCCTTTGAAAGGTTGTCTTTTGGCAAATGTACAAACTTGTTTTGCATTTCTGTGCTAAGAATGGCATTAAGAGTAACCTTGAAGCATACCGTCCAGTTTTGTACAAGTGGCATGAATATTCAAAACGCATGCAACACTGCGCATCTGAATGCATTTCCACACATTTAACATGACCTCTGGTGAAGAAAGAAAGAAAGGCTGAAATCCCAAATACGTGTTTAAAACAAATAATTATATATAGGCAGTTGTTAAGTGAAAACATATTAAATGAGGAATAGTGTAGTTATGGAACAAGTGCTAGTTTTATATCATATATCACAGATATTTACTCAAATATTCAACACAGTTTCAGATTACATTTTCCTCATGCCGCTCCTCGTGATATATCATGAAGGTCATTATGAATTCAGATCTTTCAGTCTAAAAGCTCAAACAACACAAATGCTTTGCAATGGCAAAATGGCAATTTTGACACTGTGATTGAAGTGAACACTCAGATGCAGTTAAAAGCTTCCAGAATAGATCATAGGTCATAAGTCACAAATTACTGGAAGTCATTTACAGATGTCTGTATATAAAATACCAATTTTATGGATATGAAACAGAGTCATCTTGACTGTATGAGACTCCAAAGAAAGAGGATGTTAAAGATCAGTAGCTTTAAAATACATTTATATTCGTGTGTTTGTGTTTCAATCAATCTACATATATATATGGCCAAATACTAATGTGTAGCATTTTGTTTTTATCTATTGATTGTTTTTTTGTATACATACCACATGTCCAATGAAAGGCTGCTGGGATGCTAGCAGGTTCATCGATTTATCTATTTGACAAGCATACATTTCCTAGAATATGACTGAGATAATTCTGCATCCACATGCATGTTTTAATTGAGTGTTTTTGTATTGATTGTGAAGTTAGGCAGGAGCCAAAGGCCCTTATTGGCTACTAATTTCAGGTATCAGATGAGACTCATGTGTCTGGGCCAACCAACCCCAACCAAGCTCAGATGATCTTTGCCCCTCATAATGTTAATGATCTCTGTAAGCATTCTCTGATTCAAGGCAAAATTGGTTGAATATTCGAAAAAAGGTACCGACCAAACTGAACAGTGTAAAACTGTGAAACAGGCTTCAGGGTTGTTTGTGTGATTGAAATTGACAGCACATTGATAGACAGTTTTTTTCAAAAGCTTTGCTGGCAGTCTCACACATCATTGACATGTACTGTAGACTCCTTGGAGAGAGGAGCAAAATACATTATTCATCATTGTGGACTTTTTCTGAATGATGTATTTCACCTTTACACTCAAGTGACTCTCATCCCAGATTGCGTGTGAATAAGCCTTAATGACACTGATATGCTATTATACACATAATACGTGTGCTAAGATCTTTAAATCCATTCTTTAGTAAACAGATTTCAACAAAGAGATAGAGATGTTTATTTGATGGCGTCATTTGAAGTCACATAAAACAACAATGGTGATATATTCAAAAAGCCATTGAAGCTGAAGAAAAAGAAAAACAAGAAAAGGCGGATTTTGTAAAATTATTATCTTTTGACAAAAACAAAGGTCCATGAAATGGCTTTGTCTCTTTCATTTGAACACAGCATGAATGCATTTCTGTTTGATGCAACTTGTTCAACAGTTGTTTCTTTAAAGGGCTTTGGGTAGCCTCAATATATAAACATGAAAGGCTTGCTTTCTAAATGATATATCTTTTGAGGTACGGAATAATGACTGTACATGTGATATGAATCTAAGAGTGGGGGGGCAAACAAACAAACAAATACATACAATTACAAATAAATAAATAAATAAAATAAATAAAACAAAAATACTACTGCTTCTCTCTCTCTATATATATATATATACACACGCACGCGCGCACACACACAAACACAGTCACACACACACACACACACACACACACACACACACACACACACACACACACACACACACACACACACACACACACACACACACACACACACACACACACACACACACAGTCACACACACGCCAATGTAATAATAACTGTCTGTACATGTTTTATGAATCTGAGTGTATTGGGGGGGGGGGGGGAACTAACAAAAATAATACAATAAAGAAATACAATTATAATAAGAAATATAAATAAACTACATTATCTGTTACTCCCCATAATTCTAACAAATACTATATGTAGATTTATAATATTTAATATAATAAAATAATTCAAGGATTTTTATTTCAAACTAGCTTTATACATTTTAATCTAACACATAACTGAATGTTTTATTGTTGTTATTCATTTTACTTATTTTATTTTAAATTGTATTTAATAATTGAATTTGTATAATATCGATTTGTATTATATCTGATCAACTAAAGGCCTCCTTCCACAAATCAAAACAAATATGCACTTTTCTTGTTACCAAGGATGCCTAAAAGCAGAACTAAAAGATGCAACAAGTTCTAAATGTAGATGATTATATGCAGCAGCAAAATACCATAAAATAGCCTACAAAAAGTAACCATTATGCCAGTTCTAAAAGGAAGCACAAACAGGCATGTTTAAAATAAAAGCTTCAATCAATAATTCCAATAACGAAGTGAGATTCTTTGTTTTCCTGGACTTCATTTCTCTATTCATTTTTGGTCATAAATACATTTTCAAGTGTAGCTTGTTTATGTTTGCAGCTTTCATTAAGTGTGATGTAAATACTAAACTCCATATCTTGATCGGAGTCATAACTCAAAATGTGTGGCATTTAACACGGCAGTCTGGTCGTCAATAACCAAGAATTAGTGTTATGCTCTACACACAGCAACAGCTGGAAATGCATTGGTTAAATGTATTGTTTGTCAATAAACCACATTAATATGCTTCTTCAAGAACGCTGTATTCTTGGGTAAACTATCTGTGCTTTCCTCAATAAACTTCAGCTGTTCCAGGAATACCTCAGTAACACCCGAGGCAATGTCGTGCATGCAAATTGGTTGCCACATCATAATTTTCTTTCAACGCCATTTCATTACACCCATATAGCCTGAAACAACTGAGAATGGCAATATAGCAAATCCATAATAAGATAGAAATACTACGTGGTATTCTAAAAGTGATAAAAATGTCACTGCATATTTAATTTGGGTGGCCTATTACCTGAACTGCCTTTCCAAATGCCATACTGCAGCCTTGAGGTGGCTGAATTTATGATTGAGGTATATTTAATAATGATAATATTTGGTCGTTGTGTGCAAAGACATTTTTGGAGTAGCCACTGGATATTATATGAGACTGATATTGAGTGTCATTCTTGATTAAACACTGCCCCCTGCAGGTGTGATCTGACTTTCACTTGATTTAGAGGTAAAACATTATTGTATGTGCATTACATACCAGATGGATGGATGATGGATGGATGGATGGAAGGAAGGAAGGAAGGAAGGAAGGAAGGAAGGAAGGAAGGAAGGAAGGAAGGAAGGAAGGAAGGAAGGAAGGAAGGAAGGAAGGAAGGAAGGAAGGAAGGAAGGAAGGAAGGAAGGAGCAGGTAATTTTAGCATTGTTTGACAGCCCTTAAGGGAGTTCGCCCAAAAAACTAAAACAAAATTTACTCGCTAATGCATCCTCTGCAGTGAATAGGTCCCATCGGAACAAGAGTCCAAACATCTGATAAAAACATCACAATAATCCACATGAAATCGGCACAAATCCAGTCCAATAATTATTGTCTTGTGAAGAAACACATCCCATAATTCAGACATTTTATCTTTAACCCTTCATTTCTGACCAAAAATGACTCCATAATCCATAACAGGTCTTCTAGTGAAAAAGTTAATCTCCTGATGTCCTCTCATATCAAAATCCAAAAACATATTTGTAGAACTGTTTTGTAATGTTTTCACTTGTAAATGATTGATTTCACTGGAGAATGTAATATTATGGATAGAGAAGCTTTAGCCAGAAGAAACATCAACGTCTTGATGAATTTGTTTCTTATAAACAAGCTAATTTTTCCACTTCATAAGATGGTAAATGATGGAGCCATGTTGATTATTTGTGAATTATTGTGTTGTTTTTATCAGTTGTTTGGACTCTCATTCTGACGGCACCCATTCACTGCAGAGGAAACATTAGTGAGCTATGCTAAGTGATATAATGCTCAATGTCTCCAAATCAGTTCCAATGAAGAAACAAACTCATCTACATCTTGGATGGCCTGAGGGTTTACATTTTAATTTCGGGATGAACTATTGCTCTAATGAACTCTGGCTTGAATCATATCATTTTGGCCTCAAAGTCATTAATCAAATATGACAATTCCCAAATTTCAAATATTCTCTTTCAGGCTGCACATCAGAAATAATAATAACGGGGGGAAAAAACTCATTGTAGATGTAGAACATGTAACAGATTGCATCAAAGGAATAACCAAATGCAGAGAAAAATATTGTAGATGATTAATTTTTAATTTCACAGTATATATCATCTTCATGTAAAAAAAAGAAAACAAGAAGAATGTGTTATACTAAAATGAGCATTCACTATCTGAATTCAAAGGCATCACACTTAGACTTATGAATTTCTATGCTGATAGCAAAAAGCCTTTTCCATAGTGATAGATGATAATACATTTGAAATGACTATCTTATATATGTTTTTTTTCTGTGAACAATAAGCAGATGCTATTAAATTATAATTCACATTATAAAGCACAAACAATTGTCTGCACATATTCTTCCAAAAGGCAGCCTAAATACATTAGTAATCACACGGGAGCAGTTCAAATCGGCACGTAGCATCATGCATAAAGATAGTAACTAGGCTATGCCTGGGCAATCTACTCCAAGTCACTCAGTTGGACTGTCAAGGTCCTGCTTTTATGATGTGTTTCATGTAAAGAATCTTCCATTTTATGACATGGAGTACTAAAGAGATTTTACAGTCCCATTCAGTCCCTGATGATTTTTGACTTATTTCTTAAGTCTTTTGTCAATATAGACACACTTTCATAATTCAGACAACAACTTTAAAATGCACACACACGTACAGCTTGAATAACATGCTGTTAATCAAAAAATATAAAATTAAATTGACTATGTATCAGCAAATGTCATCATCATATGAAATAGATCATATGTAAAATATATAATTGCAAATATAAGTCAAATGCATTAATCACATTCACACATTGCCAGCCACAAAATAATTACAAATGTGACCCCGGACCAAAAAAACAGTCTTCTTAAGTTGCACGGGTATATTTGTAGCAATCTCCAACAATACATTGTATGGGTCAATATTATCGATATTTATTTTATGCCTAACATCATTATAAAATATTAAGTAAAGATTATGATCAATTAAGATATTTTGTAAATTCCCTACCATAACTATATAAAAACTTAATTTTTGATTAGTAATATGCATTGCTAGAACTCCATTTTGACAGCTTTAAAGGCCCTTTTTACACCCTCAGATTCCAGATTTTCAAATAGTTGTATCTCAGCCAAATATTGTCTTATCTTAATAAACCATAAATCAATGGAAAGCTTATTTGTTCATTTTATTCGGGTGATGTTGCAAAATATGTTAAAATCATGTTAAATCTGTTACAAATAAAATGGACCCTAATGACTGTTTTTGTGGTCCAGGGTCACAACAAGTCAACACGTCATTACTGCATTTACATGTAATAGCAATATTATAAGGAACAGGTACTAACCTGTAGTTCTATTCAAGTTCTATTCTCCAATCCGAGCCAGTTATTGGTCAGTTAAACCGGGAAGTGCACTCTGTGATTTGTCCATCATCCAAAAACATCCGATTTAAAACGCTCCGCATTTCACAATTAACATTAAAAAAAAAATCTAAATGACTAGACAACATAAAATTACCGATCTTCTTTATAATAGTAACACAACTTAAAACATTCATCTTAAAATTAAGATTATGCTGGGAACATGAACAAATCAATATTAGCATGAACGTGAATGAATCGTTCGTTTGAGTCGGATCTTTTCAATGAAACATGTTCATAAAGCCAGTCTAAACCATTCGTTTATGAATTGTTCAAAGCAAGGAGACGATACTTTTACTTTTGGGGCGATAGAAGAAATATTACAAATAAAAAGTACTGGAAATATGTGTACAACTTGAGCTTAAATCATAACTGTAACAAACAAAACGGAGATAGAATAAATAAAAAAACAGGTGTGTTAATAACGAGGTGCGCTTATTACACAACTTTAATTAAAATCAGGCTTGGAAATCAGGAACCGTGTGATGACGCAATTGCGTCATGACGTATAATTGTTTTCAAACGAACTGTTCAAAAGAATCGATTCCGGAAAACGAGTCGGACATTCTATCACCAAACCTCATTTTTTTCATAATGTCGTACATTTTAAATCTCTTATAATCCGTAAATTCGAAATTGGTTATTTATTTATTTTTATAAGCGCGACACAATAATTATTTACTAAAGAGATGTGAAGTTTATTCGTTGGTTCCATTGTGTGTCTTTGTATGTTGCATGAACTTTCACCTCAGTTCCCACAGCCAGCCACGCAGGATCGTGTGAATTTGACAAGACAGTGACAGTGACAACACTAACACGATCTTTAACGTTGAGTATGCATTGGCGTTCGAGCTTTTAGCCATTTATTCCAAGAATCGCGTTTTGCACCGTGTTGTTGCACACTATCCGTTGCAGACACATGGAAACTTTCATCAGCTTCACTAACCAAAGTCAAGGAAGGGATCGCATATTCAGGTCAGTGTCTCTTATCAAAGCTTGTCATCCGTCAAATCAACATCGCATTGACGTTATTCCTCCGTAAAGATGAGCTAGACTATATCTGAACATGTTGTTTGTTTTCTTGCTTTAGAGCAACCCAGTATGCCTGTGCTCTGGTGAAATACCTTCTGAGAAATGAAGCGAAGAGAAAAGAGCTGGTGAAAAAGCTGCACTTTCTGGAGTCTAATATGAGTTCGGGGCGGAAGCGTAAGAATGAACGTTTACTGTCACATAACAAAACAATCACATACAAAATAAAAGTTATTTCATTTCTTTGTCATTACTTACTGTTCCAGCTTTACTAGTAGAGTTATCTCAGATATTATTTCCTATCTCTCTAGTTATACAGTTCAATCGGTGTAGACATTTTTGAATTATTAATATTTGGGTAGTATAGTAAACAAGAGGGGTTACATATACACACGTAAAATATATATAGCCTAACTTGATTGTTTATCAGTGTAAAATGTGAACTATATTATTATCCAGCTCTAATCTGCTAAATAAGACTATATGGCATGAAGGTAAGGTAATACAAGATATTACAAACATTAAATTCATGATTTTCTGTAAAGCTGCTTTGAAATACTGTGTATTGTGACAAGTGCAATACAAATAAAAATGACTAGACTAGTAAGCTTAAGTTGTCAGAATGGCATTTTTTTACTAATACGATTAAAAATTATTACAACATGAACTGGAGTATACCAAATAATTATTAGTGTCTATTCAATTTGCACCTGGAGAACTGAAATGTTATTAAAGAATAGAATATGTACCATGTACAACTGGGATAGTGGCTAGCATGTGATGATGATGATTAAGTACTAATGACTGACTAATTAAATAGATGATAGTCACTAATGGAATAAGTACAAGTGAAATTGAAAAGATCACAATTTAAATACTTGTATTCAGAGGTGGAAAGTATTTAGATATTAGTGCACTTGTTTCCACTACTACATGCATGCCACAGTTGCCACTTCAATGTTTGTAATAGTGACTGTACTTTAAACTAAGCAATTTCTCAGCACTTTTTCATTCCCGAATTGTGTAAAAAAAAATTATATTAACATAAAAATACATTATGACCTCTATTTTTTGCAGATATGAAAATAATATCATCAGGAATTTATCTGCTTTTCTCTTTTTTCAGTATTGAGGCTTGGGAACACAATCAACTCGATCCATGCGGCCAAGAGCACTCTTCATATTTCTGACCCCGTGCTGCGCTTTTGCCTTACTTTTTCCAACCTCAACCGTGCCTTGTATTTCATCTGTGACAACACACTCTGGGCCAGAAATATTGGGCTAATACGAGACATCGACAAGGAGCGCTGGAGCTTGAACTCCACTCGCTTCTATTTCCTGTCCTTGGTTATGAATCTAACCAGAGACATCTATGTGATCATCCAGCTTATGGTGCAGAAGTCTCGGGACCGACACTTTCAGCAAAAAGTCGACCAGCATCTCAATGAAAGCCCGGATGTGGCTTGTGTCATAGTGCCTCAGCTTGATGCGTTCCTCTTCCTTCTCCTCGAGAGCCTCAGAAATGAGCCATCGGTGGCTCTTGATACAGTTAAAAATTTTTGCGATCTTTTCATTCCACTTGACAAACTGGGCATTTACCAAACAAATGCAGGGGTGGTGGGCTTCTGTGGCCTTGTTTCTTCTCTTTTAGGTATATTGTCAGTTTTGAAGCCCATCCTAAAAATCAAGCCATGATTAAGGAATGAGGAAAGTGCTTTAGAGTAACATAAAACATGTCTTGTATAAGATAACTTTTCTAACAAATGTTTTGATTTCATTTTAGTGTGGAATTAGACTACTATTAAGCTTACTTTTGTAAAGGAGCAACTTAATTGTATAAGGGAGGCAAGAGAACAGCACATACCCATAATGCAGCAGGGCTGTTCTGCACAACATAATAATACAACAATATTAGCATAATTTAGATAAGATTTTGCAGTGTGGGTTTGACCACATGTTGTGTACACTTTCATTAAATAGAGTGCCTTGCTGATCTGTTGTTGTATTATTGCAGACCTAGTGAAATAATACACCTGTATATTATGCAGTATTTAGTAGTTTTAATAGAGATTATAGCACTTTGGTACTGACGATAGTTGAGATGAGGGGACACAAACACATTTAGGAACTCGCCAACAAAAAGATGCTCTATGAGATGGTTGATGCTCAACTTTCTGAAATATGTGCTTAATATTTATGACACTGTGAAAACCCAGCTAATTTTTTTTTGGGACATTTACAAGTTTCTGCATCAAATCATCCTACATACTGTAAAGAACATTGTGTGAAATTATATTCTTGGTATCTTTAATAATGACTGAGAATATTGATTGAAATCATAGGAAATGAATGCTTGTAATCTAACGTTGATGCTCGTCATCTCAGAATTAGTTTTTTAGACTTTTGCCTGGTTTTTACAGAGATTGTCACATTTAGTATTTTCTTCATGGAAAACCATCTGTGGGATTAGTTATTCTAGCTCGTTCTGACAGATCCCATAGTTGCTTACAGATGTGTGTTTTATTTTAGGTGCCAGGCAGAGTTTTGTTAGTTATTTCCAATGTTGGTTTATCTTGACAAAAGATATCTTCTTACATTCCGATTCCACATATTTGGTTGTCAGCACAACTTTAAGAACAAACTGTGAACTTTAATAAAAGATTTTTATGCACTGTTGAAAAGGTTTTATTTCTCACTTGTCTTCTAAAATAGAATTTAAACAGTTTGTCCTCGCCTTACACACAATAAAAACTGCATTATCATTGACACAAACACCTCGTATGGATCCACTACATGATGGTTTAGTTTTGAACTTACTACACCACAGGCCTAAACTAGATTTAATGGAGTCATGAACTGATTTGGTTTTTAATTTGGACTGTTCTCTGAGGTCCACTTATAATGTTATCAAGATTTTTACATCAAAAAAACAATTTAGAAGTAATAAGCTATTTTCTGTCCATGCACCTCATCAGACAGCTCTGTTTGAATAGGCTTGCCGAATGCTACGATTGCTAACAGTTGAGTATGTTTGACAGCCTACATCCTTCACAGATGGACTGTGTTTTAGGTCAAATACTCCGTAAATGTCAAACGATCTATAATAACTGACAAAGCGATGGTGATCGCATAATGAAAACAGTTACTCAAACCGGACAGAATTCCTATATAGTAGACACAGCATCATTTCAAGTTCATCAAATGAAGTTTATCGTTTGGTTTCTGCATAAACCTGTGTTTGCCGTTCTTGTCATTAAATGTCCGTGAGGAGGATGCAATACTAATTTGTAAAAGTTAAGGCATGACCATTGGACAGCAAATGCTGTTGGGTCAACAGTCAGAAAAAACACAGTTGGAGAAGAAAAGACATTAACTGCAAATTAATTAAGGTGATAAATTAGGTGTGAAACCACCAGGAACCATTTTACAGAACGGCAACCTACCTGAGTCTCCAGATCCAGAAGCGTGTCAGGTTCTCAGATTCAGTAAGAAAATACCCTCAATAAGAATCACAAGCTGAAGTGTTGTGAATACATGAAGACAGATTTTTTTATAGACAGATAAGTTGAGAGTGACTAGGACCAGCACTACATCCTCTAGTACCACTCCCACAAGTTTGGGAGTTCATTTTAGAAGAAAAAAAAAAAACAGATGTGAGAGTTCATTTTAATTCCATCTCCAATCCTGAAAAAGTCGGTCTTGCAGAGATGGAAAACATCTTTCTGTGTTTTTGTAAAATAAAGTTTTAGTTAATAGTCAAATCAGGAGACATTTCCATTGTAATAAGTTAATGTGGTCCAGTTTATTTAAGGCATCTACATCAATACATGAAGTTGCCCCATGAAAGGATGAAACAAATTGTTAACAATATAAAGAGAAATGCTATTTTGGCAAATCTATCAGTTTTCCAGCCAGATAACAAATCGGGATCAAGGATTAGAGGAACTAACACTGTAGTGACATAAATAACAGATCAGCAGTCTCCACAAGAGAAATGTCAAAGCGCAAAAGTGACAAAAATACTTCCATAATGTACATGAGGCTATGGGCATGAACAGGAATGACATGGACATAGAGGGACTTAGGAAAGACTCTGCTTCTATACCGTTTGGTGTTTGTGTCAGTTTGTTACGTAAAGCAGAAGACCAATGGGATCCTCCATCAAGTACTACAATCTGGGAAAACAGACATACTGTATACTTTCATTCACATAAAACATGACCCAATGAAAATTAAGATTCAGAGAAAGCCAGACACAGTCTATGAAGGTTCTCCTTCATGCTTTAAAGGGAAAGAACGCAGAGTTCATTTAAACTTCAAGAAATTAAACCTCAATAAAACATACGTCGAATTTCCTGTAACATATCCAATAGATCAGGTAAAGAATTGCTTTTTTTCAATTAATCAATACACTTATTTTACTTAAAAAGGATCAAAGAAATTAAATGTGCTTTAAAACATGATTGTTTCTGCTGTTTAGTGTCCAAATAATAATAGAAACAATTATTTTAAGGACACGGTGTGCTGTAGTGGTTTGAACACTGGACCCTCGACACGAAAATCATGAGAAAATGATCACTTTATCGATTTTGAACTGTCAAGGTTACGCACCTTTCCTCTCATTGCACGATTGGCTACAGGAAATCAAGATTATATTTGCATCCCAGAGCTCATCGTGCAGCTACACACAATTAAGAGTCTGATGTAGATGTGATATGACAGCTTGCACCCTCGTACTCTACAGTTTGGTAGGATCACCTCAGAGTTGAGAAAATTGCAGGTTTCCCTTATTCTATCCAGTGATTAAACGCTCTATTATAGATGTCGAGATCTTACAGTTGTACAAATATACATTCAGTAAAATATCAAAATATAAACTGCTTAAATTCTCTGATAAATCACTGACACAGTACAGATAATCATCTCTCATCGTCCAGGCTTCATGATTGTACCACAAAAGCAGCCCACGGCCCTGAAGGTCAGAGGTCAGAGCCGAAGTTAGACGATCAAGGGCAACGGTTACACATGCTGCATTAGGGTAGGAAAAAACTTGGCTTAGGTTGTCTCTCACGTCTAACCAATTCCTAAATGCAACACTTTTTACATGAACAAACAAAGAAAAAAAGCTTTAAAGGGCTTAAGTCACTAGTTGGAGGTCTTGGCCTTTGTTTTGATAGTTTGGGCTTCGATCCTCAGCCTCCACATTGTTACCCACAGTTTGTGCAGAGGACAGACGTGGAAATGCCTCGTCGTGCTCGAGAGAGACATTTGGTCCTGGTTTATTTCCACTGAGGAGTCGTTTGGTCTGTGCGAGCAGACTGGAGGAGGAGAGTGGAACGGCTGGCACTAGGAGGGCGCTTGTGTGTGGTCATAGTCCAGAATCAGGCTTTTGATGTGTGATAGTTTCTGATGGAGATACTCGCAGCGCTTCTTTTCTTCCCGGTAGCCTGGAAACTTCTGCAGGGTCAAAAACAAGATCTTCAAAATGTGAACATTAGAGCTGGGTATCAGTTCTGACCAGTGTTGGGGAAAGTTACTTTTAAAAGTAATGCATTACACTATTGCGTTACTCCCTTATAAAGTAACTAATTACGTTACTTAGTTACTTTTTATGGAAAGTAATGCGTTACATTACTTTTGTGTTATTTTCGCGTTACTTTTTAAATATGAGCAGGACTTGATTGTTTGTTTTTAATACAATAAGTTCTATTTATAGCAAATGTAAAAGCCTTTTCACACCAAAAAGTGTAATGAATAAACCTCAGACTGAGTAAATCATCTGTACAGTAGAACGCAGAAAAAGAAGATTCAACACTCTTCAGAAATAAAAAAAAAAAACAACGAAGCACAATTGTTAGTTTATCTAAAGTAATTTTTGCTTATTAGCATGGTTGAACTGGATCATCAAAGGTCAGCAGCAAACACATTGGTTAATAAAATGAGATTATATATATTTGTGTTGTTTAAAATATTTAATTATTGCAGGTTTGCATCATATTCTGAGTTTGCATTTCACTGTTTTAATTCATTTTGATGAATACTGAATCATTTTTTTGCGAGTGGGATGAATTAATACACATTCACATTTAGTCTAGATTAGAACTACAGTAAGATCATGTTCACACAGCGCACTGTCAGTCAATAAATGGAAAAAAGTAACTCAGATATTTTCTCGTAAATGAAAAAGTAATGCGTTACTTTACTAGTTACTTGAAAAAAGTTATATTATTACGTAACTCGCATTACTTGTAATGTGTTACCCCCCCAACACTGGTTCTGATTTCTTGTTTTAGACGCAGTTCTCTTTTTTAATCTGTAACTGAAATATTATTAGCTGTCAAAAATGGTGACATCTGCTGGACGGAAGGTTCACTACAAATCATGGTCAGAGAATATGAGGCATGAAAGGTTCAGTTATTACTAAAATGATTAAGAATTATTGAAATAGTTTTTATGAGTTGAAATAAAGATTTTAAAATATATAAATATTAAATGAAAAACCTAAACTTAAAAAACGAATGAAATTAAAAATGTTGCTTCGGCTTATATTTGAAACAAAACAAGAACTAAAATAAATATATATTTAAAAAATATATATTTTAACATTAAAATATTAAATAAGAGCTAATTCAAAACATGTATAAATACTATAAAAACTATAAGATAAAACTAAAATAGCACCGAAATGTTCAATTTATATCAGATTATTTAAATAAGGTTCATAGTTATACAAAACATATTTACCCAGCCATAGTTTAGACAGTCGCTCAGTTCATCGAGTTCAAACACTATCAACATAATACAATTATCAACACATAATACAAGTATCTTACCTTCTTATACTTCCTATACTTCTCCATTATTTGATCTTCCATTACCTAGAATAATCAAAATAATGATTACAAAAAATCGAAGATATTAATCTAAAATAACCTCTGACATCATGTATTATGTAACTGTTATATAAGGTGTACTAAAGCATTATCTTGTAAAACAAAGACATATTCTTCCACATGTAACCTTTAAGCCATCTTTAAGCCTTCAGTGTCACATGACCAGAAATCATTGTAATTTGATGCTCAATGAGAACATTTCTTATTATTATCACTGGTCTACTGCATATCTATCTATCTATCTATCTATCTATCTATCTATCTATCTATCTATCTATCTATCTATCTATCTATCCGTCCGTCCATCCGTCTGTCTTTGATATGGATTTTTTTGTGACATTATGAATGCATAAATGTCACTTTTGATCAATTCAATGCATTATTCTTAAATAAAACTCTTTTTTTCTTAAAAAGGTAATTAACAATGTTACTCACTCCAAACATTTGAACACTAGTGTATATGATATCCATTTCCATACCTTATACTTGTGTGTCCCGGGAGACAGTGTCTTTATCTTGGATCCCAGCTGAACAAACATCTCCGTGACTTTCCCAATACGTTCATGAAGGTCTCTGTACTCGTCATATTCCGCACAGAAATCCTCCTTGTATCTCTGCCGCAGCTCAGCGTCTGTAATAGTGTTGTATTTTCTGGAAAGAGAAGTTCCTTGAGTTAACTAAACCATTTTAACAGTAATAATAATTCAAGACGCTCGGCAGAATACCAATAGGAACCAATAGGTGGCACTACATATTAAAATAAATGTGTATTCTCATTCTTGGTTTGTTTGTCTGAGACTACCAGTTCCTTAAAAAGCTCAAATATAAAGGCTTTTGTGTTTTCTACATTTTAACGAGTCCTTACATTCTGTTCTGTAAAATTACACACTATTGCTTTAAGAGTTCGTTTTCTATTCCTTAATCGTCAGCAGAAAATCTCCACCTTGTAATTACAGAAGCACAAAGCAGTAAAATAAACCGAAATCTGGTTTTACTTACAATAAATAATCAGGCAGCTCATCGGGCGAGGCACGGGTGACAGGTGTGTTGGGTCGTTCGTGGTCTACACAAACACAATGATAAAGTGGTTAATGCAATCTCACTACGCAAACATAACCAAGTGTCATGCTGCCCGGGTTGATGGTGTCATTTATCAAATCTTGTGATAAGGGACGTGGAGGGCGGTCGTCGTTGACAAAGGCTGCCTGACAAGACATCGAGATCGAGGCGACGGTCAATGTGGGCTCTGCACGTTTTACAGCGGGTCACCCAGCTGTTAGTTAAGTTAATCATCCACCCTGGCGCTAGGGAAGGGCGCAGACGAGCCGTCACCTCGCACGCACACCTCTGTGTACTCGCACACAAACATACAGGAATATTTTCTGAATTGCTTGGCAAGTCCAAACCTGTTCTGCCATCATTTCACTTGAAACGAAAGTGTCTCACAGTGAGCCACTTCTGAGATGAATAGCAGTGGCAGAGCTGGAACGGGATGTTGTTGTTGTTCAGCAGTTATTCAGCATCAAAAACATCTAGTGAAATTCCCTCTGATAAACAATGACTCCATTGCCCTTTCGGCAGTGCTGATAAATGTTGATTATGATCAGCACAATTCCTACCTGACATCATACCATAAAACAATCATAACATCATGTTGCTATACAATATTTTACAGTGGATTCTAAATCTCATTGGAAATGACAGTACAGCTTACAAATATATTAAGATATATTAAATTACTATTTTTTATTAATATTGTATCTGTAAATAGGCCAACAAATATAAAAACAAAATGTGTAATTGTCACAAGCAAAAATCATGTAAAAAATTATTAATTAAAATGTATTATGCTATAATTACCAAATTAGTAACTCATAATCATTTAACATTCCCAGTTATATATTATTTGTTTGGGACTGGGGATTTAAAAAATCTTATATGTTGACCAATGCTACATTTATTTAAATAAAAATACAACAAAAATTGAAATATTAGTTCAACTTACAATAAATGTTTTGTCTTTTGTAACATTTTAAATATATTTACAGTCCTTTTTATAAATATTGTATGCATTCTTGCTGAATAAAAGTATTAATTTCATGAACTAATGTTGTTAGTGGCTGCTTGTTATTTTTTATTTATTTATTAGTTTTTTTATTGTTTTACTTTTCAATGTTGTTTAAAAGTCAAGAAGGTGTATGTTTTATTTAGCTGGTTGTTTGCAATTAAGAAAACCCAATAAAGTATAAATCATGGATTAATATTTATACATTTCCTTAACAAAAAAAAGGATGACTAAAAAATATAAAAATAAAAAATGTACTGGCTTACAAACTTTTAAACAGTAGTATATATATTATTTTCCTTTGCAAATAATTTATTGGCCACAAATATATATGACCCTGGACCACAAAACCAGTCATAAGGGTCATTTTTGTTATTGACATTTATGCATAATCTAAAAGCTGAATAGGATAGTAAGGATAAGACAATATTTGGCCGAGATACACCTATTTGAAAATCTGGAATTAGAAATTGTCCAAATGAAGTTCTTAGCTATGCATATTCCTGATCAAAAATGAAGTATTGATATTTTAACGGTAGTGATTTTACTAAATATCTTCATGGAACATGATCTTTACCTAATATTCTAATGATTTTTGGCATAAAGGAAAAATCTATAATTTTGACAGTCCATCCGATGTATTGTTGCTAAAAATATACCCGTTTTACTTCTGACTGGTTTTGTGGTCCAGGGTCACATTTTGCACCTCTACATCAAAATTTCAACTTTAAACCTTTTAACCCACCATTAATATTTTTCTGGTTCTGTTTGAGGTCCGGGCTGGTCTCGACCCACTCAGGTTTTAATCGCTCCCTCTCCTTTTCTTTATGCTTCTTGGACTTCTTTTTGTGCTGGCCGTTCGCTAGCTGCTGGTCAGTGCAGATTTCTGGTTCAGTTCTTGGGTGTTTGGGGCTGAACGATGGCTGCTGTGCTGGTTCTGGCTTGGGCACGCTATTGGACTCGCCAAGGTTATTCTGCTGGTAAAGACCATCAGGGCTCTGCTGAGCCGTACTGCTACCCCTTTGCAAACTTGTATTTCCATGAGCGGAAGAGCTACGGCTCATGGAGGAGCTGAGATATCCATTGGAAGGAGATTGCAAGGGCAAGTTCTGGTCTAATAAACGTTGCTTTTTCGGCGTCAGACTTTCTGAATGGTCGGAAGGCACTGGGCGTTTCTGGGAGGAAAGAAAGGAGGAGATTTTACAAACTTTGCAAATGGAAAACAGCAATAGTGTGGACCGGCAGCTTAATTGGCTCCTGCAAACAGCAGTGACTGAAGCGCCTCCAGCATCTCCATAAATAAAGAGCAGACGGCGCCAAGCATGAGGCTCTTCTTTTTCTCATCTCAGGTATATCAATCATGCATTCAATCATAAGGTGTACCTGTTTCAGTGCACACAAGAAGCTGGTAGTCCATTGCACAGATGCAACAGCTTTAAAATGAGATGGAGGAAAAGCAGCACTTTTCTCTTTATAGGTGGATATTTACCATGGAGAGATTCTTGACAGGGCTGAGTTGGGATGGAGAATCCCCTGAGGTTTTGTGGAATGAATGGCTGGACTGGAGGCTTTTTAACTGGCTACTGCTGCCGCTGCTGCTGAGAGGCTGGAGTTTTCTGGAATATCAGAGAGTGAGACGCCGTCAAAACCTCATTCCATTCATGCTTGCCATCAGAAAACCTTTGCTAATTAAAATCTTTAGCAAACTGTCCCAAGTTGAGATCAACTTCCTAGTTCCAGAAAGCTATAAAAAGGTGCAGTTGTGTAACAGGAAACGGAGGAACTAAACAGAAAGATATTTAAAGCTCAGGATCAAGGCCTAAGATTTGCACGAGTGTTAATCAGGTTTGGCTGGAGTGTAAAAAACATTATACTCTTGCACAGCATTCGTTCGGACAGACCGCCGGGGGTGTTAGTCTAGTTTAGCATTTCCGGATAGCTGATAACATCTGCAGTGAGACTGGCAAAAGCCTCGCTAATGTCCAGTGACGAGAACAATGGTGCCAGAGACATTCCTCCTCTGCTGGAACTTTCCTCTGGCAATCTGCTTCCTACAGCTCCTTCCTCTCATAGAGCTGCTTTTTCATCACACGGAGGATCGTTCTTCACAAGCGCCTTGCTTCGATGCCCTGACAAAGCGGATGTACTAAACTACTCTGGACTGTAGAATGTAAAGTCAAATTAAATATAAAATACAGAATAATATACTCATAAAATATATTTATTTATAAATAGTACATAAAATTACATCTAAACATTATATAACTAGCAAGTAATAATAAAATAAATTGTAAAAATTGACCGTAAACTCATGCACTACTCATGACTTTGAAGTCAGTAAGGCTTTTTAATTGAGAAAGATACTTTTTGTTCAGCAAGTTGATCAGAAGTGACATTTACATTGTTACAAAATATTTATATTTAAAAGAAATGCTGTTCTTTTAAACGTTCTATTCTAGTCCTTAAAATGCATCATGATTTCAACAAAAATATTAGAACACTTTTCAACATTGATTATAATAAGAAATGTTTCAAATCAGCATATTAGAATCATTTCTGACGGATCATGTGACATTGATTATTGGAGTAACGATGCTGAAAATTCAGCTTTGCCATCACATAAATTAGCAGTTATTTTAAATTTCACAATATTAATTTGTACCAAAATATTTTTAATCAACTAAATGCCATCTTTGTGAGCATGAGACACCTTGAAAAACGATTAGAATATCTTTCTAGCCCCAAAAGTTTGAATGGCAGCAGTTCGTGGATCATTCTGCAAACATGCCGTGTTGTGCAAATCCCGTTCTGGGGTTTGTTGCAAGTTCATCTTGATCTAGTCCCATTGGGATACTTTAGACTGCCAGTGCACATTAAAATTGAGAGCTAGAGGTGAAGGCAGAGAAGAAACTCAAGCATGCAGTCAGTTAGGCGGAGTGTGGAAAACCTCCCGAAAACAGGGCTGCCAAGATCGTATTTGGCATGATAGCTGTCGTTTATTCTCCTATTGTTCTGGGACTGAATGCGGCAGCACAGACGCTTTCAGCATAATTCCACTCAACAGCACAGTGAATCGCACGGCTTCCTGCTCAGACAGGCCTATTAACCACATCATCTGTGCTAAAACGCGTACTTAATAAGGCCTCCAAAACACATCATCTCAGCAGACTGCGGGGGCAAGGCCTGGATGACAATACAATACTGTACCAGACGTCACCAAACCTTCTTACGTTGGGAAATAAAACGGTTATGAAAGTTTAGCATGTCTCTAAGTAGGGTTATTACAGTGAAGTATATAGTTTTGTCTACAACTGTAAAAAAGAACAATTGTGTTAACTAAAATAAATCTCAATAAAATTAAATATAAATACTAGAAAATAACTTAATGAAAATTAGAAATTTGCATAGGCATCTAACTGAAAGTTGAGATGAAACACTAACATGACCTGAGTAAAAAACTGAACAAAAAATGACATTAAACCGTAATAAAAATAAATTAAATAAATCATAGTAGCAATATTAAACTAGTAATGTTCATCAGATAAAATCTCAATAGTAATATTTAAAAAACTACTAAAAATGACAAATTGAAAATACAAAATAAAAGCTACCTGAAAATATACTTTTTATTAAAGTTTTCAAATAGATTTATTTATATATAAAATATTAAAATAACACTGTTTTACTGATTCAAATTGAATCACTGTAATAAAGATTTATATTATTTCAATTGTATTTCTAATAATATCCAATATAATATTTTGAAAAAAAATAAAAAGGAACAGATTTTTGGTTTTGATTTGATGAAGGGGTACTTAAACCTTGCTAATAAATCTATGCAAGACAAAACAAGGTTGGAATAAAGCAGAGCAGATAAGTATTGTAATGTAAAGATTATGGTCTGATGCACTAAAATGACAATACATATTTAGAAAAAGATAAAAGTGATGTTGTGAGAATTGAGAATGCTGTATGTACCTTGCCAACACCCTTTGAATGAGTTGCCGCTCTTCCTCGACATAGCCAGGCCAGTCCTTCCGCACATGTCTGTAGAAATCATCCTTTAGAGTAAAGCTGTGGTCTTTGGGATTGAGTTTAGCCACCTGAAAGGAAACATACAGAACAATAGAATTATTGTAATGAGAAAGTACCCTCCATTCACAAACACAATTAAGTAAACAATATTTCAAGAGTGACTTCAACCATCAAGCATTAATGGAGTCAGCATCTTTTTGAAGAAATATGACACTTTTTTACGAGAGAGAAATAATGTACGATAGGCCTTTTAAGGACATTCTTAAATACATCCAGAAGTCAATAATGCAATTCAGACCTCGTAAATGTAAAACAGAAAGCATAAATGTATTGCAGCACATGACGTACTGTAGAGCACTTTACAAACGGCATATGAACCCAGCACAACCCTCCCGCTGTCAAATCACGATCCATTCTCCAAATATCATTACGGCAGAAGACTAATTGCTAGCGCTAGCACCGCAACCTCCCCTTGTTGACTGTGCAGGAACTTCTGAATATAAACACAGCAGGAAGCATTCAGCAAATAAACCTACTGACAAAATCAGCCATAACCATCTCGTCTGCCCAAATGCGATAGAGAAGCAGCTCTGGACATAAACTATATTATCTGGACAGGCTGAGTACTGAACTGTGTTTTCTGAAGTAGGGCTGATAGGAGAGATTAGAAAGAAATAAGAAAAAACTTGGCATTGGTGCAGAATGAAACGCTGACAGAGAGTTTTAATCAACAACATATTATACAGGGCTCCAGAATATGACTAGAACGGTCACAAAAGTAACAAAAATGTGCAACAACTGAAACTCTAGCCTCCATGAGCAACAGTCGGAAAAGCTTTGTGTGCGTTAATACATAGTTTAGTCATTTATCATCTTGGAGGGCCCTACATCTTCAGAGAGCCCGCAAGCGTATGCAATAATAACAGTGAGTCATGAAGCTGGTTCACATACAAATGACTTATGAACTGCTTTTTATTGAGTCAGTCAAAACAACTCATTAAACAATTTTACCTTGCTTGTGACTATATAATGTCATATAATACTTTTTATTATTATTATTAATACTTGTATTTAGCAAGGATGCATTAAATTGATCAAAAGGATTGTTTGCTTGTTTGTAACCATGAACAAGCATTTACTATTTTAAATAAATGCTGCACTTTTGAACTTTCTATTCCACAAAAATCCTGAAAAAATGCAACATGGTTTCCTTGAAAATATATAAACAGCACAACGGTTTTCAACATTGATCATTATAAGAAATATTCCCTAAATCAACACTAAAGATCTCTGAAGGATCACGTGACACTTAAGACTGGAATAATAGCTGCTGAAAATTCAGCTTTGGCCAAAAGTAAAAACATTACATTTTAAATACATAAAAATAGAGCAGTAATTACAAATTGTAATTAAAAATGTGGTCAAAAATACAGTAAAACAGTAGTATTGTAAATTAAAAAATGTTTTCTATATTTAAAAAATATATATTTACGATACTAATGTTTTTTAGTATTTTTGACCAAACAAATTCAGTCTTGAACTTCTTTCAATTTTTTTTTCACATTTTACAAACTAACTTTTGATTGTGAATGTAGTATAATGTAATATATTGATGTAAAACTCTGGATGTGGAATGTTACTTTGGAAACATTTTTCCATGTATGTAGATTATAAATATTTAGTTTGTTGTGCATTTGCGTTTTACCTCATCCAGCACAGCGTTCAAGTCGGCCTTGTCCTTGGGGCTGGCTTTCTCCTTCTCCAGCCAGAGCAGTAGTTCTGGCTTGCTGTAGGGCTTTAAGGCCAGAACGTGAATGACACGTTCTTTCAAGGGCCTGTGGGCCACCAAGCTAGGCGTACCGTTCCTCTTGCTGCTGGGTGAATGTCTATTAGTGTTGTCAATGCTGGTCGGCAGACCCTGTTTCTTCTTAATCTTCACAAATTTACCTGAGGAGATAAAAATACCCACTAATGATTTTTATGACTTGGTCTGTAAAACAAAAACATTAACTTTGCATTATTCCTTAACATATTTGAATGTTTTCAAAACAAGCTCGGAATCTGCTAATTGACATAAAACGGGCTGAAAGATTATTGCCTAACTCGACTGCCTCTTCAGCACTGAAAATAAACCGAGAGCTCTGCAAATAGCACAGAACTTCTGGGGCCATTCAAATCCCCAAGCTCTCGTTACGCAAAACAAAACCGAGCCGCCCTAAGGTGAAATTAAACACACACATATCAGAGAAGCGGTGAGCGCTGGGGCCGTGACAAACGACTGTCACACATACAGTAGTATCAACAGCAAGCACTGGACCACTTTAGGAAATACAGCTTTGAGTAAACATGACGGCCCCCATAGCACTCGTATGACCCATTCTCCGGATGTGCACTCTGAATTTGGCATGCACCGAGCGGGACGAAGAGTGTGAAAGAGCTGAAGGTAAACGTTGCTCTCTCCTGTGCAAATATCTAAGCCGTGGAAACCAAAGCACCTCAAATAGAGCTGTTTTTACTGTTTTCCATCTTCCCACCAGTGTGCTAATTCACCTGGAGCCAGCAGGACACAGGAGTGCTAATAGATATCAAGCATGTCTAATCTCATTAGAAGTTTAAGCTGTACTTTGAAGGTTGCAATAGGACAAAGTGAAGCATAAGCCGTTCATACAGCGAGTGCTACGCTCCTGTGCTCATCCAGTTTTACATAACATTCATGCTTCATTTAGACCGCTTTAGGGCTTTGTTATTGCTACTGAAACACACTACGCTGTTGTCTTGTGAGTTACATTTAAATGGATTGGGTTAAATTAAATTACTCCGTCATTTTAAGCAATCTTCACATTAACTCAAAAGGAAAGATCAGCCAAAAATGAAATGTCTGTTTTCATTTTTTCACCCTCATATGACATACGGTCTTCTGTGGAACAAAAAAATGCACCGCCCTCATGTTTTTCCAAATCTGTATGGCGTAATATTTTCTGTGGAAGACAAAAACGATATTCTGAAGAATTTTGTGGACAAACATTTTTGGTGACCTTTGACATTTCTCAACAAATCTTCTTTTGTCAGAAGAGAAGGTCGTGAAAACAACATGAGAGTGAGAAAATTATGACAGAATTTTCAATTTTGGATGATTACCTTCCTGCTGTATTCAGGTCAGTTTTCACCTGGCAGAGGTACATACAAATGTATGGGGGAAAAGGTTTATAAAAATACACAATGTAATTTTTTTATGATTATTGTAGTGACATTATTATGACTAAGTATTTTTTTAAGAGAAGGCCACATAAAAGTATCATATCTGTCTATCATGCAATCCACATAAGGCTTGTGCACTATATATAAAGTCTTCTGAAGCAGTGAAAGCTTTGTGTGAGAAACAGACACACATTTGAAGTCGCTGTTCACTGCAGACCTTCCTCCAGTCAGCACTTAACTCAAACATTACTGCTGCAATTGGAGTCAGTGGGTTGATTTGAGGAAAAATCATGCAGGCTGGTTTTGTGAAACAGATCAATTAATTAACTGACAGGATCTGATTCAAAAGAATGATTCATTCAGGAATCATTCTTGAGACAATTTTCTCATACAAAGCTATCATATAAGACTCTAAATATAGCAAACGAGTGATATAAGCACTTAATTTATGCCATTTTTCAGACCCCATTTTTTCTAACTGTATGGAAAAAAACAAGTGACCCGTGTATCATTCATAAATTCATCAGAAACTTTGACTTATGTCATTTAGAATGACATAACTGTCACTAAATTACACATTTAGAAACCCATACAGTTTGCCTCAACAACGGGGGTCAGTTTTCCTTTCTCAAAAATGTCTCAATTGCAATCGTACATGCAGGCACACTATTATACTTAAAAGAGCTGTCTTCATATTTCAACAGTTGCATTAACTACATGATATATTTCAATAACCGCAGAACTGCGAGAACAATGATCCCATTTATGAGGAATGTTTGACTATTACACAATCCAACAAGCTGGCAAACAAGAGCGAAAAAACAACAGTACTGAATTCCTCTTGACGCCTAAACATGTTGCGCTTTGAATTAAACACTCTCTCCAAAAGCATTCGAGACACTTTACTGTATTTTGGGGCAATAATACTATATGAACTGTAGACAGATGTCATAAGATTCCAACATCAAACATTTGATAAAATCTAGCCTTACAGGCAATCTCATCAAATCAAATTCCAAAATCAAATTGTTTTACTCCACAAAGCTCAGTAATCACTTGTTTAATCATGTCTGCATGCTCAAAAATAGTACAACTTACATGACTGTGCTTGAAGTAAATGCTACACTGTATAGGCCCATATACTGTAAATAAAGATGGAAATAAATAAATCCCCAAAAAGTCTTTTGGCACCTCAGTTCACTCAGTCTCAGCTGTCAATCATGATGTCACACTCCCATTTTTATAGCATCACTGAACTAAAACCAAATTATAAAAAAAAAAAATCGAACACTTGAACTTACATCGCGTGATAAAATCTACATAAAATGGCAGAAACCATCTTTGAAAACAAAATATTTGAAGTGAAATTGAATTATTTAGTTTATCTCATGTCCCATTAGATAACATGGAGAGGGCGGGGTTTATGACTTATACAGGGACCAGCCACCTGGGGGCGATCGAGACGCGATGGCTTCACTTTTGAGGATTACGCTTGATTTGGCCGATAGGTAGGCATATTGGAAGAGGGACTTTTATTTTGACAGTGCCTAGAACCCATCAAGCTCCCATTCTTAATCGTTATTAGTTAACAGTCAAACTTTACTTCCTCAACTTTTCATTTTTACAGTGAGGTTGATTTTTTTTCAATTAATTAATTTACTAAATTTAATAAATTAATACAATTATTTCTGTAAAATATAAAATAAATATAAATTTAATAAAAACAATTATGCATATGTTCTTTACTATTTTCAGGTTAAATAGTATGACATCATATAAGTCTACACATCGGTTTTATATCAGCAAGTGGCCACCCTGCTCATTAAGATATCAGCACCGCTAGTGACGACTGTACTTATCTTGATCACTAAATGAATGAGAACCAAAATCATCAAACAGTAAGTACATGCATCGCACATTTTTTATGATGCTTTCTGCCTGCCGCTTACCAGTGTGCAAAGTTAGAGCGACCTTAAAATACCTCTGCTCTTTATAATTAAACATCCACTGTTACCTACCATAGATTGCAAAGCCTCTGCCAACTATGAAAGCTATGAGGGCAAAGCAGTATTTAGAAGCATCTACATGATAAGTGTACCATTACTTCACCACAGAAATACAGTGTGCCGCCACAAGAGGTTTCTCCGCTCGACTACAGAGATGGGAAAAAGTTGGAGGCTGTTTTATTTTCGTTTCAGCCAAACAAATGTTTCTGCCAGGAACTAAATTGTGCAAGGACATGGCTCTGTTTCTACCGCCATATGGTTAAAAATAGACCATGGAGACAGTATTACTTTATTTTTTTGGTGCGTGATGGAATAAAAAGCCAAAGCAAATACTAGAAACTCACCCAAACACACCAATTATATGAAATCTAAATGGTGCAACATCAAATCATCCCGCTTTGGTCCTCCTATAATGTCCGTCTCTAAATTATACCCCTTAGCAAGCACTGCAGCCCAAATGTGTTTAAATTACAACGCAAATTGAGACACATACTGACAAAAAAAAGAGGAAACTGCAGAGCTTTGTGTGAAAGGGAACTGTTTGCTTTCCTCAATGAAAGCGATTCAGAGATTTGAATTGCCCCGAATCAAACAGACCTTATTTTCTCTAACCACTCAAGTGCCATCTTTCAGCTTTCTTAGACATGAGAGGCCAGCGCGACGCGTGTCCTTCTCTCTACTCGTCGCTTAGGGAATTGCAGACTTTGCTTCAGAGAGAGACCCCATGTATAATTCAGTATTTCTGCAGATGAAAACCTAATTGATCCCCAGCCATGGTAATTAAAATCCTGGGCTAAACTTCATCCACTCAGCATGAGACTTGTTAGCGCATACTTCAGGCAGTCTCAATCAGATTAATGGAACGGGTCTGTGGCTTCGTGCCTGTGTCATCTGCAGATAAATGCTTAAGAAAAAGGGATTGGGGGAGGGAAATGCATCTTTACACGGCTCGCCTGATACACAACCAGCCCTTGATCAAAAACACCCTGGTTTATCCACCATTATTAACAGGATATGATACTACCAGGCTAACATAGTACTTGCTTTTGGAAGAAATGAACGTGCTTTTGATATAAGACATGTTTTAATGAGAGCTAATCGCATCTGTGCATATATAGTTGGTCATATGTGTCCATGAGCTGGATTCTTACTTGGACGTGTGGATCCAGGTTTGATCTCGATGGCTGAGCGACTCCAGATGTCCTTTTCCACTTGAGACATACGCTCGCGAGTCATCTGGTAGGAATCGTCGGTGGCACACACCGTGATTTTGTCCTGAATACTGCCCTTACTTTCCAGATGCTCCCTGCCATCTCTAAGCAAAAACAGGAAATACACAGTGAGTTAAATTATCACGCTGGAAAATATACACATGAGGATTAATTTACATCCTTGAAAGCATCAGTTAGAATCGTGATGAAGTGATGTGTCACCATATGGCATCATTTTTAAGGGTGCTTATGGATTTATATCTGGCATGGAGACATGGTTATAGAGCTTGTTTAAATAAATACAAATATCTATATAAAACATTTAATAAATATATTTGTAATACAAATTATTTATATAAAAAAATATTTATATAACTTAGAAATACACAAACATTATTTTTACATTATATATTTTACAAAATACATACGCATTGAAAAAATAATATTACTACATAAGTTGCCATATTTTAAACACACTAATTGTTTATATGTTTGGGGTCAAAAATATTTTAATGTATGTATTTATTTACTTTGATACTTCTTAAAAGTAAATCTTCACCATGCTCGCCGAGGCAGAATTGATTTGATCGAAATACATAAGTAAAAGTTCAAACAGTACGGCCCTATGATTTCTGCGATACAGAAAACGAGGACTGAATCGTGGAATCCAGTCAGAAACACGGAATTGACAGTTTAACGCAGAATGTCACGGAATTTGTCAAAGTTTGGATGAATTAATCAAAAGTAGGTCATTGCACTTAAACAAATCACGATATGGACTAATATCTGTAAATATTAAGCCGCAAAAGTCAATTTAAATATAAATCTTGCATGTTCTGTGTGTCTCTGTGTGAACGGATACACAGCGCACGTGACGCTTGCAGTGATTTCAGCGTCTGCCGTCTCAATGAGGACATAAATACATGAACAATATCTCCAAAACTGATCTGAGAGTCACTTCACAAGCATTTTACCATTTAATCTAAGTAAAACTAGCGTCATATTCTATATACACACACACAGAACTTTAATGGTATTCACGGCAATCCGTCAAAATAAAAGTTCGGTTTAACTTAAAGACATTGCGCCAGAAATAGGTGATATTACTATTATTTAGAACACATTGTGAATAAAAGGCTACATCAAAATTAGTGTAGACATCACAGCAGAAATTCCTTTGAAAGCTCTGAGAATCAACCTGCTATGTAAAGATTGAAATGTTTAACGCCTCGCTCCCCAATGCTAAGTGTTACAGCTGCTCCTTTGTCCAAAAATCAGCCGGAAAGTCAGTGACTAATTTATGACTAATGGCCTTAACCAGTTTTTGTGGAATTGCTTTGCATCCTCTTTCCCACAAACCTATCTAATGCTATTCTTCAGCGAGACAAGCAGAGTATTGTGAGACTACAAGTCTCCTTTGAGCTGGAAAGCGAACAGATCAGTGCCATCCCGATCAAGAGACAGCAACTTCACAACCGACCGTGATGCCAAATACTGTAATGGAACTTGGGTTCAAAGGTCAAAGTAAATGTTGAGACTAACAAACACCAACCTACGCACAACACACAGATTTAACATTCAAGACACAATCACTAATACAACTTATTATTAAGCAATTTCATAATAATCATTAATTAAACAAATATAAAAAAGAGTTGTATTTATGGTGCTTGCATTATTTATTTTTTTAGACAGAAGTTTGTGTTAAGTCTGAACTGTCACCCACTATGTGCTCTAAAATAACAGGATGCTATTTTTATACAATTTTATTGGTAATAATAATCTATTATTTTTTCTTCGAAGTTTTTTATATTTGATTTTTTTTTCTGTGTCTTACCCATAAACATACTGGTGAATACAGTCGAAGCTGGCCTGAGGTTTGTCTTTACTGTCACTGGACAGGTAGAAGGAGAAGACACGGAAAGCATCAGGAGAATCCGAGGAAGCAGGAATCTTGATATACTGGAAGATGAAAAGAAATAGACTTGTGTCAAAGTCTAATTTAATTCTAAATATACACAAAAAAATACATAACTGCCCACTATAAATGTGCACGCACACACACACACACACACACACACACACACACACACCAATTATGAGAGCGGATGTTTGTTTATACCCTCATGCTTCAGATGTATTAAATGGCTATTTGAAGCAATGGAAATACTCTTGTATAACCAAAAAATAAATACAAATAAAACAGACGAAAGGCTTCAAGAATTACCTTTCATTACACAGCTCAATCAAATAAAAATACAAAAGTAAAAAAGTCTAGAAACTCCTTTTCATGCCTAAAACAGACTTTTGTTTTTCAAGAAGTGGGCCAGCTTGCAGCACTTATTTCAACAAAGCTCATAGGAAAAACATCTTTCATTCAATACACCAGTCAAAGGAACTCCTCCCAGAGATGTCTCTCCAAAACACTGCTCGGTTTGTGTGTAAAAGTTAAGCAGCCTGTTCTCACATAAAGCAATTAAGTTATTACTTTACTAGAAAAGGCACTTGCTGTACCAAAACCCGTTTCATGATGACATGTTTTGTACTCGCCTATCTCTGAAAAAAAAAGATTAATGTTTGCTAATTATATGAGTTTAATGTGGGTTTGTGGAAGCACCGTATTGCACAACACACTGAGGCTAAACGTACAAGACTTTCAGGCCTCTTGCAGTAAAAACATCTACATTTGTCATTCGTATATGTGTTTTTATGCCTTGTGAGCTAAAACATTCATCCCCATGGTACATTTGTCTGATAGGGATTGAAGAGCTTTGACAAATTGTTGGAATGTCTTGAAAGCATCAGTTTGAATAGGTTTGAAAATGACATGCAAATATTTTTCATCATAAGCTGACATTTTCCAGCAAAAGTGATTATGAATTTATAGTGTTGTATAACTGTAGATTTTCCAGCTGTTTATTTAAAATTGTAAATCATTTTAAATATTGTTTTCACTATAATAATTCCAGGCTAATTATAATAATAATTCCAGTCTGATATAATAATAATTCCAATCCTATAATATTTTTTTTCACTGTAAAGGATATCTGATAAAACAGAACTATATTATTTCTGACACGTCACAGAACACGTAGCTAAAAATAAAAGGTCGCATTTTTTTGCCAGTGAAAATGTTGGTACAGCAAATATAAATATTAACTCCAAAAGTGTATTATTCTATTACAATAATAAGCACATACTCTACGCACATAATTAAAGTGCTTAAAAAACTGACAACTTAATGTGAGACAGTTGTTCATATGTTCTTGTTTTGTAATATTTGTGATCCCAGTGGGAGCTTTTTGGAGGCATGAATAAGCAAGAGAGCCAAAGAAACCTTTCCCTTTTTCAACAGTACGTGCAAACTTTTTGGGTCGCAATAATGTGCAGAATTCCTTTAAAAACAGCAAAAGCAATGGACAATGAAACAACGGAATGCAAAAAAAGACCACCTACTGAAACTATTGTCTATTTATCCATGTGGTAAAAAAGTATTTTCTCTCTAAATTAAGGTAAAACCACTTCATTGCCATAAAACTTTTCAGCTAGATGAACAGCAAAACTGCACTTTGATGGGTTCTGACTGATTCGTGCCAGATCGACTGCAGCTCTGAGTTTGTGTTCTGAGGCAACGCAAGGGTCACGACTCAGTAACTGAGTCAGTTACGTAATTCGCACAGTCATCTGAGGGCGATCAAAACAAATGCTGCCCTGCACAAGTAATATCGACAGCGTGACCTCACTACCTGTTCAAAGTCCTGTGAAAAGGAATCAATAAGATTGCTGGACAGCTCTGCATGCACGAAGCCAAAAAAGCCGTGCTTCAAGACTGCCAACTACATGGTGAGGGAACGCAGTCAGTCTGAGCTAAAGCCGTGCGTACAATCAATCCCACGGCACTCTCAACTCTCCTTCATGCGGTGGCTCCTATAACATATAACTTAAGGCTTCATGCAAGCTATTTCTGATATTAAAAGACAAGCTATATTCTTCAGGGAAGGCCTAGAAACCTACTTTCACTAATACAGAAAGGCAATCCAAAATACAAACTCATTAAGTAACAGGTATTGCGGTGTCATTAAAAACAGCTTTTCCTTTCAAACTGCCTCCAGCTGGAAATGATGGATGTTTTAGGCAGTGCCCTAGATTTGAGGAAAATGGATAGGTAGAGATTGTATAATTGAAATACTTTATTTTGTTTCGGGAGACAGCAGTCTGTCATTTGTGCTCGAGCGCGTCCAAAAGTGAGGTGGAAAATGACAATGACTGTGGACACAATAAGACACTTTAACAAATCATTTAAAACGGTTTTCAGGTGTGTGGTTTTCCATCAGTAAAATGGCAGGGAATAACACGGCACCTTTAATTCCATCTGTCAAATAGAGCCATGGGGTATTTTCATGTAGGGTTATGCTGTGTGAGCATGTTTGGTTAAAGACTGGTTTAAAGAATCCATCTATGTCCTAGGGCATGAAAGCTCTCAAAAGCGTAGTGCAACCTTTGTCCACAGAAAATGAACAATTTTCCCAGCAATGACTATAGAAAGTAACTAAACAACTGCTTGAATCTAAATGTTCCTCTACAGAAGGGATTTTCAAACACAACCAAACCAAACCAAACAACAACAAAAACTATAAAAAACAAAACAAAACCTAAACCGATAAAACAAATAAAATGGCTTTTGCACAAGGACCCAATTATACTAATTATAGTAAGGGTCTTAATATATTAACATATACAGTTGCCTTTATATTTTAGAGAGGAGTCGTTCAAAAATAGATAATTATATTTAGAGGTCCCTAGCATCAAAGTTTAACTGTGTTTATGAATCATTTGAACTTTCTTGAAACTGCATTTCATATTTCAATGTTTTAGAAACACTGACCTCTTCATTTTTAGAAGCACACTGGACTCATTTCAGCGGTTTAATGAAGTGCATAAACACCCTAGCAAGCAATTTACCATCCTACAGATCTAAAAACAGCACGTACATGGCATGGCAGAAAAGTGTTTTGGCTGTCAAAAATGCCCGGTCACGCAGTACAACCATAAGCACTGCCGGCCACATGGAGCCAATAAAAAGCTCCCAGTCTCACAAACACACATTCAGCTTCACAACCCCCACAGAACGAACCCTGCCCCCATCATTATCTGTTTCCCGTGCGACAAAACAAGCACTCACAAGCAGTCACAACATGCTAGCAAACAGTAGCCCTCTACGACGATGGACACTCATGGGGGTTGAATTGGGGAAAACGCTGGTAATGACCCAGATATGTCCTCGGCTTCAAAAACTGACGCAGTACGAAATGATCAGATTAATGACAAACTTTTCCTGCGACAAACCCCCCAAAAAAGCATCATGGTCAGCCAACAGATATTCCTGGGACTACAGCTGCTGCTGGAAGCCACTGTCAAAAGTGCTAGTCTTCTTCGACCAAATTCAACAAGTCATTTCAAGGAGGTCCCAGATGTAGGTCACGGCAATGCTGCAAAGGAATGAATAATCATTTGCGTTTCAAATGGCCACACCGACCGAACAAAAGCCAGTCACCTCCGAGGCATCACCAGAGCCATGGATTTACAGTCTTTACCCCCCTTAAAGTCCCCTTTTCCCAAAGCATCACATCCCCCATCCCTTTCCCTCAAGGAGACAAGTGCTGCCCCCCCATCCCCTGGTCCCCAACCCTTCCACGTGGTACATTTACTTGTCGACCCCTGGCTCAACCACCATGCACACTTCATATTCTGATTCTAATCAATGTCATGCAGGTCAGTCTGGGGGCTGCCCCCTTTTTCCATTCCCGGTTTCCTCGATCTTCATAACCATATGTCATTTACCCCTTTAGTTCCCAGCATCTGTCTCCAGGGAGAACGTGGTTTTTCATGGCGGCAGGATCACACTTAGGCCACTTAGATCTGAGTAAGAGAGATTTAAGGGATGTAAGCAATAGTTGCGGTAATAAACAGGCAATTATTATTGCGATATTATTGCGATTTTAAAAATGTTTCTGTATACTAAGTATTGTGAAAACATATTGCAATATATAATGTTAACAAATCCTTCAAGGTGTACAAATTGGGACAGTAAATTATGCTACGGGTTTATTTTTGTTGCACAATAGTGTGCAAAATAACGGTTTGACTTCAAAGTCAGATTTCTTTTGCTATTTTCACCTTCTATTATGATAGGACAGATTATAACTGGCAGGAAACAAAGTGGAAGAGTGATTGGGGGGGGCAGGATCGGGAAAGGTCCTTGATTTGGGATTCGTACTCGGGACGCCTGTAGTGCCCACAAGGCTATCATCACTGACCAAACTTGGAATAAAAATAAATAAATATATATATATATATTTTTATATATTTTTTATTTTTATTCCAAGTTTGGACAGTATATATATATATATATATATATAAAAAAGAACCGATAACAATGTGACAGGTGAGCAGTGTTTATGAATGAGCATTCTGGCAGTGTAGAGATGTCGTTAAAGGCAGCTTCTTTGATTCTAACTGAGAGATTAACTGAAAGTTTTGTTGCATCCAAGTACGCAACTGGCTTAAAGTGGTGTAACACCATAAGTGTGTTGAAATAACACACATATTTAGCCTTCTGTAACAAGTGCTTCAAGAACAGATATATGCGAGAACGAGAGAGAGAGAGAGAGAGAGAGAGAGAGAGAGAGTAGCGCTGTTTGTGAAATTGCAGTTTGACAAAGGTTTTGTCAAGTTGTCAACTTTTGAGAAGTTGATCTGGTTCTGCTGAAATGCAAACTCTGGTAAAAGACTGAAACTTAAGTGTTTTCCTCCACCCCTATAAAGAAAGAGATGACTCTAGAAAATGAAAAGTAGGACTTTCACATAATATGAACTTGTTGGTGTTCACATCTCAATCCAAGACTTGAAAGATACAAAGGCTTTATGCAAAGTTCAGTAACTATGCTGCAAAGTTGACTGTTAATACATTTGCCTTTTGCTACTTTCTGTGTTTATTCCTCCAGTGAAAGCCAACGTCCAACTCGGCAGGTGAGACTTTATCAGCTTTTAGATCAGTACTTTGGGTAGTATAGCACTAAGGTTAAAATGCAAATACAGACTGCTTTGAGGGTTGCTACCGAAACGTTATCTCTCTCCCTGAGCTGTGTGCATTTATGATGATTGCGATTCAAGCTCTTTGTGTCATTGACCTTGTTTTCTCACGGCGAGTCTCATTCACTAACCATACACAAGCAGTTGAACATAAAATCTTTTGGGAAAATGTTATAGTGCAGAAATCAAAGATTCATCTATGAGTGTTTGCAAAACTACATTTAAAAATAACTGTTTTTTGTTCTAGTATATTTTATAATGCAGTTTATTCCTGTGATTGCGAACCTGGATTTTCAGCAGTCATTACCCCAGTCTTCAGTGTCACATGATCCTTAAGAAATCATTCTAATACTGAGTTTGTGCTCAAGAACCATTTCTTATTATTATTATTATTTATAATTAATGCTGAAAAAATTGGTGTTTAATATTTTTGTGGAAACTATGATGCATTTTTTCAGGATTGTTTGATTAATAGAAAGCTTAAAAGAACAGCACTTTTATAAAATAGAAAAAGCGACACTTTTAATTGGTTCAATGTGACTTTGCTGAGTAAAAGCATTTTCTTAAAAGAAAAAACAAATCCAACCGACCGCACACTTTTAGTTTGGGTGGTGAACAACCAAAGTATAGGCCTTCTGATACCATCAAATCCAAAATAATTGCGCAGTTATTAGTGAATGAGACCCAGTGTGTTTACACTGTGTAAACAGTGTAAAGTGTAAAGTGTGCTTACAATCAGTTCAGTAAAGTAACTATGTCACGCAACAGTACTGTTGTTTAAAAATTTTCCATTACCAATAACATTAACACATACATAGGTTTCATCCACATCATAACATCCAAATGGCATCAGATTGACAGGATTCCTATAAGCCACAAGGGAGCAGAAAGCCCATCCTCTGCAGTCCATCTTCTGCCACATCTGCCACATGGTGCCATGTGTGTTTGGAGATGTCAAATACTTTCAGTCTTCTGTAAGGTGTGAACTGGCCTGGAACAGAACGACTTGGCGGGGGCCATGGCCAATGACAAGAAAAAAGCTGTGCTTTGTAGCAACCATGGAAAAAACTATTCCGCTTCTTTCTAAGAACATTATGTTTTTATGAGGTGGCAAGATGCACTGCACCCCAGAAGTACTCAAAACATTCTGCTCATGAGATTTTATGGCTTTAAATGCTTGTGTTTTGTTCTGACGAAGTGCACATCTGTTTGGAAAGAAGAGAAGCTGGCGTGTTGTTTCAGGTGGTGTTTTCTTTTCCCTTTCTTAAACCGTGTTGGGTCAGAGTTAGAGTCGAAACAGAACATCTCGTCCTCAAACTGGGCATTATTTTTTTCAAGTCAAGACCTGAAAACTGACAACCACTTAGTAAACAATAACCTCTGCCAGCTGACTTACTGTTCAACCATCTCTTCGTGTTAGAAAAGATGGAAAGTTTCTAGTAGGCCAAAATCGTCCAGCTTTTATCTCGGCTATGACAATTATAGTTCTAGCTATGACTCTTTGACTTTGACTAGTCATGTAATGAGCACCTTCCATTTCAGAGCTTAGTTTTCTTTGGCCTGGTTAAATTAGTTCCGCTGGTTCCATCTACTCTACAGTCAGCCTTCATCGCGATCATCGCCATTGTTCTCTTCATGCAGCGCGTTGTCTACGGCTCCTGTGAGGCGCTCGTCTTTTGTTCCCGCCACATGCGATGGCACAGAGTTTGGCCTATATTATTCATAAGCAGCAGGAACGTGTGGCCTGTTGGAAGGGGGTGGGGGAAGGGTGGGGTTTGGGGCATCCCTGCCTAGGACCGACAAACGGCACTACATGACCCCCTGATCCGAAATGGACAGAGCCACTCATCCGAAAACAAAAACAAAAAGAGGGATGGGGGAGAGGGATGAAAGAAAAACAGAGTGAGAGAGAGTGACAGAAGAGGAGAGAGATAGAGCTTGAGATTACAGTGTTACAGATGCAAGATGGAAGAATTATGGGAACTGTGAATTATGAACTGGGCAAATGTTCCTCTCAAATCCAGTCACAATATCTAACCATGTGTTAAGTAAAGTGTAACTGTTGGTACAGTCTGAAGCAGTTTGTATTCTTTTTCTTATCTTTAAGATACATTAAAGGATATATTTAACAAACCCAAAAGTGACCGGATTAGTAACCAAATCAGCCCTGATTTGTAATACTTTTAATAATTTTTTTTTCTTAGATTTTTTATAAATTATTAAAAAAAATTATCAAACGGAAACCCAGTGAATTGTGAAACAAATTGATTTACTTTCAGCCCAAAGATATGCACAAAACACAGAAGAGTAAGAGCCAAAATACACTACCGTTGGAATGTTTGAGGATCAGTCTTATGCTCACCAAGGCAGCATTTATTTTTATTTATTTATTTAATCCTGTGACGAAAAAGCTGGATTTTCAGCAGCCATTACTCCAGTCTCACACGATCCTTCAGAAATCATTCTAATGTAATAATTAGAATGGTGCTTAAGAAACATTACAGATTAGAACAGCATTTATTTGACTTTCATAACATCATAAATTCCTTACAGTCACTAGTTTTGACAAAGAGATAGTTCACTCAAAAAAGAAAACTCTGTCATTGATTACTCACCCTCATGTCATTCCATTGCCATAAGACCTTCATTCATCTTTGGAACAAAAAATAATCTTTTTTGATTAAATCCGAGAGCTTTCTGACTCTGCATAGACAGCAACTCAACTGAAATTTTCAAGGCCCAGAAAGGTAGTGAAGACATCATTCAAATAGTCAATGTGACATCAGTGGTTCCACCGTAATGTTAAATTTAAAGACATTTTATAGAATGTAAAGAAATTGTTAAATAAAATAGTAATTTTGTTTTCTTTGCTCACAAAAAGTATTCTCGTAGCATCATAAAATTACGGTTGAACCACAAATGTCACATTTTAATTGTAATGTCTTTACTAACTTTCTGGGTCTTGAATGTGTCCGTTGTATTGCGGTCTATGCAGGGTCAGAAAGCTTTTGGATTTCATCAAAATATATCTTAATTTATTTTCTGAAAACGAACAAAGGTCTTACGAGTTTGGTATGACATGAGTGTGAGCAATTAAATGACAGAATTAAAATTTTTGAATGAGCTACCCTTTAATGCATCTTTGCTGAATAAAAGTCTAAAATTCTTACAGAGCCCGAACATGGGTAGTGTGCTATGAATCAGACGGTGCTTGGGGCAAAAAGGGTAACTTCTGTATTTATTGCCCTCTTCTTTCACTCTCACAGTTTCATTGGCTGTTCCTCCCTGCCGCTCTCTCATTAGTCAAAGACAGTATTGCACACCTGACATGTGGTCAGCCAGATTTCAAATCAATAAACTTAAGCATGCCACAAGTGTGAAAATGTGTTACGAGTTAGCAAACCAGGCTTTTTGTTGCAGAGCAGACTAGTCCCATATTTAAAACATGAAAGGTCGACGAGTCTTTTAGAGTGCGCTTGACTCCAGAGATGAAATAATAATAGTGCTAACAAGTGGCATTTCAGAGGAAACACAGAATGCATGCTGCCTTATGGGAATCCTGTCATAATTCTCAAAAACTCTGGGCTTCTTAATCACACCATTTGTGATATGATCGACGAGTGTGTGATGAGTAATGGATTGTAATGAGTAATGAGCTCGCCTCGGTCTTTTGAATTAAATCACTCTATCGTGTTCTGGCCTGAAGTCCGTTACATTTAAATGGGGAGGAATCAGAGGGGGTGGATGTGGATGTCTGTTGATGCATGGGGGTTGGTTTAAGGATAAAGGGGGTTGGTGATGATAAGTTGTGGAGCTGAAAGAAGGGTGGTGGAGGGGGTTGTGGTGGCTGCTTCATCCCCTGAGGAACTGCCTCGGATGCCAAGCAAAATCTGTCTCTCTCTCCTCTGTAGCACCTGAGGGCTAATCTGTCAAGCTCAGTAAGCACTGGGCGACCTGACTCCATAACCATCCCTGTGTGTGTTTGTGTGTGTGTGTCGGTAATGGGGGAGGAGAGCACCCCGCATGCTGCTTTCATATGCACCCCATTCACACAGCAGCCAGAAGCCATCCTCCACTCGCCTATCAGTTACTATAGAGACGAGTCTGCGCAAATTAAGTAGAAGAAGGTCTATGGGGGCGTTCACAGCCTTACTGGCCTCTGAGATTACAATAGTGGAACAGTTCTCTACGTTTTGATTGGTTGATGCCGCAGATTTAAAAAAATCATACATAACACCAGCTTTGAAAGGCTAAAGGCAGTCTTCTCGCTCAGCATGTGTAGTATTTGTATTTTTATACACTTGCTAGAGAAATGGTGTTAAAATGCAGGGAGATTAGATAAACATTCAACGAGCATTTATCAATTAAGGATAGTAAATTAAGGATAGTTATTGTAAATATTATGGTAACATTTACAATAAGTTAACGTTGGTTAACATTAACAAGACATTAGCTACAGTATTTATTTATCCCTGTTAACATTAATACAAAGTTAAAAACAAAATATTAACATTATTTAAAATGCTGTTCATCATTAGCTGATGTTACCTCAGGTCCATTAAATAAATAAAATTAACAGATATAAACTTCGATTTTAATAATATATCAGTAAATGTTAAAATTAAGATATCAAATGCCTTTTCATTGTTAGCTCATGTTAACTTATGCGTTTAACTGTGTTGACAAATACAACTTTACTGTATAGCATTACCCATTTTATTTATGCAAATAGTGTTGTCAAAAGACCCGGTACTTCGGTACCAAGACGGTACAAAAAAAAATGAAAACGCCATGGTACCACGTTTTTTTCAAGTACCGGTGGTACCGAGGACCCGGTTCACCCGGTTCTTGACGTGTATGGCCCTATGATTTCCACGACGCAGGAAACGTGGACGAAATCTCAGAATCCAGTTATAAAATCTTACAGTTTAACACGAAATTTCACGTAATTTTTCAAAGTTTGGATGAATTAATCAAAAATATGTCATTACACTTAAATCAAATCATGGACTAGTATCTGTAAATATTAAGCCGTAATAGTCGATTAAAATATCCTGCATGTTCTGCAAGTCTCTGTGTGAATGAATGAATGAATGGCAGAGACACGTTTTTACTACATACACTGAAGCGCATCTGAAGCTCACTGTGTTTTCATCATCTGCCGTCTCAATGAGGACATAAAAACATTAACATCTCCAGAACTGCTCCGAGAGTCACTTCACGAGCATTTTACCGTTTCATTTGAGTAAAACTAGCGTCATATCATATAGCTACTGTACACACAGAAATTTAAAGGTATTCACGGCAACCCATCAAAATAACAGTTTATCTTAAAGACATTGTGCCAGAAATATATTAGCCTACTATTGTTTAGTAGAATTTATGTGATACTATTACTACTGTTGAAAAAAATGATAAATCTTTATTTTTAAAGAAATAATCGCACAACATTTCTTCCATATTTTAATTTTAATAGTAAATCCCCTTTATTTACCAAAACATTAAATGTGTTTAAATTTCATTAATTAAAAGACTAATTAAATTTGGGTGAAACTTGTTTACTGTTTTTCATACTTTATTACTTGCGGAAAAACTTGAAACACAATTTTAAATAAGTATTTTTGTACATTTTATTTTTGTTTGAATGTATTAATACAAATAGAGTGTGTTTTAATTTGCATGTTTATGTGTTTTGCTTTGGTATCGAAATTGGTACCGAGAACCGTGGATTTCCACTGGTATCGGTACCGAATACTGAAATGTGGATACCATGACAACACTATATGCACTATATGCACTATATGAAAAAAAAGAGGTTGTAATTGAGGTAAAGTCACAATTGTAAGAAATAAAGCTGCAATTCTAAAATATTTTTTTACTCTAAGGCTTCCTTAGGTTCTTCTTTTTAAGCGTGTCATACAAAAGACTTAATTCAAAGCTTCAGAATAAAAACTTGTTCTTGAAATGCAGAAGGTTTTCAAGCCAATGTTTATTTACAACCCCGGTGCTCACTTCCCCGAGCAGTCACAATCTAGGCCATGGCCATGACAGACAAGCTACACGAACAAAAACAAACCTGAAAGAGGTTTCCGTTTCTAAATACATGCACATGGCAGCTAGACGTGGCCATGAATGCTCTTCAAATAAGATTTAAATAACCCATGTGACGAAAAACTACTATAAACTATTAGAAGCAGTGCATCCTGCTGGGCCGAGCCAAAGCCCCGTGCTGCAGGCACGGAATCAATGGATCTACTCATGTGACTGAAAACTGCTACAACCCATCCCAGTCAACAACATCAGGACGCAGAGAAGCTTAAAGAAAAAAGCACAATTAAAATGAAAGGAGACAATAATGTGAGGCATCAAATAAGGAGTGTGTTATGGATTCAAGGAAAGATGCTACACAGACAAAGTTTGATAGGTGTGCCTTTTAACAGGCAATACACACAGAGCTTTCAGAAGTCGGTCCAGGCACGTCAGAACTGTGAGCGTGCCCTGTGTGTGTTTGAGCATGAAAGGCCCGAAGTGTCAGTGATCTTCCCTTGCGATTCTTGGCTCCACTCAGCCATTTAAAAGCTGTGAGACGTACAGTACAACATTTTTGGAAGAGTTTCATATACACACCTCACACTTTCCACATTAATCACATTTTATCTTCACAGGAAGATACTTTGAAATAGAGCTGCAGCTAACGATTGTTTTTATTGTCGACTAATCTATCGATTATTTTTTCGATTAGTCTACTAATCTATCAATAAATTTTCAATTAATCTATTTATTATTTTCTCATCAGTTGATGAATTATTTAGTTAAACTATCAATAATGACAGTAAATTCAGCTATTTATCTTTTATTTTATTAAATCCTTTTCTCATAATTAATACTTTACAAAAAAAAAAATAACAAAGAAAGTTAAGAAATAAACAAAATAACAATAAATAAAGATAATAAAAAAATAAAAAAATAAAAAATTAGAAAAGAGAGAAAAATAAATAAATAAATAACAATAAATACAGTGATCAGCGTAAATGAGTACACCCCCTTTGAAAAGTAATATTTTAAACAATATCTCAATGAACACAAAAACATTTTCCAAAATGTTGACAAGACTAAGTTTTATATAACATCTGTTTAACTTATAACATGAAAGTAAGGTTAATAATATAAGTTAGAGAACAACATTTTCAGTTTTACTCAAATTACGGTGATGCAAAAATGAGTACACCCCACTGAAAGTCTCTGGAGCAAAGCTAAATTTTAGACTACAAATGTCTAATTTAACAAGAATTCAACCACAAGTGAGTCTAATTATTCATTACACAGCAGACAGTTGACTATAAAAGGGTGTTACTTAAAGAAAACCCCTTCCCATTTCATGCTGTCAGCAATGGCACCATGTGGAAGAGAAATGTCACAAGACCTGAGAAAGAAAATAATTTCTTTACACAAGAAAGGTGAAGGCTACAAGAAGATCAGCAAAGCTTTACTTATCAGTCAGAATACTGTAGCAAAAGTGGTACAAACATTTAAAAAAGATGGAACTGCAACCATCTCACAGAGACGTTCAGGTCGTCCACGGAAGTTAACACCTCGTCAGGAGCGTCTTCTGATGAGAAGGGTTGAAGAAAATTGACATGCAAGTTCACTGCAGTTATCTAAAGAAGTAGAAAGCCAAACTGGGGTGACTATTTCCCGTGACACAATACGGCGTACACTGCAGAGGAATGGCATGCATGGGTGCCGTCCACGAAAGAAGCCTCTCCTAAAGCCCAGGCACAAAAAAGCCCGCCTAGAGTTTGCCAGGGTCCATGCTGACAAAGATGAAGACTACTGGAACTCTATACTCTGGAGTGATGAGACCAAGATACATGTTTTTGGAACTGTATGGCGTCGCAAAGGTGAGAAATACAAAGAAAAATGCATGGTGCCTACAGTAAAACATGGTGGTGGCAGTGTCCTTATGTGGGGCTGCATGAGTGCTGCTGGTGTCGGGGAGCTGCATTTCATTGATGGCATCATGAATTCACAAATGTACTGCTCTATACTGAAAGAGAAGATGCTACCATCACTCTGTGCCCTTGGTCGTCGTGCACTTTTCCAACATGACAATGATCCTAAACACACATCTAAGGCCACTGTTGGATTTCTGAAGAAGAACAGGCTGAAAGTGATTCAGTGGTCAAGTATGTCTCCTGATCTGAACCCAATCGAACACCTATGGGAAATTCTGAAGAGACAAGTTGAGTATCACTCTCCATCCAGCATCCAATCTCTAAAAGAGGTCATTCTTGAAGAATGGAAAAAGATAGATCTGGCAAAATGTTGCCAACTTGTTCATTCCATGCCTAGAAGACTTGGTGCTGTCATTAAAAATCATGGAGGCCATACAAAGTACTAGATTTAGTAGTTTTTGTTGTGGGGTGTACTCATTTTTGCATCACCCTAATTTGAGTAAAACTGAAAATGTTGTTCTCTAAGTTATATTATTAACCTTACTTTCATGTTATAAATTAAACAGATGTTATATAAAACTTAGTCTTGTCAACATTTTGGAAAATGTTTTTGTGTTCATTTTAGATATTGTTTAAAATGTTACTCTTCACAGGGGGTGTACTCATTTACGCTGATCACTGTACAAAATTATAAAAGAGAGAACAAAAATATAAAATAAATTAAAAAAATAGAAAAGAGAGAAAAATAAAAAAATAACAATAAATAAAAAATTATAAAAGAGAGAAGAAAAAAATAACAATAACTAATTAGAATCGCGGCACTGACGGCAGCTCCGGCATAAGATGAACGCAAATCATTTCTCCTTCTCCGTATCTGTCAGTGCGTTAAACCCGTCATGATTATATATATATATATATAATATATATTATATGGCAATATATCTTATAAATATTGCCAGACTACGTCCAATGCTGTCCTTTCCTGTTGCTGAGAGGTTGATTAACACTTTTGTATTTACCCGGATTGATTATTGTAATGCCTTGTTGGCTGGGGCGTCAAAAGCTACCTTAAACAAATTGCAGGTAGTGCAAAACTCGACTGCTAGAATCCTTACTAGAACTAGGATGAGAGATCATATTACGCCGGTCTTGGAGTCTTTACATTGGCTTCCTGTTAGTTTTAGGGTTGATTTTAAAATTTTGATGCTTACTTACAAGGCTTTACATGGGTTGGCACCTCAATATTTGTCTGAGCTTTTAATTCCTTATACTCCAACACGTGACCTTCGCTCATCTGAAACTGGCCTTCTAACTGTTCCTTTAACCCGTTTAAGATCGATGGGCGACAGGGCTTTTTCTTCATTAGCTCCAAAACTGTGGAATTCTTTACCGATTGAGATAAGGCAAGCTAAAACTCTTAGCACTTTTAAATCTCGCCTTAAAACTCTTTTTTTTAGGGTAGCTTTTAATTAAACATTCGTTTTAATTTTTATATTGTTTTATTTGTAGTGTTTTTGATTGTTATTGTGTATGGTTTTATTTGTTGTTGTAAAGCGCTTTGAGATCTTCATTTAAGGGCGCTATAGAAAATAGTTTATTATTATTATTATTATTATAATATAGGAAACTCGATGTCCCATGCTGTTCCGTTCCTTCAGTGCAATATATATAGCCTAATGGATGACCGTTCTGACGGTCGTATAATAATATAATTCTCTATGAACGCTCTATGAAGTGATGATGCCATACTAGCCTTTACCTTCTACTCTAGAGTCTTGTTTGAAACTAGAGTCAAGCTCACGCAATGGGTGTGGCTAAAGGTGTGACGCGTCGACGCACTAAATGCTAATCGACGTATTTTTATAATCTACATAATCGATGACGCTCGACGAATCGCTGCAGCCCTACTTTGCAACCAAAAATGCTTTACTTGGGGATCTTGGTATGCTCAAAAATTTACCAAAATTGAGCACTCACTGCAAAGTATGCAAAAACCAAGGCCTAAATTTGCATGAAACTACTGTTTTTGCATTATGAAATCATTTTTGTCCCTATGACAAATTCATTTCATTTTAATAATTCCATTTTATACCCAAAAACTGTACTCAAGTAAAAGTACTTATATAAATATTTACTCAAGTAAAAGTAATAGTCTGAATAGTTACGTGAGGAAAGAATTTTCCACGCGGCGTGCCAGTGATGATGTTTCTTACGTCCGTTTCGGAGAAACAAAGGACAAATATTTCAACCGATCGCTCAGGCATGGCACCGAAATGAGGCACCGAAATCTGCGTTCTTATTTGGTTCTAGTACGTACCGGTTACAAAGGTACCGGTGCCTTATTGGTACCGGGCTTCGGTACCCAACCCTAGTTGTTCCGTTGTCGCATTTACCAGTTGTGCAGCAATTTGGGAAGCACTTAATTTGTATTTCAAGGATGAAAGTCTTACAAATTTGGAACGCTGAATTTGGTATGAAAACAAAACAATACACTGACAGGATATCAGATTGCAACATAGGCTCATTGGAAATATGTGCCTCTGCATACATTTCTGCAAAACTCCAAAAAAACTTACCTATACAAACAAATCGCTCTAGTTTCCAGTTGAAATTAACACTTGAGGCAGTAAAACTGTCAACTTTTATTACTTTTCACACAAAGTATGATTTCGAAGGTCCACAGTTTCACAGCCTATTTTACAATTATTACTTAAGGAATATTATTATTCAAAACAATTTTAAAATGCTGCGAGATTTGAAAACGGATACTTTCTAAAGTGTCGTCACATATCCAGCTTCATATGCATGAGTTTCTAATTCAGTAAGTTTGCTTGGTAGCTCACGTGATACGGCGTTGCACTTAAATCTGGTATGAACCTCATGAAACTACGGTTCAACAAAACTGCTCAAATCCGCACAAGGAAGTTAAAATGGCATGCCTGCATCAACAAATGTGTTTTTATATCACTTTTGCAATACTATCAGGTAAGTTTAGGGTTGGATTTGGTGAAGGGGATATTTCCAACACAATATTGCATGAACTTTTAACGACACTCCTTGGATATTTGAATTATGAACCACCGCAATACATACCTGAAGCAAAGTTAACACAAAAACAGCAAAACGTGCCTATATCAACGTAACAAACACGTGCCATATCAAAGTAACAAACACGTGCCGGGGTCACGTATTGAACCCGTGTTTTAACGCCACTCACTGGATATTTCACTTTGCAAGTTTTAGGACCTGGCTAAGAACACACTATTTTAAAAAAAGACATAACAAATAAGATCCCCCCTGCTTTTACAAGGATCTTGTCAAAGATGGCCTGGCAAGAGCATGCAGAAAAACAGCAAACAGCTCTGCCAGTCAAAACACTAGGCCCCAGACAAGACAGGCACTCGGGTCCCTGTGCACGTTGGCGAGCACGTCACATCTGGATGAAAGAATCGGCGTGTGCCCTTTCATTCACACGTGGAACAGCTCCCCCCACACCGCCTCTGCAGCAAGAGACTCTCGGTGTTCAACGCTCATTCCTCTTATTGTCATTCTAATTAGCTTTCATGAAGGAAAAAAAGCCAAGCTCGCACACACACACACACACACACACACACACACAGAGGCCCTGTCTTACACAAGAACTGAAACTAAAAGACACACAAAAAGAAATGACCACACATACAAAATTCACAGCTCCCAAGCCAAATTTTAGTATAAGGGTGCTCCCTCATCATTGGATCCAGTGAGTAAGCTACACCATTGAGGACCCTGTGAATACATATACTAATGTGCTCTATACACACTCTCTGAGACACCATCACATTCTCACGTACACAAACTCATCAGAGGTGCAAGATGGAAAACTGGTGAATCGCAGTGAGAGAAAAGCGAGGATCAGGTTGAGACAATCACAGCGATGACGAGAGGGACAGATGGGTAGGAGAAGCTAATGGCGCTTTTCCACTGCATGGTACGGTACGGTTCGGCACGGCTCGGTACGGCTCAGTTCGGGTCGGTTTGCATTTCCACCGCAGTTTAGTACCGCTATAGAGTGGGCGGGATTCTTCACGCGTCGTTATAATTGCGCCGCCTCTACTGCCGTGACATCATCGTAAACGCGCCACAAACAAACTCACAACAAAGAAAGGAGACGGAATAGTGTTCTTCATTCTCGGCATGTGGATGTTTTTAACAACAATGGAGAGGTCTATGAACGCTTGGGATTTACCCCCAGCAGCAGAGACTGTGGTGACAGTGACACGGGCTGTAGATGAGGAGAGCAGAGATGTTCGTGCAGGTGTGCTGCGTTAACGTTACTTGATTAGTTAACTATTCATGCAGCGTGTTCTGTAAAGTGAATTATCAATAAACTTTTGAATATTTCAAAATGTACAATGTATCCCTTGTTTTTTTATTTATGTGATGGTTTTTATAATCGTGGCATTAACGTTAATCATTTGTCTTTTCAAGAGGTTCATTACGTGCTCATACAATGATACATATTTAATATAGTCTGAGGTACACTTATTCGATCAGAATGTTTTAATTGAAGCAAAACACAGATACAGAGGTAAAAATATAAACAGAAAACATACTCTGAAAATATAGCAAGTTCAAAAGTAACGTTATATACATAAGGCTTTTTCCTTGCGTCGCGCCATCAAGCTCTCACTGGATCCGCCTCGGCTATCAACGAGAGGAACGCCTGAACTTCCTCAACAGACAACGACACTGCTATTTTGTGGTTGATGCAAAATGTGCGTTTGTTTAAACAGAAGTTGCGTCCGATCCTTCGCTGGCTGTGCTGATTTAAATCTAGCGGGTAGGACTTGTAGAGGAGGGTCTCGTGTCGCAAGTTCAGTGACGCAGTAATGACGATTTTCTCCAGCCATTCAGTGATCAGCAGAGTTTACACGTCACGTTTTGGTAACGGTACGGCTCGATGGAACCTCGACCGAAGTGGTACTAAAAAAGTATCAGGTACCAGGTACAGTACCCAGTGGAAAACCCCCCAAAAGTGAACCGTACCGAACCGTACCATGCCGTACCATGCAGTGGAAAAGCGCCATAAAACTTCACACACACTTACCATAAAAACATCTCCAAGAGAAACGTTATACCCCCCACCTCCCAACTCAAACTAAAGCCACAGAAAAGCACACACATACACACACACTCAGAAAGCCTTTAAGGAACGCATAAATACATGCTGCTGTTGGACCGTCTGCTCATAATCATAAACAGGTGTTTTTTTAGTTAAACAGTCAATTATGTGACACTTTTTGTCTTGATCTATTGTTATTCAAAAACACATTAAAATTTCAAAGCATTTTAAAACCTACGATTAGATTTCTCAATCTAAATTAATTTTGATATAACTGGTAATTACAAAATAGGAATATCACAAATATCAACTATAAAGAGCAAATGTTCGCGCAATGACACTTTTGAATCGAAATCCTCTGGGGCTATTCACACCAGGCGCGATCATTCACGGCGCAAAAAAAGCTAATATTTTTTTCCGTCCAGTGTGTTGATTTTTTTGCCATGAAACAAGACGTCCAATCAGATTCAAGCTTAGATCACATGCGTGGAGCAGCTGCTGTTGCACAAAAAGGCAAAGAGAGGTGGCGCTGTTTCAAAAACCAGTGTAAACAAACACAGAAGAAAAGTATTCTGAGCGATTCCGAGAGAGAACAGAGTGGATGCCGAGTTCTTATTATCTTTGGTATCTGAGAACAGATTTATTCTCATGTTCTTAATATAATTTGTATTAATTCACCACTGAATTATGTGATCTGGAGTGTCCGTTTTCTTCCACGTGTGCGATTGTTATGAGTCAGAGCACGTTGTTTGGCGCCACCTAGCGTGCAGGCATGAATTATCAGAAGGCGAACAATGGTTTCTCAATCGGTGTGAAAGCAACGTTCGTCATTTATTCGCCTTGCTTTTTAGTATCGCACTCATTGTGAAATGGCCTTAAGACTCATTGACGTACACACATGACAATTTTATATAGATCTTGTTTTGACGTGGTTAGTTCTGGTTTTAAATGCATCAAATTAAATATGGTGTCACCCTGAATATGGTCTATTTAATATGCAAGAAAAATTACTTTTTATTTGATGGTTACAGTGCTTGACATTTTTAGATTAAAGACAACAATTTTCTACATGCATTGTTATCAATAGAGAAACCGATACATAGCCCTAAGTGAGGGAGCATATTAAATGGAGAGCATATTATTGTGCAGAACCATGTAGAAGTTTCATTTTGAAAATAGCACAAATGTTTTCCAAAAATATATCATACTAACATTCTTGGCAAATGTGTTTTTAACTAGATTTTCGAAAGCTTTCTCTTTTTCATCACAGACATCCTTCTTCTAGACATACTAATTTGTCACTGACCCCTAACATAATTATACAAATTGGGCAATGCAACATGCAGTGCACGATTCTGCATAATAATATGCTCTCATAATTTAATATGCTCTCTCACTTATGTCCATGTTTTAGTTTCTCGATTAATATAAGATCATAAAAATGTATGTATAATGCAAGCATAGGGAAAAAAAATCAGATATAGCTTGTCAAACTTCAGGACACTGCCATTATTCCTTCATATTTACTCTGTGAGAACCATTTCTGTTTATTGAGACAGACATCTATATTTGTAGCATAAAATCAAATTATTAAAAGAAAATGAGGCTGCATGATGTGAAATCCCAGTCTATGAGAATCCGAACTGAACACGAATATCCCTAGTGACACCATCAAAGGCATTCAGATTCCATAAATCCTCCAGGATTGTGGATCACCCTTCAATATGAAAGGAATTTTACTACTCTAAACATCTTTTCTTGTGTTATTTCTCACCAGTTGCATCATCCTCCTCCACAGATGGAGAGAATCAAGCAAATTAAAGCTTCCCATCTGTAAAAACCCAATGATGGCTAAACTATTTGTTAACTGCCACATGAGCACACATTATCAAGGCACTGTCAGTTGGATAGTCCACCAAAATGGAAAATTCTGTCATCATTTTACTCACCCTCATGTTGCTCCAAATCTGTACACATTCCTTTCTTCTGTAGAGCACAAAATACATTTTGAAGAATACTGGTAACCAAACAATTTCATAGAAGTCAATGAGACCCAAAACAGTTTGGGTACCACAATTTTTCAAAATAACTCTTCTTAATTAGTTTTTTAATTCCACAGCATAAAGAAAGTGATACAGAGGTTGAAGCGACATGAGAAGTAAATGATGACAATTTTCATCCAATTTTTGGGTGTACTGTTCCGCTAAGTTAGTGGAAAATGACAGCTGACAATCCTCAGCAGGGCACTTCCTGACATTTCCACGTTGCACCTCGAAGATCTGGAGACAAGCCAGCACAAGGTTTATGGGAATTCCCTGGTATGGGGAGCCCTCCTGCAGGTGGAAGAAAATTACCTGGCTAAGAAGGACCAGAAATGGGAACGTGTATCTCCCGAGTGCTGTTGAAAGATATCCATCCATTGTAAAACTATGATACTCCATATTATATCAATCCTGAGTGAGGTGAAAGCATCCCGAGGTTATGGCTAATAGAATGACTGATAACGTGGTTTCAGTAGCATGGACTTAACATTACTCCCAACCCCCAGCTGTAATAGCTTAATTTGTCACCCTGACACACATACAAACACATTACACACACACACACACACACACACACACAGGGCTCAAACACCTCATTAATGCCCAGCAGCCCATTATCTGAGGAGGAGGGGATGAACGGTTTAAATTCAGTGCAGACAATTTGAATATGTAATGGGCTAAAGATATAATCACTAAATCTAATTCGACAATTAGAATGCATTCCAGTTTTCCACACTCGACCCAACTAGTGCTACTCCAATTTGAAAAGGGAAAGAAACTTCATTAGATCAGATATTGCTTGACTACATGTGACAGCATTTTGCATACTATAATTGTGGAATTTGTGGGGGTCGAACGGTGCTTTAGGAGACACGGTGGCCATGGTTATCCCCCTCCTTGTCACAGGTCTTTCATGTCTGCACTGAGACAACAGGCATAGAGACACAAGAGGCTCCCTTGGGTTAACCGACACCCCCACCTCTTCCCAGAGCTCTTGACAAAGCCGTTCCAGTCGCCAGTCTGACCCAGTAACCTGGCGAGCAGCTCGGGGGTGTTGAGTAGCCTTTCCCGGGCTTCTGACCGCAAGTACAGTCTACCGTTTGTGTCCGGAGCGAGTCCCTTTCCTGTCCCGCTTCTGGATATGTTTTAGACTGATTGTGGCAAGCAGGCGCTGATGGTGAGGTGTGCTACAGCTGAATGTGCTAATCCCGTTAGACACAGGCATCTTTCTTCACAGCCGTTTCACTGGAATGCACCCCCTACCAAAAATCAACCGAGGTCGTACAGTGTGACTGCACGCCACTGCCAATATTACTAGCTGTAAATAGCAATACTCTCATAAAAACCAAACCGCTGGCCCGCAAATGTTACAAAACCCAGGAATCGTATCCAAACGATGACACTTTCCTAATTTACGACTCATAATTGTGCTTATGAACATGCGTGCTGCTATAATTATATAAATGCTCCCAATCTAGTCGGGCAGGCCCTAAGGATGGTGTCACTGCAAGCTACAGTTCCTTCTCATGCTCATGAAATATTGAGGGAGTATGCAGGCGGCTGAGGGGTGCCGTGAGCTTTTGCTGCACGACTCGACAATCAAGTCTAATTAAAGCATTGCAATTTTTTAGGCATCAGGAGGGGTGAGGAAAAACACATTCATCTTACCCCCTGGTTCCCCTTGAAGCAAATTGCCGGCTGATTTGGTAAGGACCCCTGGGGACAGAAGAAAAAGGTAGAAGAGGTTGGTTAACATCTACTATTATTATATAAAGGATTAGAAGCCAAAGACGAAATCTTGGAAATGAATTATCTCCAGCTGAATTTCTAAGTTGGAACACTCAATGCATTTAGGTCCTTTTTGACCCAAAACAAATACATCATTTTTTTTTATTAGTGCGAGAATCAAACTTGCAAAATGCACCACAACTATCATTTCATACAAGATGTGAAACTTCCAAAAATTATATTTTTAATGAATTAAAAGGCAACAATTCAGTAATTACATGGTAATAATATAGTAACATTTAATAATGACATTTTTGAGCATTCACTGATTAATGGAAAGTTACTGATCAGATGCAATATGGTTTAATGTTATGACTGTTTTATAAGCTTATGTTCCACCAAGTTCATGCAAATGAAAGACATTTGCAGATTTTGAATGTATTATGAGGGTTAACAAAAACAATGCAAATGTTTCGTACCAGCCTTACATTGAAGAAAGGCAAAACTGAAAATTCTGTCATAATTTACTCTTTTTGTTGGTCCAAGCCTGTGTGACATTTTTCTAAAAAACAAAAAAGACACATTTTGAAGAATTTTTTTGTCCATATACAATAAAGTCAATGGGGCCCAAATCAACATTATTGGACCCAATTAACTTTTATTGTATGGCCAAAAATTTTTTCCAATGTGCTTGCGCCACAGAAGTAAGTAAGTCATACAGGTTTGGAACGACATGAGGGTTTGCATTTTTATTAATTGTTTACCCGCAATGCCAGAATTTCCACAACCCCTGTTTAGGCACTAACTTCAGTGAAATATCATGCATACCTATTAGCCTCCCTTCACGGTAATTACAGTCTCCTCTTACTTGCTTGCCCCCGTTGACAGCGGCACAGTTCTCTCCTATATTAATTCATGCAGACTGCGAGTAAGGGGGGTTGTTTCTGAGAGAATGAAAGGCTGGCTGTCACTGGCCTCTCGGCAGTGTCATGGTTCTGCTTGTGCGAGCCTAAAGATCAAGGCCGGGCTTTGCTAATCAGCACTGTAATGCGTCCGATTAATAAATCTCAACTTGAAAGACCTTACAAGAGTCAATCAAATGTTATTGTGTGAGGCGTGGATGAGTGTGAGGATGTTGAGTGTGTGAGGACTTGTAGAAGAAGTGGGGGTGGGACAGGGCAAACATCACGGGAAAAGCTTTTAGCCACCAAATGTTGAATTGAGTTCTTAGCACTAATTGGGACTAAAGGTAAGTTACAAAAAGCATTTCATCTTTTTTTCTGAAGGTACATCAGATAAAATCAAGCAGGCCTGGACATTATCTACCCTGTGGTGTTTGTCCAGTACATTAAGTGTGTACAAATAGGCCTTTTATATAACCATCTCCTGCTCAGCTTTTAACACTCAGCTCGGCCAACGTCCAAGAGCATCAACGACATATATACAAGACAGACTCATTCGCATCACTAACGTAAATTGCTGAGAAACAAGGAAGGAAAAAACTGAGGCTTCCACCAGCATAGCTCGAAACCATTAAGCAAGGTCAAAAGACAGTACTTATTATCTTCAAGGTACAGCTGGAGCTTTAGTCAACAAGCATGTTTATCTATTATGGATGTTCCAGGGAGAGGCCGTCATGTCACTCTACATACAGTGCAGCTCAAGTTGCTTATTAAAAAATACAGGCTTATTGGTTCTGCGTTTGCTGTCATGTGGTCGGATTAGTGGCTAAACATTACTGAAGGGGGTGGTGTAGCTAACTTGAACTTTGTTTTTGTTGTTTTATTCTGGTGCAGTGAAAGCTTCTAAGAACATAATGAGCACAGTTCAGAGGAGGACACTGAAGTATCTAATGACCTGACTTGACCGTGTCTTTGGTATTAATTTGATAAACGATCTTTGTTATTGTTGTTTTCTTTCTTCTGACCTCATTTGTAATTAATAAACATACTAATACACAAAACAAAACCCAGGTCATCATATGTCAGACTGACCACAGCGCCATAACGGATTACTTCAGTTCTTACCTATAAAATGAAACAAACTTCAATTTATATTTTATGCAGTAATGTGTATAACTAGACTTGGAACAGAATATAATGAAGTATAACGCAAATTAAAAACAGAGGAATTCATAGCAGACGTCATTTTAAGTCAGTGCATTTTTACCACAAGTGCCCCACATTTCTGACTCTGACAGACTGTCAGCTGCATTGTTGTGACTGAAAGTTATTAAAAACGTTCCGGCATATCAAATGGGGCAGTTATAAAAATTGAACAAAATATTGACCAACATATTTACTTCTACTTTTCACTCTTCTACTAGGTCACAGAAGATTGACAATAGAACATTCATTATTGAGCTCCTGTTGCAAGCGCGAGGAAGTCTTCTCGTATTCTGATTGGGTCAAACGACATTCTACACCGCCTGACTGACCAATGAGCGATGTCATCGGGACGGCGTCCAAGCGTTTAAAGGACTAACAACAATACGATAGAGCACGCCAACAAAAATACACCTTTATCGTCCAGTCCAGTTAGATCTACAGTCTATGTTTGAGATGAAGCTAACTGACCAAGTGCCCCGTCCAGCTGGCGTACACGTTTCACCGCAGAATTATTGATATTACTGGATTCTGTGCTGTCGAGCCGACGATGACAATGAGAAGTGTATTGATTACTCAACTGCGTTTAACTAGCAAAAATACGGCTTACGAGGAATTACCTTTACGTGAGGCAAACATGACATTTAAAGGGATAGTTCACGCAAAATAAATTATGCTATCTCATCCGCGCGTTGTTTAAAACCCGCATGACTTTCTTCCACAATACACAAAAGGAAATGTTACTGACTGACAGCCTCAAGTCCCCATTCACTAACATTGGATGTTTTCTTTTTCATACAACGAAAGTGAATGGGGACAGAGGCTGTCATTCTATAGAACATCTCCCTTTTGTGTTCTGCGGAAGAAAAAGTCAGAGGTCTGTATCAACATAAATAACGATTTTAAAACATCATTTTGATTGAATTGACTATGGCGAGCAATTGCCATAGGCCTATATAAGTTAATCAATTAAAGAAGCAATTATAAACTTAACCTTAAACACACTGCCTGAGACAATACGAGGTTACGTGCGCTTTTATTTTTGTAGTTTACAAAACATATGCAGTAATTTGAAACGTTACTCTCTAATATAAGTCGATAAAACATTTGATAGGGAAATGAAAAAGGCAGCAGATCTCAATGGCTATTTAAATTGCTAAATGCTACTCAAGGTTTACAGTTCATAAGATCGAGCTTGAGCCTTGAGCCCCTCTCAGACCGATCCCCGTGAGTGTTAGGAGTAAAACATCTCATCTTCGGGTTAAAATGATCATAATTATAATAAGTAGTGCAGTGTATAGCATTAAGGCAGTGTCATGTTACATTTCGTATCATTTGTCAGAAGAAATAAAGCGGCGACTTTGAATCTAAAGCGGAAAACAGGAGGTTTAAAGACAATTCCAACTGGCTTAACGAAAAAAATAACACGACTGACATTTTCGTTTATTTTGTAACAGCTTAAAAAATGAATAAGCAAAAGTAAATCAAACAAACTTTAAGGGAACAGTAACAACTAGATGTGTCCGATTTCCTCCAAGACAGCATATGGCACTTAAAGCGACGGACTCTGGTTAAATAAATCAACACTTTACGAACAACTGACGAGAGGAATTGTTTTGAAGTTCTGAGTTCTGAACTTTTCTTTCTGTCCCACTGAGGTCAGTGGAGCAAATAAACACGAAATAAAACCAAAAGCGTTACCTTGAGATTCTTATAAGCTTCCAGCGTCCGGATGGCCGTGTCGGTTAGCTTGACGTGAAAGATGGTTTTATTGGGAATGCTTTTATTAATCTTTCCACAGGAGAGTCCATACCGATGCTCCTGTCTCAACGCTGCCATGTCTGGAACTGAGGTGAACTGGCGACATTCTAGTCTGAGCGTCACTCTCCGCTGGGCGGGGTTACGAGAGAGCGTTGTGGGGACGTCATAGACACGCATACGCACGTACGCGCAAACAGTAATCATATGTATTTCAGAATTAGACATAGTAGTCTAACTCAGCTTATTAGGATGATAAAGTTCGATTTAGTGTATTTGACAAGGAATTGAATAAAGAAAAAAATACATTGCTATGTTTAATAGACAGCCTGTACTGAGAATATAAAAAATGACTTTTACTCATAAATTGTGTATTTCACAAAAAAAAAAAGAAAAACGCACAAAACAAATTAAATTAAATTATTGAATAAGACATATCCCATGAGCTGTTAGGTCTCCAAATATGTGGATGTGCACCTGGTTGGTATGTGGAAGTAAAGGGAAGATAAAACAATAATCCATGTTCTTGCAGTGCTATATGACCCTGCAAGATAAAATTAAAAAAAAATAAAAAACCTTGGTTAAAATATTTAACTGACACAATTATTTGGCAACTAAGCAAACTACAGCTTATCATTGAATATTTTATTTTGCAAACAAGTACTGAAAACTAAATCAATTATTTTGTTATTTATATTATTAAATATCAGAATATGAATGATGCATTTATTTATAATATATATTCTCCAGAGTGGTACTCTTCTCTGTACTTAGTTTTGTGCATGTGTCATGCATATTTGTATGACACAATTTGTTATGATTCATTGCGTTACTACAAAATAAATAAGTGCATTAGTTTTACACTCCAAGCGCAACTACACAAAATCCTTACAAAATCCTTAATAATAAAATGTTTAAAAGGTATATATTTCTATTTTTCTAGGCCAGACATCTAATTTTTCTAATATTTCTATTTTTCTAGGCCAGACATCACATTTGGCCACTACACATAGAGTAGTTCTTAAATTCACGGCCCACTCAATTAATTAAAACAGACTAACGACTAACAGACTCAATTAATCATAAACACCCGTGAAGGTACACAGTCTTCTTGTAGCCTAAATAAATGTAACTAGTAAATAAATTACAGTATATAAATATTACCAGAACTGAATTACACCTGGGCATTGAAGTCATGCAAAACAAATCTCAATTTCATATTTGAACAAAACTCTGCATGTTAAATCAACTTTTCCGCCTGCAAACCTAATAAAATATTCTCTTGAAAGCAGTCAGCTGAAAAACAACAGTCAAAGATGAAACAAACAAATATGGGTATGTCTGAGAGAAATTCATTGTAGCGGCAAATACACATCTTGGGAATTACATGGTATTAAAGAAATGTTCTGTGAACAAAATGATGAAAGCTCAGACTGTCATTTTAAACTAGATTAAAATGTGCATACAGAAAAATGATTCATTTAATCTAGCCAGGCAATCATCTGCACCTTTTAAGCTTACAAACAGATGAGGTGAAATGGACAGTGAGGGAAAAATACAGAATTTAGGTTAATTGGAAAGACATAATCCCCAACAGACAAGGTGCTTGGGCTTGGATTAAGGAGCTCTCTCATAGTCTCTAATGGAAACTCTACTTGCCATATGGCTGTCTGAGATACAGGGACATCTGAAGCCGGCTGGACAAACAATACATGTTACCTCGGGTTGTGGTTTATAGAAAAATGCTGCTGATTCTCTGAATGCTTTGGAGTATTATTCCATGAGCTTCCATGTTCTGTGTAAATTTACATTAAATAAACAGATGCATAAAAGCAGTTGGAAAACGGATCCATATCTTAAGTGTCAGAGTCTTAGTAGAGATTAAAGTACATGAGATTCACTGGTGTCAGGTTGCACTTTAAATAAGATAAGCAACTTACAGGGAAAGAAAGGTCAACATATCCAGCATAAATCCAGGATAATGAATAAAATATTATAACTTGCAATATACCTCATATTCCATTCATCAGGACTTGATTATTTTAATGAGTTTGTTCTCTGAAACTCCCTTAATTTCCACCTATTTTCTAATAAATGTTTGGGGATTTTATTTTTGGCATTTGCAGAGAATCTAGTTGTCAATATTCTGCAGTTGTAAGTTTTGAGCTAGCCAAGCTGATAAGCAAACATTAGTCTTTTTTACATAAAAAAACAATGAGTAATTTTTAAACAATTTTATTCAATGTCATTGTTTCGAACAGTAAGGCGCTTGGTGCTCAGCTTAGTGACTATTCACGAAAAGAACACTATTCCACCACAGCTGTTCAAGTGCCTTTAAAGCACAGGTTAAATAAGAAATCAGTCATGTGACCTTGTTGCTAATCTTACTCATGCCATAAACAGTGCCGGCAGCCTCTAGAGAATGCAGAAAGCAAGTAAAACTCTCTAGTGTTTCATCTGTAGAGACAAAACCAAGATCAACAATCTCAAAGCTGCATATAAAATCACATTCATATTGAACATTTAAGTTTAAATGTAATGCTCTAATGACACACTGCTAAATGGTACAACCATTTTATGTTTATGTTTCACTCAATAAACTACCATATTTTGACATTTAATTTGAAGGACAAGCAGGCTAAATGTTATCGTTGCCAGCCAAGTGAAAGTGATTGATTGTTATTTTTAATTTGTATTTGAGCGTGTTTTGTGGATTTAATAAGTGTAAAACAATCAAGTGAGGACATTTAAAGGCTTGTCTTGTCTTAAAATGATGCACGGCTCATTGAGGTTTCGTCCACACTTGGCATGTTACAAACCTGGAAAAACCCGTTCAGAGTATGTTATCTTCGGTCAATGCTCTTTCTCTTCATGAGAATATGGCAAAGGGTTTTCTCCGTACTTCTGATCAGCAGGTAGACAAATATCTGTTTACATTTAGTTATGCCAATATAATTAAAATTGGATTAGAACACACACCCAATTTTGGGGTCAGAAGATTTCTGAAGGATCATGTTACACTGAAGACTGAAAATTCAATATTATACTGTATTTCTGATCAAACAAATGCAGCCTTAGGAAGCATAATATCATTTTTATCAAATCCAAACATTTGACCAGTATAGTGTATGTTTATATTGCAATAGTGTTTAGATTTATACAGTATTTATTGAGAAATATTTATACATTATATTATAAATAAAAAAGCAACCAGTCCCTGAAGTCTTCTCAATAGGTGGATGCATTCATGGAAACTGCATTATGGGACGACGTGATGAAGTCATTAAGAAGCTTACAGACGTTGGGGCAGATTAGACTTCGCTCTTCTAATCCAGCAGATTATCACTGCACACAACTCTACTGACCAGTAGGGCTTTACATTTCAACACAATTCTCATGCATTGATCATTTTCTGCATTCTTCACTGCAAAACATTTCAGCGAGGACCCTTTTACAAAATCTGCAGGAAATGGACTGACCACGGATGGGATTTATGTCATGTGGCAATGCATTTCCAGTATAATTCTAATGTCCATGTGGACACCGTGCTTTAGATAATACTACACGCTGTCACTAATGGATACAGGTGCTCATCGGTTTGGCAGTTGAGCAGCAGCGACATCAATTTCTACAAACCTGGTGTGTGGTGTGTTGGAAGACATTCAGCACTTTTAAGAAGAGATAATGGTATCCTTAGCACCGTGTGGGGACATGGAACCGGGAGCTGAAGAAGCAGAGGAGACAACGTTGGCGTCTGAGATGTTTGTAAAAACAGTTAGTGACAAACAGGAGGTGAAGAGTGAAGAAGCTATTTTGCAGCCTTGGCAGGTGTTTGAAGAACCAATCGTGGAGCTGGAAAGAATGAATATCGCAGGAAAAGATGGCGGGAAGAAAGCAGTAGAAGATGACGAGGATGAAGAAGGAAGTGAGATGAAAGATAAAATGGATAATAAAGTGGCAGAAGAGATGAAGTGTGCTGAAAACTTAAGCAACATGCCAACAGATGCTAATGACTCAAACAGCAACCCAACCAATGAGACCAGCTCCTTAAATTCTCACACTAGCCCACCTGAGACCAACAAATCAGACACAGAGGACAGGAGAAAACTGACAAAGACTCCCAGCTTTGGGAAAACAGTTCGTTTCATGGAAACTGAAGCAGTGGAAGAAAGAGACAGCTCAGTGCACACTCTTTTTCCAGACTTTGAGATAGAAGATTGGACCACCACCAGCTTTGAGGAGCTGTTTCTGGCAGATCACTGGAAGGACATTACAGGTAAGATGTCCACAACGACATATTTGTTTAGTCTGAGTACAAAATGATTTGTACAGTGATGCCATACAACCCTGCCATATTAGAAACATTCTGGGTTCAAAAAGGATCTTTTCAGTGAACATTTCTGTGCAGTCACATTTAGTGTTGTTTGGCAAAATTCACACGATTGGGAATTTCATATGAAGACAAAATATTTCCTAATGCAGATATTGCAAAGGGTTAACAATGGTCACAGGGATCCACCATGATAACCAACATAAAGCTGCTAGGTCTGAAAGTAACTTCTGTGGGGCTATATGTGCTTCGTAAATCGCTACACTACATTAACAATAAACAATGGAGCTTTTTGGTCACAAAATCTTGCAAAAGTGACCTCATATTCAGTGTGAAGAACATTTTAATAATCTGAAGAACCTTGTTCTACTATAAATATTTTGTTTATTCCATGGAAAGGTTCCATGTATGTTTAAACTTTTTTTTTAAGAGAGGATATTTTACCAAGTATTTATAGTTACCAGCATGTTGTGTTTTGGATGTTGGTCTACACAGCATGTTATGCTGATGTCCCCAAAAACTTCTTAAAGGAATATTTCTCTCAAAAATTATGTTTCTATCATAACTTATTCACGTTTCAGTGTTTTTCACCCAAACAATTAAAGTCAATAAAGTTCTATGTTGTTTTTTGACCCAATAGATTTTCATTCCTTGGAAAAAGTAGTTGAAACATTCTTTAAAATATTTTCTTTTGTGTTTCACATAAGCAAGAATGTCATATAGTTTTGGAATGACATGAGGGTGAGCAAATGATGACAACATTTTAATTTTGGGGGAACAATCCCTTTAACTTGCTTAACTAGAAATACCTCCTTGGTCAACCAGCTTCACTAACATATTCAGTGGCGTAGCAAGTCAGCCCCAGGCCCATATGCAAATTGCGATTTGCAATTGTACACCCCCCCTTGGCTCCAACTTGGTTAACTTGTTGATTTTTCTGACGTAAATAACGTGACGTGACTATTTACAAGCTGATTTGATTACGGTATAAATGCTTAGAAATAATATTTAACGTTTTCAAGTCCATTCATTGCACGCAACTTGACGCAAGCCACCCAATAATCGCAACAAGCTTTTTGCTTTTTCATTATGACATAAAGTATCATCCTTCTGTAAATATTAAGATCAGACAGTGATAAGATGTCGGACAAGGGCTGGGCCCGTGCAGGGCTCTATATTCGTTCCCTTTCAATTAAACGTTCCCCTCGGCTCATCAGGCCCCTAATCTGCCCGGGCCCATATGCACCTGCATACCCTGCATACCGAGACGCTACGCCACTGCTAACACCACATGCCCAAGTTTGACACTATTGCTTTAAGGTCTTGTTGATCTCTTTCCCCTCCCCTTGTTTTTCTTCCACTACCCCAACTGCCTATAGATGACCGTCTGCTAAGGAAGAAGGTGTTACAGACCAGTCCTGAGAATGTCCTGACCCCGGCTTGGGGTCAAGAGGTCACACTGAAAATGCAAGGTGTGCTGGAGGATAGGACCGTGGTGGAGAAAGACTGCAAGCTGGTCTTCATTATCGGAGAGGGAGATGTCAACCAGGTGAGACACATAGACAGGCAGAGGAGGGGCAGCCGCACACACACACACACAAGCCTTGGAACACCTGCCTGCATCTTGCCTATCACCTCACACCTGCTGCCTGCTGAGTTTTCCATAGGGATTAAACCTGTGTTTTCACATGTTGAGTTCTGTATGTGTTTACCCAAGGCTGGGAAAAAGTCACCTCCTTACTGATTCACTTTTCGGTGAAAAGTTAGTAAGGTCAATCTTGTTTGCCAACTTGTTTAGACACTTGAGACTGCATTAAAGCCTTAAAAGTCTGCAAATAAGCACTACTTCCTTTAAGTTTAAGTTATGAAGGTGGAGACTAAATCAATGTATGTAGTCAAATCTATATGTGTTACCTGAAGTTTAAAATGGGACTGTTTTGCATGCATAGGCCCTGGAAGAGTGCACCATTTCAATGACTCAAGGGAGATCGCGTTACTGCTTGCAGATTCACAATACACCTACGGACACCTGGGAAGGTGAGAGGAAAATTTACCTGTATTATTTGTCCAATAACATACACGCTGGCTGAGTTTTGGGCTTAAATGCAAGCAGGTTTGGTGAATTTAGGTTCTTTCATGTTCTGTTAGAAGTTAGAAATCCAAGAAGGAAGTAAGGGACACTGCTGAACAGATCTCTTTTGACATTAGTTTGAAAAAGTCAAGTGGCTTCTATCCTCACAGGGTGGGACAGAGTCCTTTTATACCTGTTGCTCTCAAGGCAAATGGCCTGTCCCTAGTAGCTTGTTTAATGAACCGTGAACAGGAGCAGATGGCCTTCCCAAAATACCATTCAGGAACTCCTCCCCTCCCCTATCCTCCTAATTCTATAACTAAAGACAATAATTTTGTTTAACCACTTGCTTCACTCATGTATTTACACCATGAAGGTGCAAACTCATTAAAATGTAAGATCAGTACTTACATTGTTGATGTGTATCTTTTCAGAAGCAAAAAGACAAAAATAGTGTTGTCTGAATCAGCACATTCTCTGGAATGTGTGACATATATCAGATGATGGCAAAACCGACTTATTATCAGGCAACTCCCATGCATGCACATGGTGATATACAGATAAATAAGTACTGCTGTACATAATGCTCTCTCTCTCTCTATATATATATATATATAAATATACAGTATATAAGATTTTTTTATATATTTTTGATAGAAGTCCCGTGTGCTCATTAAGGCTGTATTTATTTTCTTATGAAATATTGTCAAAATGTAATTTTCAGCAACCATTACTCAGTCTCCAGTGGCACATGATCCTTCAGAAATCATTCTAATATGCTGATTTGGTGCTCAAGAAAGAAACACTCCTTATTACCAATGCTTTTTTTAATTAATTGTTGGATATAACGTTCAAAAGAACAGCATTTCATCATTTGAAATAGATAATACTTTTTACCAATTAAAGGGAAACTTGCTAATTAAAAATGTTAATTCATTTAATAAATAAATAAATAAATAATACATAAAAGAATGTAGTATATTGGAAATAATATTCATATGTATATATACACATTTATACTGTGTATTAAATATTTTGGTAACACTTTACTTAAAACCTTTATATATAATGCATTATAAAATAAGTTTTAATGCATTAATTATGCCTTGTAATGCACCTTATAATGCATTGTACAATCTTATAATTGTAACCACGGTTAATACATTATAACACTGTATCAATTCATTGTTACACTAAACATTCTAAATTCGTTATAAATATTTTTTATACAATATATGATGTATAGTATCTCACAGAAGTGAGTACACCCCTCACATTTTTGTAAATATTTTATTATACCTTTTCATGTGACAACACTGAAGAAATTACACTTTGCTACAATGTAAAGTAGTGAGTTTACAGCTTGCATAACAGTGTAAATTTGCTGTCCCCTCAAAATAACTCAACACACAGCCATTAATGTCTAAACCGCTGGCCACAAAAGTGAGTACACCCCTAAGTGAAAATGTCCAAATTGGGCCCAATTAGCCATTTTCTCTCCCTGGTGTCATATGACTCATAAGTGTTACAAGGTCGCAGGTGTGAATGGGGAGCAGGTGTGTTAAATTTGGTGTTATCGCTCTCACTCTCTCCTACTGGTCACTGGAAGTTCAACGTGGCACCTAATGGCAAAGAACTCTCTAAGGATCTGAAAAAAACAAATTGTTGCTCTACATAAAGATGGTGTAGGCTATAAGAAGATTGCCAAGACCCAGAAACTGAGCTGCAGCACGGTGGCCAAGACTGTACAGTGGTTTAACAGGACAGGTTCCACTCAGAACAGGCCTCGCCATGGTCGACCAAAGAAGTTGAGTGCACGTGCTCAGCGTCATATCCAGAGGTTGTGTTTGGGAAATAGATCTATGAGTGCTGTCAGCATTGCTGCAGAGGTTGAAGGGGTGGGGGGTCAGCCTATCAGTGCTCAGACCATATGCTGCAGACTGCATCAAATTGGTCTGCATGGCTGTCGTCCCAGAAGGAAGCCTCTTCTAAAAATCATGCACAAGAAAGCCCACAAACAGTTTCCTGAAGACAATCAGACTAAAGGCCCATACACACCGGGACGAATTTCGCGCGCGTTATTCGCCGACGTTTAACGCCTCATGACTAAACAAAGGGCGCCAATGTGAGTGTGCACACCGACACGAAAACGCCACGCCAGAAAACCGTCATTTTTTTAAACACCTCGGTTCTTTTTTGGTTTGACGCGCCGCGTCAAAAACTATCCGACCAATGAGATTGGCGCTTTTGCTCACGTGTCTGGAGCTGCTGAAGTTACAGTAAAACACAACCTGGGGGCGCTCAAACACAAAACAGTCTTGCTGAGCACTAGGGTTGTGACCGTGAAGAAATTTTCCCCATTACACACGATGGGGAGTTACATTACATTACAATACCCTGTAAGCACCGTGCGTGTTTTACTTTGACTTTAATATCAGCGGCAATTCTGCATCAAGGACTGTGTTTGAATAAAATAAAAATCAGCAAATAAATTCTCATTACAATACCCTGTAAGCGCCGTCGTGTTTTACTTTGACTTTAATATCAGCGGCAATTCTCGTCCAAGGACTGTGTTTGAATAAAATAAAATCAGCAAATAAATTCTCATTACAATAGCCTGTAAGCGCATGCGTGTTTTACTTTGACTTTAATATCAGCTGCAATTCTGCGTCAAGGACTGTTTGAATAAAATAAAATCAGCAAATAAATTCTCATTACAATAGCCTGTAAGCGCGTCGTGTTTTACTTTGACTTTAATATCAGCTGCAATTCTGCGTCAAGGACTGTTTGAATAAAATAAAAATCAGCAAATAAATTCTCATTACAATAGCCTGTAAGCGCCGTGCGTGTTTTACTTTGACTTTAATATCAGCGGCAATTCTGCGTCAAGGACTGTGTTTGAATAAAATAAAAATCAGCAAATAAATTCTCATTACAATAGCCTGTAAGCGCCGTGCGTGTTTTACTTTGACTTTAATATCAGCGGCAATTCTGCGTCAAGGACTGTGTTTGAATAAAATAAAAATCAGCAAATAAATTCTCATTAATAGCCTGTAAGCGCCTGCGTGTTTTACTTTGACTTTAATATCAGCAGCAATTCTCGTCAAGGACTGTTTGAATAAAATAAAAATCAGCAAATAAATTCTGAAATAAATGAGAAACGAATGTTTTTTTTAAACATCACTTAGAGCAGGGATGCCCAATAGATCGATCACGAAGACAATGCTGGAAGATCACGCTTTAGGTCAGTGTTTCTCAACCAGGGGGCGAGAGATAAAACTACAATATAATATATTCACTAATATTATGACTGTATGTTAAGTCATGTAAAAATATATAGCCTATAAATAAATAACAGTACCACCTCTCTACATATTCTGTGTTTCGAGCAGCACATATTTCTCATCGTGTGTAATACAGACTGAACGTTGCTCAAAAACGCTGTATATATATCATATGATACGCAAACTACATCTCTCAGTTGGATAAAAGAAGCCAGTGTCACAATAGTACACACAAGCGTTGATGGGCGACTATTGTAATCAAGGAAAATATGATTACAGTGACATACAGGATCGTGCATTAGGCGCGCGTTATGTCCGTTATGATGCGCAAACGAACTATATGTGCGCTCGGCTCACTCATATTTCTGCTTGAACAGATAGTTAGGCTAACAAATAAAAGTGTAGTCTGCATAAAATTTTATTTATTTTATTCGTCTTGTATTTATTGACAGAAAAATTTAAATAACATTTTGCTGCCAACACGAAATAAAGTGTCACAGAGAGAAAAAGTTATATAAAAATTGTAATCCTTATTTTTATTCGTTTTGTCAGGATATAATTCGTTTATGCTAACATTCAGCCTACAACACAATAGGAAAAAATGTAGGTTTAGCCTAATATATATTTATATAGTACAAGTCCTGTCAAAATACGAAATTAATTTAACATCTTGCTGTTAACACAGTGAAAACTGCAGCAGAGAAAAATAAATAAATTTGACAGTCTGTCATTTAAAATGATAGAATAAGCATAATACAAAAAAAGGAAAGATAGTTGAACGTCCTTCAATGACATCGCATTCACACTCCATCTTTATTCTGATCTGTCACTCATCACAACCTGCCAGTTTTGTTTGAGAGCTGTATATTATATCTGCATCTTTGCACATGCTTTGCTCAGCCCCATAAATAAAACGAAGCACTGGTTCGTGCTGCAGCGCGCGCATAACGGTCCGAGTGCAGGCTGTACCGGTGCTCGATAATAATAAAGCGCAGATATACTGTTCTGAAAGGACGTCGGGAACGGGATATTGTTAGACCGCCCGCTCCCGTTCAAATTGCACCAGAGTTACCGACCGTTACCGCGTTATATTCAGGAAATTAATCCAGCGAAATCTGGTTATCAATTATAACCCCAAACACAATGTTTGATTTAAAATACAGGTAAAATTAATACTGTGATGCACGGCTCTCGCTCGCTCGGTGCACTGCTTTGAGCAGCAGTGTCCTCTAACTGAACTAAATTATTTTTATTACTATTAAAAAAAATCTAAACTACGGTGAGATCTACACTGCCGGGAAGAAATAAGAAGACAAAGAAAATGCAAGGCAAGATGAATGTAGAGCTGCTGGTCTCCTTGGTGTCTGAACACAAATAACTTTATGACAAATTTGTATGATTTGGACAAGCGCCTAAATACTTGCTCTCTTCTTCTGAGTGACAAGCGAGTGTCAGAAGCGTAGTTCAGCACCACCTTGTGTACCGGGTATTTCTGTTTTACATTAAGCGCCATCTAATGTCAGGGAATGAATTTGCATGTTCACTCGGCTCATCGTCAGCGAAAATCGCTTGAGTGTGAACACAACAAACGCGTTGAAAAACGCTGGCGAATAACGTGCGCCGATATTCGTCCCGGTGTGTACGGGCCTTAAGGACATGGATTACTGGAACCATGTCCTGAGGTCTGATGAGACCAAGATAAACTTATTTGGTTCAGATGGCGTCAAGCAAGTGTGGCGGCAACCAGGTGAGGAGTACAAAAACAAGTGTGTCTTGCCTACAGTCAAGCATGGTGGTGGGAGTGTCATGGTCTGGGGCTACATGAGTGCTACCGGCACTGGGGAGCTACAGTTCATTGAGGGAACCATGAATGCCAACATGTACTTTGACATACTGAAGCAGAGCATGATCCCCTCCCTGTAGAGACTGGGCCACAGGGCAGTATTCCAAGATGGTAACGACCCCCAAACACATCTCCAAAATGACCACTGCCTTGCTAAAGTGTAATCTCTGGGGCATCCTCAAATGGAAGGTGGAGGAGCGCAAGGTCTCTAACACCCACCAGCTCCGTGATGTCATCATGAAGGAGTGGAAGAGGACTCCAGTGGTAACTTGTGAAGCTCTGGTGAACTCCATGCCCAAGAGGGTTAAATCAGTGCAGGAAAAAAATGGTGGCCACACAATATATGGACACATTGGGCCCAATTGTGACATTTTCACTTAGGGGTGTACTTACATTTGTGGCCAGCGGTTTAGACATTAATGGCTGTGTTTTGAGTTATTCTGAGGGGACAGCAAATTTATACTCTTATACAAGCTGTACACTCACTACTTTACATTGTAGCAAAGTGTAATTTCTTCAGTGTTGTCACATTAAAATATATAATAAAATATTTACAAAACTGTGAGGGGTGTACTCACTTCTGTGAGATACTGTATGACAATGCACATTATGAATAATTATATGCCTTATACCTTTTAATAACGCTTTATAATGCATTATACACAAAGGCTTTAAGTAAAGTGTTACCAATATGTTATGCTGTTTTATTTCATGGATTTTAAAACACTTTAAATAGGCTAGTACTGATATAAATAGCTATTTCATTTTCAATGCTTTTATATTCACATGTTCACCAAGTAAACCCATGCATATAGATAAGCAGTAATCGGTCATGTGTTTTTGAGAAGACGTTCCAGAGTTTGTGATTTTCCATCGTGATTCAACTTAAAATCAATTGCACTGGTAACCATGTGCTCTTCCCAGTTCAAAGTGCCTTTAGTCCATTGCAATGTGACTTCTGTGAATCCGTCTTCAGATTTCTTATTAGTTCAGTCGATATGCAGCTGCATTCAGTTGCAGATCCCTGCCTGGGATTTAGAGGGTATTTTAGGCATGAATTTACTTATTACAGATTTACCCGTAAGCACAGAATGACCAGAGATTACTCAGAGATCCTGCCGGAATGTGAGTCGGGTCATGTTGTTCTCTTATCATGATTGTTGTCTTGAGCTTTGGTCTGTTTGTATGCTATCAACACAAGCGCACATATGTGTATATATATGCATGTGTGTGTGTGTGCAGCGAGGGCTCAGGAGTGATCGTTAGCTTTGGCTTGTAGCAGTGCAGATACATGGGCTAAAGGGACATGCTCCTGTGTGATTCTCTCTCTTTGGCCCTGTTATGAGTGGCGTCCGCTGGGAGCTGGCAGTCGTGAGAGGCAGACTGATCCGCAGTTAATGGTTGTTTTGATGCTACTGATAAGGACTGTGAGCGGCAAACTTAAATTTAGCCCTGGCCCTAAGGTAGACCTCACAGACTTCTTGCCAGCAGTTAAAAGGAAGACAGCAAAGCCACTGTGACAACATCTCGTCCCATGGCACTGAACAGGTACAAGGCACACACACATACGCATACACACACACTTAAACACTCGCATTGCCTCCCTAAAAAGCAGCTGTGTTTAGCCGAGGTGCTAAAAGCAAAACCAATACGTATGTTTCAGCTTCACAATACACTCCTACTAATATAAACAGCCCTGTTAGATTTTCAAGAACTGAGCCTGATAAAGGCTCCTTTTACAAGGAACTCAAAAACAACATGTTTTCCTTATTTGACAACTGTGACGGCTTGTCAAAGTGGCAGTACAGCAGATGGAGGGGGTGGAAAGCGGTTGAGAGGAAGCTACTGATGGAAGAAGGGAGGGAGGATGATAGAAAAAAGGAAGAGTTAAAAGGAGCCAGAGAGAAAATCTCATTTAGTTTCTCTCCAGTGGCTGTGGCATGTATTGACTGAGCCCTGTCGGTAGCCTGATACAGACAGCGCTGTCTCCACCAAGAGCACTTCACAGCTTTTAGTTGGAGCCGACTGCAGACAGACTGATTCAGCTGACTGTGATTGGAGTCACAGTGTTGAGTGGGTGATAGTTTTTATCTTTTCGTCTCTAATGCATGCATCAGTGGCTTATTAGTTATGGAACAGCAGGTGACTTTTTTGTTAATAGAGGTAGATCAAGGTTAAAATCACATCCATCTCAAAGAAGATCAAAATGCTGCAGGTAGTTTCCAAGTGTGAGAAGAGATCAGACAGACCCTGGCTGGTGGGCATACAAATAAAATGTATCTGTGAAACAATATGTCAATATTAAGATCAACAATGTTACACACAAAAACAGTGTTGTTATTGTTAATTACAAATAAAAAATATTACAAATTATGTTCAGTAATCGAACTAGATTAAATTAAATAAATACATTTAAATTAAACCTAACTTAACTTAAACTTAACTTAAAGTAAACAAAAGGTAGAAATGCTGCCTTGGCAACTAACTGATACACACACACAAACACACACACACACACACACACACACAGACACACACACACACACACACACACACACACACACACACAAGTAATACTACAATAACACTGACATTACAGTGTCATAAGCAGGGATATTATTTAAATTAGGGTTAGGTTTTTTGTGGCAGCACTAAAAAGATTGACTGATTCATTGATTTAATATGTATTTATGAAACATTTGTTTATAAAATATTGATTTATTCATTTTTTTATTTTATGTATTCATTACATGTTTAGTTTTCTTACAAAATGTTTTGGCATGTATTTATTTATTTTAGCAAGCTGTATAGTAAATTCATTAAAAAAAATGTTTACTGGAAAATGGCATATGATGCAAAACATTGCTGATGTTTACTGACACTCTTACTTATGCTTTCAAGACAATCACAAGTCATTTTTGCAACATTGGCCCAAAAAGGCAAGTGACGGTTCTGTCAACTGGCCCGAAAATCATCCGGTTCTCCATTCTTTTTCATGAACCCTGGTGTGATTAGTCTGTATGATAATATAGCTTCAGTATGGGCCAACGGTAAGCTAAATAATACCATGCTGACCTTTAAATTCCTGTTTATTGTTTTATACAGGAAAAAGTGTTGCCAATCTGGAGCAGATAGTAGAGAAGATTATATGTTTACCCCTTACAGCTAAGAAAAAGTTTTGCTTGTGTTTGTTGAAAACCCCACCAATCACATTTAGTTCGTTTTGACTCATCGCCACCATTTTATTTATGTTTGGCATTTGCATAGAATATGCCAAAGACATCGATGGTACAGAAATCTCAGACAGGTTTTAAAATGCTCCTAATGTAAATGACACCCATTTTGCTGGAAAACACTATAGTAGATCACAGCTCACCCACTCATCCTCCGTCACACAAACACACACTGTTGCATTCTCACTGACACACACTAAAAACACACATTGATAGACAAACACGCTCCTCATTGTGAACCCCGCGCTCCTCTTTTCTATCCCACAAGATTTTATCTGTATACTTGCCGGAATCCAACACCCCCGACAGATAAACATGCTGGACAAGAGCAAATAACAAATTAGTGTGTGAGCCGAGTACAAAAGTTCTCAAGCCAAACAGCGCGTTGTGCGTTTGTTATGGCAGAAACATGATGCTGTCTTTTCCAGCATGTGCAGAGACAAGGACCGAATCCCTGTTGGTCTTGGCAGAGAGACGCAATGAGCCGTGCAAGAGAGGAGAGTGTATATTTACTCGGAGATCGAGACATATCGTAAAATGTAATGAACAAACCCCAGATGGCCTCGGATGAACTGGAGTGGATCTCTAACTAGAATATCAAGCTGAAATTGTCCCATAAAACTGGTTGTATTCATCTTAAAAGCAAAACCCAGTCCCTAAATGACCCCTAACAAGGCCCAGTGCTCACTAATATGAAATCTAGTGAGCAAAGCAAATATGCAGCCATAGTTGATATCTTAGTTTCAACATAAGGCGAACCAAAGGTCACTGGACACCTTACCCATTATGGGTTTTTAAGCTGCAGTTAATCACATAATATGCTAAACAAATCCTACCCATATGTCATGGGGTGGTAAATCACGAGTTAGCTTGGAATTTACGGTAACTTGTGTGGCTCACTCATCTAGATTTGAAGCAATATTCTAGGTTCAATAACAGTTAAAGTGATACTCCACCTAAAAATGAAAATTCTCTCATCATGACGTGCCAGATGTATATGAATTTATTTCTTCAGGTGAACACAAATAGTTTTTTTTGAGAGATAATCCATCTCTGCATGTCTTTATAATGCAGTTGAATGGGTCCCTCAAAGTTGATGCTTCAAAAACTACGCGAAACAAGCATGACAGTAATCCATATGACCTAAAGCGGGGCTCACACTGTACGATTTTTAAAAGTCCTTTAGGATTGTATTGTCAGATTGTACGAACATGATGATCTTGTCACACTATGGGATCTCAGTTATCATTAATGTCAGACTGTACGACAGTCAAGACAAGTTAAAAACGGGGGCGCGCAAGAAAAATTGTCCGGAGTTTTACATTATGAACCCATATACGTCCAGTGACTGCGAATACACTGATTACACGCAGAACCGATCTGTTGGCTATCATGAAAAGTATATGAACGGCAGCAATACCAGTGTATATAAGAAGAATAGTGTATGCAGCTCTACACACCCACATGAAAACAGCAGCGCAACCAGTGTTTATATAGAAAAGGCAACATATCAGATGAATTCCGTGAACGCAGGATGGGATTTTATGACTGATAGAATAATTATCTAGCATTAATTCTGCTCATAGCTTGTCTTGAAAAACGTTGATAAATCATTGTCTTCTCAAATGATAGGCATGTGTGTGAAAAATACTAATACTTTAAGCTATAATTCATCACTTCTGGACAACTGTTATATGTGCACTGACATAAACAGCATTTTGTGTACACTGTGGTCATCTGTGCTTACGCACCACTTCTTGTGCAAGTTTAACAACACGCTTAAATTTTAAAAACTAATTTTAGCGTAAGACTTCTCTTGTGATGCACGAAGAATGTAAGTGTTTTTATAAAATAATAAGGTTCAAATTTATGTTTTTAAATTCTAAAAATATTCCTCATTATTTTCATTGTAAGTGTCTCATTGGCTGGATTTCAATTACAGAGTTGCGCAAAACTTTTGCAATATTTTATAAATGCCGATAAAACCTATTGCAAATTGAAGGTGTTTCCATTAACTGATGTCATGTGACTAAAACGTCTTTTGTTTTCTTGCGATAAGTCATGGTGATGGATGTTGGTAGGTTAACAAATATTGCAGCTATAATTTTTTATTGAAGGAGATGCATGCATGTATTTTTAGTGAAGCAGCGCAGAGAGTCGCTTCTGGGACGCTTCTGAAATGTGACCGTGTCGGAGCTGTAATGCACTGCAGACTTGTGCAGTCTAAACAAGGGGTTATCCCAGCCATGTATAAACTGTTTCTTGGATGTTATAGTACTGTACATTAAATAATGATCATGTGACTTATGTACGCCAGGTGACCTGTAAATGCGGAAAAAATTATATTGGAGTTTTTTCGAAATTAACGCATTTCCATAAGGCGTATTTTCAATTTCAATATGCGCAATCTGAAGGATCATGGAAACGCAGCTACTGTAACCTTTATATTTGCTTGTTTTGTGGTAATCAACATCATAGCACAAATTATGCTGTCGATTGAGCTTAAAGGGATAGTACACCCAAAAATGTTATTCTGTCATGATTTACTCACCTTCAAGTTGCTCAAACCCTGTGGAAGTCAATGGCTACCATCAACTGTTTGGTTACCTACATTCTCTATTTTGTGTTCAACAGAAGAAAGAAACTCATACAGGGTTGGAAAAACTTTAGGGTGAGTGAATAATGACAATTTTCATTTTTGGCTGAACTATCCCTTTAACTTGTATTGAACCTAAAAAAAACATTCTAAAGCTGATTGTTTAATACAGACAGTTTATTGTTCTCTTTCATAGGTAACTCAACACTGCGTAGCTTACGCATCGGGAACGGCCACTGCGTGACCGAGTCTGAAACCCATATAGAATCACGCCAATTCATTGGCTGATGGCGCGACGCTGTCTCTGACGCAATGACGTCGTCAGGTCATACTGGCGAACATTGAGCACCTCCGCGGCTCCTCGTGAGATCGCAGCCTCTCGTAGAGCCGCGAGCTGGGGTTCGGATGCCGAGCTCGAGTAGATGGAGAGTGAGCAGACAGGCCTCGCCTTTTCTCTCCCTCCCTCTCCTGAGCGCGCACGTGCGAATTCGCCGGTCGAATTTTTGCATGATTTTCTGTTTCCTAGCCCGAAGGCACGTGATTTAGTTTCCTTCAGGCTAGATGATGTTCTGCACACGGCAGCCTCCGACGGATTTCGGGCCTGCTTTAGCAGATGCGCTCCCGCCTAGCGGCCAGGAGGCACGGCCTTCAGCGGCCTACTCTGAGCTCGTGGGCGTGCTCGCGCGCCACCAAAAGCTCACGCTGGATTGGCCCGACCCGAAGCTTGACGAAGCGTTTCCTCATTGGTGCGCATTCCAAGCTTGAAAGGAGGAAGCTGCCATTTTTCAGCGATCTGCATCGAGAGATCTCCAGTTCCTGGAAGCAGCCATTTTCCTCCCGCCTCACTAATGCGGCGGCCACTGACTTCACCAACCTTGTGGGATCTGTGGAGCAGGGTTACACCGCCATGCCGGTGATTGAGGATAATTTGGCCTCACATCTTTCACCCTCTTTGGCTCCTTCTTGGAAGTCCCGCCTCCTCCTTCCTTCCAAGCCGTGTAGGACCACTTCCGCCCTTATCGGGAAGTCCTACATCGCGGCCGGTCAGGCAGGTATGGCCCTTCACACAATGGCCATCCTTCAGGCCTACTGACTTGGCTCTGAAAGCCACCAAGCACACCGCACGTGCCGTGTGGCGCTCTATGGCGGCTTCGGTGGCCGCAGAACGCCATCTGTGGCTCAACCTGACCGAGATTCGTGAGAAGGAAAAGGTGTTTTTCCTCACAATCTGGGTTATTCGGGGAGGCTGTTAGCTCTGTAGTGGATAAGTTCCGCTCAGCCAAACTCAGTCGGCTGCTCTCAAGCAATTCATGCCGAGGAGAGCAAGGGACTTTTCAACTCCCTCCTCCTCTGTGTCTAGGGAGCACCCGCTCCCCAGAAGGGAGCCCCCTAGCGGCGGAGCCCAGGCCACGCGCCCTTCCCCCACTATGGTTTGGGGAGCCCGTGGCCGGTCTTCTTCCCGCCAACAACCACACAAGCGGGTTAACCTAAAGTGGCCCAACAAGCCTGCCGCTTTGGCTTATCCGGGTTGTTCCTGACCTCCGGGTCGGAATGAGGAGAGACGTTTCACCATTACTGGGCGAGGCCAGACCGCGAAAGCGTTTCTGCCTGCCCCGAACGCGCTCTCCTCACTTAAATCTGTCACAGCCACCCTTCGAGGCTTGGTGTGCAGATCCAGTTCACCCTCATTTTTACTCGGGCTGGCAGTTGGGGGACGCGTTCGTCTTTCCCCCTTTGCAGCTCGTCCATTCGCCGCCGGCGAACTGCATGTTAGGAGACACAGCTGTTTCTCTCCTGCAGTGTACGGAACCCATGCCGGCCACCCGTCAGCCCAGCACTTCTCTCTCCATCATCCCGAGCAAGGACGCCGAGGGCTCTCCTTCACGGTGAAGGGTGCCGCTGCTTCCAGGCCTTCTCGACACCCCATCTCAGGTATGTCTTCCCTTACACGACACTCTGATTCCTCTGTCGCACTTCCTTCACGAATGGGAGCGTCTACCCGGGGTATCGCTGTGGGTTCTCCGCACAATTCGAACCGGTTACACTCTTCAGTTTGGAAAAAATCCCCCCCCCGTTTCAACGGGGTTCACCTGACAGTAGTAAACAGCGCCTCCAAGACTTCTGTTCTACAACAGGAACTTTCCTCCCTCCTGCAGAAAGGAGCAATAGAGGAAGTACCGCAGTCGGAAGTCGAACGAGGTTTCTTCAGCCGCTACTTCCTCGTTCCAAAGAGGGACGGCGGCTTGAGGCCTATTCTGGATCTACGGCGTTTGAATCTTTCCCTCTACAAAGGGAAGTTCGAGATGCTGACGATGAGAACCATCATGTCTCAGGTCCAGGAGGGAGACTGGTTTGTCACCATCGACCTGAAGGATGCGTATTTTCACATCCAGGTCGTTCACAGACAGAGGAGATTCCTTCGGTTCGCCTTTGGAGGGAAGGCTTACCAATACAAGGTCCTGCCCTTCGGCCTGGCTTTGGCTCCGAGGACATTTACCAAATGCACTGTATCCCAGATCTGGGATCTGTTTGGCAAAGCGGAGGTGGACCTCTTTGCTTCTCAAGAGTCATCCCAGTGCCCGCTCTGGTTCTCCCTGAGTTTCCCGACGACTCTGGGCATAGATGCGTTCGCCCACCCATGGCCGAATGTCAGACTGTACGCGTTTCCGCCAATAAAGCTGATTCCGGCAGTACTATGCAGAGTGAAGGTGAGCGGTGCCCGTCTCCTTCTCATAGCCCCATTCTGGCCCTCCCAGACCTGGTTCTCGGAGCTAACTCCCCTCTTGTATCGGCCTCCTTGGGAGATTCCGATCAGGCGGGACTTACTGTCCCAGCTTCAGGGCAAGATCTGGCATCCTCAGCCGGAGCTCTGGAAGTTGTGGGTATGGCCCATACAGGGCCAAGGGCTGTGATTGATGGTTTGCCTGCCGAAGTTCAGTAAACCATAGCCAGTGCCAGAGCCCCCGCTACAAGGAAGCTGTACTCTTCCAAGTGGGGCGTCTTTGAATCCTGGTGTTTGACTCGTGCAACTGACCCAGTTAACTGCCCTGTTGGTCCAGTGCTGGAGTTTTTGCAAGAAAGGCTGACAGCGGGGGCGGCTGCTACCACCCTTAGGGTTTATGTAGCGGCCATTGCAGCTCGGAGAGAGCTGGATGAGATCCCCTTGGGGAGGCATCGGATGGTCTCCGCTTTCATGCGTGGGGCCAGACGCCTTAGGCCTGTTCGCCCCACGGCAGTTCCTTCTTGGGACTTGTCAGTCGTCCTCGAAGGACTAGTGATGGCCCCTTTGAGCCCTTAGAGTCAGCTTCGGATCGGATACTGACTCTTAAGGTTGTTCTTTGCTGGCGCTTACGCCACTGAAAAGAGTTGGAGATCTGCAGGCTTTCTCTGTCAGTGAGACGTATGGACTTTGCCCGGTCTAGTCAAAGTTACCCTGCGGCCTAGGCTGGGTTACATTCCCAAGGTCTTGTCCACGCGTCGTTCCGATCTCAGGTGGTCACGCTTCACTCTTTCCATCCCCTCCCTTTGCTTCAAGTGAGGATGAGAGACTCCACTTGCTCTACCCGGTCAGGGCATTGAAGCTGTATGGATCGCTCCAAGGTTTGGAGAAAATCTCCCAGTTATTGATCTGTTTTGGTGCTGGTCGCCGCGGGCTTGCCACGTCAAAGCAGAGGATTTCTCACTGGGTGAGAGATACCATTTCGCTGGCTTACGAGGCGCGGAACCTTCCTTCACCTCTTAGTCTTCGGGCGCATTCTACTAGGGGCGTAGCCTCCTCTCAAGCTCTTTTTAGAGAGGGTACCCCTGGAGGATATTTGTGTTGCGGCAGGATGGTCCTCTCCGCACACCTTTGTCAGGTTTTACAACCTTGACCTTGATACGGCTCCAGGTTCTCAGGTCCTGTCTGTTTGAACCGACCGTATGTTGTTGGTTCATTATTGGGCCAGATAGGCAGCATTTTCAGCTTAGCGTGTTTGGTATATTGTTCCCGATCGTAAGCTACGCAGTGTTGAGTTACCTATGAAAGAGAACGTCCTCGGGTTACTCACGTAACCCTTGTTCGCTCCTCCTCACGCTGCCGACAGGGTTCTTTTCGGCAGAGAAATCTGAGGAGTGGATGGCGCTGCTCGCCAGTATGACCTGACGACGTCATTGCGCCAGAGACGGCGTCGCGCGCCATCAGCCAATGAATTGGCGTGATTCTATATGGGTTTCAGAATCGGTCACGCAGTGGGCGTTCCCGATGCGTAAGCTACGCAGTGTCTCGTTCCCTATTCAGAGAACAAGGGATACGCGAGTAACCCGAGACGTTTGCTGTCAGAAATGTGTTGACTTTGACCTGAAGGAACCTTACAGATAAAGCCAAAATCACAGCATTTGTATTGATTCTCCTTGATTTTTCATTTAGCTGTTAGCATGTGCTAACTGATTGGATTTTATTCAACTCAGTCAACCATGAAATCCCTGACAAAGATGTAACATCATCATAATTCATGGTGAAGTTCTTGCACTCTCACAACTCTCACTCTGACATTCTCATGAAAGTCTTTGTTTACCCAAATTCATTCACTGGCAGAATTAAAGAAGCATCAACAGAGGTGCAAACAGATTGAGCCTTTAAGCAAATGTGGTGTGAGCTGTGTAGGTGTGTGAAATGATGAGACGTCTCTCCTCTCATCTGAATGTCAAATTGTGTGATGAGGATTTTGTGAGTGTACTCTATGTGCCATTGATAAAATCTTCCGCCTGCACTGACATATGACACATTCTCACACACATACACATGCGCACAATCGCACGCACTCGTACCAGCGCAGCCAAGTGATGAGTCTGTTCACAGCATGGCTTTTAAATCAACACGTACAGTTTTAGGTTCTGGTGACTGTTTGTGAGCCAAGTCTTGAGAAAGAGCAGAAGAAAGGAACTGGCAGTAGCTTCTATGTATCTCACTCAGAAAAAAATAATCAGCTATTTAAATGGACAGTCAAAAATCTGCAAGTACAAAACATCTGTTTTAGCACAACCACACTTGTACACAGAGCAAAAAGACACTATGGAAATACATCCAGTACATTGGCATACAAAGACAGTTTGGCTATTATAAATCATCTGTTTGTCAAGATCCTCACTCTTAAAAAAGAAAGCTTATTTCTTGGCAATTAAGGTTCAATGAAGAACCTTTAGCATCCATGAAACTTTTCTATTACACCAAATATTCTTTATAGTAGAGGAAAAAAAGTTGTTAAAAGTTGTTCATTTGTTGTAAAATGTTGTTCAAATTATTTTACTAACTATTCGGCTCTTTACAGTACCAAAGATTATTCTTCTATGGCCAAAAACAAAAACAATAATTGGAACCTTTATTTTTCAGAATGCATTCAAACTTGTGAATTTATCTCATACAATTGTCACTTTCACAACAAATGTATTTTATATCTTACAATTGCAATTTTTTGATTTTATGGATTTTAGTTTGCAGAGCATTAACTAATGTTAAGAGATGCATATTTGATTTAAAAATGTATTATTAATAGTTTAAATTAATATTAATGGGATAATTCACCCTCCGAAACCAACCAAATCAAACAAAAGAAGATATTTTCAAGAATGTTGTTAACTAAACAGTTAACGGTAGCCATTGACTTCCCCTAGCATGCACCAGACGTCTATGTAACGTCAGGTTGACGTTGGACATGACGTCGGACAGACATTGCATTTTGGTTGAAAATGAAAATCGGGTTGATGTGGCTACTGTCAACCATTTGTTTACATGCATTCTTCAAAATGTCTTCTTTTGTGTCTAACAGCTATAAGAAATATATACAAGTTTAGAACAACTTGAGAGTGAGTAATTGTTAACAATTTTCCTTTTGGGGAGAACTATCCCTTTAAGATTATTGACTGTTGTGAATGTATTGTTTATTGTTAATTAATGCTAGCGAACGTGCTTACCTAATTTTAACAAATTAAATCTTATTGTGAAGTTACCTTTGTGTCTTGCAATTGCAACTTTACATATCACAGTGACTATAAATGTAACAATTTGAATGTATTACTTATTTTACACTTTTATTCTTTTTAATAAAGCAATGTTTTATTTTTAACTCTAAGGTGGAACATACTCATCTGTGTATGTATGTGTATTAAGTGGTTCATAAATAAGCTATGGGAATGTGACACTATTTCACTAATGTATCAGAGTATGTGTGTGTGTGTGTGTGTGTGTGTGTCTCAGAGAGAACTTGAGAAGTCATGTGGATGCTTGACTCACTGTGAGTGACCAATCACTGCTGACGTGCAACCCAGGAGCTAAACTCTATTGTTATGAAGAGCTTTTTGTCATGAGAATACTGCCAGGAAGCCTATTGGCCCAACCTTAATTTGCAAATGTGTGTGTTTCTCTCTTAGCTTGACTAATTTGCATCAATTAGCTTCTACGGTCAGTAAGCAATGCTTCAGCCAATCAAGTTTTCCTGCATACGTGCCCTCCCCATATATCACAGAGAGACAACCACAAATATGAGATATGGCTAAAATGCATGCAAATATGAGAGGAAATGCTGTCACTCAGTGTCATGTGTAGTTTTGGGAACATTCCCACAGCAGGTTCACGACAAGAGCTATAGCAGTCATGTGATTTCAGAGATTAAGACTGTCAAACCTCTAGCTGGAAATGAAAATGATTCAGAGCCACTCCCAGCTGCATGCTGCAGAGTCAGGCCACACACGCACGCACGCACGCACGCACGCACGCACGCACGCACGCACGCAGACAGACAGACAGACACACACACACACACACACACACACACACACAGACGCACGTGCACACACACACAAACACAAAGTCAGAATTCAGGTAGAAATGTTCGTGCATGCCTGAAAACACCCAAAAAAAGTGAAATCAGTTTCATTGGAACTTGGGTGGTGGTCAGTGAAGCAATGCTATGGTCATTTACCTTCAAATGAATACGTTTTACTTACAGTAGTCTTTCCAACAAACATAATTTTTCAGCCAAAAAAGAAAAACCAAAATCCTTTTTCCAAAATCTTCAAAAATGGTGCAATCATAGAGCAGCACATTAATGTGTGTGAGCTGACTAGTTTACGACTAGGAGTACAGTCATGTCTGTTCATCTTACAAAGCCAGATTTCTGACTATCAGCATAAATTTGTTCTAGCTTGCAACTTATTCTGGTCTATAATTGGCCACCTAGACAGGAAAGTTCTGTCTTACTGACAAGAAACATGACCAATCACTGTTAGTTTAGTTTTAATATGCCAAGCAGAAAATGCTCAAACACTTCCACAGCAACATCTGTGTATGATAGTCTGCATTGAAAACAGAGAAGATTAGAAATTTGTGTGTACTTTGTAATCAGCATTACTGTCCAACCTAACGTAATATGTGCAAATTATTTTAGCATTAAAATGTTTGGGATGATTTATTTATTTATTCTTTTTTATGCTCACTTGGTTGCATTTATGTAATCAAAATGACAGTAAAATAGTAACATTTTGAAATATAATTACAATTTTAAATAACTATTTTCTATTTAAATATATGTTAAACTGTAATTTATTCTTTGATAGCAAAAAAAATTCTGCAGCCCTTATGCTAGTTTTCAGTGTCACATTGAAATAATTCTTCAGAAATAGTTTCAGAAATAGTTATTATTATCATCAATATTTAAAACAGTTGTGCTACGTAATATTTTTTTTGTGAATAAAGCTTATTTTTCAGGACTCTTTGATAAATACAAAAGAATAACATTCATTTGAAATAGAAATGAAAGAAAATAAAAAGCTTTATTCTCACCTTTGATTAGTTTAATGCATCCAAAAAATTAAACATATTGAACTTTTGAATGGTAGTGTAACTCAAAAGAGAAAATTCTGCACATGCACTTAACAGATAAATAAATAAATACAAATTCTAATAATAATAATTCAATTAATTTCTTCCTTCACCTTTCCTCTTTATTAGTTTTTGCACTAAACTAAAGTAAAATCTACTCGTCAAAGTAAATGGATAAATCTTCTCAGTTTATAAATCTGATGTCAAATCACTTGAAATAACCTATTTATTAGAAATATATACAAATATTTAACGGTCACATTTCAAACAGCACAATGATGTGTAAAGCTGAATAGAAGTTATCTGTGCGACAGCATGATGGCATACAGTAAAATAAATAAGACACAGAAGGTGGGACATTAAAATGAACTCCATCACAAAACAACTTGACAATGACTTCAGCAATAACAGTGTAAATAAAACTATCAAAACAGTAAAAACAACCTTGCTCACGATTCATGTTTGCTAATTTCTTGTGTATTAGTTTCAGAAAATTACACTGGTGCACTATTAACCCTTTGACAGGCAATCATTAAGTGCATGACTCGTGAAATCATGAAAATTCACTCCCCACCCAAATCTCCACATGTGTTCCCAAAAACGACAGTATGTTACACGTGAACTGGACAGCATGCACACACACAGACACAGACACCCACACGCAGATACAATCTCACTGCTGATAACAGAGACCTGTTCATTCCTCATATAGTGTGCTGACACACATCATAGTAAAACCTCAGTCTCAAAAAGAAACTCGGAATGTTTGGCAGCAGTTTGACAGCAAACGTTCTGCATAACATACTTTTTTATTCTTCGCGAGACTAAATATTTGGTTAGAGTGATCTTGAGCAGTTTGCCTTCTGTTTGACCTGTGCATGTGCAGCCCTTAATGCTCCTTCTGCCTTCAGTTTATTTGCTTGTACTTGACTTGTTCCTGGTAACCTCGGCATTATCATCCACATCAACTCAGCATTCACAGGAACTTAACAGAAATATTTTGTATAGTTAGTTAACTATTGTTTTTCCGAATCCTCTTATATAATGCATAGGTATTAATCTTTTGACACTGATGGAGGACCAACACACCCATTCAATTAGCCTACCCTTATTTTAATATTTATTATTTTTATGGTGTGAAACTGGTCACACTGCAAATATTTGGGAGTGACCGCCATGAGTGAATAAAAAAAGAAAAGACCTACCATTACCATGATTTTTTCATGTGTGAATTAAGTTTAAATGTGGTCAGTGCTTTTGTTTTCACCCAAACTGTGTGTAAACAATGGGTTTAAGAGGAGTGACAACTGTATTTGAATGAATGGCTGAATTATGGCTCTATCTCTAATCTAAGTCATAGTATTTGCACAGTACTTGCTGTAACAGCATTCATGTCTAGGTGATTGGGTCCTCACCGGGAATCTGTCTCTGGGGCTCATCTACGTGTTCTAGACTCCGCTGACGTTCAGAGTTGTAGAGGTTGTCTCTAGATGCTGATCCATCATCTGATCTGGATACGGACTAGATCTGGTGACTGCAGTGACCATCTGGGCTGCATATGGTGACCTCGGAATAAGAAAGAAACAGACTAATATTAGCATAGATGTCAATCTTCTTACGATGTAACAAGAACATCGTGTTTTATGGGAAGTGTTCCCGGTTCCGGTTGACCTAATTAATGCAGCCTAACAATCCTTTAACGGAATTGAATATTAGAAGTATATTAGTGTGCTATGTGTATGCCAGGTTAAAGAGATGGGTCTTTATTCATTATTTTAGTTTTCTTTGCACGTAAAAAGTATTATCGTAGCTTCATAATATTACAGTTGAACCACTGATGTCTCATGGACTATTTTGATGATGCCCTTAATGTCCTTTCTGGGCCATGTCAGTTGCATTGCTGTCTATGCAGGGTCAGAAAACTCTCGGATTTCACCACAAATATCTTAATTTGTGTTCTGAAGATGAACAAAGTTCTTACAGGTTTGGAATGACACTAGAGTAAATAATAAAATAATTTTCATTTTTGGGTGAACTATCCCTATAAAATACATATGTAATGACCAATTCAGGTTTTCATGGATTTCCTCTTTACTCTATATTATTTACGGGCTATTTGGTACAAGCTTTACTAAAAGACAGATCTCAACCACGGCAAGCAATGAATTAATCAATCAACCAATCAATAAAAGGTTTGTGCATACACAGTACTGCTCAAAAGTTTGGAATAATTAAGATTTTTTAATGAGAGATTACTTTTATGCTCACTTAGGCTGCATTTTTTAAATCCAAAATACAGCAAAAACATGTAAAAACATGTGCCGACATAAAGCGTCGTTGCGCTATGGCCATTCCGAGATCGAATCCAGACTTCAGGACCTTTCGATCCTGCCCCCCCCCCACCCCCCATTTCTCTCCCACTGTCAGTTCCGATCTGTCCTATTATAATAAAGGCAAAATACCAAAAGTAAATTGTTATTACTCTGTGTTGTTTTCGGTATAGTTGTGGTGTGGCTCATGGAATTAGAATGAATATAAAAAATACATAATTGTAGTTAATAGCTGATTTGGTGTTCAAGAAACATTTCTTTCTGGAGCACCAAATTTTTTGCTGCTTAACAATTTTGAGAAAACTGTGATGTACTAACATTCAAAGGTCTTAGATAATCAAAAAAATTTAAATAAAATAATAATTATACATATATATATACTTAGCAGGGATGCCATTAAATAAAATTAAAGTGATACTAAAGAAATGTATAATTTTCTAAAACATTTCTATTTAAAATAACTGTTGATCTTTTGATCTTTATATTTATCAAAGAATCCTGAAATTAAAATGTATCGCGTTTTCCACAAAGCAAGAAAAAAAAATTCAACGCTGATGATAAGAACAATAATATTAATAATTAAGCGCCAATAAAAATTGAACACCGAATCAGCATATTAGAATGATATCTGTAGGTTCATGTGACAATGAAGATTAGAGTAACCATTTCAGATAAACTTTCACGTGAAAAACAATGCAAATACTGTCAGTTGCTTTATATTTCAATCAGATGCTTTACTCTTTTCTAACTGGCCAAAATAAATAATAAAGCCGATCAGACCCTGTCAAAAGCCTGGCTATGTGAGACTAGGTGTTGGTAGAATTTGCCTTGGTCAAGCGGATGTAAAGTGTGTTATCAGAAGGCTCAGGAGATAATGGTCTTTGTAAGATGACATAAATGAGATAACATCTTCACCATGGCATGATATGCATGAGAACAATACACGTCAGAATAAACGTCAGAGCCCCTGACCCCTCGCCTCTTCCCAGCCCTGCTCACAAAAGATAAAGAGAATAGAGAAGCAAAACAGAATGGCTAGGACTGATGGGGCACGTGTGCTGGCCCTGGAATCAACTCTGCCAAGGTAACAGAGAGAATCATCTCTCCCCAGCACAGCTCTCTCTCTCTCTCTCTCTCTCTCTCTCTCTCTCTCTCTCTCTCTCTCTCTCTCTCTCTCTCTCTCTCTCTCTCTCTCTCTCTCTCTCTCTCTCTCTCTCTCTCTCTCTCTCTCTCTCTCCCCGGGCTAAATGGCACATTTGAGAGCTCGAATGTACAGAGATTACAGGTTACAACAGCAGGTCTGTATAGCTAATAAATGGCTTATCTATGCATATGCACACAGACAAACACATGCAAAACAACACTTTACTGCAAGGAAAAGCATAATCATAGTTTTAGGGGCCGTTTACACATACAGTATTGTGTTTCAGCATGCTACACTATTTTGAATTGGCCATATTGATTTTTTTTATTAATCACAAACTTCATTTGAATGTTTCTGATATTGATGCAATGAAATGCTGGACGTGTAGTGGCAAAAAAATAGAATAAAATAAAAACTACTCTTTCTGTTGACTTGTCCTTTTAAACTTGACCTAGCAATTCACAAGCAAATGACTTATAAGCAGTGCCATTGTTGTTAACTACAACTAAAACTATTAAGAATCATTTCCGGTAACTGAAATGAAGCTGAAGTAAAATAAAATAGAAATATTAAATGACAAAAATATGACATTGTATATAAATAATACTAAAATAACACTGCGTATAAGCAGGTTCTTTATAGTGTTTCAAAAACATACAGCTTGGCCATTGAAGTCCAATTCACAAATAAATTACTTTTACGCATTGATTCTTTTTAGTGAATCAAAAACATGATCAGAATCAAAAAGGCTTCAGTATCAGAGAAAAATACATTTTCCCTAGCGTCTTTAATAAAGACGCAGTACTCGTTCCGTATCTCAGGGAACCAAGGTTACGTTAGTAACTGAGTATGTTATTTTCTATTTCCATATTTTCAGTCAGATTTTGTCACAAAACATCCTTGACAGCTGTTATCTATGCTGGCAAATAATAATGGCCACTCGACGTTAATTATAGACCATGTGCATAGTAAAGTGATAAATGGCAATCAGATCGGATACATATCATGCCTAAAGTAAATGTAAACAGACGAGCCAAAAAATCGAATATGGTCAAAAGATCGGATCTGTGCATTAAGACTCTGCTTAGTTCACATTAATGATAAAAATGATCTCTGAATGTTCAAAAAGTCTAGTGTTTTAAATGGTTAAAAAACATTTTTGGTTATGCAAACCTTCCATGTTATTTTGCAAACATTCTGAGAATGTTAGCCTACTTTTGAATGTTCTCTAAACATTCAGAAATAAATAGTAGGCTAATGTTTAAAAAAATGTATGCGAATGTCCAACTAACGTTCCATGAACAATATATAATGTATTTTTCTAACATTTTGAGAAGGTTATTGAAACCAGATAACGTTGAAATAATATTCTGTTTCTATTAGTCTTACTGTAAAAACGTTGGTTCAGAACTTTAGAACTTTCCCAAAACGTTAGCCAAATTTCTGAGAACGTTCCCTGTTAGTTTGAACCATCTAGTTAAATTAGTGGCTACACAATATATTTTCTTGAGCTGCTTGATGTTTTTCTCAGGCTTCAAATCGAGCAAAAGCTTGGGCTACAAAGTGGACAGAAAGCAAATGCTGTCCTGGCCTGTGTTTTCAGCTGGTCTCAATACTTCCTTGTGTTATACATGTGCAAGCTTTGTTTGAATGAGGCTCACCGTCTCAAGGCCACCCAGCTTACTGCTTCATATGCATAATTTGTGCAGCTTCAAAACAAAAGCGGGGAAAACACAACCTGTTTGACCATGCAGATCCTCTCAGAGACACTGATGCACAAACATGCACATGCAAATGCATTTATTGATCTCTGAGAGCATGCAGAAACGGCCATAAGAGAAGCCATAGCTTGTCTGCTCCCTTTTGTGAATGTGTGTGATGGCCAGTCTGGTGAGTGCGTCACACAACTGTCTTCCTTTGAGAGCACAGCAGTCTGGTGGATCGTCTGAAGTCACTGAGCTGAGAGAGCAGACTCACGGTAGAATACATAATGCCACACGGCTCATCCCCCTCTTGCACACTCACACGCACATGCACAGACACACTCGACGGCAGTGAGTCAGACTGAGACGTCAGATCACCGTCACTAGCCCTCAGCATCAGCACACATTCATCACAAGCCAACCTCTGATTGCCACACACACACACGAACACTAATGGATTATTTTGCATGTTATTCTGTTTAATTAGATTTTATTTAAATGCTCACTAGTAAAAAAAATTAAATATCAAAATGATTACAACTTTTAGAATATTACTTTTAAGTTTATATCCTATTATAGTATTTATTATTATTTTGGAAGAACTATTATTGCATATTTTGAGTTTTTAAAAAAATATAGTAAAACAGTAATATTGTGAAATACTACCGTTTAAAATAACTGTTTTCTATTTATAACTGTGTATTTCTATCTAGCTTGATATTTTGGTGGAAACAGATGTACTTTTTTCCGGATTTTTATGACTTTCAGGATTCAGCATGTATGAAATAGAAATGTGTGCATGTAAAAAAAAAAACACCCATTGTGTTTATTCCTTTGACCATTTCTACTCCCATTCTTCTACCCCAGCATGTTATTCAGGGAACAAATAACCATCTCATCATGGCATGAATGCACTGAACTACAATGGTGATTTTATTGTCCTCAAAACTCAAAACAACAACAACAACACTTTTCATGGCTATCTAAATGATTTACTTATCCTAAATAATAGATTATTTGTAAATGCCAGTAGATGCTTAATGACTGCATCAATGTTAAAATCACAACACATTCTAGTGACCAGCTCTCCTGGTCTTTCAACACGATCTCAAAAGCTTCCAGTTATCGCTTGCTAGTGAAAGTTGCTCTCTGTAGACCATGACAATAAACACAACCTGTCAACTTGTGAGTGACCAGCTGTCAAGTTCAGTCAGATCCTGACTATCGGAGCTTTTAAAAATTGAGCCCTGCAGGTCCCATCCTTCTTACAGCGATCAGATGAGGAAGAATGTTGAGGGTCAGGCTAATAAGCTGCTATAATTAGCCTCCCATGCAGATGTGGAGAGTTCCTCCCTGACAACCCTTGACACGTCCCCCTCATTAGCAGCAAAGTGTGCAGATCTGGGCATGCAGACCACAGACGGACCGGGGGGAAAGGGTGAGAGGGAGAAGAGGCTCAACCTCATATAAGAGCTATTTACAAGCCATTCAACGGTTGGGTGGAAGACACTGATTTTCTGGTGTATAACTGTAGGAACAGAAGCCTAACAATATATTTGACCAAAACAACCTTTCGTCTTAGTTTAGTCTAAAGGTAGAAAACTTCAAATGTTTTCACAGGGGATTGTTCATGAGCAAGATTTACTATTCCCACTGGTTTAATTATTTTTCATAATGATATGGATGACATTTCTTTGATCGTCATTTTCAGATACCTTTCTTATATTTTCATTAGATTTCATAAGTTGCAGCAACGAGCAAGTGGTTTGGCTTTTTAAAAGACAGGAAATTAATTTTTGATGAATATCGGTTTCGATGACATGCGTTTCCTTGTCAGAGTATCATACATTAAAGGCAGATCTGCTGGAAGCAAGCTGTGCTTTACTGTCACAAGGATTTTCCATCCGGAGAAAATACCGGAAAGTCTTTTTCCCCAGACACTGCGCGAGATGAACAGAGAGAGACGGAGACAGTTTAAAGAAGTCGAGGGACAGGTTGTAGTTTTACTGTGAGACAGACTGTTCCTGAAGAAGGGATGATTCATTTCATTTAGAGGCTTAATAATCTGTATGTTTTTTCTATTTTTTTCATCAATCGAACATCATTGCACAGAATGTCCCCTTCTCAAATGTTCATTTTCTAAAGAAGTCTGGAGACAATCTGGGAACAAAGTTGAAATATCTCAGATCTGATTTAACGGCACATTGCTTTTACTCTTAATAATCATGAGTCAAAATACACATTCGTTTAAATATTAAACATTCCTTTGAGCAATCAATTGAAGAGAACAAACAGCCTTTGTGTAAAATTGTATTCCAGGCAAGCCAGATATAATAGTTAACATTTATACAGTTAGTAAGAAACTCTCCAGGGCTAATCCTAACTAAAACAACCGCTATTGCCTCAAACATGCATACTATTTCCAGTCTGTCATCAAGGCATCATTATTTGAGCAAAGGATTATTAGCTACATATAACTTACTTTATCTGTGTATTACTATACGTGAACTCTTTGGACCAATTCCCATATTCACATTTCCAAACATGTTTTACATTTATTGTGTCACATAATTGAAGGGCATTTACAGTAATGATCTGTAATCAAATCTCAAGGGACATTGCTTACAGAGTGAATCTTAATTTATGATCATTTCAGATAATGTCTTTAAAGGTGAAGCATGTAATTTCTGTGCCACTTGATAAAGAAATTACTTCTCAACCGTTAATAAAGTATGTTTTTGAACATACTGGATCTACCACATTGTCATGTGACCTGCGATGGCATATGATAAATGTTCTCTGCCATTTATGATGACTTCTCTCCTGATGGCCTCATGGTGTCCATTGGGTGTAACATTCAGAATCTCAGCGGAAGTAGATCATTTGTGTAGTTTTTGGCTATTGCTTATTAAATACTGCATATTCAGAGAAACTATTAATTTAACCTATGCTTATTAGAAAGTGCTATAGATGTAGAATGAATGTTATTTTAAACTAAAATTGAAACTAATACAATTGTTAACTTAAATAAAATGTAAAATTTGATGGAAAATATTTTAACTCCTAAATAAAAAAAAAAAAACATTAACAGTAAAATCATCTCCCCTGGCTTCATGGGATAGTAAATTGTCCATTAGATGCACACAACAGAATTTTGCTAAAAGTACTATCCAGATACTTTTCGCCCTACTGGTTATGGAAACTATGAGTTTGAACATACCTTATGAACTGTTTTTTGCCTACTATATAGTATGGAAGTAGGCATATTCAGATGGAGAAATTGTTTTCAAACAGGTTTCTCTGATTAATCGCCTGTTCTGCCATTGGTCAGTTAAAAAGACAGCCCCGCCCTAAACTCACCTCATTGGTTGATCTGTTGCTGTGCCAGGCTATCTCAAACGAACAGAGCAATGTTTGATATCACCACAGAGCCAGAGTGTTTACACTTTCAGCCTACAAACAGCTTACTTAAAGTTGTCTCACTGCATATTTGACTGTATAAAGGAAAAAAATATATTTTGCAGCAGTGAAAAGCAGCTTTGTAGCAAAATACAACAGACAAGTTAAAGGCAGCCTGGTTTGCTTTTATTCTTCTGTTGTGGTTTGAACTCCATTTGGTCACAAGTCACCATGAAATTTGACAGCTATATATTTAAAGCCTCCATCATACATCCATGTCCCTCATCTATGATTACTATGTAATCAGCCCTCAAAGAAACCTTTACGAGTGGCAGTATACACACACGCACACAAAAATACAGCAGTAAAGGCCCATAAAACAGGCAGTGGAGCTGGCGCCGGTGGCCGCAGGGCTGAGATTGGGTTCGTTTTAAAGGGCTGAAGAAGCCTGCTCCGCATTATGAGCACTTCAGAAGAGCTCTCCCTCAGGCATTGCGCACTTTGCCGCCTTGATCCCTGCTGTTTACAACCTTGCTGCCCGAACAGGAGGAGGAGATAAAAACAAACAATTCTGTAAACATTCGAGAAGCAAGTTTCCCATTCATATATAGTTGGTGTGTAAAGGTTTGACCGTTCTCAGATAACAGACTGTGTCTTGTGTAGTCAATGTATAATAGAAGCACAGTTAAAGAGAAAAAAACTTTTGTGACATGGCACTAAATTGAGGAATAAACTCCTGTCTGGACTGTGCGGTGTACCCACACACGTCTCAATGGTAGAACTAAAAACAGTGAGCTCCTTGACTGACATTTGTTTCATAAAGCTCCACAAAGAAAACCCTGTGTCCTCCCTCTTAGTGCTAAACATATGTCGTACAACAAAGCATTTTTATTGCCAGCATGTACAGTGATAGGTTATTGCCATGGAAACCACTCTGGACATTTGCAGGGCATTTCCATCATTTACAGACTCGCATGATAAAAAGCATCTATGACGTCAGAGGCCCGACTGTTCATCTTTTTCTTTTTTCTTCTTCTTCCTCCTTTGCTCATTTAGACTGACAAGGTGACTGGCTGACAGACGGCACAATGAGTCAGTGAGCATTTGGTGTAACAACCGCCAAACGGATGGGATTTGTCCCTAAGAGATGACGCTGACACATTGATTTGTACCCTGAGTGAGCGCACAACTATTTTTGGCATCAGTTAAATAAAAATACAGACTTCGAAATAAATGCCACATCTAGAGACTCACTGTTCTGCTTAATTAACAAGTTAAGATAGTCAGAAAGACAAACAGACAGACGGACGGACTGATCTATCTATCTATCTTTTTACCATACTTTTAAAGCAACTCATAATATTTCTCAGTAACGAAATAAATCTAGTCAGATTTTAAATTCTCAAACACCTCATTTTGACTTTATTTTTTACAGCTGCACCTATAATAATTCCAATTAGAGATTGTGTAGATGCTGAACTAGGTCTGACTGAACCTGAGTTTGTCACGTAACTTGAATGTATGAATATGACCTGAATCCTACCACCTTTAATAGCCCTCCTGATGTTAGCGAGCATCACCTAAAACACTCATCTGTTCTCCCACAGAACACAGTCTCCCACGTTGCTCTCCATCTCGTCTCTATAGCAACTGCCAAAGCTCTGACCCCTCCTAGTCTGAGTAACTATCAGTGTGTCTAACCAAACCGAGCTTTGCTTTCAGCGAGCTTCCATCCAAAGCTCGCCGTCACAAAACCACAATGGCTGTTTTTACCCAGGCTGGCCTAGACACATCCAAAATCAGAACCAGTAAATGCCTAGACAAGAATCAGAGCAAACATGCTGCCGTCCTCTTGATGAGCGGTGAGATGTTGTGGCTCCAGCATAAACCAAAACAGTCATTCAAGCTCACTTGTGAAAAACAAGTACTCTTTGGCAGAACTTAAAGGGATAGTGTCATCATTCATTTACCTTCATGTCTTTCCAAAACTCTGCCACTTTCTGTCCGCTGTGGAACACAAAAGGAGATATTTTGAAAAAATATAATGTGGCTCTTTTCCACAATGAAAGTGAATGGGGACCAGGTACTGTCATATTCTGCAATAGTATTACAATAACTGTTTCTATTTTAACATATTTAAAAAATACATTTATTCCTGTAATGGCAAAGCTGAATTTTCAGCAGTCAGTACTGTTCAGTGTCACATGATCTTCAGAAATCGTTCTAATATGATGATTTTGTGTTTAAGAAACATGAATGTCAATGTAGAAAACAGTTTAGTTGAAACAGTGACACGTTCTTTCAGGATTCTTTGATGAATAGAAAGCATTAATTTGAAGTAGAATTTGTTATTACATAATTAATGCTTTATTGTCACTTTTGATCAATTGGATTCATCCTTGCTAAATGCAAGTATTATTATTAGCAAGTATAATAAAAGTAAAAATAAAAAATATATAAAAACTCATAAAATATATTAAATTGATTAATTTATTTCAAAAAGTAGTGTTACTACTTAGCAATATGCACATTATTTGCTAAATGTAACTTATTTTACCATATGCAATGTACGGTGTTGGCAGGAAGTGCCAGGAAAAAAGAGAGTGCTCCACTTTTTACCAAAACCCCCTTAAACTCCAACATAAAAACGTCAGTAAATCCGTACAGACCGTTAAATGGTAAAAAGTTCCCCCTTTCTCGTCTTCCTCAAAACACATAAAATAGCATTATTTCAACATGTACTCTCCCTATTCAGTTACACTCAAAGCATGCTGGGATCTAGAAATCCCCTGCCCAGTTTCAGCAATATTACATTAATGCCAACGATCATCATTCTTGTAGTCCCAATGCAAACGAATGACAAACTCTAATTTAAATGGATTTCACGCAATAAGAAAAATGACAAAATATTTGAAAAGATTGTTGTATCAGCATACGAAAGCAGCAAAAACATGATTTTTGAACAATATTTCGAGAATATGGAAGGAGCTGAACAATGAGGACTTGTTTCTGGGTCTCACTCTTTTCTAAAGGTACAGACCACTGTGAGTTTCAGAGGTTACAGTTTTATTTGGAGGGCATTGTTGTGAATGAGGGTAAGGAGAGTTCCAGGACCTCTTTCTCATTTTAGGCTCCTCTGTGCTCAAATAAGCCCCTGAGGGCCAATAAGCCACGAGGGTTTATACACGGGCCCTTTACAACTGCCTCCCTTTCCTACCACCTAAATTTATCTGGTTTCAAGTCCTCAGGGCTTCATCAAATACTTGCATTTCCCATCAATGCTGGCTGGAAAACAGATATGTGCAATGGACCATGGGAATTATGCAATATCTCATTTATCAGCCGGGGGCTTTGTACAGATTTGAGGACACGGACTATGATTTGAGGACAGATCCGTGCTGTTCAGTTGGAGATTCATAATTTTGATGCCTTTTGACCTGCTGAGTTTCAAAAGCAGAAGAATCTTTAAAGAAACGTTCACACTGTTGCATGATCTTCTTTGAGGTCATTTATATCTGTATTCAGTAGTTTACTGTCTGGGAATGATTAAGGTGTCTGACTTACATATCTTAAAGTGTATTTCAGTCAATTCGACAACTGTGTTGGATATTCAAAAACATTTGCGTTAGGTCACATTAATTTGGTTCTATGTGTCTGTTTCTGTAAACGCGTCAGTGCATGTGATAGCCATACCTTTAAAATAAAAAATAAATAAGCTGCATCTGTCAAAAAAGACAGCAAGCAGGTGGTAACAGCGACTTTAATTAATTGAAAAATGACTCAAGCCTTCACAAAGAAAATGCATTAGCTCTTTGGTCCAGCAAATCATGACTCACAGGTGGAGTTTCATTTCAAACTTATCACGAACCCCATTAAACGCCTAGACCAGAAAATCAATTAGCATTATCACAATACCTGACTGATGATTCACACTCATGATCAAAGTGAGATCATCCAGTGTTCCCAATGTCAATTTGCTCGACCTGGAGGAAACCTGTTTGATAGAGATGCTTTGTCTGCAAAATGCAAGGCTTATTAGTTGCAATATTAAAGGCTTCTTACATCTGCATATAAGACATGCTTTTAAATGTGCCAGGGAGCACTTAGAACTAAGATTACATGTCTCGCCATATGGTATTCTCTTCTTAGATGCAGACACAAGGCGATGCAGTTTGTTCCAAGTGATTCCAAGACATTTTAGTTTTTAGCTTGTGAAATTACTTGCATCATGTTTAGTGTCATGTCATTTCGATTATGCATGTATTTCTTGGATGTCTGATCTGTCTCGTGGTTGGTTGGATAAGTTACAAAAATCTCAGAATAAATTGATAAGGTTAGTGTCAGGGTTTAGTCGATTTACACATGTGGAGGTTTCCCATTTTAAGTGTCTTGATTGGTTACCTATCGAAAGTAGACTAGAATATATTAAATTAAAAATGGTACATAAAATTATCAATAATAGAGCTCCTTCCTATTTTAATGTACTTTTTCTAGGGTAAATGAGCAGCATTGTTATAGAACTAGGCAAAGTCTTATGGATATTACATTATGTCGTTTTAAAACTATGTATGGTCGTAGGTCTTTTAGATACTCTGGAGCACTTTTGTGGAATAAACTACCTCTGGATATTAAAGATATTTCAAGTATGGTCAGTTGGCTTTTAAGTAGGTTGTTTTGTTGATGATTTTGTATTATGTATTTGGAAATTCGTGACTGTAACGTTTTGTAAATGTGGAATTTTATTGTAATTTTTGTATTTAAATGCAGTGTCAGTTTATCTGTTTCCGGGAGTGGAGATTGTGCTTTACATCAAGGACCACAATGGAAATAAGTTTTATTTTAAACTTTATTGTGTTATCCTTGACGAATTAAGTGTATTCACTACAGTTTTTTGTCACATTTTGTACATTGAGGACATTTTACATTGAGGACATTCTGGGAAAATTGCCCCATTTTTATATACACTTCTCAATATAACTCAAAAGCACTACTTTCTAAACTATAATTATAAACTATAATAAATTCATACAGTAGAACAGGATCTGTATGTGGACCAGCCCAGTGTTGTGTTTTAACAAGTTGGACAAGTCACAACAGAACTCAGAAATCAACTAGAACTAAAAGGTTGGTCTGCCTGCAGTCTAGATATTTCACCTATAGAGAACATTTGGCACATCATTAAAGGAAAAATACATCAAAGACAACCACAAACTCTTTAGCAGCTGTAAACATATATCAGGCAAGAATGGGACCAAATTCCAACACCACAACTCCAGAAACTCATAACCTCGAAGCACAGACGTCTTAAACTCTTAAGAATAGGAGATGCTACACCATGGTAAACATGCCCCCGTCCCAACTATTTTGAGACCTGTAGCAGGAATGAATTTGGAATGAGCTCATTTTGTGCATGAAATTGTAAAATGTTTCAGTTTAATACATTTGTTATGTTAACTATGTTCTATTGTGATTACAAAATTGGCAATATTGTGATTTAAAAGTCTTTTCGTTTTCATTTTATTCAAATTTAAAAAAACGTCCCAACATTTCCGGAATTCGGATTGTAATACTGTTCTGTGAAATTACAATACTATATTAGTTTATTATATCTCAGTTTCTTATTATCTGTCTTATATCTTATTATTGTCTTAATTTCATCATTTTCAAACATTAAACTATTGAACTTTTTGCCAGAAAACCAAAAGAAGAGGTTTTATGGAGCCATTACATTTGAAGTAGATCATATAAAATAGTATATTTTCTGTGCAATATTTAATAATATGTTATCATATTAATAATATTTATGTTGTTATTAAAATGCAATATTTAATAATAGGACGTGTATTTGTTATGTGTTCAAATGTGACACTCATTCTCTACAGTGGATAAAAAGCTTGTGTTGTTTTGTAATGTGTCCATTAACTGTTATGGGCAGAAGTGAGTCATGCCACAGCAAGGGTCGTGGTTACAGGTGATGGACTCTTTCCAGTTACCAGATCCTCCTTTGATAACAACACAAAAAGAACATAGACACTTACTTCCACACAAAGAAACAGAAATAGTCACTGAAAAAGAGAAAAAGAAAAATGGCAATGTGTCACTGATAAAAAACAGGCTTCTCTTTTCATTGCATAGATTGTTTTCTTATTGCATAATATGTGCAACGATAAAGAGTCATTCTAGACAAAAGACTAGCCGTAGCAAAGAAGAATCAAGGCCAGATACAAAAACAAATACAAATGTGCAGAACCAAGCCAGTTTCTTTCTGCAGAGAGAGAAGTGCTTGGTTATGGTATCAGGCTTTGTTTATTTTCTGTTAAGTCTACAACAGTACAATGTGTGCTATCCCAGAATAGTGCCATGTTGCATAAGGAATACTTTGACCTCTTGAGAAATGGAGGTGAACACTTTTGCTAGATGGCTCGCATGTTAAAATATGAACTGCTCTGTTCTGGTTCATTGCATTTACCTGTGACTTGAGAGAAAAGCATATTTACAGTGGCATACGTCTGTTGTGTATGGTCATATGAGGCCGTTTTGCCTGTGTTGTGGAAAACGCTCGTTCATATGAATGTAAGCATTGTTTTCCCCCCTTGGATTAGCTACTGTACAGAGAGCATTGAAATAAAAGCGACTCGTATCCTGAAGTAATAAACTCTACCTCAGATGAACTTCCTTTTATATTCAATGGGAGAGAAAAAAAATCAGTTTAAGCTTTATTTCGATAGTTCACTTTAGACATTCAACTAACTATAAGTATGTTTGCAGCTACGCGTCAACTTACTCTCATAATTTGCAACTATGTTAACTAACTCTCAACAGAGTATTGGTAAACTAAGGTTAGGGTTAGTAGAAGCTGTTATATTCTTGAATGTTACTTGGTCAATACAATGTATGTTGGGTGATCATAAATAAAGTGTTAGCAGATAAGCAGGCAGTCTACTAATACTCTAATCACTGGTAGTTGGGATGTGGTTGCAAACTTCTGTATTGTTAGCAGAATCTAGAACAGAATCGAGTTAGTCTAAAGTGGACAATTGACACAAAACAGCACTACAAAATAAATCATGAATTGAAACAGCATTTCTTGTCTCTTTGTCAGATCCATTGTATCATTATGTGATATATCTTTCCATACTACTTGACTTCATCCTAAACGTAAAAAAACAACCTTCGATCTTCATCAAAGTGATGTGTTTTTAATTGAAAAATGGGCGTTACATACCAGAATGGAGCCAGACCAAATGCTACCCACAAACCCTTGTGGCTTGTGATATTAGGCGTGTTCGACTTTAAGCGGCGCTGTGCAGAAAGGTCAGTGTATGGCATCAAAGTACCGCGAGAGTGATAAGAGAGCAGATGGATCATATGCTTTCGAATGGCTCTTAGGGCACTTTGATGTCATACACTGACCATTCTATGCAGCACCGCTTAAAGTCGAACGCGCGGTTGGATTAGTTGGAAAAAGTTTGTTTTATAAAAAGAGGAAGTTAATACATACTGATCAGGAAAACAAACATTAAAGATATAGCTCACCCAAAAATAAACATTATGTAATTGATTACTTACCCTCAAACCTAGAAGACCTTCGTTCATCTTTGGAAAACAAATAAAGATATTTTTTATCAAATTCGAGATCTTTCTGACCCCCTAAAGACAGCAAGGGAACTACCACATTCAAGGCCCAGAAATGTAGTAAGGACATTGTTAAAATAGTCCATGTGACATCAGTGGTTCAACTGTACAAGAATACAAGAATACTTCCATTAAGTCATCAACATTGACCCTATTTACTATATTTACTATTCTTTTAATAAATCTATTCCACTTTATTTATAATAATGCACAAAAATCCCCTCCTTACACACACACACACACACACACACACACACACACACACACACACACACACACACACGCACGCACGCACGCACGCACGCGCACGCACGCACGCAAGCACACACACACACACACACACACACACCCATAGATGCTAAGGGGCTCATAACTTAATAGCAGTGCAAGACATCTCAAGACACGGTAAGAGAGAAGCAATGGGGTGACATGACTGGGATCACGCCTGCACTGGCTGCCTGGCCCCTAGAGTCACACAAACTCTGTTAGACACACATAAATGTGTCAATACACTACGCAGCTGAAATATGCATGAGGTGACATATAACGGAGCTATCACCTTACAACCACTTCGCAAAACAATGACAATGTAGGTTCACTGACTGGATCTCATTTCACTTTGGAAGGGAAGTGTGCTGAACTTTCGAGGTGTTATTGTCATAATCTGCTCTGAAATCATCTACAAATAATGTTACTGAATTTCTTTAGTTCAAAATACAGACGAAAAGCTGATGTTATTAAAAGTAGTGTGCATTAATTTTATGGTTTTAATGAAGACAAAATGTACTGATAAGGATTATATGACACACAATTCCTCTTTTGCAATCTATGAATCTCAGTATGTACACACTTAAGCTATATGTGTGTCTTAAGATATATATATATGAATAGTTTTCTCAACCAGTGACATAAACTTTAAGCAACAGCTGTCAGGTATCATGGCAAACTGATCAAATATTTACCTAACATTTTTCCTTCTGTCCTTCCTTCCAATCACATCCTATCTAAAGTGATTGATTAACTGATTAAATGGACTCTGAACAGTATCTTGGCAAGCATCCACAGACTAACACACACACGCTCTATCACCACACACACACACACACCTGCGAATGAACAAATAAACATGAACATACAAAAAGCTGTCCTATAATATCCTGTTAAATTTACATTAAAACAATGCTCGCTGTTTTTGCCAGATATTGGTTATACAAACTTTTCAGGCATTATGGTGCCTGTATTTTTATATTTAAGTTTAGTGATTTGTATAATTAAAATGTTGTATATTTCATCAACTGGTGTTATTTTAATGTACCAACACACCTTAACTATGCAGATCTGCTCTGTACGTTACATTATACTGATAACCTACAATTATACAGGTTGTTAAACAGAAGGCCCTATGACGAATTAAAGTTCACTAAAACTGGCACTCCATGAACCATGACTCATATAAACATGTACAGACAAAGCACAGTGTTACCATACAAAAACAAAACACCATCAGTATAACTAAACATTACATGTAATACAGTAACCAATAACTAAATTAGAAACACAACAATCTTCAAATAAATAGTTCCTTTATTATAATTATATGTATTATCATTTATGAATTTAAATGTTTTTTAATAATAATTTAAATTAAAAAACGATAATTTAAAATAGAAATGTGGGAATTTGATATACACTAGCTACAGTTTAAGTTTGGTGTCAGAATTTGTAATGTTTTTGAAAGAAAGTTATATATTTTAAAATCTCATTTATTCCTGTGATGGCAAAGGTTCAGCGGCCATTGCTCCAGTTTTCAGTGTCACATGATCCTTCAGAAGGATTTACTACTCAAGAAACATTTCTTAATATTAATACGTTGAAAGCAGTTGTGCTACTTAATATGTTGTGGAAACTCTGCTAACTCTGATAAACTCCGTAAAGAACAGCTTTGAATGTATTTTTTCTTTACAGTTACAATGATTTAAAACAACTGAATGGTAGTGTATATAAATTATTTAATACTTCAACTAAAAAAAACTGTATTAATGCATGTCTGTTATGTTAAATCACTAACATGCTTTATAGCATTTAAAAAATACTGTTTAGATTACTATCATTATACAGAGTTAGCATTCACTTTGATTTTGATAATATTCCAACTGTGTGTGTGTTTTGTGCATCTCATTAATTTGCACAAACTGACAGTTATATGCTATCTATCTAGTTATATTGAAGAGGCCTTGGATTTCCTTCAGCTCAACAGCTGACTCTGATATTAACACTCCAATTTACTGGAATCCCATGAACTTTACTGGAAACCTCCAGCTGTACAAACATGCTTGACGTTTTTCAGTTCAAACGTGTCAATCTAGCAGGTTAGAAACTTTCACACCAGGCTTGATCTTGTTTAATCTCATGCGAACATACTAAATAAATGTGCACAGTGAAATCGACTCGGTTTCAGGCCTTTTATTTGTCAGTCTATTGATTTATGTGTGGTCATGTGACCAAGTACTGCGAGTAATAAGGCTAGATAAGGTTGTGTGGGAAAGGTGGTATATCCCATGGACCCCAGGGATCTCTCCTGTTCAGCTCCTGAAGTGTCTCTGTCAGCCCGAACAAGTTCATGATCTTAGACAGCCTTTTGCAGCAAATGCTGTGTAGGCAGAGAGAAATAAAATCAATGGAGGTAATATTATTATCATTACCATGTGTGGATGGGAAATGAGTTCTGTAAGTAATATCTCACAAAACATGAAACAGATTTAGCAAAAGGCTGTTCTGAAACCACTGCCTTGGATGATAAATATTGACAGAAGTATTGATGTGCTAAGAGATGTGACAGAAGAGATGCATCAAGCAGTCAATCAAAGAGAAAGCGGGATGTTTGCCATTTGTGATGATGGGCTGAGTTATCAGGTATTTCTCACTGGAATTCAAAGTATGACCCTAACATTTGTATCTTTATTAGATTCACTTAGATTAAAGGAACTTATTAAAAAAATATATAAAGGGACATTTAAGGTTTACTCTGAATTTACTATGTTTTTCACACATAGTTCATTGGAGTTCCAAAGAACCAAAAAAAACATTCTAACAACAAAACATACAGGTTAACTTCAGCAGGAGTTTTTCCAGAGGATGAAGCATGGAGTTTTGTGTCTTGTTGTTTGTGTGTGTGTGTGTGTGTGTGTGATAGCTTTTTACAGTGTTTTCACAACAATGCTCAGAGAATATCACAGAGAAACAGTTTCACCAGAAAAACAGGCAAAGTTTTTTCCACCATGTCATCTCCATCCATTTCTACCATCCTGAAGACCACGGAAAGAACACCGCTTTATTTTGACATTAGTCTGCCAGAGCATATGGTCTTCTAAAGAGGCCTTTGCCAGTACTAAAGTTCAAATCTGGGCAAAGTGAAGACAGCGCACACACAATGGATATGAGCCCTTTGCCTCTCAACAGGCAACAGGCAGTCAGTGTTCAAAACAGCAGCTCTACCATTCCTCTCTCTCTCTCTCTCTCTCTCTCTCCCTTCTCTTAAACAAAAACAACCACAGTACCGCAGCACAAAAATAACAGACTTACTCGAAAGGAGATATACTTTAAAAGAAGAGAGAGAGAATAAAAATAGCTTCCACAAAGTGCCAACATCTCCGAAACTGTCTAATGCAAATTGAAGTACAGAATAAAAACATCCAGAAATCATGAAGAAACCAAACACAAGATAGATAGATCTGATAGCCAGCTATCTCTTTAAAGAAATATATACATAGATATATCAATCAATTATAATAGATTGATTGACAGACAGATAGACAGACGGTTAGATATCGGACGGACGGACAGATCTAAGACAGACATATAGATGTTTCAGTGGACTGAGATCTTGTGATTGAATGGTGCTTCATTGCTGTGTATGTGTTTTATTGGCAGGGAGCCTGATATACCAGCCTGGGCTCCTCTCCTGTATCAGCTGCAACTCCAAGACTTCAGAGAAAAGCCAGACCCCCTTTCACTGCCCATCCCCGACCGGATCCGCATCGGCAACCAGAAACGAGAGCGAGGCAACTTCTACTTCCAGAGAGAAGAGTACAACATGGCAACCCAGGCTTACTGCATGGCTTTAGACATGCTTACGACACGCACATATGGTAATCCAACCTAGTGCCCTTCAAACACCTGTGTCTTATAATGCATTACGCAGGAACATGCCAGAACATGCACAAATCTTTCATGCGTATAAATGCATAAGGGCACAGATCTCAACAACAGGAAATGCTCTTATAATAGGCTATTTATTAATATTATAATTTCTCATATTTATTTATAATATTATACATAATGTATAATATTAATTAACCTCAAACATACCAATAATTTTTTTTATAAAAAAACTAATAATATAAATGACACTATTATATTATAATGTAGCTAACTTCTGAAAACAATATATATATAGGTACATCTCAATAAATTAGAATGTCATGGAAAAGTTCATTTATTTCATTAATTCAACTCAAATTGTGAAACTTGTGTATTAAATAAATTCAATGCACACAGACTGAAATAGTTTAAGTCTTTGGTTCATTTAATTGTGATGATTTTGGCTCACATTTAACAAAAATCCACCAATTCACTATCTCAACAAATTAGAATATGGTGTCATGCTAATCAGCTAATCAACTCAAAACACCTGCAAAGGTTTCATGAGCCTTCAAAATGATCTCTCAGTTTGGTTCACTAGGCTATACAATCATGGGGAAGACTGCTGATCTGACAGTTGTCCAGAAGACAATCATTGACACCCTTCACAAGGAGGGTAAGCCACAAACATTCATTGCCAAAGAAGCTGGCTGTTCACAGAGTGCTGTATCCAAGCATGTTAACAGAAAGTTGAGAGTAAGGAAAAAGTGCGGAGAAACTCATAGCCCAAGTTGCTTGAAGTCCAGTGTTAAGTTTCCACAGTCTGTGATGATTTGGGGTGCAATGTCATCTGCTGGTGTTGGTTCATTGTGTAAAACCAACATCACTGCACCCGTTTACCAAGACATTTTGGAGCAGTTCATGCTTCCTTCAGCTTTTTAAAGATGCTGATTTCATTTTCCATAAGGATTTGGCACCTGCTTGATTGGCCAGCAAACTCACCAGACCTGAACCCCATAGAGAATCTATGGGTTATTGTCAAGAGGAATATGAGAAACAAGAGACCAAAAAATGCAGATGAGCTGAAGGCCACTGTCAAAGAAACCTGGGCTTCCATACCACCTCAGCAGTTCCACAAACTGATCACCTCCATGCCACGCCGAATTGAGGCAGTAATTAAAGCAAAAGGAGCCCCTACCAAGTATTGAGTACATATACAGTAAATGAACATACTTTACAGAAGTCAACAATTCACTAAAAAAAATTTGTATTGGTCTTATGAAGTATTCTAATTTGTTGAGATTTGTTGTGAATTTGTGGGTTTTTGTTAAATGGAAGCCAAAATCATCACAATTAAAAGAACTAAAGACTTAAACTACTTCAGTCTGTGTGCGTTACATTTATTTATTACACGAGTTTCACAATTTGAGTTGAATTATTGAAATATATATATATATATATATATATACATACATACACACACACACACACACACACACAAATATACATATATAAATATATATTTAAAAACAATATTTATCATTTTTCTATTGTATTCATGATATCCAATAAATCGTTTAATGGTGATGGAGAAAAACCCTATAATAGCTCTCAATTCAGAGCAGTTCTAGCAGCTCAGCAGCTAATATATTTGATCAATAATCATGTCATCGGAATGCTCAGTCATGTCTGCAAGCTGTGAGCACCCTGAGTAACGCTCTTATTAAACCCTACGCTAATCAAACGTAATAAATCTACATGTTATTTCCACCTCCTTAATCATGGTAATTGCTGGAAAGCCTGGTCCATCTTGAGAGGAACGTTTGACAGTAATGAGACAGTAAAGTGCAAAGCACCGCTTTGGATTATAGACACTGATAATGACCACATATGCAGAAGTCATCTCCACATCGCCACAGTCTCCACTGACCACTCAAGCATCACATATTAGACTCTGCTTCATTTTCTATGCAATATTTTTCTACATTCATTTATTTCTATCTCATTAGCCACTAAATAGTAATTTTCTAAATTATTTAGAGAAAAGATTTTGTAGCAAACAAACCCGAAGTCCCTCTTTATCCAGTGATATACAATACAAAACGTTAATGTAAGCTATATTGCAACTAGCAATCCCTAACCCATACACAAAATATATATTAGCAAGATCTACAAGTAAGGGAGTGTTCCCATAGAACGGTTTGCATCCCATTTCGTTGCATTTCCATTGTTGTATATGTAAACACTTGCTAGACAGATTTTTTAACTACTCTCGCGCATGACATGGCATTCTAAAAAAGTGGCGCTTTGAATAAAATTTACTTTTTAACGCATTTGAGACGCCATGTTGTTGTTTTTTGCATGTCATGCCTTGCACTTCACATTTTGAATGCAAAAACGTGTTCTGTGCCAACTCATTATGAATTCAGTTGCCAGTGCCATATTAGCCTATAAGAGTTCAAAAAAACATTAGTGTGTTACTTTGCCTACATTTAGGTACAATATTGCCAGAGTATGTTATCCAAACAAAACCACTGTATAGCCTATCCAATCATAATTGTTTCTCTCTGAGAAACAAACAATAGGCCTACATCGTTCCTGAATCACTGTTGAACAGTTTAATAGCCTATGCGTTGGAATGACTTGTACAGCCAATTTGATTAGGCTATACTTTTTAAGCCAGCAACCAAAAGTATATGTTTTTAAGTTGAAGTTGGTGTTTATTTTCTACAGTGAAATCCCTACCACAAATGGACAGAGTGACAGTCTCTCTGGAACAAACAGTGAAGTCACTGTGCAGTTGAACTGTTACAGTATATCAGCAGCACTGTTGGAACACTGCTCAACCAATCAGATTTGAGGCCTGGAACTAATGTACAATGCCGTTTACACTCGATTGATCCATAAACAAACACATGTTTAATTGTGTTTATTATTTCCTTTGGTGTTATATATTGCCACAGTGTGGTTATAAGGGGCTGTACAATTGTGTCCCCCTGTAGACAGTCAAAGCTGTGCGGCAGATGAAGAAGAAGAGGAGGTGAACGACTACCGGCTAAAGTGTCTGAATAACATGGCAGCATCACAGATGAAGCTTGGACAGTTTGACGAGGCGCTGCACACCAGTCAAGATGTGCTGTTTCTGGATCCCCAGAATGTCAAAGCGTTATTCAGGAAAGGGAAGGTATGGATGAATATTATTCAACAAACTAGGCACTGAGATGATTTACAGTCCATACATGATGAGGTTTATATTTCCATCTGGATTGTACTTTTCCTAAAACAAAGTCTTGTAATCTGGTAATGTAAAATGTGTCTGCAGCTTTTATCGGACAGGGGTGAGTATGAGGAGGCCATGGAGACCCTGAAAAAGGCTTTGAAACTGGAGCCATCCACTAAGGTGAGAGGCGTAACCGTATCTCCTGAACACATCTAAATTTCACGTGAGCTGGCAACAAAAAATCCCATTAGCAGTTATTTACAGATCAACTGACCTGGCATAGAAGAGTGTTATTTATTTCAAATTCAAAGCCAACTCATCCTCACTGTGAGTCAAGAATTAAGTGTTTGTATTGAAGCCATACAAGGTGCTTTATAATATTAGGTTTATGATTATATTAAGCTTCCAATGTTCATTAATAAACACCTTCCAGAATGATTTTAAATGAGTCCCAAAACAGAGAATACATTGTGGATCTATTTAAGACAAACATTTAATTTTCAAATGTCTTTCTAATGTGTTTACATTTCATATACATATCACAGTTTCCTGACCGATCTGTTTGAACATACAACACAAACTTAAGACAAGGAAGTGAAAACCTGTCCTGAGTGCATGCAAACAATATTTGAGTGAACATACAAATATTTGTTTCTACAGCTAGACTCTAATAATATCTTAGAATGAGTTTGTGCTGTGATACAATCCACAGAACCAAAACCTGTTCTGTCACGCCTTTGAGAATAGTTATTCTGTCAAATCCTCAGAGCAGCCACAAAGATTAGAGCTGTCTGGAGCCAGTACAAGGACACAGTCTCTCACTCTCTCACACGCATACACACACACCTTCCAGTAATAAAGTGAATCAGCACTGCATACACTGTGGAGGTTTATGACATTCAAGAAGCATAAAAACAGAACAACTAGCTTAATTCATAATACTGAAGAATATAATGGACCATTTTGCAAAAAAAAACATGTCTAATCTGTTTTATCATAAATTTGCACAACATGCAGCTCCATGAAAGCATAATACAATATGCATATATACATATCACTTAGTGTTATATATATATATAAATTAAATAATAAATGAAAATATTATTTGTCAGATTCGGGATGATATAAGAAAGAATGAAGCAAATTGTGTCTGGGCCTGCTTATGAGTGATTTTGTGATTGACCTCAGGTCCCCTCACAGTGCTCATGGTGAAGAGTGAGCCTTGTCTAGACAAAACTAAAATATCTGCTGTTGCTCTAATGACACCCCGTCTGGATGGCAGGGCAAAAAGCAAACGTTCCCTCAGGAGGGAACTCATTGCTAAATTCAAATTAGGATCATAGAGTCAAAGATGGCATGGGATGGAAAACGTGGTAATACATGTGCTTCTATATACTTCTGTTTTTAGCAGTCTCTTAAGTGTATACTCTGTGCTAATGGCTTTTGATTATAATACACGTGTATGTAAACCTTTACTCTCTACAATGTGGTATATTCTAAGGAAAACATTCATATTTCACATTCAAAATCTGCATGATGTTAAAGTACCAAAGAATAGGCTATAAAAAGCCCAGTAAAGTGATTTCAGTCACATACCAGATACTCGCATTGATAATATCGAGTTCATACAAATGTATAATCCACTACTAGCGCCCTCCAGACAGCGCGCTCCATCTGACGAACTTTCAGCTGTTCAGAGCAGATCGCGATGCAGAATCAGTGGAGAAATCGCGCGGCGGCGGGAAGTGCTTTTACTTCAATGAAACATGGTGTACAGAAAAGATGTAACAGTGTTAAAGAAGATGTGCTGTTCTGATCAAGAAAGCACTTCATTAACTGCAAGCCGTTCTACTCTCTGAGGGAGTTTTGTTCGTTCATTCTCGTGAGTTTTTACATTCATCCGCAAGCACACGAGAGCCTGGCTTTACAGAAACTCGCTGATCAGATCACAGACACAGAACAAAAACACCCAGACTCTGTTTTAATCATTCTCGGGGACTTCAATAAATCAAATCTCCTCCGTGAACTGCCAAAATACATACAGCATGTTACACGTCCCACCAGAGACAGTAATATATTCGATCACTGTTAAACAACAATAAAAGATGCATATCACTGCATGTCCCATGGCCAGCTTTAGGACTATCTGATTACTGTTTGGTTCATCTTATACCGACCTACAGGCAGAAACTCAAATCAGCTAAACCTGTGTTAAGGACTGAAAAGAAATGTACTATTGAAACAGAGTGGGTTTTACAAGCCATGGTTCGACCTTACTGATTGGACTGTTTTTGAAGCTGCTGCCACCGATCTGGACGAGCTCACAGAGACTGTAACTTCATACATCAAGTTCTTTGCGGATATGTGCATTCCTACCAGGACTCATTTAACCTACAATAATGACAAACCATGGTTCACTGCAAAACTCAGAAAGCTCCGTCAAGCCAAAGAAGATGCTTACAGGAAGAGGGATAAAATATTGTATAAACAGGCCGAATACACACTGGAAAACAAGATCAGAGTAGCAAAGAGGAATTATTCCGATAAGCTAAGAATCCAATTCTCTTCCAGTGACTCGGCATCAGTGTGGAAAGGTCTGAAAGAGATAACCAACTACAAGACACCATCCCCCAGCACTGTGGAGAATCAACAACTGGCAGATGATCTGAATGAGTTCTACTGCAGGTTTGAAAAAACACTACACAACCATTATCACCTCCAGCAACCCCCCTCTCCCCCACACCAGGAATTCAGATCAGCCAAGACGAGGTGTGCCAGGTCTTCCAGAAGCAGAAAAGGAAAAAAGCTCCAGCCCTAGACTATGTTACACCAGTCTGTCCGAAAACCTGTGCTGACCAGCTGGCCCCTATCTTCACAAAGATCTTCAACAGATCACTGGAACTGTGCAAAGTGACCTCATGCCATTCAAACGCTCCACCATCATCCCATTTTCCCAAAGAAATCTAAAATTACAGGACTTAATGACTACATGCCTGTGGCTCTAACGTCCGTGGTCATGAAGTAATTTGAAAAACTGGTGCTGGTCCTCCTAAAGGACATCACTGGACCCTCATTGGATCCTCTTCAGTTTGCCTACAGAGCAAACAGGTCTGTGGACGATGCAGTCAACATGGGAATACATTATGTTCTGCATTATCTTGACAGACAAGGGACTTATGTGAGGATCCTGTTTGTGGACTTCAGCTCTGCCTTTAACACTATCATTCCATACCGCCTCACGTCCAAACTAACTCAGATCTCTATGCCCACCTCCGTCTGTCAGTGGATCGACAGACAGGCAGCAGCTAGTGAGGCTGGTGGAGATGATCGTGGACTCAGGAGAAACCCCTCTGCTCTCCCCCACTCATGCACAGCACCGTGACTGCAGGGGAGTCATTCAGGTACCTGGGCACCACCATCTCCCAGGACCTGAAGTGGGCCAATCACATAGACTCATGAGGCCCAACAGAGATTGTTCTTCCTTCGCCAGCTGAGGATGTTCAACCTGCCACAGGAGCAGTTGATACAGTTCTACTTTGCCATCATTGAATCCGCCGATTGCACATAATATACCTGTACATATAAAACTGTCTATTGTTATATACAGTACCTGTACATACTATTATCAATTTGTATATTGTTCTTTTTGTTCTTTTTATTATCTGTGTTTTTGTCCTGTCACTGTCATTCTGTTGACATGACAAAAATTGTAGTCAGTAACGTAATCCATTACATTACACAGTTTAGGTAATATAATCAGATTACTTTTAGATGACTTTTGGATTACTTTTGACCTAACTCGTTTATCACATTGATTTAAACTGGATAATCTTGTACCATAATGATGTAAAAATACAAAGAGTGAGAAAATATATTCCTTTCACCGTAATTAACAACATGAAGTGCATTAAACATTATATTACATCAAGGTTTCCCAAACTGGGGTTCGTAAAGAAACTGCATGGGGTTTGTGACTTTAATGAAAAGCAAACATGTAATTAAATCATAAAAATGTAAAATTAAATTAAAATACAAAGTAATTCACTTACTAATAAATAAGACACATTTTCTGTTCATCTGCACAACATATGACCATTAACCAATCTCAGATAACCGTGAACATGCTTAATTATTACAATATTTATTTTAAAATCTCAGGGGTACTTAAAGGGGTCATTGATTATGATTGAACTTGTTTAACTTTATTTAGTGTTTAATGTTGCTTAAAGGTCAATGCAAAGGGAGATAGTGTCTTTTACAGAATTGCTGACCACCCGTTTAAATTAAATAGATTAGGTGTAAGAGGTTCAGATGACAAAAAGTGTGAGAATGTCTGCAAATAAGAAATGAGAATGTGCATTTTAATGAGTTTTAAAGACAAAAGCCTTTCAATAATACATAATAATGCATGGTTAAATAACCTACTGAGTGATCATTCAAATAAAAATGAATGTGCTCATCAGTAGTTGATGCAATGTTGAAACACTTTTTAAAGCTAAAATTCATTTTTGTAAATCCAAAGTTCAAATGCTGTGCTGCACCTGACGAATTTCTGTCTTTCTGAAAGGAACATTTAAAAGATAAAAAAGAGGAATTAGAGAGAATAAATAAATGATGAATAAATGATGAATAATGTATTGCTATTAATGTGAATAATATGTAATCAAGTAATCAATAAAAAGTAACTGTAGTCTGATTACGAGTATTTTAAAATGTAACTTACTCTAATTACGAGTACTTAATTTTTGGAATCTGATTACATGTAATCAGCTACTACCCAGCTCGGACCATGACGGTCGTGAAATGCAGCTTGAGGACAGTGAAATGGCATCATCTGTTGGTCAGTGTTAGAAAGTGCAGGACCGCCTTATTTTTCAAAGAGCTGATTGTTATACTGTAGGAGTTTGAATGCTAATATTTTCTTCATATTCTATTTTTACAGGCTATTCATGCTGAACTGTCCAAGTTGGTAAAAAGACAGGCGGGGGAAAATGAGACCCAGAGTTGGCAAGCTAAACCAGCTCAAATGTTCGGCGAAAACATAGCCCCCTTTCTGACACCTCCTCCGAAAAAGAAGCCGTTTGTAAGTGACTGACTACCATCTAGTGAAGAGAATAAAAGTGGTGCAAAATGCCTTTTAAAATGTACCAGAGCTGGCGTCCAAGTTCCGCCATTGTTTGATCTCGTTTCTTACTCTTTCAGGGAATTTCTTGGAAGTTTCTGCTTGGAGCTCTGGTGGTGGCCTTGGGCAGTTTAATCACATCTGTGGTCCTGACTGCATGGAACTAGCTCTCTCGACCTACTTGCTAATTAACTACAAGTCTCACAAACAAACATTCCACAGAGCTGCTAAGGGACGGAGCAAAAACGCACTGGACAGTTTAAAGAGCAGCTGTATGGGCGGTTCTACCCAAAGGCGTCATGCCCATTTAAAGTGTGCCCCCTCAGATTTTTGAGCCAAGTGGATTTTGAAAGCAGCTTCCAAAAGACAAAAAAATAGCCGAATAATATTTGTTATATTTGATACAATCACGTTGTATCGTGCATGATTAGAAAGTTCAGTGCGTCAAACCATCAGCTGCTAAATTCAAATCTGCGTTCGCTGGCGCTGAGCCAGATGCGTTTATACAGCTCTGCTCATTATAACCAATCACAGACGAGTCTGTTGCGCTTATGAATGCAATGACCAATCAGAGGCATTCAGATGAGTCAGATGAGTTCAGGAAGCAAGCTCTGACTTAATTCCCTGGTGGACTCTGGTCAGAAACAACAAAGTGCAGAAGTGCGTACGATGTAAGATATCCATTTCACAATTCAAAAAGCTTCAGCAATTATAATGGGAGTTTTTGAGACTGAAGTCTTGATAATGAAACTATAATGTTCTTTGATAATGTAATGTAAATGTCCTTTGGTGTGTTTCTGTATAATGAAAGTGTTATAATTAGTAACTAATCGTAAGTAACTAAAAATCACGTTAAATACAAAGTCATTCATTTAAAAATATTTTAAGGCATGAAACCTTTACGTGGTACTGAAGTAAAAAATGTCATTAAAATGTATTTCTTTTTCTAACATTTAAAATTTGACCACATTATTAGATTACCTTTTGATTTTATGAATATACATAAATTACCGTCTTTTTCTGTTTTGTGCATTTATTTTCCTATAAGGAAGGTCAGATGACACCAGTAACAATAGGCTATAAGAACATTGACAATTTTTATGAAAAAATTCATTTTTTAAAAATGGGTTTAGCAAGGTCTAACCACATTTTGTCAATCATAGTATACTCACTAAATTAAGTAGTTTAATCCATTTGTATTGTAGTATATATATATATATAAAGGATTTCCTAACAATTAAGTAGGTCAGACCTCAAGATAAAGCACTTTTCCCTGTACATGGCTGTGGGCGCAAGCAGTTTTGTGGTGCTTGAAATTCTATTTAATTAAATTAAAAACAATTACTGCCACATACAAGGATGTGTAATGGTTCAAATAACATAGTTTTATTTTAAAATATGAAGAAGTCATAACCCTAAAATGTTTTTCAAGTGTAATATTTCTGTAAACGCTAGGGACAGAAAAATAGAAATTTCCATGGAATGACCCTAATAAAATATTATGCTAATTTGCTCATCGCCCGTTTTTGTAATGGGGCCGACAAGATGAGAGGCGTGCGGATCTATGTGCAAGCTTTTATTATTAGGCATGGTCAAAAACACAGGCAAGGTCAACAACTGGCAAACAGGTATATTGAAGGCAAGGCAGATGAGTACTCCAGTAAATGGGCGTGGTCTTCGATCTGCGAACAATATCCAGAGGGTTTGACAAGAGGGGTAATCCAGGTACGAGGCAGGAGATCAGGAACTAGACAACAAAGCAACAAGAAAAGACTAAACTAAAATGAGACACGGAAAACTAGAAAAGGCTCCGCAAAGCAGCTAGCACTTGGAGAGTGAAAAACGCAGAACAATACAGGAGACTAAACACAAAAACAAACACAGAAAGGCTTGGTACGTAGCTAACAATAGGAGAATGCTAAATGCTAAACAATACTCGGCAGAGAGAAAGAGGAAGTCCATGGTTTAAGTAGGTTGTGTGATCAGTGCAATCAGCAGTGTGCATCGTCAGTGCAATGGATGATGGGAATTGTAGTCTGAGGCGGAGTGCAACAGAGAGTGTAGTGCAAGAGTCTATGTGGTGAGAGAGTGACCTCTGGTGGTGAGTTAAGGGAAGCCCATGAACCGGATTTGTGACAGTTATAGATTAACTTACATGATATATAAAGGTGCAAAATGCATTTAGTTACAGTGTAGTTACTGGGAATATTTTGAATAGCCTAAAAAAGACAAAATTAAGTAAAACATTCTGAGAGCAGCATTCTGAAAGTGTTAAAACCCACCCCACCTGTGCCCCCTCAAAAATAATAAGTGCATGACGCCCCTAGTTCTACCTGTGGCACACCGACTTATGCAAAACAGAATGTACGCACAGAAAGAAAAAGGGCAAGGCAAAAGGATTTAAAATACTTGCAATAAAAACACGAGTATTAATATGTTTGGCATTTTGTTTTGCTTTCGGCTGTCAATTAAATCAAATCAAATCAAATCACTTTTATTGTCACATCACCACAGCACAAGTGCCTTGGTGAGTGAAATTTTTATGAGCGTGCTCCAGACAGTGCAGAAAAACAACAGACAATTTACATATGGACAGACAGTGCAAAAAAACAACAAACAATTTACATATGGACAGACAGTGCAAACATTTTTAAAAAAAAATAAACAACAACAGCAATTTACATATGGACAGACAGTGCAAAAAAACAACAGCAATTTACATATGGACAGACAGTGCAAAAAAACAACTGCAATTTACATATGGACAGTACATATTTACAGACTGTACAGAAGACAATGTGCAAAATACACATACATGTACTCAGTACGCTTAGTGTACTATAGAGACATACTCAATTATCAACGACACATTATACACCGTATGGGCACATCTACATTATGTACAGTATCTATACATAATGTGGTCTATACATAGTAATAATGTGAGGTGCAACAGATTATAAATTAACAGCAGATTGGTTGAGCAGCAGATAGATGTGCAAAGGTGCAACAGATTATTCATATGCAGTGTCGTGGATGTGCATCGTATGGTGTCCAGTGATAGCAGATAGGTTGTGTTAGTGCAGTGTGTAGTCCAGTTGAACGGTGTTAAAGTGCAGTGCATGGCATGTTGTGTGAGAGGGAGTGTGGTGTAGGTGAGTTATTTGTGACTGTTCATTAGCCTGATAGCCTGAGGGAAAAAGCTGTCCCTCAGTCGGCTAGTGCGGATCGGATGCTGCGGAAACGCCGCCCTGAGGGCAGCAGATAGAGCAGTCTGTGGGACGGGTGGCTGGAGTCTTTGATAATCCTCCGGGCTTTCCTTGTACACCGCCTGGTGTAGATATCCTGGAGGAGGGAAGCTCACCTCCAACAATGTGGCGGGCAGTTCGCACGACCCTTTGCAGAGCCCTGCGGTTGCCAGCGGTGCTGTTTCCAAACCAGGCGGTGATACAGCCGGTCAGGATGCTCTCCACAGTGCAGGTGTAGAAGGACCTGAGGATTCTGGGGCTCGTTCCAAACTTCCTCAGCCGTCTCAGGAAGAAGAGACGCTGATGTGCCTTCTTCAGCACTGCATCTGTGTGAGCAGACCATGTGAGATCCTCGGTGATGTGAACGCCGAGGAACTTAAAGCTGGTCACCCGCTCCACAGGTGTCTTGTCGATGGTGATGGGTGTGTGTTCTCTGCTCTGTCTCCTGTAATCCACCACCAGCTCCTTGGTCTTGTCGATGTTGAGTGAGAGGTGGTTCTCCTGACACCATTTAGTCAGGGTACTCACCTCCTCTGTAGGCCATCTCATCGTTGTCGGTGATCAGGCCTATCACCGTTGTGTCATCAGCAAATTTGACGATGACATTGGAGCTGTGTGTAGCTGTACAGTCGTGTGTGTACAGGGAGTACAGGAGTGGGCTGAGGACGCAGCCCTGCGGTGCACCAGTGTTGAGGATCAGGGGAGATGATGTGTTGTTGCCCATTCTGACCACCTGACTTCTGCCTGTCAGGAAGTCCAGGATCCAGCTGCACAGAGATCTGTTCAGTCCTAGAGTCTGGAGCTTCGCAACCAGTGTGGCAGGCACTATAGTGTTAAATGCTGAACTATAATCCACAAACAGCATCCTCACATAGGTGTTCTTATTTTCCAGGTGGGAGAGAGCAGTGTGCAGGGTGAAGGCAATAGCATCATCTGTGGAACGGTTACTGCGGTATGCAAATTGTAGTGGGTCCAGTGAAGCAGGCAGCACAGAGCAGATGTAGTCTCTGACAAGCTTCTCAAAACACTTGCTGAAGATGGGGGTCAGAGCAACAGGGCCTCCAGTCATTCAAGCATGTGATTTTGTTTTTCTTGGTATGGGCACAATGATGGATTTTTGAAGCATGAGGGAACCACAGACAGAGAGAGGGACAGATTGAAAATATCTGTAAAACCCGGCTAGCTGGAAAGCGCATGCTTTGAGCACACGGCCTGGTATGCTATCTGGGCCACGGCTTTTACGGATGTTCACCCGTTTGAAGGATCGGGTTACATCCGCGACAGAAAGCGTGAGTGGACTCACCTCTTCTGCAGCAGTCGTGTGAGCGCTCTGTGTGTGGCGGTGTTATCAGCCTCGAACCGAGCATAAAAGGTGTTGAGCTCGTCCGGTAGAGAGGCGGCGATGTTCACAGTAGCTGGTTTACTCCCTTTAAAGCCTGTGATGTTGTTGATGCCCTGCCACATGCTTCTTGGGTTATTGTTGTTGAAGTGTTCTTCAACTTTGTTTTTATATGTTCGTTTGGCTGCTTAATTACTGGAATTCAGTGAAACAGCTGCCATTGAATCATAATGGTAGAAAAGTCAGGTATGAAAAATACAAAACGTGTGTAGAAATGAAAAAGCTAACAAGATATCAATATTACATTTACAACAGAAATGTTACAGAAAACAACATTCAAACTGTAGATTAACAAGATGGCTGTACAACAAATTAATGAACTGTTCCTTGTATTTTATCTATTTGTTGATAAAAGGAGTAACGGAATAATAAATAAATAAAATCAGCATTACATTAATTTCTAGACCATTCTACTTTCAAATTGTGAAATATAAATCTAAGACATTTTAAACTGCTATTCAGCTATTAGAATTGTTTCATGATACATTTTAATATATTATTATAAATAAAATATATATATACAGTAAATCCATATATATAAAAATATTCTTCACTGAAATTGTTTTAGCAATAACTATTTTTCCCCTTCAAATTTGTTTTGGGATCTTAATTAAAGAAAGAAAGACATTGTGGTTAGATAAACAAGCAACTTTGTCACAATTGCAGCTGAAATGCCAGAGGAAATATATTACCTTAAATGGGAGGTGTTTGAATATTGTGTTGGACTACGAGTAAAAAAAAAGTTGAAAACCAATAGATTATATACAAAGACAAATCATTTTTGTTTCTGTGAAATAACATGCAATAACGAATCATGCATAATGAATGATACCAGGAAAATACATTTGGAAAGTAAATAAGGTCTGTTTTGATTTCATGTTGACTAAACAGCTTCTCACGGAAATGTAACTACATCCGACCTTGAATACTAACCCACACAATTACTCTGGCTCTCCAGGGTTCAGCTTCCTGGGTGTAAGCATTACTCTGTCCTCCTCCACACTCTGGAACTCCTGTAAACAGGCTGAACAGTGACTCATCTGTACAGAGGATCTAATACGGCATCTGATTAATATTGTTGCCCAAACCAGTTGGTGTGACATGTTGGATGAGAATCACAGATTCTGTCACTGACAATTTGTATCATGATGCAGGCATTGTCTCTGATAACAGACCTAATAAGCAGTGGTTCAGCAAACATAGCAGGGGCATAGCAAGCATCGCTGCTTGCACTTTCTGCTGTGACGTCACTTGCATTCGACACGAATCGTGTGCGTTGCCAACGGAGACAACTAACTAATTTAATATCATAACATACAAGGTCCTGCAAGTCATCTGTAGGATGAAAATACAAGACCCGCAAATCTGTGGCTACAGAACAGCAGGACCTTGTATGTTATGATATTAAATTAGTTTTAATCGTTTAACCAGCACAGCATCTTGTCTCCGTTGGCAACGTACACGATTCGTGTGGAATGCAAGTGACGTCACAGGTAGCAGAAAGTGCAAGCAGTGATTGCAAGTGACATTGTATTTTAGTTTTTCTTGTTTTCACCACCTGGCTACTGTTGTAAAATGTTGAGAGATTCAAACAAAAAATAATCAATAAATAGAAAAATAAAAAAAATTAAAAGACTGCAAGTGACATCACTAGCGGAAGCGGAAGTGTCTGAGCGTGCAAGTGCTGAGAATGCAAGTGCAAGTCAGTCTGCAGCCAGACCCTTCTCGTCAAACCCGTGACTTCCTACCTGTGAACTCATACTAGATCGATGTAGCCTACTCCCAGTCCCGCTCTAACCGTGAAATGTGACATAGCCAACGAAACAATGGCAGCCCATACGGATGCAGTATTTTTAATGCAAGTGGTACACGAGTATAAATGGATTTTAAATGGGTTCAGTTTAGCAATATTAGCTCGCTGTCAGACGTGTATATGAGAGCTCTTTTCTCGGTCACGGTGTGTGAGGCCTGAGGGATTCACTGACTCCGTTTTAATGGACTGGGCGTAATTAAAGTTTTAATTCCATTATTATATGACGACTACATGTTTTCAAAAGCACTCATCACATCAAATTATATTTTCACCATTAAATTAGTCCCAAATTCGTTAACATAAATGGTATGTTCACGCACACACCTTTCAGCTTTGACAATTAAAGTGTCTGAAACAGTTGTTGGCATGTATCATAATGATTCAGCATCTTTGTGTCAAACTATGCGTTCCACATAAGGACATGTCACTGGTGTTTTTAAACATGCATCCTCATAGGAAAGAAAAATCTCAAGTGATGAGATATTACACTAAACATTGCCAAATAAGTCAACAGTTATTTTTTTTTTAAATTAATTTTTAATGTGAGTTTTTGAACCCGTTTTTATCATATGGCTTATGGAGTATATATTATGATATTGCGAGAATAAGGATCTCACAAAAGTTTTCTTCAGAAGACCAAACTGAGTTGTGTCAGTAACGGACAAAAGTGAAATTGTGCTTCTGAACCAGTGAGATTTTTTTATTATAGCAGTAGCAATTAACTACCCACCTACATAAAATGCACAAATCTCAATTTTCACTCCTTATCTTAGTAAAGATGGCATTTAAGTGTTTAGTTTTGTGATGAAAGCTCTGTATAGTTGTCATTGCGGTGTGCAAAATAATGCAATAATCACTGACAGATTTCTGGTCCCTAATATTTAAACTATTTTCTTAGAAAAAAAAGTTCTAAATAATCAATTTGCTTTGGTCTAGTAAATTAAGTTTTTGAAATATTACTGACAATATTAATGTATTAAATAGAATATAAAAAATGCTGTGTGTTACGACTCCGCCCGTGGCATAGGCAGAATAGGCAAATGCTAGTGGCGGTGGCGTGATCCATTCCAAAATGAGTAAAGATTATTATTTTTTATTACCAATTCTACTTCAAATACTATACATTTAAAATGTTACACAAAAAGCGATCGTTCCACAAAAAACATTATTTTATTGCTCTCCTCAGTTCGATGCATGATCTTCCCCTGCACGCACAGCTGATACCTGATTGTAAAAGATGTTCACTTATAAATTAAAGCCCTTTGGTGCCCAGGGAAGAAAATTAAATAAAATAATAAAAACTGGACAGAGTCAGAGGTAATGTGATGTAATGAATGATTATCGTCAAATAAACTAGCCCTTAAATGCATGAATGTTAAATGCATAAATGCACTTCCACTGGCTCATATTCGCGATCTCTACCATAGAGGAGTTCCAAGATTGCTACCAACAATCCCAGCTAGGACACAGCTATCCGCAGAATGCTATATCCAAAGAGTCTTAAGAAATGGACCTTCCTAAAGAGCTGCCCAGACCAAGGAAATGGCCATCTACTTAAAACCCTGCAGGGGAGATAGCACTGTCTAAGACAGTGGTCTCAAACTCAATTCCTGGAGGGCCACAGCTCTGCAGAGTTTAGCTTCAACCAGCTCCAAATCACACCTGCTTGAAAGTTTCTAGCGATCCTGAAGACCTTAATTAGCTGGATCAGGTGTGTTTGATTAGGGTTGGAGCAAAACTGTGCAGAGCTTTGGCCCTCCAGGAATTGATTTCGAGACCAATGGTCTAAGCCATGGCTTTGGGAGACCGCTACTTAAAACCCCTAGAAGGGGAGCAGTCACATAGCTATCCTCAGATGGCTATATCCCTAGGAAGTGGCTACAGGACCAAAAACTAAAACCCCCTGGTAAACTTACCTATGAAGCTGCCCAGACCACAGAGAGTGGGCTATCTACTTATGACTCTAGCAGGGGAGATGGCACCGTCTAGGCAAAGGCTCAGGGAGACCGCTATTTAAAAACCCGGAGAAGGGGAGCAGTCCCTAAACTAGCACATAGATATGCTCAGCTAGCCATGTACCTAGGAAATCTTCACTCTTGGTAGGGGAACTCTTAAGGTCTCTGCACACTGAGTCCAAACTTTTCGCATGCATTTTTTCTTATTCGTAATCCTAAAAATTGTCACACACAGAAACCTTGCACACCGAGTCCGATGCATATTAATTAATCTGTTGAACAATTAAATGGAGTCTTCAAGCATTGAGGATGATTTTGTTGTCCTCTCGCTTCTAAAAAAAAAAGAAAGAAAAGGAAGTATTGGGTCCATCCAATCCTAAAATATAGCGAGGACGTAGAGTTCCGCCTCCTTATTAAGGATCAGCGGGATTATCATGGTCGATTCAAAGTTTACTTCAGGATGTCAGTGGCTCAGTTTGATGCTTTCCTAGCGATGTTAGAGTCGCATATTAAAAGGAAGACCACCAATTTCTGTGAACTCCTATATACCGTGCTTTGTGCTGTGAGATGAAGTGGATGAATTTGACAATCGCCATTCTGGATTTTAGTGTTCACTTGGACGGTGGCTGTCAAACCACCTCTCAAAACGCTTGCCACGAAAAACGCACAAAAAAATTAAATCGAACCAGATCCAAATTTTTTTATGACGGACGAAAATTTCGGAGGCAGTGTGTAAACGTGATTTACAACGTGCGAACTTTTCGGATGAAAATTTCAGACTCGTGTGCAATGACCTTTAGAGTGGAGGCCTCAGCATAATGACTCTCTAAAGCGAGAGGAGACCTAGCTACACTCAACACCAGAGGTAGTTAATGCGGCTCAAATAAAGAGCCTACAGACTCCTATTACTGCCGAGGATGGAGCGCTGAAGAGTGGAGGCTTCAGCAAGATAATTATCTTAACAAGAGGAAGCCTAACACTCAACCCTAGAAGAGACGCTCTTAAGAGTGGAGGTCTCAGCATGACGACTCTCTAGAACGAGCTCCATCAAGAGCTCCATCTGCTGCTCTCGAGACCCATCTCCTGCGCTCCATCAAGCCCCTCCCATAATCTGTCATCACTCAAATGAATACACGACTCAGATTAACTGTATAGCATGTGTAAAACTCCAATACAATTATAAAGTAATTATTTAATCACTAATAAATCTTTCAATGAGTAAAACTGTGTCCATTGTGTTATACAATTATCTAATTTTCTAATTAATTATTTATATTTTAAATTATTGTTCCTGGACCAGCAGTGTATTACTCTTATAATTATGTATCAGTGGCTGTGACAGATTTGCAATCTAATCCTGTTGAAATAAGCCTGCTCCTTTGCAGGTTTAAGCTTAAAGGGATCCCTGGGTATTAAGACTCGTATGGCTTAATATAACGTAATTGATGTAACAGGAAACGCACCAATGTTTGTTATTTAAAAAAAAAAAAAAAAAAAAAACAATTATATATATTTTGAACTATGGGGCCCCATTTTTCTGATGTAAAATGGTTGCACTCTGTGAGCTAGAGCGCTACCGGTTACTATTTTTACCACAATACAACTCGGAATAGACAACTGGGAAAATAAAACACTGATATGATGACCACAGCTACCGAAAGAGCTTACAAGTGGCAATGGATAGAAGTATAGGTTTAAACTAAATGCTGTACCATGGATTTTTTTCCCCACAAGGAGTCTAAACGCCTCTGATATAGAGTAAGATTCGTGCTGAGAAACTCCTCTAGCGGCCGCGGCGTTTTCATCCTAACAGATGGCATCTAGCATTTCTTGTCTCAGCCGTTTGTAAGCTCTGGTCTTCTAAAAGACTCAAAGCCATCAGGGCTAAAGTGGAGAGAAAAAGCAGCGGGTCTTTAGGAAGTTTATTCGTTCTGAGGCATCTTCCCATTCTTCTCTTCTTATCGCTAGGAAAGTCTTGCATTGCTTCTCTTGTTGCCCTTCGACTGAATTACAAACAAAAGCCACACAATGTGGTATCGTATCAGTATTTTATTTTCCAAGTTGTTTCGGTAAAAAGCCAAAGGCTATAGAAATAATCACCAGTAGCTCACTGAGTGCAACCATTTGACGTCATCGACACAGAATGCATTGTGCACATAAAATAATGGCGCTCCCCATGGTCCAAAAACGATGCTGATTTTTTAAATAACATTTATCTTTCATGGGTTTTCTACTACATATTTAAATGAGACATAATTTACGTTATATTAAGCTATACGTGTCTTAATACCTGGATAACTCCAAGATGAGCTTCAAAGAACCAAATGATCCAAGATCAAACAAAATCGGCAACAATCAAATCCAGCTAACCGATTTAACGATGCAATACTCAGAATAGCCTAAATCCTCTCCAAAACGCATTCGAGACGGATTTAAATCCGATCGCTCAAGCCACTTCAGGAGGTGGTCTGGGCCACATTCCAAACAAAACTGGATAAGTGTAAAGCATCTGGTTGTTGAAACCACATATGCTAATTTTACTCCTTCCAAAATATAAAATAATAAACGTGTGAGCAATAAACTATATGGCGTGTTACAGTCAGATACGACAGCGCTGATGCAACAAGCATCACCAAGGATGAGTAGCTGGGTGTCTTCAGCAAGCCAACACGCAAAATGCCGCAAATTAAACTGAAATTAAGATTCCTGGACAAAATCACTTGCCTGTGAAAGAGAGAAATCTGATGTTGGGCTAAAGTATTATTGGTCCAATAAAAAAACCCTCCAACTGCTTTGCAACCAGAAGCTTTAACTTAGCTTTGGCTTCCTGAAAGGAAAGTACTAGAGATATTATAACCACTGGTAAATCTGAGAAGAGAAATTCATTCAAATAAAAGTTAATTAATTTATATATTTAAAAAAAGAATAAAAATGCAAAGACATTTGGCCCCAAACGAGCCAACTGAACAGTAGTGCTCAATGTACACAGTAGGATTGCAGAATTTGTCCTGAGCATGCATGAGAACACATTTCAGCTTAAGGTTTTTTCCTGTTGTGTTTGTTGCAAATTTTGATGACAGGGATAGTGGCTACCATATAAAGCACTGTGGCTTCCCCATTCAAATGCAGTGTGTTTCCATGGTGGGTTTGAACAAAACCAAAACTAGGAACAGTTTGGCTATGGATGGAACGCTATTATCTATCATGTGTGAGAGTCCTCCACTCCGGTCACCAGGCATCAAAAATTTACAACAGAAAAAAAAAGAAACAGATGTACACTCAGGGTAATCTACTATAATTCTAATGTGTGTGTACAGAGTATTACTATTCAGTTGGCTCGTTTGAGGCAAAATATATTTGATACATTTGTATTGTTATACAAATCTTTATTTTATCAGATTTTCCAGATGTTATAATTTCTATTTGTGATGGTCAATTAAATTAAACTGCTTGCAAAAACGTGGGTGCTGCAAATATTGGAGTTGCTCCTTTGAATGACTCCTTTGTGCCTCCTCCCCTAATCTCACACCAAACATTCTCTATAACGAGCCCTGTATTTACCATGCAAAACCAAGAATAACAGACCCACAAAACCCATCTTGCAATCACATACTTTTATATCTCATTTGCTTTCCTTTACTCAACTGTTAAATAAAGTGTAGCTCAAATCGGAGTTTGCTTTGTTTCAGAGATGTCAAAATACTAGAGAACTTTTCCCCTGCAGTTCACATCAGATAAACAGCTTCAAGATCTTTAAATCAGAGCTAAAACTTTTATTTAACACAATATTAGACACATTTACACGAACATCCTTCAACAAAACAGTAATTCAATTCTAACATAAATAAAAAGTAAATATTTAAATAAACACTGAACCCTGAAGTGAATTTGATCATTAATAGGCAAATGTACAAGTATACATTTGATCAGTGTGCCTAAAACACCAAGAAAGCATCCAAATGTCTAAAAAAAAAACATTTTTAAATTTTTCTAACAAAGCACAGGATTGAAGTAATTTTAAAAAGCATAAAATCACAATTAAACCAGATCTCTGCATGACTTAGACTCCACAGCATTTGCTCATCGTCTTCTTCCGTTTATGAAGACTCAGCTTAACCTGTGACTCTGATCTCCGCCCCAGTTTTGCATGCTTCTTGACTTCTCTGTGATAATTCATAAGACATTTAAAGCCTGAAAACACTTGTGTTAGAATGAGCAAGAACTGATGTGGTATCTTACCTTGCTAAATGTAAAACTGCCTCGATGACATTCGTCCCCTCTTTAGCACTTGCTTCGCAGAACAGGGCATTATAAGCCTATAATGCATAGCAAATTAGGAATGGCATGATGGTTATTACATTCTTCCCATATAAATCTGAGACTCAAGACTCACCATAGCAAGCTTTTCACCATGGAACGCGCTCACACAGCTTCCCTCTGGCCTTTCTGCTCTCAAATCTACCTTGTTCCCTATTATACACATTGGGATGTCTTCATCCGTTGACTCCTGTGAAGGAAAGTTTACAGAATACAGTCTACAAACGAAACTAAGAAAACAAACTCGCTAAAATGTCATTGACCGTACCCGAATCTGCTCCACCCATTCACGAACATTCAGGAAACTGCTCTCAGATGTGACATCATACAGCAGCAGCACTCCATGTGCCTTGCGAAAATATGACCTAGCGATGCTGCGAAACCTGTAGGAAAGAAACCAATGTATACCTTAAAGTAACGCCAACATGCACTATGGGTAAAGAATGCTAAATGGCCACAGAATTTCAGCTTTGCCATCATAGGAATAAGTTAAACTTTAAAAATATATTTATTTCTTTGTAATTTCAAATTTTACAATACAACGTTTTTACTGCATTTTTGATCAAAAATGTAGCCTTGGGAAGCTTGGAGACTTTACAAAAAAACAAAACCAATATAAAAAATTATATTTTTAAAGTAGTGCATCGTTGGCATGCTGTTCATTAGACAATGAAAACAAAAGGTAGGGTAAATTATTTCTGATAGCCAATGTTGATATTTAAAAAAAAAAAACATGTCCCTACCCAAAAGGTTTCTCGCCCCTATTTTGATCGCTCCGCCCAACACATACGTACGCAACCTAGGCAATGAATATGGCGGAATCTGCTGTGCCAGCCAGCCGAGGGTATAACCAATAAGTGAAGGAAATGTTTTACTATAGTAATACAGGTTGAATGCGTTTTGGTATTACGGTGTTGTAACGTGAATGATTTAGCTCTGTTTCACATGGAAGATGATGTTCAACAGCCGGCACAGTAGGCAGAGGCCAGAATGTTGCTGCGGATAAACGCCTGGAAACAGAAGACGTGCACATGTTGCAGGCTCAAAGACTTACAGTAGCTCAAGACGTTTTCCTCTTATCTACCATCTCTATCTTTCTGTCGTCGCTTGGCTAATGTCCAGTGTTACCAACTATTTTTCAGGGGAAGTTGCTAAAGGATGGTTGATTTGTTGCTAAAATCACGACAGAATTGTGTCACTGCATCAAGTCTCAGCCAAAAATTATTTATATACACATGTTAATTTAGATTTATTCATAAAATATAAATGCATAAAATTAAAAAGTAAATAACTGACATTATTTTTGAAAACTTACATTTTTTAACAATTGCCATTTAAGGTTTTTTTTATTAGCTAGTAAGTACAACTACACCTTTTAAATAATTATAAGCAGTGGATTAGTAGTTAGTTGGTGTGCTGCACTCCAAGAAAAATCTGTAAAATAGGGCACGTTAATATGAAGGAATTTTCTGTATTGATTTTTCCACAGGTTTTTTACCTGCAGTTTTAATTACGCATTGCATTTTGTGGATAACGGATAATGTCCTGAAAAATTACTAGTACCGTTTCCATTTTTCTTATAGTCTACCAACAAATCGCAAGTACTAACAAAGTTTATCATAAATTAACAATTATTAAATTACAAAATTATTTTGTGCTATTATTATTAAATCAAACAATCACAAATAGCAGCTAACTTAATTCATGTGATGTGCGCACCACATGAATGATCAAAAGGCATCTTTGATTTTCTGTCCCTTTTTATAATTAGAGTCACTAATGAAAAGTTGCCAAAAATGGCTAAATTTGTTGTTTGTGCTTTTGGAAGACAAAATTGCTAGGTTAGTCTGAAAAGTTGCAAAATTTAGCAACAAAATTGCTAAATTGGCAACACTGCTAATGTCCGTCATGTGCACGGCCACAGAGCGCTCTTCTCTTCCCCATCATGAGCAGGCACGCCCCTTACTACTGATTGGCTACAAGTTTGATAAATAAAAACAATGCAACATTATAAATGTCTATATCACTTCACCAGTGTAACGCACCCTTGCTGAATAAAATGTAATCGGCAAGTATTTTTTTTTAACACTCCAAATTGTTAAAGGTAGTGTGTATGAATACAACAAAAAGCAATCATTTTCTATAAGATTAATAGATCACTTAACATCCATAATTAAGAATTGTAACCATGCATATCTACACTTTATTCCCAAATCACGTGTATGCTGTACCTTTCCTGTCCAGCAGTGTCCCAGATCTGAAGGTTAGTTTTCTCTCCATCTACAAGCATCTTCTGGATTTGAAAATCAACACCTGTAAGAATAAAAAAATAGTTTAGACTTCTTGGAAGTAGCCATCTGATACAGGGTTCATACAGAAATTGCAAAATGGAAATCCAGGACTTAAGGACTTCAAGCCAAATTATTTTGGTTGTCAAGAACCAAAATCAGAGATCTCACTTATCAAACAATACTGTTATCTTTTAAATTATAATACAGTGATACTCAGATCTGGCTATCCACTTTCCTGCGGAGTTTAGCTCCAACCCTGATCAAACTCCCCTACATGCTCAGGTGTTTGATTAGGGTTAGAGCTAAACTCAGCAGGAGTGGATCTCGCGAGCCAGACTTGAGTATCACTGTTATAATACAAACTAATAGAACAATGGTACAAATACAGTGCAGCTCAAGCAAAGCATTCAATGACTGTGGCCCCTTTAACATTTAAAATGATACTATGGCAAAGTATAATTTCCTTTGATTTTATGAATACATGATTGACCTGAAGAATAAACGCTATATCATACACTTGTTAAAATATGACCTATATCATGCTTGTAGATGCTAGGGGAGTGACAAACTTAGCTCATGAGATGAAGACCAAATACAGAGACTCGGTTCACTAGAATGATATAAGATTTGAATACTAGTTTTAAGAAATGTTCAATTGCAAAACATTGGTCTTCTAAATCACAAAACAAAGCAGTTGTTTTAACTAATCTAGGAACATATCTAACAATTACTTTGGTAATCAAGAAATCTACTGATTTTGATAAAGTAATTTTCTTTTGTAATAAAAATAATCCCACGTGAAAAGCAGGCTTTAATGTATATAAACTAACGATGAGGCAATCTTAATTGGTTCAAATAAAGTATCAAAACCAAATAATTGGTTTTATTGAACAAAACTGTTAAAATGCATAACGTAATTATGCATATATATAATATGAATATAACCAACTTAAGTACATCGTGTATTATAACAAACTCCTGCAGAGGGCGCCAATGTTTCATTTCATTTTCAAGCATTAGTCAATGACATTTAAATCTATTTAACAAGCAAACGTCGAGAAACTTAATTTGAAATCGCAATGTACAACAAACCGATGTATTCTTAAGTGTTGGCATAGGTTTGTAAATTATTTACATTACATCTATATCTACACAGAACGCACACTGTTTTCCCAGATAAACGTTAAGCAACCCAAATTCCAGCATATGCAGAGGAAGAGTTTGTGGACTGAGCTGCTGAGATGGAGCTTCACGCTTGTAAATGATAACAGAGCATTACAAAGCGCGTCAGACTTTATATGCGTACCCAAATTAAACCCAAACGAACAGCACATGCATTAAAAGACTGAACAATATAATGCAAGCACAATCACTTTTTGTACCACAAACCTAACTTTATACTGATATCGCGAGTCAGCTTTTCACCCCAAGGAGTAATATCGCGATGTCTCGTGCGCTCCCAAAAGCCAGGAGAAATAGTAATTAACATGCGCAGCATTGTTCACGTGAAAATAGTTTATAATCAAAAACAAAAATGAACACCAATTCATTATATACTTCCTTTTAAAGTACCTTCTCATAAATATGGCTGTTTCAATGGTTTCCAGGACTTAAGTCAAAAAGTCAAATTCAAGTACCTTGAACGAACCCTGCTGATAATATAAGCGTTTAATTTACAAGAGTGCCATGGTCTTTTCGAAGTGCTTTAATTACCTGCAAGAATTAACTGAGCTATTTGGATTCTCAATATTTATTCATATGGCAACACATTAAAAAAAATGAAACTATTTTCTCACCAAGAGTGGTTTGTATATCTCCTCTAAATTCGTTGAGAGTCAACCTTAGTAAAAAGCTGGATTTTCCCGCCCCAGCATCCCCAGCCATCACCAGACGATACACTGGAGCAAGATCTTCACTGTCATGCAAGTCTTCTTCAGTTTGCTATAGAGACAAATTGGAAAGAGGCAGTCTATCACAGTGGTTCTCGACTAGTCGGACTCCAAGGTCATTCACTTTTCCAGTTGTTTGTCATTGACCTCATGACTGAAAAACTGAGAAAAGTCTTTCCACTTTTAAAAAATATTGGCATTTATAGTTTCTAGAATACCTAGTGAGTAAACAAGAGTAACTGTAGCAAGTACTACCTTGACAGGAAAAGCAGACAACCGCCGCCGAAGTGAGGGGGATATTGAGGCAACTGTGCTACGAGCTACAGATCTCAAAGCTTCAGACTTCAGCTCTGACACCTACAAGACATTAGTTATTGATTATTAATTAATTATACAGGGACACACCTGCTAAGTGTGAAAAATAGTGAAGGTTGAAGACGTACCTCCAGCTCAGATGGAATACAAGAGTAACTATGATGCACAGTCTCCACTGAATTATGGCTTTCGTCACTGTCATAATCGCTGCCTGACATCGGCTCGGCGTCTGTCTGAACTGAAACGCCACTATCCAAATACTTATCAGCCCAGCACTTCACCAGGGCTATCGTGTCCTCTTCATTAGTAAAAAAAGTTAAACAAGACTATAATATAACATACAGGCCTAAACAAAAGAAATAATCTAGAAGGTTTACTTAGTAGTTTTTTTTCTGTCAAGATACAGCTGCAACAAATACTGAGTAAACAATAAAGGATATAAATTACCCGCTCTGATTCATTGTACTCTGTCGAAGTGGTTTCATCTTTCTAGGAGGAACTTCATTTTTTGGTGAGAGCTAGTGAAGAGCAATCATTTTAATGAGGGTTGTTATTGTGTACATTAAATGACCTCCAGATACAATGGTGTATTTCTATGTGCTGGAAATCCAAATATTTGATCATGGCTGCAATGAATGCAGTTCCAACTTAAATTAAAACCAATGAAATAACTACCCGTCTTTTTAAAGAGCCATTATCCTGGCTCAGCGCAGAGCGTAACCCATCATTGCTGTCATACAACGTTTTGTTCATTTCCCTGATGTGAAGGAGAGAATTCTTATGTACAAGCTAGAAAATCGATTTCTTCATTAGAGTATTGGGATTCATTGGACGCCCAAAGAGAATGACTGAATTGGCTTACTGAAGGAATTCTATTTGGCTGGAATAAGACTGGTACTCCATCACCATGTTCTTAAGGTCATCACATTCTCTGAGAAAAAGAAATCACATTAAGCAGTTTCTTAAATCAGAAAGAGAGATATAGATATATAAATTACAAAGTAATTTTCTCTTTTCAGACTCATCATATGTATTTATGTATATATATAATACATATGAGTCTGAAAACAATATGAGGGAGAGAGAAATAACACGATTTTGAATATTACTTTGTTAGAATAACACTTTAAAGAAACATTTGTTATAATTAACAGCATTACAGCACTTATTAATGTAGGTCAATAATTATTTATAAATGATAAATGTTTATACATACCTAACAAACCAAGATTAATAAATACTGTATATGATGATCATTCACTTTATTTTTTAAGGCTGGTTATTAGTCACCTATGGTATCAATAGAGATATTACATTCTGGTATTGTACCAAAGCCAAAATTATGTTATTGAGCCATCCCTACTGCCAGCATTCACATTTACGTACACAAACCCAGTTTAAATGAATTGAAGCATCAGTGTTCTGACCTCTCGTGTTGGAGTTTCTGGTCAGTGAAGGCATTCTTCAACCTGTCCAACTCAACCTGGAGAACGGAGACCTTTATCTGAGCTTTCATAAGAGAACTCCTCAGCTCCTCGCTCTCCTGCAGAGTAACACAAAAGCTGATGGGACCACAAATATTTCAGTGTTACAATTAAAGGTCTCCACAGGACTGCCATTTATGCTGAACATAAGTCATTTCTTCCTGCCTGCAAAATACCACAGCTAGAGATCTATACAGATTGTTTAATCCCATTGTAGCACTACTATCTAGCTCTAGTGTCATAGGCTATTTTCTTTCAAATTCCCACACAAACAAGCAGCGTCAGCTTACCTTGACCCTTTTTTGTAACAGGCAAAATAAAGGTGCTTTCCTTTGCGGTCATGATATCAAAAACAAAAAACACCAAGAATATCCAACCCTGCTCCTGTAAACCATTTCTTTGTTGCAAAATAGACATTACATTTTGTATCTTAAAATAGATTTGATTAACTGAAGTCCCACAAGACATCTTTCTCCAGCTTATACATCAGTATCTTCCCTACTGCACCCAACAATTCACAACTCATCTCACACAACACTCATTTGCAGACACTGCGGGAAAGCAGACCTATAGTATCAGCCCTTATTCTGCCATTACAGACAAAGTGGGGCAAGATGTGCCACTCAAGCTGTGGTGCAACTGAAAAAAAAAAGTTAATTGTCACAAAAAGGACCCTTGTTTTTAGGTTTGTTTTACTCCCAAATTCTCCAATGATTTAACTTGTCGACATGTCTTTTCCCTAATATGTGCTGCATTATCACTGGACTACTGAGGTTACGTTTGCACAATGTAAATCAGTTTTTCACTTTGTATTTTTGAAAATATGATGTTGTCAAAATGATCCTCGTTCACACAGATCTGTGAAAACTACTAAAATACTATGTGACAGGAGCACAGAACCAATATCAAGTCGCACAGATATATTTGCAGCAATAGCCAAAAATATATTGTATGGGTCGATTTTCTTTTATGCCAAAAATCATTAGGAAATTAAAGTAAAGATAGTGTTCCATGAAAATGTCTTTCCATAAATATATTAACATAATTTCTCATTAGTAATATACATTGCCAAGAACTTAATTTTGACAGATGTAAAGGCGATTTTCTCAATATTTAGATTTTTTTTAGGACACATCTTTGCCAAATATTGTCCTAACAAACTTATTTATTCAGCTTTCAGATGATGTATAAATCTAAATTTTTGTATTGACCCTAATGAGTGGTTTTGTGGTCCAGGGTCACATTATGCATGCCAGGCCAGTAGTTGGCATTGTTCCTTTGTAAAGAAACACTATGCACCTACACACAAACCTATAGACCAGGGATCCTCAAATCTGGCCCATTCCTGCAGAGTTTAGCACCAACCCTAATCAAACACACCTGAGCATGCTAATCAGAGTCTTCAAGATTTTTAGAAAATAGCAGGTAGGCGAGTTTGATCAGGGTTGGAGCTAAACTCTGTAACAGATTGGCCCTCCAGGGAAAGATTTGAGGAACCCTAGTATAGACTGAACACCTATTACACACATCAGTTTTCACAAACTTGTGTTTATAACAGTATAGTTTTCAAAAACTTGCACTTTAAAGTCCATTTTCAAAAGTTTACATCAGCCCCCAAAACACTTCATGTGAATGAATGGCCAAAACTCTAAATTTTGTTTTAAGTTCAAAACAATGTTGTGTGCCCCTCAGAAGTAGTCATGTCGTTCTTTATGCGATAGTTTCACCTCTGCCTCAAGTCCCAAAAAACTTGATTCTTTAAAAGAATTTTGGAACAAAACATTGGACCGCCCTGAGAGACTTCTCTGGATAAAATCTTTCATCCACTGAAGTCAGTCATACATTTATGATAAAGAATTTTCATTTTTGAATAAATTATCCTTTAAAGTTAAAATTGGCACAGTTTACCCAAAACTCCCCTTCTGTTCAAATACAAATACTTTTGAAGGGCCCTGCATGTTGTAAAGGAGCATCTGATTCATACCTGCATCAGATCTCTAATCTGTGCTCTCAATTTGATGGCATCTTCCCTGGGGCTGTTTAATTTCGACTCCTCTTGATGTTGCTAAAATTTGAGAGTGAAAGTTACACAAAAAAATAAAGACAAACCCACATGCAAAATAAGAATCCAAAGAAGATTCTTATTTCAAGAAGATTGAAATAATAATCCAACATCGCTCCCTTACCTTTGTGAGCCTTTCTATTGTTGTTTGCAGGTCTGCCAGTTCATTCTCATGCTTGATTTTGAGCATAGCAATGGATTCGTCCAATTTCTTTTGCTCCTGTATGCATGAAACCCAAGAAGAGTGTTTTCCTTATATGCACAGGCCTAATAAAGAGGCATTTACTATCTCTCATAGAGAAGCCTTTGTGCACAGAGTCAGGCCGGCTTTCCGGTTAAAAAGATCTCACTGGGCTTCGAGAATAAAGGTGACCCACTCAGTACAAAGCTGAACCTGAAATCCCACTTTTCATTTACCAAGACAGAATTACACACATTTGCATGAATGCATATACACATGTAAATGCATGTTAATCAGTCTTAGTTTCAGTGTTAAGTGCTATTAAAATCAGAAAAAAATAATGAATCGTCATATTTAAAACAATGCACGCATCTTTGAATATCATCAAGTATGCAGAAAATTACTGGTTACTTGTGCATTAACCTGCATCCGCATTAATCTTACATTAATAATCAATAAATGTACACAAATGAGCCAATTTATATACAACTTAACATTGAACATAATTCAACTTTGCCTAACTTCTCACCTCTTCCCTGACCCGTTCTTCTGTGCGGGCAAGTTGCTGCTGCAAGTCCTCCTCCATCTCTGCTAACTGACTGCTGGTCAGTTCCTCTGTCCTGTTCACATCAAAAAGCATAAGGCATAGCTTTTCAGAACCAAACGGCAACTTTAAAGACTTATCCAGAAAGCAGTTTGAAACAGTCGGCATTGGTCTTAGGATACCCTTTAATGCACCTACATCCAGATCTCAAAAGAAATGTTCCCTGAGGAGTTACTATTGGAGAGATGAAATACTCCTTTAAGCTACAGTCTTATCGTAATCATCAAGCGGGGGCAGTTGAGCAAACCTCTGACGAAAGGGAAGGGAGGAACGAAGGTAGTGCTCTTGAGAAGCCGCAACTGTGTATAGGTGGATCGGAGGTGAAACAAACAGTGCTAAACACACAGAAAAACTCCTGGACTGTCTCGCTGTGAAAACAGAGCACACAAAACTAGATCCACACCTACAGAACCACATAAATAAGTTTCGAGAGATGCAAGGAGAATGACGAGCTAAGTAACTCAAGCCTATTTTTCAGCTTCCTCCTTCCTTAGAAATGGTAGAACTTTTCTTCAGTTTAACAATGAAAGCTTTGTAACCTGAGTTCATTAAACTATTAAAACAGAAGAAATACTTCCTGGACAGAAAAAAAAGGCCAGTGCTTCGGTCCACCATAAAATGCAATACATGCAAAGTTCACAATTGTTGATTCATTAATCTGATATTGAACATTACAGTCTTATGTCACATACTGCCGTATTGCATTAAATTCAATAATAGTCTCATATCCAGAAAATATTCAAGGGGGGAGCAAAAAGACAAAATAAATTATTAATTCAAATAGCCTTAAAATGCTTTCAAAGATGTATGACTATCAATGTGCAATTATCACACATCAGCTGGCCATGACAATCTGAAAGAGTCAAACCAGCTGTTGCAAATACTAAATAGTGATTGACCACAGCATCCATTCCCAGCTGAATCCTGGAAATGCTCCTCACCTTCGTAGACTGGTCTCCAGTTGTTCACTCTCCATCCTGTGCTCTTTGCTTTCAGCTACAAGAGCCTTGATGAGATCCTCATATTGCTGCAATAACAGCTCATCTGATGTGGAGTGGATCTGTTCATACAACTCCTTCAATTCATCCCACTGTCTGCAGACACAAGAAAAAGTGAGACTGGATGAAAAAACTGTCGTCAAGGCAGATACTGGCATGAATTATACCCAATAAACACACACAATGTTTTAAACAAATATTTGTTTAAAAAAGTATAGTAAAACTATATTAAATATAGTTTAAAGGGGAGACTTGTGTGAAAGCTATATAGACAGACACGAATATGGACATTGCATAGACAACTTTTTTTTACACAATAAATATTGTAAACTTGACCAAACATAGCTTTCAGCATTTGTCCCTTTACAATTAAAATAAACTATTATTTAATAAACAATAGCACGTTGTGTCAGATTGAGCTCATACAGATTTGTCCCCCCAAAAATTAGGCTAGGCTACAAACAAAATATAAAAAGCATATTTCCACATATTTATGAGACTCAGGTCAAATTGTGTAGACTAGCCCCAAGAAAGGAAAAAACACGATATGCTACTTAACCGTTTAACTTGAAAATGTTTTAAAACTTGTTAAAATATCAAATCTTCGTTTGACTTCTCTTTCGTCAGTAAATGTGTATCAAAATAAGTGAATGTGAACTTAGCCCAAATATAGCTACCTTCCCAAATAAAATGCCACATCTCCGTCTAATGTGTTTTCAAACTCATCCCAAGCGCTCCTCTGACTTTGCAAACTGTTTCCCAACAAAGCCAAATTGAGGGCTTCGGAAACTTCATGAAAACTCGACGAAAAATCGTTAAAGTTAATGTATCCGTCTCCGTCCAGATCAAACTTGTTGAATAAAGTCCTGATCTCTTCAGCAGGCACATTTAGCTCTTGGCAAACATTGGTAAAGTCCTCGTATTCCACTCTTCCTGACTTATTCCCATCACACGCTGCAAAAAGTCTCCGAAGGTCAGCTTGGTTCATATTTTCACTAGACGAGGACAAACAAACGGTGATCCACAATACACCTGTGCACAAAGATAACGCTCCGAAAACGTGTAAGTGATAAAAAGACGAAAGAGGAATGAACGCTAAGGGTTCGTGATCTAACAGCCTACATCACCATCAGGTGCGCAGAAACCTCGCGCTGCTTAGATGAAGGCATGAGTCACGAGTGATTGGATGATCGCTCATTATCTCGCATTGTAACAAGCTGAACTCAAGTTAGTGTGTCATTGGATAGTCAAGGAGGTAGGCGTGCAACAATCTGAGAACATGCCCACATTTTGGTCTGGTCAGCTAAAACTAGCAAAACATAAAAACCGGCCAAAAGACCAGCCTGACCAGGGGTGCCTCTGTTACCCAACTTGGTAACCACGTGCTTATGCGCACACATTAGCCTACTTATGTGCTTTCTAATTACAAAATAATACAATTATACAGTATAGTGAAGGGAAATAATTAAAATAATAAGGAATAAAAAATACAAGGGAATGATACATAATAATGGCTCTTTCCAGTCACTGCTTTTTTGAGAGTTATAGGCTTGACGTTACTTTTCTAACATAATTTTCCCATAGGATATGCATATTAAATTTAGTACGACTATGATACAATTATTTAAAAGATATTATCAGACATCTTCAGCTAAATTTACATCACAAATTCGGTCATGTCGAGGGCGGTTTCAAGTGTGGAAAGCCTGTTGCTTTATTTCCCTTCCAGGTGTGGACTGGTCTTTATCTGCTGAAGGACATTTGCCTGCCTTTGTTTGGTCATGTCCACGCTACATTTTATTGTTAGCTGAACTCTCGTCTTCCATACAATTCAAATATTTTTTTCGCCGAATTGTACACAGATTGCAATAATAAAAGCTAACAAATAGCCCATCTCAAAGTAAACTAAAAAAGTAAACAAATATCCTAAAGACATACCTTGATGAATGTAAAGGCTATCATTATTTTTCCTCATCTCTCTTTGGATGTGTCATCGTGCAAACAGTGCACCGCACCTAAGTCTTAAACTAACTCAAGAGTTTACAAGATTTAGTAACGTTAGTCTAACTTTTAGCCTGCGTTAGATGTGACACACGCACGTTAACTGAGAGGAACCATAATTTTTTACATTACCATAGCTGAATATGAGCATCGTATTGATGTAACCATGTCACCTACTGTTTGTTACTTTATTTAATCTGGAAGAAAAGATGATAACAACCATTGCGGCTAGTGAAATATATATAAAAAGGATGACAGTGTCGTATACCAACAATGGCCACATGATGGCAGCAATATTACAGTAAAATTAAGAGCGTATGCTCAAATCTCTTTTGAGGTGCTAGTGCTGCATTGAGAAATTTAAGAAGGATGAGTAATATTTATTTTGGAAATTTCCATAGAAATCAAAAGAGAACCCATGAAACCATAAGGATGCATGAAATGTATCAGCAGCTGACCCCTTCAGTGGCATCTAACTACACACAAAACACACACTGTATTTTATACTAAACCTACCTCTCACAGGAAACTCTGCATTTTTACATTTTCAAAAAACATAATGTAGTATGAGTTATAAATTGTTGGTGTTACTATCTTTTTTGTTCCTTTAACACACACACACACACACACACACACACACACACACACACACACACACACTCTCTCTCTCTGGGGACATTCCATAGACATAATGATTTTTATACTGTAGAAACTGTATTTTAATTCCTCTCCCTCACACAAAATTCTACAAATATTTACATTTTCACTAAGCATGATATGTAATCATTTGAAATTAAAAAAATTTGTTTTTTCTCTTACCGAGGCTGAATTTATTTAATTAAAATACAGTAAAATCATTAATATTTAATATTACTATTTAAATAAGTGTTTTATTGTAAGATGAAATTCAAAATGTCTGTGATGGCAAAGCTGAATTTTCAGCAGCCATTTCTCCAGTCTTCAGTGTAATGTGATCCTTCAGAATCTTCCTATTATTAATAATAATGAGTTATGTTTTTTCTGCTTAATATTTTTGTGAAACTACTTATACAGCACCATTCAAAATGTGGGGTATAAGAAAACAACAACAACAACCTTCTATTCTTCAGGGATACATTAAATTGATCAAAAGTCACATGACACTGGAGACTTATATAAGATTTCTAAAAATAAATCCTTTTGCCATCACAGGAAAAAAAACTGATTTCAACATTAATAATGTATTAAAATAGCACTAATACATAATAATTGAGCCACCAAATGAATGATTTCGTAAGGATTACATAACAGACTTATATACTGTAGCCTATATTTCATTAAATAAATGCAAAAAAATCATATTTTAAAATGTATTTAAATAGAATAAAGTTATTTAATTAGTCCAAACTTTTGACCAGCAGCGTGTTTGTAATAGTTCGATGCCACTGCAAGCTTCACAAATTTACCCAAATAATGTTGAATCAGTAAAAGCCAGTGGTTTTATTTATTTTATTTAAAAAATTAAAATTAAAGTGCTTTTATGTACAATATAATAAAAACAACAAAACAGTAGTGATGTATAATACAAAAAATACATTTCACAAGTTTTTTTTTCTTTACATTGGCAGCAAAATGTACAAATACACCTTTACATTAAAGTTTACAAGACATTAACTTACAATAGGTCAGAGCATCTTGGTGCGCCATTATAAAGAATGTATCTGAGCATTTAAGAGTGTAGCAGACTACAGTCCAGTAACTCTTATGTCTGAGTCAGTTCAGCGCTGAAATATATATGACTATATATATATGTGACTAAATCTACCGCTTGTAGGTAGCAGCTAATGTACAGTGAAGTTTTCACATTGTCTACTCTGCAAAACGGCACGCTAGTGATAATAATCAGATGACGTACTGAAAAACATAAGCAAATTTGTTTACATTTTAAATTATTTTTGCATGATATTTTGAAAGTGATTTTCAAACAGAGGTCTGAATATATGTAAAACAGTTATAACAAATACATCGTTTTTTTCCTCTTTTTATTTGTGCTTTAAACATAGTCGGTAAGTGTTTTGTGTGTGTGAATATATATATATTAGGGGACCTCTGCAGATATTAATTAGCACAGTGGAGACATACCCTTGCAGTGGACTGTTGCACAGACAACCATTCATTATACAGTGGTTTGCGACTTTACATGTACTAGGTAACTCTACTGTGTAGTCCACCAGAGCAGACATGCATGTGAGGTTTGCTTTTTGTTCACGTGTTTGAATCACAAAAAGGCTACAAGATTACATTTGCTTTCCTGCATACCCTTTGAGTCACAAACTCTAGCTCGGAGGCATTAACAAAACCATTCAATAGGTACTTGCTACAGCAGTGTCAAGAGAATATTCATTCCCAGACACTAGAACCATTTCCACATTCTGTGCAAATATAACAGAAAAAAAGAAAGAATTGTAATGCATTCTGGTAAAAAAAAAAAGAAAAAATCTATTTCAAATGTCAAAAAAATTAAAAGTAATATATGACTTCCCCTTACAAATATTATTATACAACTTTGTGATCAAAGTCATTGTCCATCAGATCATGTAAAAGCAACAAATTTAAATAAGACACATGTTTCTATTGAAATAATCACTTTGTAACACTTTCAATCAATACATATACATTCACAATACAGATGTCTGTGTGATCTTTACAGATCAATGGCGATGAAATATGACACACTTTTGTGGTGCAATATACAATGCTTGTCTTTGGGAATTTTCCTGGAAATATGTTGATATTGGAAATAGACATTCTTTTGTGTTTGTTTTAATATACATTTTTACATGGATCCTTATGTTGATTCTATGCTATAGTAACTTACATTTGTGTCTTGTTTTGTGGTTTTCATCCCCATTGCTTTGCAGCAGCCAAGCACTGTACTTTTATGTATGACAATCTTGGCAGCTGACTATTTATAACGGGCTGTTTTATATACCTATATGTCATTGCTCCCACTCAAAAACATGTGTTAGCCTGCTTTGACTTAAGGTGTTAGAGTGAACATGGCACTTTTTCATGGAAAAAAAATCTGCTGGTCACTTTACACTCTTCGGGAGCATAGATCTCATAGCTTAGCGTAAAATTGGCGTGTAAAGTCTTAACCACACGTTTTCATTCCGTCTGAATGCATTTATCATTCGAATTTACAACATGGCAATAAATGTCTGAACAAAGTACACTTTTGAGTCTTGACAGATCCAAAGAGATCTGAAATGGTTCACTAAAATCTTTTGGCACAACAACCAATTTGAATCAGTAAACAATCTTGAGACGTTTGGTCACTTCCAATGACTGTATTATGCACTACTTTAAGGGATATTTTAGCTAAAATTTAAACCTATCATCATTTACTCACTCCTGTGTTGTTCAAAGCATGTGTGTTCTTATTTCTTCTGTGGAATGCAAACAGAGAAATTTTGAAGGAATGTTTCTGCTGTTTTTGTCCAAGTGGGGTCCAAAACAACACTGGAAACCATTGCTTTCAATTTACATTTGGAAACATTTGGAGGGCGAGTAAATGAAGACAACTTTCATTTTCATGTGAACTATCCATTTAAATCAGTGGTTTTCAACAGGGGCCTCAAAATGACTTCAAACAATTAAGTAAAACAAGCTAACAGTTATTGAAATTTCTATTTCAATTAACCCCAGAATGCCAAAACATTAGATATATGTGAAAGCCTCATTTTATTTTCTAGATTTCTAGACCAAAAAAGGTCATGTAATTTAATGTAAACTCTATTTATCAGGTATAATTTTTTTAGAGCAAATAAATCATGAACAACTGAAAAAGCCATGGGCTCCTCAAATGATCTTGTGGACAATGAGGGTCTTTGGAGTCAAAAAGGTTGAGAACCACTGGTTTAAATGGTCTATCACTGGTAGAAACTCATTTTGGTTGGGGGTATACGGAACATAGAAATATTCATATTCCTGCGTCTTCAGAATGTAATTTGTGGCTTGGACATACTCATAGTATTGCTAACATGCCTTCTTTGGAGTTCTCTACTCACTGAAACCCCACTGCGGGCTCGTTATATGCCTCAGTCTCACTTGCATACTTTATTTAACGTGTGTACCTCTGAGAAGCTGTGTAGAATACTGAGGTCGTGGCATTACTTATTGTTCTAGGACAGCTGTGTGCTGTTTGTCAGCTCTCTACAAGATGCTTCTCCTTTATGTGATTTGCATAGTATGCCTGCTATGTGCTGAGGTCGTGATGATATACTGCGCAAAGGTTTTGCATATATCATCTATATATCACATATATATCAGATTTTGATGCACCACTACGCCTTATATTGTGTTGAAATGTCAGCTAATCATCTCACATCAGGCACTATGTTTAGCAGAGACTCTATTGTTGACTAAGTTGAATTTTCGTCTTCTCGTTCACAGGACGACCAACTCTACGCGGCAGGGATGAGATGGGAGCATGACAGGCTAGTGAACCCTGAGGGCATCGTATTGCTGTCACACAGATGCCACCAGACATATTTGGACGGACCGGGCGGGACGACTGGATCGGCGTGCCTCGCAATGCCCACTATTCTTTTTCAAAGTGGTCTCTAGGCCTTGCGTCCCGCTTAGCGTGGCTCTGGGTGCTTCAGACTTGGCAGTGACTGAGAAATGTGAACAGGTCACCAACACACAATGAAAGGAGACAAAGTGCAAAATAAAACCCAGTGATGGTACGTTTCCAGTCATTTTTAGTCTGTCCCTCCCTTGGTGCTGTTCAGTTCAGTGGCCACTTTTTTTAAACAGTCATCCTAAACAGACTTAAACGATCGAGTCTTTGATCTCCGAGCCCAGTCGCACTCGAGGCCTTGGGCAAGTCGGTGAGATCTCAACACGGCTCTCTTTTAAGTTCAAAGGTCTCTTTTCGGATTCTGAGAAGCTCTTGCTGTTCTCGGGTGAGGAGCATTCGTGGGTGGGAGTATTGCAGCTGTAGTTATCATTGAGCGTCTGGTAGCCCTTGTGGTCAGACACTGAGGGGGGGATGTTGTTGCCATTTAATGGAAGGCTTTCCGTGTGCTTCCCTGGAATTCGTGGTTTCTTCTGTTGCATGTTGGGGCACTCGCCCTCCTTCAGCATGGACTTCATTCTGTCTCGGTTCCTGTACACCACGAACAGCGACAGGACCACCAGGGAAAACACGAGCAAGGCACACACAACGATCAACTCATTCCAGTATGTTTTGGTTTTTTCCGGCGACCATGTTTCCCCAGGCAGAATAATCGCTTCCCCTTGGGGTGCCAACTGCGTTCGGGAGTGTCCAGTCAGGGTGGTGCTTTCGTGGTCCGCTTTGACACAATAATTGGCCAGAAGTTGTCGGAAGCCGCCTTCTTCTGACCAACATTGGTAGATCTCCTCCCTCTCCACTTGGGCTACAACCACCAGCCCGCCGTCTGGACTAGGATAGACGAATCGCTCGGCGGTGGGACTGTACTCCCATCGCCTCTCAGCCAAGTTAGATCGCAGCTTGCAGGGAAGAACTGTAAATGTGTTGGCTGGTATTTGTGCCACATGGCATGATGAAACACCTGTGGGTTAGATGGTCTTATTAGTTACTAGTAAATCAAACATTTATCTCTCATATTAGCCAACCACCACGTAACCACTTCAATAACTTAGAGTCTATCAGAGCGCATTGCCGGAGGCACTATGTAAATGCGTTTGGTCATGCCACAGTGCTTTTGTAACTGTAACAGCTTGTCTTAACCTCATGCACTCTACAGCACTTTGTGGTTTGTTGGAAATAAGTTCTTCAAATATCAATTCATATGGGGTTAAGGTATTGTAAAGCATGGCTGTTACTCACGTGGTTGTGTTGGTTTTGTAGAGCGAGGGCTAGCTATTATCACTTTGCATACTGTAGTGTTGGCGTCATCTACATCTTGTTGCCATTGACTATAAAGGAAAGAGGGTGAAACGAAAGTTCAATTAATTTGTACAAGTCTGGGAAATTAACACTTCATTTTAATCAGAAGTGACAGTAAACTATTTTTAATGTTATAAAAGTTCTTATATAAAATAAAATCAGTTTTTTACGTTTTTAATAATCCTGAAAATGTGTCATGTTATTGAGCAGTAAAAACAAATTTAAATATTGATAATAATAATAAATATTTGATAATGAAGTATCATGTGTTACTGAAGTAATGGCTGCTAAAAATATAGCTTTGCCAATAATACTAATATAAAATAATATATATATATATATATATATATGCAAGTGTTTCTTTTTTTAATGTTTTTGGAGGACATAAAGATAAAAAATATCAGGGTACAAGTGTTCTGATTATCATAATTAAGAAAACAAAAGCCTTCCTGAAATTCATGTAACAAAAACTTTACAACCAGTAATAAACAGTATATCAGTTTTGTTAAAATTATAAAATGTTGTATATATGAAATAAAGTCATGTGGTGCAAAGAACAGGAAATTATGTCATAGAGAGCATCCCTGCAAACCCTAATGAATGCATGTCAAGGTCAATACGTTTCTTAAAATATCAGATCATTTGACAGACAAGTTTAGCCCAGGTTGTAAAATGTAAAAACTTAATAATGCATTTAAATAAACAATTCATGATACTTTAATGTTTGTTAAAAATATATATATTTAAAAACGTTTTTATATACTCTTTTATATACTCATGGTATAAGGTAAACTTTTCTTTTTATGATTTGCTTTTTTATGGTTACACCACACTAGAATTAATTCTTTTGTGTTTTGTCAAACAAATCTGTATGTTAATGGTTTAAACTTGTAATTTATTAGTCGGATGCCAGAGCAGGTAATGGAAATGTACTAACCTCTTAGTTGGCACGTGTTTGATGTTTGAACACTGCTTCCTGTCCAGGCACAGTAAGGATCTCTAGACAGCACACACTCTCCACAGCTCTGGTAGTTGGAGCAGTTGGCAAGAGGGATTTCAACCAGCCCAGAATAGCTGGACACAAACAACAGCCCCTGTTGGAAATGCAAACACAACAGAAATAAGACACCTTCTCAGGACGGCCGCTCCTTAGGACAACCTATCTACAGAACTATGATATATCCAGTGTAGAAAGACGCTCGGTATGCATGCAGTAAATGTTAATACATGATAATTGCACTGACAGTGCTAATAGGCCTTTTTAAAATAGTTATTATGGTGTAACACATACAGATAAAGTATAGACTGAGTAGTGTACAGAAAGAGCAGACGATGTTTGTTTCCATCTGTTCACAGTTCCTCAGAGAGGAAACAGGGATGCAATTATCTCCCTTTCAGGCCTCACTATCTCAACGGCTGAAGGGTCTCTTTACCTGCCACGCTGTAATTTCACTTATGCGTTACGTTCTCCAGCATGCATAATAAATGCAAAGAATATGAGATTAAAAGTAAAATGAAGTACCTTCTCATCATCCAGTTCAATGTGTTGTACAGACTGAGGCTCGGGGAAAATCACCAACTCTTCAATGATATACATCTTGTTCTTAACGTTGATGGCTTTGTGGATCCTGCCGTCATCTGAAACATAACACAAGACATGTGAGATGATGTACTCAAGGGCCTGGGCCATTCTGTTAACCGGTAGCATAACATTAAGTATATTGCAAGTTGGTGGAAAGTGGCTAGATTCCATTCAGTATCTCTGTGAAAATGATCCTAAATTACTGGTAAATAAAGCGAACTCACAAAACAAAAATGAGATTAGAGATTGAAAATTCTTTCCACCACAACCCAGCAAAATATTTAGGCCTAAATTTGAGGTTTATGTTCTTGGATTGCACATCAAATTTTCATCTTTTTGGCCAACACAATTTTAACAAAAACTAATGAACTTTATATGATGCATAATTGAAACTGGTAAGATTCCTACACACATACACAAATCATGGCATAGTTTATTATTAACTATTTGCATCCATTTGATTTGGACATGACAATATTCATGTGTTAAAAATTAAACCTTTAATTGAGAAAAAAACATGTATTCAGTTAAAAACAATGAACATTATTAAAATATGTTTAGCTGTGGAACAAGCAGTATTCAATTAGAAAATGTATGAGATTGAAAAAAAAAGATTTATTGATGACAAATATATAAAACTGGTTATTGTGGGGTTAAAATGCATTTTGTTTATTAGTACTATTATGGATGTCTTACCTGTTAAATTAATCTATGACTGATAAATATGCATCACATTAGGTTTTATTAGTTTGTTTGCTAAAATTGCTAAATCCAAATGGACAGAAATGCAATTCAAATTGATGCCTTAATATATATGTTTTATTTATTTAATATAGTTTTTATAGAGATTTTCGTGTTTTCACAAATTCATATTGGTTGGAACAACTTGAGGAAGACTAAATGATAACAGATTTTTCATTTTTGGGTGTACTATCCCTTTAAGTACTCAACCTGTAATTACACACCTGCTTGAATGTCTAAAGTAAAAGATAAAGTCATGTTGCTTGATATTAAGCCTTGATTTCCCAAGTCTAAAATCCCGTAGTTCAATCCTAACAGGGACTGGAGAATGAAAGAGCCTTTAATGCAGGCATATTAGTATAAAATCAGATTTGCTCTGGTGTAAGCTGCTAAACAAAAAAAGCTGATTTGATCTTGATCTGGCACAGTTTCACTGAGACTGTATTAGGTCAAGCCTACTCTAGTTTTACTGAAATTGCTGAGCTTTGTATGCGTACCATGCGGTGGTCTAAGTCCTCACCTGTGCCGATGAAGAGCACGTCGTATGTCTTGTGGAGAGCCTGTACTCGGTGCACAGCGAGCTGCGTGTAGCGCACGTTTCGTTTGAGCAGCAGAGGCTGGCTGCGGATCACGCTATCCATGAGGAAGTGGTCCTTTACAAAGTTCAGCACTTTATCAGGCATGTGCAGGGAGGAGGATATCCCTTGGGAGCGGGCCGTGTTGGTGATACACTGCAGGAAGATGGAAAAAGACGCCTCAGAAACACTGCACAATATCTCTATCGCTCTTTTCTCACCGCAGTCTGTGATGAGTGGCAGCCAAAATCAATGTAACTTTCAACACAAACACCAATGTCAAGTCAGATTGAAAAGATCTTGTACTCAGATGACCTGAACTTACGGTCGAACAAGCTTTGGTCTAGATGCTGTCTGAGACTTAAACTTGGTAGCTAGAACTTGCATGCAAAAATTCTCATTACAGCCAATCACCAATGTATAAGATGTTCTATATACAAGCCACTGTGAAATCAAAATTGACAATTCTTATGTGAAGAGGGGGCGATAATTCCTTCAATCCAGCGACCCGTGACTCATGTGAGATCACTGCAATTACCAAATGACAACTATCCCATCAATTCCCATTTAATCAAAAAATGCAGGCCCGTCCTACATTATTTTTCTCATTTGAAGAGCCATTTCACTTGCAAATATATCACAATAGGGAAGAAAAGAGAATCACACATTTCCTTTCATGCTGATTTTAATATAGGACACACCAGATAGAAGTCAAGTAATCATCCACCAACTTACTAGTTTTTTTTAAATCATTTTTATTTGAGCTTTACTTTTACTTATAGCTTTATTTGCAGTGCTTTCCCTATCTTATTATATTTTACTTTTACAATTACTTGGTTAATAAAATGGGATTAAACCAATTACTTGGTTAATAAAATGGGATTAAAAATACATTTGTCTTATTTAATATACAGTATTTGATAATTGTAATTTGAGGTATACTGAATCTGTTTTGTGCAGTGAGATTAGTAAATGCATGTTGACATTTAGACTTGAACTACAGTAGCATCATGTTCACACAGCGCACACAACGCTTCTGCACTTACTCCCGATTTCTCTCAACATGGCAACATGAGAGATGTCAGTCAAGACATGGGAATAGTAACTGGTGTTACTTATTAGAAAAAGTAACTCAGATATTTCCTTCTAAATTAAAAAGAAATGCATTACTTTATTAGTTACTTAAAAAACTAAATGTATTATGTTACTTGTAATGTGTTACCCCCAATACTGTTTATATATATTTTAAATTTGAGTATATATTTAGTATTTAATAATTGATTAATATTGTATTTAATAAATAGTTTTTTGTTGGCTAGAGCAACACTTATTTTCCCAGAATGTACTTTTTTTTAATTGCAGGTCAGTAAATCACAGTTTTTGTCATTCCAATTATAATTCCACTTCCTGTGGGATGTGACCTGCTTTGTGTTTCTTGCCTTAAAGTGATAGTTCATCCAAAATTGTATATTTCTGTCATCATTTACTAATTCTCATTTGTTTCAAACCTGAGTGTCTTTCAGTTGCCATTGACTTCCAATGTATTTTTTGTCCATATATTCAGTGAATTTAGTGGGAATGGAAACTCTTTAGTAACCAACATTCTTCAAAATATCTTCTTTGTGTTCAACTGAATAAACAAAGTCATACAAATTTGAAATGATTTAAGGGTGAGTAAATGATGACAATGTATTTTTGAGTGACCTAACCTTCACATCACACTTCTGTTCTGTGGCACTCCATCCAGTAGTTTTTGAAGAGAACTCAAACTTACCGCTCCAGGCCTGGGTTCTGGTACTGGGTGGTTGTAAGTGTACCACTGCTGCGTCTCGCGATTAACTTCCCGGTAACGTCCATTAAACGCCTCTTCGACCTGGTCCATAGTAAAAGCACATACAGCTGAGCTGCCTGAAGCACCTTTGTACCTGCGCACACAAACACAACAATCAATCGATCTGCATATGCACAATCACATGCAAACCAAACCAAACACACAGACTTCCCTAAAATAAAAACCCCACTGACACACACATCTCAAAAATCTGACTGCACACAAAATGCAAAAAACATCTCATTTAACCTCAGACATAACAGGTGTGTAGGCGGAAACAAGAGGGAGGCTATTCTGAGCATCCGCAGTCTCGCTGACATCTCCTGCCTGTCCTGTATCTTTTGCCCCTATGTTAATGCACTCAATCAATACCCACAACTCCTACGCTAAGCACCGCAAAAGCAGTCTGGTTGAGTGCCAGGCAGGGTTCAATAACAGAAATGAAATCTGAATTTCTAAAAGGTTTACAAAGGAACACAAACATAGCTACAACTATACGCTCTGCTCTGTATTATCGGTATACTAAATTGGCTTCCAAGTGATATAGGCTAATACGTTACCATTGTGAGGTGAAGACTCCATAAAACACAGTACTCTTCCAGGCCTCTTTGCTGGGGGTCAGTACAAACATGTCCTGGATGATGTTGAAAGGGAACCCATCGTCAGGTAGTGAACAAAGGAGCTGCGCTTTTAGAAAAGTCGTCCATTTCTTCTGAAGAACCCTCTCTCCACCTTTATCACCCTGTGAAAATACATACAGATCAGGGTTATTTGTGTATCATTTACAGTATGTATTGTTATATATATTTTTATATTCCAAATTAGGTTTTATTTTATATTTCAACTGGTAGCATCCGACAGTAGCATTGCAAAGTCATTGGATTGATTCCCAGAAAACACACAAACACCGGCAAAATGTATACCCTGAAGTTGCTTCAGATAAAGTTTGCCATGAATGTAAATGAAAAGTCAAGAAATGTGCACTTCTGACCACAAGAGGGAACTAGTAGCTGCTGCCAATGCCAACAAACTGATGCAGCCAATGGAAATCTTGATCATAATGGCAACATTCAATAAAATCTGTTACATAGTCTATTATATAAAGATTTAGAACTGGACAGGGACCGCAGCTTCTATCACATGTTGTGCATTAAGGCTGAGTACATCAGTGTGTTTTTGTGATTGGGGCCCTGAGGGTTGTAAAGGCTTTAACTTGGGTACTTCTAAGTCCCTTAAAACAAAACAGGCAGTATAATTCAAGGGCTTTAATGTCTATCAGAAGGAAAAACAGCCAGTTATGAGAATTACTCATTAGTGGGCAATGTTATGGATCTGTTTTACATTTTAACATATATATATATATATACAGTAATGTTCTGTTTATATTAACACGAAGGCAGAACTAATCATTTTTAGCATAATAAATTACAGAATACGCATGCAGCTAACCACAAATCTTTCACCAGCTGTACCTCAGTTTATTTGAAATGACAACAACGGAAGAAAATGAGGAAATGATGTAACTAATTCTTAGATTACCAAAGACAATTGCTCTAATACTGACTTGACTTGAACTTCTCCCTTATCATGCTTTCATTTTAAGGAAAAGGGCATAATGGAAATTACAAAAACGAAGGGAGGTTGGATAATAAACCTTATGACACAGGTAAAGAAGAACAAAAGCCACACCATGAATCAACTAAATATTTTTTGTTTTCAGAGCAGCTTTATATTAGTGTCCTTATCTCAAGCAGAACTTCATACCGAACAGCTGAACAAATAAATGGACTGAGAGATAAAATCAAAGACAAGAAGAGAAATAGACGTTTGGGCAGAGAACAGGGCAGAGAAACAGACAAATGTGAAGTACAAATGGCCTGAATGATAGCCAGAGTTAGAGTTACAGGTCCCAATAGGACCATATTTATTCATCCATCTCAGCTGCTCTCCAAAGAAAATTAGCTTTCTTCTAATTATAATATTATTGTAATCCAGTACGCAAGGCAACGCCTTCCCCTACCAGCAGGACCGCAACAACACATTCCAATAAATTCTTTTGAAGGGAAACTCCCACCCATCATTGAACAGCAGAGTTTAGGAATTGAGAACAGCTGAGGGCTGAGTTAAGAGCCGCTCATACCAGGAACGATAACTATATTAAAGCCCACACCAAATCATGGTAACATTCTGTTTATTATAAGTTTTCACACAGTTTGGACGTCTGCGGCTTTAAATGCTTGAGTTCAAATTGAGTGCTTTCTGATTGGCTGTTAATGTTTTTATCTTTCATCAGCTATAACTATATTTTCTCGTTCCTCTTTGTTGTTATCGCTATAGGTGTGTGAACATCCCTATTCTTATAGAATTGCATCTCAAAAGTTGCATCTCAATAAATTAGAATGTCGTGGAAAAGTTCATTTATTTCAGTAATTCTACGTAAATTGTGAAACTCGTGTATTAAATAAATTAAATGCACACAGACTGAAGTAGTTTAAGTCTTTGGTTCTTTTAATTGTGATGATTTTGGCTCACATTTAACAAAAACCCACCAATTCACTCTCAACAAATTAGAATATGGTGACATGCCAATCAGCTAATCAACTCAAAGCACCTGCAAAGGTTTCCTGAGCCTTCAAAATGGTCTCTCAGTTTGGTTCACTAGGCTACACAATCATGGGGAAGACTGCTGATCTGACAGTTGTCCAGAAGACAATCATTGACACCCTTCACGAGGAGGGTAAGCCACAAACATTCATTGCCAAAGAAGCTGTCTGTTCACAGAGTGCTGTATCCAAGCAAGTTAACAGACAGTTGAGTGGAAGGAAATAGTGTGGAAGAAAAAGATGCACAACCAACCGAGAAAACCGCAGCTTTATGAGGAATTGTCAAGCAAAATCGATTCAAGAATTTGTGTGAACTTCACAAGGAATGGACTGAGGCTGGGGTCAAGGCATCAAGAGCCACCACACACAGACGTGTCAAGCAATTTGGCTACAGTTGTCATCAGAGGCGTCTTACCTGGGCTAAGGAGAAGAAGAACTGGACTGTTGTCCAGTGGTCCAAAGTCCTCTTTTCAGATGAGAGCAAATTTTGTATTTCATTTGGAAACCAAGGTCCTAGAGTCTGGAGGAAGGGTGGAGAAGCTCATAGCCCAAGTTGCTTGAAGTCCAGAGTTAAGTTTCCACAGTCTGTGATGATTTGGGGTGAAATGTCATCTGCTGGTATTGGTCCATTATGTTTTTTGAAAACAAACGTCACTGCACCCGTTTACCAATACATTTTGGAGCACTTCATGCTTCCTTCTGCTGACCAGCTTTTTAAAGTTGCTGATTTCATTTTCCAGCAGGATTTGGCACCTGCCCACACTGCCAAAAGCACCAAAAGTTGGTTAAATGACCATGGTATGGTGTTGGTGCGCTTGACTGGCCAGCAAACTCACCAGACAAGAGGAAAATGAGAAACAAGAGACCAAAAAATGCAGATGAGCTGAAGGCCACTGTCAAAGAAACCTGGGTTTCCATACCACCTCAGCAGTGCCACAAACTGATCACCTCCATTGCTCCACAACTTTGATGAAAGGTTGTGATCCACTTCAAATGTTGACTTGTGTATATATGCACCTTTAAAAGCTTTGCTTAGAAGGAACTGAGTTGCTATGTATGCAGCAGCTTCCACATATTTAATTCATTTTAAAATTGAAATGAAGGGATTACAGCTTCGGCTCAATGTCTCATTGTCATTCTGAGTGTAAATGATATGGTAAGCTTTCAAACACAAACCCCAGGCGCTATTCAGAAAGAATCTTAAAACAATACCTAAATGGATAGTCTTACATGCATCACAGTTTCCACTGGAATTTGACATGATCATCAGTGCAAAAGTGCACCAATATGCATATTATAGTGATACTTGACTGGAGGTAAGTTAGGAGTCAAAAATCGAAGAAACCGAAATACTGAGAGCGCAGTGGAATTTAAATCATTCTCAGACTTCAATAGTAAGACGAGAAGTTAAATGAATCTTGCAGATTTTTCACTCTGCTCATGCACCGTTCAGAACAAACAAGGTCAGGTCTTTAACCCAACTGGCAACGTAGAGACTCTCTTAAGATTCAGATCACTCCTTGTGCATAAATGCACTGCTTTGAGACGAAGAGCATAAGCAAAGGAAATTAAATTTCAGAAAAGTCAAAGATGTGATAGGAAAGGACTTGTGCATCGGACCGTAAGCGTGGCTTTGTTGCGTATCACATCACAGAATGCAAGATAATTAAGTCTACTAATATGCTTTGCAGGAGTCATTACATTTGTTTACTATATGAGAGAAGATAAGGTACAATACCAAGAAAATTCAGCATGTAAACATAATCATTTCATTCACTTCCTCATGGCTGGGCTCCAGTGGATCTGGCAGAAGGAATATGGGACATGCTAAAAATGGAACCAGGGATAATGTTTAAGGACTGGATGCAAATAAGCAGGCCACATTCCCCTGGCATGGCAACCATTTAACTGTCAGGAGGCATTTCATGCAGGCTGTGTGATAATCCATATTACAAGGCAGGGAGACAGGAGAGCATGAACCTTCTATCGGCTGCCATTTGGTGAATTAGCTGTTTTGAAAACGGAAACCATTAGTTAATTATTCTTAGTGAAGCTGGTTTAAAAAGCCTATTTGAATGAGCTACATGGCAATCGCTAAATGTTTCTATTCATCACTGTCTTCACTGTTTGAGAATACGAAAGGGTCAAAGTTAGCATAACACCGTTACCCTCTGCTTGTAGATGCCATAACTACATTTCTGTACCTCAAAATCATTTTTCTTCACCTGATGGCCAGTTAACATTGTTTGTGTATTTTTGACTAAATAGATAATTTTTCAAGAAACATATAAATAGTTTAAGCAATATCACATTAGCAAGACAGATTCTGTTAGGAATATCAACACAGCAATACTGATATTCAGACCAACAGTACAATTATATTGGATTGTTTTTGTACTTTTCAATTAACCAGTCCAGTAGTTAATATGTAGAAACATACATTTGACTGTTACGTTGCCTACTTTTGCTCTTCTAAATGAAAGTAGTTCCAAACAAATCCACAGCTGAATTAACTTTCAGGTATCTCAAAGCAGCTTGGTTGGAACTAATTGTTTGAGTGAATGATTCAATGTTCTCCATCTGTAAAACCATAATTTGACATTATACCAATTTTTGTGGGACGTACCGGCCATGATGGTCGTGGACTTGTATTCAGGGTTGTTGAATTAACTCTCAGGTGTCTCAAGAGTGTGGTTAGAACTATTTGTTTGGGTGAATGATTCAAAGACTCACTCACCAGAGCTTATTTGATCCTAGATTGTTTCAACAAATTGGTTGATGCAATGATTCAATGACTTATAAAGGGAGACACTTGTTTTGTAACTGAATGACTCAGTTTAAACAAATCAGTTGAGTCAATGATTCAATGACTCGCTCCCAAAGAGAGTCACTGAATGAATCAGTGGTTTGAACAAACTGGTTAAGCCATTATTTTAAGGACTCAATAAAAAATAAATTCACTTATTTTGTTCCTGAATGAATCAGTAAACAAATCATTTGAGTGAATGATTCAATGACTCCCTCATAAAGACAGTGCTATCACAACTCAGACTGTCTAAAACAATCAATCACAGACAAGCAGATCCATACAAACAGTGAAAATTCCCATTGCTGTTGGACTAGCTTTTATATAATATATGAATATATATAATAATATATTTCCTCATTCACTACTGAAGAGTTTGGGTCTTTGCACATACGATGTCATTGGACACTGTAGTGTTGTTACAGCCTAATTTCCCTGCAGGTGCAGTCACATAGCATTTACAACTCAGATGATTTGCTCAAAAATCCCTGGATGCACCCACAGGATCATTTTCTCCAGGTAGTATTGAGCTCTCTGGATGAACTGTGAGGAATGTGTGCACTTTGTATGTAATGTGCATTTTCAGCTGCTCCTGAACTCGACGGATGAACGCGAATATTTGCTGAGCAGTGATAAGAATTTGAGGCGATCTGCACTGAAGAATATATCTTTGACAGAAACCTTTTAATCTCTCTGAAAGGTAGCATACCTCTCTCACCTCGGTGTGACATATAAAAAACATAATGTGGTCAATGTAAGCACACGCACACATGCACGCACGCACACACACACACACACACACACACACAATATGTTCCACATCTGTGCACCAATATTAACATGCACAAACATACTGGCATGTATTCCTTTCCACTGTATTTGTATAAATGTTGTGTCTGTACATGTATGTAGTTGAATTATTGCTGTAGGCGGAATAGCCCGCCCTAATCCAACTGCTTTCGACATTGTGTTTACGCCAAACTGTCCCTCACCTTACACACGCGAGCGATGCGTGACACAATGGTGTTGTCAAAGAAATCAAACTCCTTTCCCGGTTCACTAAAGAAGAAGTAAATCTTATCATCATCGCCGACTGCGTTGCTTTTGGGCAAACTCTCCTGAATGTAGGCTGAGCCCACAAAAGCAGGGTCTGTGGGAGAAATAAAAACAAGTGTCAATCCACACCATGCAATGTACACAGAGACAGCAGAGTTAGTAAGTAATCTGGACTTTATGTTTCAAATATAGCCACTGGTCCACCTAAAACCCCTTTTTCATGTCAATCTTTATTTGTAATTACTGATATAAATCTTTTGTTACACTATCAAAGTGCTTAGTATTGATTTTGCATATGTGTCTTTCATCAACTTTGCCACTTATGGCAAAATATTAAGCTATTACTAAGTATTCTTTAGTAAAGTGAGAAGGGTATAAACTGACGCTAAATTGATTTGTTCTCTGTTTTAATTATCTTTAAATCCATTTTGATCATAGAAAAACTTAATAAATAAATACAAATATAAGAACTATCTTAAAAGTTAGAAGTGTTGCCTTGGCAAGTAAGTAAAATTATTATATAAATAAAGAATTAATTAAAGCTCTTATAAAATAAAAAAATGACAAAATGAAAATTTGAAAATAACAAATCTTCCTAAAACAAAATACAAATAAAACTGAAAAAATTAAATACATAATATTATATATAAAAATAAATAAAAAAATCACATCATGGACTCAAACACCCATTTCCATGGCTTTCCAAGTGCAATAATTGTGTAATGTTATTTGTACCAGGCAAAAATAAAAACAATATTGCGAGGTGCAATTGACAATGCACAGAATTAATATAAAATGAAAGTATGGTTGCTTTCATATTTAAACATTTATGGCTATTTCAGTTAGAATTGAGTTGACTGTGTACATTTTCGTTCTACATACTGGTAGAGTAACATTAGATATATCGAGCTGAGAAGATTCATTCAATCAAATGCATTGTACATCACTTTTCACAATAAATATTCTTCTTAAGCCTGAATATACAGTAAGTGAAAATGGTCCGGAAAACTTCCTAAAAGATGTTAACACCTGGTTAAAATGAACTGTGGCAGGTAATTCATGTTCAAGTTTTTGCGCTCAAATACAGTTCACAAAAGTGCTGCAGTTGTTAGTGAATCTGTCCTATTAAGAGCAGGATGTAGTGGATGGGGCTTTTACCTTGAAGCCAGTTCAGTGAGTTTTCAGTCTTTAAGGCTGTACCCTGTCCAAGGCTTTTGTAAATGATGGGTTCATTCCCTTGGAAGTTACTGACTGTGCCGGCATACAGCTCTCCATCTGTAAAACCATAATTTAAAACCAAAATATATTAATAAAGCAAGTCGTAAAAAGTGTTATACACATACAATACATTACACCAATCTTTGTGGTTCATACCGGCCATGATGGCCGTGGACTTGTATTCAGGGTTGAAAGGGCACCGGCTACGACCATCTTCAGTGACTATTTCTCCCATTTCATTGCGCACCAGGGAAAAATCAGATGTGTTCTGGAAGATAAAAAGACACAGGGACATTCTTGTAAAGACAGCAAGCACTGTCTCTTGTATCGACTGTCCTATCTGCTCAGTGCCTGTGTAGATCTAAACAAGGACCTTATTTTGCTCAATGGAACGTCGTGTTATTGCAATAAGTCTGAAGAGATAGTAAGAACAGGGTGAACGTACTCAAAGTGAAGGGATGATGTGTGTACTATCAACTCTGTGGGCCAAGGATGCTGATAAAAATTATGTTTGGAAGAATTTACAGCTGTACACACTTGTTTTGTTTGTGTCTTAATAGGGGCATAAAGGTAAAATATGCATTTGCAAACCATTTCAGGGGGACAGCTGTGATAGAATCAGGCTAGTGTAGGCGAAGTACACCATCCTAAAGCTTTAGTTTTGGTCAGTGTTGACCCCTCGAATGCATAGACTGATCCAGGCATAGTCTCTAGAGTGAAGAGTCTAAGTAAAGTGCAGAGCCATAATAATTTCTCATCCGAGCAGCATCTACCCTTAGGGAGAGCCGAAGAGTGTATTTCTGAGGACATTTTGATTGACTGAGTAAATTACATGGATAATTAATTCCTCCCCTGCAGTCTGTTAAAAGCATGGAGGGAGGTGGTGAAATCCTGCAGGAGAATAGAACAAAATGAAACACAGTACTTACGATGTATGCGCAGACAGGGCTGAAAGCATACGTTCCACACATGTACAGGTGAGTGCTGTTCACGCGCAGTAATATCTTGATGTAATTGAAGCAGTCAGTCTGGAATCAGAAAGTGGAAAAAAGGAAATGCATAAGAGAGGGTGAGACAAATTAGTGCAGGGCCTTAATGAACCATTAGTTAATTTGAAATCTTAACATTTTTGATACTAAAAACCCCAAAATATGATGATCCCCTTGCAATGGACCCTGTTCATAAAATGAAAATGTATTTTTATGAATATATGAAGACTCATTTGAACTGTTTGTGACAAATAGTATTCAAGTAAAAAATATATATTTATATTTAACATACTAAGTATAGTTAAAATCTATTAACATATTTACTGACATATCGCTCAAGACTTAATGAAATAAAAATGACAATTAAACTTTATTTTGAGTATCACTTGTTCACAATACACATTTCTTAAAATGCATAAAACGTGTTTTAATGTCAGTTGATGAGGATTGTATGATATTTGACTAACAACGGTCTTTAAATGTAAGATATTTAAAGTGTACCTGTGGAATACTTGCAATAGTTTCACTTTAGCACAATCAAATACACTTCAGTATATCTTCAGCAGTACTTACACACAATTAAAGTGCATTAAGTACAACATTAGTAGATAGAATTTAGCAGACTTTCAATATACCAGTTTAGTATACTAAAAGTACAATTGCAGGGTATTCTAGGTTCACAAATATGTAAATGTATTTGTAGTGTATTAGCACAAAATAAATATGTTTCAAATACACGTCAATATATTTATTTTTCTCTATGGGTAAGCATTGCATTGTAATAAAAATACAATACAAAATGTGTTTTTAATAAAAAAATATATATATTATTTTAATTAATCAACACTGGTGAGGAAAACTGTCTAGAAAGACTTAACACAAATACAAACTATTCTTTGAAGTTTGTAGGTTGTAATGTAAGGAGGGAAATATGAACATGATTTTCCGCGAACAAAATTATGTGCAGATTTGCTTTTATTTCTTACTGTTAAAAACTATGGTTCTTAATAATGAATATATTCAATTATTATAATTAATATAATGATTTCGGATCGGTCTTTAAAAACAGAATGGAAGTAAACTAATTGCTAATACAACTGATTTTTTTAAATACATTTTGAAACTTTTTAAAAATAAAGTTCGGAACAACTCAAGGGAGGACAGATGACAGAATTTTCAGTATAAATCAAACGATATGCAGATAAAGTGTGATTTAATCAAAATGATCAAATTTAGACATGCATGAACAATTTTTGACACAGTACTTAAAGGGATTTTCACCCAAAATGACAGTTTTGTCATCATTTACTCTCCTTCATGTTGTTCCAAACCTATTTTACCTTTCTTTTTAGTGGTTAATAAAATAAGATATTTTTAGAAATCTCCGTATTTTGTTCCATAGATACAATAGAAGTCAATGGGTTCCAATGTTGTTTGTTTCCCAGCGCTCTTCAAAATATATTATTTTGTATTCGGGAGAAGAAACAGTCAAACTGGTTTGGAACAAAATATGTAAATGAACTGTATTGAGTAAATGCAGACAGATTTTTGAACGTGAACGTATGATAATTATGCAAATTAATTGTCTAAGATTCAAAACTAATTCCCTCAAACAGTTGAACGTTATATAAAGGCAAATGTTCAAAGCAAGCACCAGGTTGTGTGCACAAGTGTTGCCTGACTGCAGAGCCAATCCTAGACTTCCGGGGGCCCTACGCAAAACTGTGTCACCCGGGGGGGGAGGGATGAAACGCATTTGTCCGTGTTTCACCCCACCTCGAATCACGCTCGCGGAAAGCGCTCGAGAAACGTGTCTCTTCCTCGGATCGCTATGCTTTCAACCCGTTTTTTTTAGTCTCGAGCAAGAGATATAAACGACATTCATGTTACATGATTTGACAGTTTTTTACGTAGAAAGGGCGACCGGCCGCATTACAATAAATCATCATTCATGTTTTCATAGTCGCTGGCCAAATTCCAAAACGAAGCAAAAATGAAATTATCTTTGAGAGCAAGGGTGTTTCGGGGGCCCTACTCAGCTTGCATATTCTGCTTATAGGGAGGATAGGCTCTACCTGGCTGGGCCTCAGAACTTGTTTTCACATCACTGGGTTTGATCTAAATCCTCTGTAATAGTCTGGGGAGGTTTCTGGCAGCTGTGTGTCATCGGTCTAAAGAAACAGCAGTTATTACTGTGTCTTCATCAGGGTCCTAACATCCATCCAAACCTGGCTCCCAAGACAAATCAATCTGGCAGCAAATTAGGCATGCGGATTATTAATCTAATAACAGCCCTTATGCAGTGTCAAGCTTTCAGGGAAATTACAGCGTGGACGTGTCAAGGCAATAACAGGTCCTACGAACTGAAAATAGTGCAACGGGCAGTTTATCAATTCAAATTTAGCACAGTCATTTCGCAAATATCTATTTTAGAGACCGACTTCTTACTTGAGTTACATGAATCAACATGGCACTTCAAGCTGAAATGTACAGACATCTCTCCACTTGGTTTGATGAATATCTCATTCACTCACCTGTAAATCTTTCCCTTTGAAACTGCACTCCTCTCTCTTTATCTGTGGTGTGCTCCATGTTAACTGAAAAAGTGAATATCGCAAGCTGCAGTTACATTAAAGTGTGCATTTACAGAATCATGATGCATTAACACGGATGTGAGTAGGCTTACAGTGAGTCATAGTGAGTTGGCTGTAGCATATTGCAGTCTCGCCTTTCTGTGATGTTCAGAATGAATCAAGCAACGCAGAATATTTGCTGTGAACTTTGAAAGTCTATTTATGACTTTATGAAAAGGAATAGTTTACCGAAAAATGTACATTTTGTTATAATTTACTCACCCCCCATGTCGTTACAAACCCGCATGAGTTTCTTTCTCATGTTGAACACAAAAGAAGATATTTTGAAGAACCAAACAGTTGATGGTCCCCATTGACTTTCATAGTAGGGAAATAAATACTGTGGAAGTCAATGGGGACCATCAACAGTTTGATTATCAGAATTCTTCAAAATATCTTCTTTTATTCAACATAAGACAAAAACTCATACAGGTGTGTAACGACATGAGGGTGAGTAAATTATGACAACATTTTTGAGTAAACTGTCCCTTTAAATTGTTGAAAAATATAATAGAGTAATACTTTCAAAAATACAATAGGTGGAAGTGGAACAACTGGTAAAATAGGACACCCACAATAAATGGAAACTAAAGTTTCCAAGCTTCAAAAAGGACACTAAAGACCAATAAAAGAATCAGAAATTTGGTCTTTACTGACTTTTGTACTATATTTTAAGAATTCTGGAATCATGGAATAGTTTTATGTGATGATAATTCAATTTAACTGAAACTGTTCAAGTGAGCTGCATTGGTGAGTTATTGAACTCAAGCTCCATATCAATAATGTAGGCCGGTTTTAGCCATGTGGATGAAACTGTTTCCAATGAAACCAATGACAAATTGTCAGGAACAAAATTTGACCCACTTCTGTATTCACTCTTATATGTGTACAGAACTTATGGGTGTGCTTAACTTATGTCTATACCCAACATTAACAATACTCCACTCTCGTTTACTTATGCCCTTATTACAGACTAATGCACATGCTTATACATCCTCCATAATAAAACACACAGACATACTCACATTACGCTGCAGCTGTGTTCTGCTGATATCGGTGATATTGAGTGCGAAGAGAGTCTCTCGAGCGCCAACGTACAGCATGTTATCCTCTTTACTGAGGAGCAGAGAGGTGTAATTGAAGACTCCATTGGGTGAAAATCTCTTGGCCGACCTCTCGTTTGCATCTATGAGCAGATATGGAAAAAAGAGAGGGGAAAGGGAAGAATGTCAGCAAAACAGAGCCAAAAAGATTTACTGCTGGAAATATGATAAATGTGCAAAGGTCAGATATGTGATGGTGCTTTTCAGATTTTACATTGTAGCTTTGTATATTATTATTGTACAAAAATGAATACAAATATTTACATTTGCTAATATTAAGAAAAAAATATATTTTTTTTGTCAAATTAACCTATATTCAATGTAGTCTGGGTCTGGTCGTATTATCTTTTACTTTGCATAGTTATAATGATAATTATCAAGTGTGATAATATTAGTTTTGCTTTCATAAATTCACAATTTTTTATGTATATTTTTTCATTAATTTAATTAATTTTAATGCTTTATATTTTATTTATTTTAATGTTTTTATTTACTTTATTTTTATTTTTATTAATTTTTTTCAAAATTGGGATTCACTTTTGGGTCAGTTGAGAATCACTGCTTATTAGATAATAAGTGTATTAGATAATAATGTCATATGTTTTCTACTGGCTGGCAGTGAGAAAGCTAAAACCTGTTACAGCCACAAAACGTGTCTGAATCAATGTGAATGAGGATTTGTGTGGTCACTTATAGCTCGGAGACAGATGTTCATCTCTTAGTCAGAGATACTGCACTGCATCATTATCATGGCAGCTCCTGCAGGCTGTTTCTCTGTTTCCATGACAGTGGCATCAATGAGAAGCAGTGTCTTTCCTACCAGTAGGGGGTGTTTGTTAAGAGGGTTGAGGGCATTGTGGCTGAAATTCCCTTTAGAATACTTTAGCGTGGCTTTTTTATGACTTCAGACGAGCCACTTGAGAATTTGGTGGTGATTCAGACAGTGTGTAAAATGAAATGTGTGGAAACATGCTTTCATCACGTCTCTCTGTAGGCTGGCAGAACGAAGCAGTACTCCCATGCTACAATGACATCATTCCAAGATAGCAGCTCCTCTGGTCTTAAGACGCACGTCGAATAAATGTCAACAGGCTGCAAATACAAACTTCATCACTAGATGACAAAATGTTCTCCTCATCAGTTATTGGCTTAATGGTTAAATTACATTTGTCTTTCAGTCCAACATACACAAAATGAGAGCCAAAAGGAAAAAAAAGTTTAAGGTTTACACGTGGAGTGATATTTTTTTCTGTCACATGCTTCCTTCTTTTTCAGTGAAAAAAATAAAAATAAATAAAATCAAGAGTATTCAGGAAATTAAAAAAAAAATATATATAATATTTCAACATGAACTGGCATTTTTCTGTGTAAAATATGTTTTTCTATTTCAGTTTATTATGCAGAGGATAGAAACAAATGAAAAAAATAAATCAGGAGTATTCAGGAAATCTGTTAAAAAAATATAATGTTTAAATGTGAACTGGCATTTTCTGTGTGTTTCTCTATGGGATTATAACTAAAGTACAGATTGTTGATTTTATTACGACTTAATGAACACCAATATCATATACAAGGTCATTGGGTATAAATATTAAAGCTATCATGGCATACAAACTGTGCTATTGATTTACTTGATTTACAGAATCCTTGCAAGACATCCACTTCTGGTAGGTCTTACTTAGAGAGCATGTAATCATGACACTGATTATGCTCCCATGGGTGACTTTGAGCTGAGGTAAGACTCTAAAAGCGTCCGTCTCTGGGAGCTGCTGCATAGGGTCTGAGCCCTCGCTTCCTGAACCTCGGGGGAGACAATGCGGTAATAACAGGGCATCAGCCCTCAACCAGGAGGCCTTATTACAACCAAATCCAGTCTGCTAAACCGCAGGAGGGATCAACACGGCACATTAATGGCACGCTACTGGGGTCTCTGCCTCTGTGTGTCTCGTATTTCCCCTCTCTCTGATTACAGGATGAAATGGGGCACCACTAAACACCGGCAACATTCATTTCAGAGGGTTTGGGGAGAAATTTAATGTCGATTTAGCAAGACAAGGACAAAGGGCAATAGCTGCAACTAAACAGGGCTTAAGTGGGATTTGCACAGGCAGAAACTGTTCCCCCAATTATTCTCCAGAGTGCCACTGCTGGAGCATTTTCCCCGTAGCTCACACAATGAGGCAAATAATTGTGCCCCATTAGGGGGAAAATCACACATGTGAATGTTTTACTTCAAATGATGACATTGGGTTGTGTTTCAGGAATTAAAGCAAGTGTGACTTAACAGTATATATTAGTAAATATAAGAATGTATAACTAATATAAATGATAAATAATATATATTATGTATTTTTATATTTGGATTTCACCTTGAGTCACAAATAAATAACTGAATATGGATGCTTTTAATTAACATCATTATTTGATATAAATACTAACATAAAATTGACACTAATATAAGATTTATATTCAAATTTTGATATGAATTAAAAGCTATCATTTTAAAATATTTTGATATTATGTTTAATATTTTGCACCCTGTAACTTTTAAGTTGGTCATAAAGCACTTTGCTCATTCGAAATGTTAACATTAATGGATAATGAATGAATATATTCCATACAAAACAAATAACTGCCCATTTTGCAGAAATAATGTTTGAAGTTGACGTTTTACTGCAAATAAATTGTTTATTTCCACCTCGTTCAAAAGCTCAAATCGCATCTGAACATTTTGCATACGCATATGGTCTGAATGCTGTGCTGCTCTCCACTGCTCTCGTTTGTTGTTTTTCATAGACAGTGAAAAGTCAGCTTAAGCATGATGAATTGTAATAGTAATACAAGCACAAATAGTTATTTACTGTTGCATTGTCTAGGTCATTGTATGTTGTGATTTACAAGGATTTATACGTTCACTTAATGACTAACATGCTACAATGCAAGCTATAAAATGTATACAGAGCTGTATAAACACCTGCCCATGTCCAGCACTAATTAAATGCAGAAACCACATCAAATAAACAAGGTCTTTGGCAATATCCAGCTGTTTTGTTATGTTCGAGATCTCTCTCTGTAAGCACTTATGCGGTTTTAAAAAGGTGTGATTACGAAAGAACTGCTCTACTGAAAACAAACTGCAACAAACAAAACTGATTAAGGATTACATGGAATGCAGTTCCAGAAAACGAACTACAATAACTTTAAATAAGCTTGTATAAGGGATGACGGAATGACCCCATCTAACCCCACATTTCTGATGCCCTGCTCATCGATTCCCATGTCTTGAAACATTAGCAATCCCCCCCACAGACAATACGGTCTCTCTCTCAATGAGTCTGTTGTATTATTGTTTGAATTGACTGAGGTCCGTTCCCATAGGGCAATTCCATGACGACTGCCATTCGCTTCCTCCAAACTGCACTGATGCATTCTGGGAAAAAGGCTTATCCTGTTCCCACTCATGGGAAAAGAGGGCTAAGAGTGTCAACGAGAGAAAGAGATACTTATGAGGCGAATAGTTATTGTCTCCTGTGCTACAGCGGTACAACATATCATAACTTGTACGTCCTTGTCTTGTTGACCCTCAATCTTCAAAGTCTCTCATATCTTGATCTATTATATTATGAGACACAGCCATGCTAGACTCTTTGTGAGGAATGAGATCATTACTGCCATTATGCAATTACATGTCATTTTTTGGGAGAAAGCCACTACTAAATGGATTTCCATATCCGCAGCACTTTGCTTTCTAATCCATTTAGAGAGAAATTAATTATGCTGGCTTTTAGGGAACCCTTCCATGTTCAGAGCGGAATTCCCTACGGCTGCTCCAACAGTACATGCCCCAAGTTAATTAGAGACACAGAGCATCCCGTCGAAAAGAGCGACAGCGTGAGGCAATCTGGCCGTCAGTGTGAAAGATCAAAGCTCTGTTTTGCTTAGGCCTCAGCAGACGGCTCATTTAAGTAAACAGTGTATCTGATCATTTGAGCTTTCAGAGGAAAATGCTCAGAAGTTAAACGCAATCCTACACAAATCACACTGTACAGCTGGTAATGTTGCGCTATTAAACGGCAAAGATTAAAAGATATTTACCAAATCCCAAACTGTAAACCTAGTGATTAGTGTCACTAAACCAGTCGCGTTTGCATTATTTCTCACCTTCCCGAGCACCAAGTAAACAATGTATACGCTGAAGAAGAAATGCAGTCAGAATGACAAAGCCCCGGTTGCCTAAATGACAAAGTGCTGACTGTTGAAGCTGCTTTTAATGTTGGGAAAAATAATCTGTGAAAATGCTCTCTTCAATTGCTTTGTTGTAAACAGGGCTTAAGAATTATGATGACAACTTTTTCAGGAACATTTACAGGAACACAGAGATCCGTTCGTTGGAGGAACACGCTATAAATTTGAAATCCTGCACTTTATGGTGATTGCAGATAAAGGACAGTTCTTCATGGGTCAAGGTGAACAAATGAGCTATGGAAGCTGGAGCTGTATTCATAACCATAATCTTAATGTTTTTTCTAGTTGGAGCAAATCTGACGAAATACACTTTTCCAGATTAGCTTTGTGAATTTAGGACTAGGATATGTACACTACACTTTAAGAATGGCATGCTGTACTCTTGTGTTTAATATAAGGCTTCAGCTCTCGTATTAAGTACAAAAAACACAAAGGTCAATATACAGAGCAAATAAAAAGGCATGTTGAACCGCTGGGGTTTGCTAAGTGCATCCGAAACAGAAATATCTCAATATCATCTAACAGCCTGCAGATCCCTAGTGGACCATTCCTACAATACTCCTTCAAAATCTTTTTCTTTTCTTTTTACTGCGTTTTGTTAGGCCTCAAAATGAATGAATTTAGACCAGAGGGGAAGTTTAATACCTTGTTTGATACTTTAACATTTGGATAGTTAACTAAATGGTACCTATAATGGTGCTTCCCTAGTAAAAAGTTATATATTGCATTTATTTCATACTAATATATGTATAGTATAGTATTTCTTAATATTAAACCTAATATGTGTTTTAATTTGATGAGGATTGTATGATCTTTGAATAATTTCAGTCTTTAAAATGCAAGATATTTAAAGTTAAACTGCAATAGTTGCACTTTAGCGCAATCAGATATATTTCAGTATATCTTTAGTTGGACTTCATCACTACTTCCACACGATTAAAGTGCATTAAGTACAAAATTAGTTGTTTCAATTTAGCAGACTTTAAGTATACCGGTTTTGTATACTAACTGCAGTGTATTTTTATTAAGAACATAAATATGTAAATGTAAATATTCAAATACATCAGAGAAGTGTGCATCTTACTGTAGCTGTGTGACAGTATCTATAATAACATTAGTATAGTAAAACTGTAACATTTGCATATTTGAGATTGCGCAAAAGTGAAACTGGCGCACATCGCATTCACATTATAAACAAACTGTATTAGTCCTGAAGACATGTGAGTTCATTTAGAGTGTTGATATACAAGCTAAAATCTTTCCTAACCACACTGAAATTAAAATTGTTGCCCCAAAGGCTGACAGAAACTAAAAGTGAGTGGAACAAGTCTGATTTTTATGACAATGCATACCACATGAATCTTTTAAAAACAAATGCATGCTCATCTCAGCTGTGTAGACGTTCTCTTCACTCACGTCATGCAGAACCTGATTTTACCAAGTGCAACGTGTTCCTGGATCAACATCTTTGTTGACCCTGGAATAACATTGTTATTAACCAATCAGATTTGAAGAACAAGTTTATTCTTTTTGTGTAGTTTAGGCTTACAAATCAGAAATCAGTATTTGGTGCTTGTACATCAGTATCATTCATCTATCAGCTCCTCTGATTTTAGGGATTACTCATGGTTAAGGTTAGGTTTAGGTGTAGGGAAATGGTCAAGATTACATTGTTGGATTAAAATGTTGTTACAGGGTCAACAAAATATGTTGACCCAGGAACACATCTAACTCAGCAAAATCAGGATTTGCCTCATGTCACAAACCCTCCATTAAATCACTGCTGAAATTGCCGGAAAAAGCGAAGACTGCAGATGCTGCGTAGGGTATTGGGAGCCATTTACTTAAATAAACATTGATCCACCAACTAGTTGATCCGTGAAAAATGGGTAGTCTTGCAAACCGTATTCTTCTGTTCAGATGTTTAAGGTCAGTGCGATTTAGATTTGTAATCAGCAAGTATGCATTAAATTGATTTAAAAAAATGACAGTAAATTGAAATATAATGTTACAAAAAAATAAAAAAAATCTGGTCTTTTAAACTTTCTATTCATCAATAACTCATGAGGGAAAATCAAGTTTTCCACAAAAATTTTAAGCGGCGAAAGTGTTTAAACCTTAGATACATTTAAGAAAATTTCTTGAGCAACAAATCAGTATATTAGAGTGATTTCTGAAAGATCATGTGACACCTGAAGAAATGATGCTGAAATGACATTGTAAAATATATTAAAATAGTAAACAGCTCTTTTAAATTGTAATATTTCACAATATTACTATTTTTACTGTTACTTACTTTCAAAAAATATAAATGCAGTGAGCATAAGAGACTTATTTTAAAAACGAGTAAAACAACTTTCTGACCCCGATCTTTTGAATACGGTCTGTGTTCAAACACACTTATGGCATAATGTTTGATATAATCTTATAAGTCATATTATAAAATTGCATCCGATGTTGTTCTCAACTGCTCCCTTCCTTCCAAAGGAAGTGGTCAGCAAAGTGCCCCTGGGAATCTGTAGGCTCTTTTACAGTGTGCTCTTAGTGTCTTTCCCCTTTAAGGACAAACCGTTTTCCCAAAAGGGAAATGTACGCTTCTTCTCACACTGCTGTTTTCATTAATGTCCCATGTTGATGAGAAATGACTGTTGAGCTTCTCCAGAGGAGGAGAAAGGAATGACGCAACACTCAGTTTACACTACAGAAACATTCTGTTCTCTTCCATCCGTGTGCGTGGCCGGGTCTCCCTGCTCCAAACATAGAAAACCCAACATGAAATATAAAAAACAGGTGATATAATAAAAGAGCAGTTTGAAGTCACGGGAAGGACAAGAGAGGCAGAAACAGAAACATTAAGACATCAAGTATAATCTGTTGAGACGTTCAGGAGAGGGGGTTTAGTGTTTGTCTAGTGAACTGGCACAACGTCTCTCTTGTTAGCATGAGAAGTACAGAAGTGGCAGCTTGCACAGACACCATGGTGACCGCTGGAATTCTGGGTAGGTCAAACATGAGTTTGGCGAGTAGAACTCACATAAACACTCTCAGTTCAAATATAGGGGGCCTCTAAAACTAAACGAAAGAGGATGAATGTACATGACGCCAAGCGCTGCAGTTCAATCGATCAAAATGTGCATCTAATGAATTCACAAGTTAGAAAGGTGTATTTAGAGTTTTCGTGAGTCATGTGGTAACATTTACTTGGAAATAAAGGCTGATTAAACTTCCCTATGAAAAACAACATTTTTACACACACTTGCACTTGCATAATATCTGTATGATATAGTTATATATAAAACTGTACAGAATGGTCCAGTTTTGGGACACCATGGTGACGTGAGGGAGGTGCCAATAAACAAATAAATAAATGCAGGATGCGGTTACAACGATCAAGGAAACACAAACACTTCTATTTGTGGGTGTAGGAGTCTGTGTGCTTGTTTTTGCCTGACGGGTCTGGCAGGTTTGATTTATTGGTAAAACTTAGCAGCATTTCACAATGTGGCTCTAATATACTCTGGTCGTGCCAAGATCAATTAAATCACAGTGGACAATGAAAATGAGTGGTGTCTATTTTGCAGCACACAACAGTCTGTAAAAACTCCTCCATGTCAGACTCAGACTGAATTTGCTGAAGCTTGGTTAGCATAGCATTGACATTATATGCCAAATGAAACACACACACACACATACATATACAATATATACAGATTAAAAAAAAAAAATTACTTCCAGAATAAAAATTTCCTGATAATTTACTCACCCCTATGTCATCCAAGATGTTCATGTCTTTCTTTCTTCAGTTGAAAAGAATTTAAAGCTTTTGATGAAAACATTCCAGGAAGTTTCTCCCTATAGTGCAATTCAATGGGGACCAATGGGTTGAAGGTCCAATGTTTCACCTCATTGGTCCCCATTGAAGTCCATATGGAGACAATTCCTGGAATGTTTTTTCTCAAAAACCTTAAATTCTTTAAACCGAAGAAAGAAAGGTATGATGAGCATCTTGGATGACATAGGGGTGAGTAAACTATCAAGAAATGTTCATTCTGGAAGTGAACTAATCCTTTAAATTCAATCCATCCATCCATCCAATAAAACTTTAAACTATTTTTAAAACTTTCCAATAAGTTTGTCTTTTTTACTCTTTTAGTTGAAAATGTAATATATATTTATTTGTATTTCAATTAATTAGAATTCTACTTCAATTTAAATAAAAATTGGCATACTGTTTGCTTGAATTGCTCTAAAGGTACTGTAGAAATATTTATTATGATCACAAATTTCCTTTTATTGCATTTTCTAATAAACCACACTAAACTGACATGTTAATTTGACAGCACTAAAAACAACCTTGATATGCTACATGGAACAGCGTGTATAGGTTTTAATGTGTTGCTTTGGTTGTAAGGTTAATAAAAACAGCTCTAAGTAAGCAAACAAGAGACATTCCTTCCTCTTATGTTACAATGTGCCACCTGAGAAACTATGTGATGCACATGGCTGTATATGAATGACTGTTTCCACTTGATGCACGTTTTGAAGGCCTTCCCTGGTTGACACATAGTGCAGGTCTCTGCTGCTTCAAACATGTCTGATCACCTCCAGCCACAAAGAATCAAACACTGCACAAAGCTTGAGCACCATACCGTGTGCATGCTATATATTACAGTAAGGATAAGTCATTTCAATTTTAGGCTAGGGTAATAAATCAAGAAGTATTACAGGTACATAAACCAAGGATAAACACAATGGACTGATGTTTGCAACTCATAAATAGCAGTAGATTCTTTCTGTACCTTCTGTAGATGCATTTCCCAGCTTTACTGGGAGAAAATGGCTGGATAAGCACAGAGCTCTAGTGTAAACCGCTTATAGGTGTCTTTTTAAATAGCTTTCTAATGCGCTTTAAACACTGCAGCATAGTGTGTATCAAAGGGAAGAACAAAAGAAGAGAGGCTGAGCAGATGTAGTTTCTCCTCCTACAAACCCTGATCCTTCTTGATAGGCACATAATGAGAAGCAGACCAGCATTCACAATGTAACACACACATCCCCATTCATTATTCACGCCAGATTAGTTCTTTATTAGAATGGAGGGAAGGTGGAAACCAGCAAAAGGAGAAGAATGTTGGTGCCACTGGAATGGCGGTACAGCCCTTTGGTCAAAGGTGTGCCGTACTGCAGAACGTACTCTGTTTTACATCCCTTTACAGGTTTAGAGACATCAGAGGCTTTTCACCAGTGGGTAGGAGTCTGCAGTGCGACCACAACAGTTTCCTGAATTTAACTCAACTAGTGCTACACACACTGAAGAGTTCATTGGCAGTAATTTGAGCCATTTAAACAGTATAGATTAATTTGTTTATTATAAGTGTTGCCAAATATAGAATCTACTGCACAAAACTGATTCGCTAAGAATAAACTGCACTCTCTAGATGTGTTTATTTGGATGCATTATCTGCATATTTTCAGTTCACTAAGAAATTATGCAAATCGGGCAATGTTAATGGATATCCGCTAAACACAAGTAAAAACAAATTTGTGCAAATTTACACATTACACATTTAATTTAGCAGCTAGTTAAACTTGACCATGAATGGTTTGTAAAAAAGACGCAAGATTATGTTTATATTTAGTGAATTCAGCCCTGAACACTTTGTGTTCATTCAGGTTTACCTGCATGAAATTCGCCATTAATGTGAGTGACAGCGTATACAGAGACGCAGACATACCGGAACACACTCAAACAGAGAGAATTAGCAGGATTCCTTGTTGCATAAGACTGGCAGAAGAGAAACACCAGTGAAAAGAACAGCTGCATTCTTTCTTAAAATACAGCATGATCCAGGAGACAACACAAAAACAAACAGTAAAGGACAGGAGGAACAAAGTGCTACAAGAAAATGTTATCCTGTAGAAAGAACTGAGGAATGACAAATGAGACAAGAAGAGAAATGAAGAGAAGAGAAAAGTCAAGACAAGACAAGACGAAAGTACTAATGACACAAGAGATGATACAAGACAAGACCAGAAGAAAAGTGAAGAGATTTAAATAAAGGCATATAAAAGAGATGAAAAGACAATTAAAGAGACAAGATGAGACCATACGAAAAAGAAAAGATGAAATGAGAAGACATAATGAGAAGTGAAGAGAAGAGATGAGACGAGAACAGAAGACAATTAACGAGATGAGACAACGAGAAGGATAAAATGTAACAAAAAATGAGGGAATGAGAAAGAACTAGTCAAGATGAGAAGACAAGACAAGACAAAATCAGAAGAGAAGACACAAGAACAATCAAGATTATAAGACAAGACAAAACAAGAAAGCAAGAGAAGAGAATACAAGCAGAGAAAACAAGGAGAAGAGAAGAGAAGAGAAGAGAAGAGAAGAGAAGAGAAGAGAAGAGAAGAGAAGAGAATACAAGCAGAGAAAACAAGGAGAAGAGAAGAGAAAACAAAGAGAAGAGAAGAGAAGAGAAGAGAATACAAGCAGAGAAAACAAGGAGAAGAGAAGAGAAAACAAAGAGAAGAGAAGAGAAGAGAAGAGAAGAGAAGAGAAGAGAAGAGAAGAGAAGAGAATACAAGCAGAGAAAACAAGGAGAAGAGAAGAGAAAACAAAGAGAAGAGAAGAGAAGAGAGAAGAGAAGAGAAGAGAAGAGAAGAGAAGAGAAGAGAAGAGAAGCTCCTATGGTTGGCAGGAGAACAAGACCTCAAAGCAGGTAGACCCTCAAAAGAGGCAATCAACATGTTTAGGCAGGTTTAGTATAACCCCATCACATCCTGAGCCAGTTTAAATGAAGGTGAGGACTGTGGAAAGGATGCGCAGGTGGGTATGAATATATGTTGGCAACATGTTTCTGTGTCCAACACGAAGACACATAGAACAAACACAGCAAGCCCATGACATGAAGGATTAGTGGACTGGAAACAACAAACAAATAGTCTCATTTACACTTCAAATTACACAACATGCCATTGTATGTATTAAATTAGAAACAACTGTGTGTCGCACGCCACTGCTTTAACAAAAACCCCGCAATTGTCTTAAAAGGCGTCAACATTATCCATCACAAAAGATTTGTACCTTAGTGATGAAAACCGTCATCTAACACGATCAATAGTACCATAGTAACTTAATAAAGCCATAGTGTTTACAGACTCATTGTGCCTTTTCTCTTCACAATTCACCGAAGCTTGCAAAAACATGAATGGACGCACCCAAAATCGCCCGCGATTCACGCGAGAGGAAGTGGTTTGTCTTCAACATGACAGATGTTATGTTAGAGACGCAGCTAAGGGATTATTATGAGCGAGAGGGGACGTATTATACTGCTGAAGAATAGTGAGACCACTCAGAAGTTTAAAATAGATGCTTTGTTGTTCTTCAATGACTGACGTGGAGATACATGTGTATGTTGCACATTATGTTGGCAGTGGCACAGTGGTTTTATAAACGTGGTAATCCACTTCCATTCAAACACGCCGGATGTCAGCATGAACCAATCAGCCCTTGGTATCTGCTTTCTGTTTATAAACACTTCAGCAAGTGTTACTGTCTGTGGAAGACGACAGGGTCTTCAGCCCGTAGCTCCCTCAGAGCTCTTAAATAGACTCCAAACAAGACTTTACACACTTGTGTGTGTTGTGCATGTGTGTTTCAGTGCACTTACTGTAAGAGAAACTGAGGCGAGGGGTGACATCGTCTTCTGCTGCTTGACCCCTTCCAACCAGAAGGACATGGAGGAGAAATAGGATTGAGACACGTGTCATGTTTAGTGTCCACATTTTGCTCCTTGTGTCTCAATGTGTTTTCTCTCCGGATTTTCTGGCGCTCATGAAGATCTTTTCCCTTGCTCGTTTATTTTTCTTCTTCTCCTCAAACTCCTGAAAAGGAGAACCGTGTACTGATGGGACGACCGTTGTTCACCTTCGCAGGGCCTCACAATGGTGGATTTCCACCAAGAAACAAGTCCTCAAGGACAGTGGTAAAGCCCAAATCAGTCTCCATGTGCTTGTGTAGATTCCCACACAGGCTTTTCAAAAATCTGCAACAAACAAGACACAATAATAGTCACATTAAGATACACCTTTAATTGCTGGTGGGAATTTCATCAAAACAGTTGATCCTCATACTCAGAATATTCAGTTTTTTTGCAATCTTAGTAGTCTACAGAAGTAGATTGATATACTAGCTTAGTTAGGACTGACCATGCTTAAGTGAGCCTGAGCTTGTCTTAGCTGATTTAAGCTAGCTAAAGCTGGTTTAGCTGAGAGACTGAAAGGGCGAAAAGTGCCCCAAACCCCTAATAAAAAGCATAGACTTAATTAAGACCATGTGTATAGAGTTCATTTCACAAGCATTTGTCTATTTCTAAATGAAGCCAACAACCTCTTCACGCTACGCTAAACCCACAATACAGAGGTCGAGTCACTTTAGGTCATGCTTGATAGCACTAGAAGATGTGGGAGCTCAAACCAGACGTCTTCTACCTGTACGGTCAACTCTCCTTGTGGGGTTATATCGCTATAAATCATCAGTTTGCATTGTGCCAAGAATTACTGCATGAATGAGAATATGTAGCCCTAAGGGACATAATATTTACTCACTTCTCAGCAGGGCTCTATGTCTGTGTTTAATCAGTGCTAATCGCTAAGGTGAGCAAGTTTGTAGAAAAGTGCCCTTTTTTAAAGACCATCACTGCTAGTTACCAGAGTATCTATATTATGCAGTGTTTTGGATGCTATAGCCATTCTTCAGTCATCAACTTTTAGAAGACAAATCATTCTGGTGCACTTGTATTTATTGGTGAGCAACAAAAACTAGTCTTAACCAACATGGAGATATCTACTGACGTAAGCCAGTCCTCTAAGTAGGGTGTAAGGATGATAAGGCAATAAATGAGCACTTCCTGGAAGAGGTAGTATCATTTATGAGACAATGGAAAGTGCTTCATTCTCTGTTTACATGTTAGCTTATGAAGTTCAGAGAACAGATTACCCCTCTTTATCATAATCATCCACGCTGATCATCATTCAACTGTTCCATTCCATATAACACCGTTCTGAGAATGGATTTTCAACGTTATACCATAAAATTAATGATTTCCAGCCTCCTGCTTAGTCAACCTAATTGTATTCCATTTAGATAAGCAAGGTAAAGTCATACATGGAGTTTGACTTTCAGGCAAATGAAATGGACTTTAAATAAGTTGAATAGCTTTTCACTTGATATGTGATCTACAGCACAGAACCTAACCCTGTCATCAGCCCAATATGTCAGCGGGCTAACACTTAAGTGGTTTCCATTACTCTGGCTATATAGACAAGCCTTTAAGCACAACCACAAAGCTAATCCAATTGCAATTCCCATTTAGATTTATGATTTAATATCAACGTCAATGAGTATATTTTATTTTTATGAACTGCCAACAGTAAAGTGCTAACAAATAGGGTGTGGTAAAATTAGAGTTGGAGGAAGAAAAAAAAAGCAGTCTGGCTTTCGCAGGGCATCTGAATGTAACGTGTCTAAAACAAACATTCCACAAGTATGTCCAATTTTAAAAAGTGTAATCACTGAGTTTTAACTAGGTGTAACGGGTGGCATGTGGATGGCCATAACACTTCTGGAGATCATCATATCTATTTGTGCTTTACCTCAAAAAGCCTCAAAATTGAGCCAACGCTGTAATTTGGCACCAAGCTCTAAGAGTGATACTGCAGGCCAATTTACTGTACAACTGCCAAAACAGCAAGGATGCTTTGCTCTAATATAGACAACATGAGAGCACTAGCTGACAGTCGTCCCTTAATAAAAAGAAGACAGAAGCAAGGTAATTTTTCCATCTGGAGCACAAAGACATTGTACTCCCACTGGGAAGATTCACGTCCCAAATGGGAAAACTGCTGCTTGTTTAAACATCATCTCAAGATTGTATTGGCACAGCATGAGGAGATAAACTGCAGTTTGGATTTTCACAAATTATCTTCTGAAGAACTGTTGAATCATTGATGATTGTGGTTTATCAACATCAGACAAGGCCTAAAGGCAAAAAAACTGTTTACTACATTATGTTTATGTCTGATAATGACAATATTATGTCACAGTTACCTATGAACAACATAGGGCACATATCAAACAAAGTAGCACAAAAGGACACAGCAAGATTAACCTGAACTATATCTTCACTTACAGAAAATATGGAAACTTGAAAGGACATTCTATGTATAGTCTTGTGATAATACATCAGCAACCACCACAAAAACTCAATTCCCATTAGTAAAGTTCACAAACTTCATTGTTTGCTGTATTTGGCATTTGCCACACTGTTTCATCACCAAGAGCTATGAAATCTGCACACTATCTCAGCTTGGGAAATAGATACATTTACAAGGTCAAACTCCTCCTGCTACTGTCCATATGCTGGGGTTGGAATGTGTCCTGCACTGGTCAAGGCTGTGGCTTCAGTCATATTGGTGTGGGAGGCTGCTTACTAAGCACCATTAGCCTTCCTTGCGCTGGGAACATTGGAGTGACATCCCAGTTGACCAATGGCAATGTGATCTCATTAATTTCAAGTTTTGACAGGAAGAAGATAAATGCTGCTGAGGCACGTGAGGAGCTGAAGTAGGACGCTGAAGGTCTTTCTCAAAGAGATATAATACACATTTCCTTTTTTACTGTTGGATTAATGCAGGAGCCATAAATCATCTCACTACCGGTCCTCAAAGGTGTTTATTGTGATGAATGATCAAACACTAACTACAATTCCCCAAATCCTAAAAGCAACGACCCCAATAAACGAGGATGATGTTTAAACGTTAATCATTCAGTTAAAATAATGGAAAAACTGGTCTGATCTGGACTGAATTAATATATTTGTTCTGTAGTTTTTATGATTTTTAAGATCTATGTTTGTTTTTGTTTTGTTTTTTGTTTTCTTTGGTGGGTCAATCACTGTTAGCCAAACACAATTACTGATACAGCATGACTTTAATATGATTTTTAACATTTGGAGGGTTTAACATTTGGAGGGTATTTCTTGGAAGAATCTGGGGACAAAGTGTCCTCTTAATTATTTTTCTCACCAGACATATGCAACTAGTGTGCAAATAATACTGAACTCCTGAAGGGGAAAAAGGGAAATGGTTTGCATTATCATTAAGTAGGAAACTTTCATCCACAGACCACACAAATAATTAAAACCATGGAATGTGTTCACAAGTACATAAATACTCTCTGTTCAGTCAAAGCCCAGTCAATAATTCTGTGTTCTTCCAGTTTGTGAATCATATGTGACAGTGGCATCAAATGTCACTTCCTATCTTTCATAAAAATATAAATTATTTTCTACAGAAACAGCTGTCCAGGTTATCTGGTTTTCAGATGAGTTAAAATTATCCTGAAGCAAAGCCAGAGACTAATGCTTTTCTTTAGATAAGTGTGCAATAGTGTGCGGGGGGGTGGGTCCTTTAATTATATAAAACAAATAATAACTAAAACTATTAAAACATTCTAACTAATTAAATAATCGTTAAAAAATTATATTTACAAAATATTATTACTTACCTATAAGGCCTTAAATGGTTTAACTCCTGCGTACCTAACTAGTCTTCTATCCTACAATCCTACTTAGGATAGCAAAGTCCACTAAAGGTGGTAGAGCTTTTTTTTATATTTGGCTCCCAAACTACTGAATAGCCTTCCTGATAACGTTCGGGGTTCAGACCTCTCTCTCTATTTACATCTAGATTAAAGACACATCTCTTTAGCCAAGCATTCATATAATGTATATCTGATCAAACGCACATTATTATTCTTTAGCTTGGGGTTGAACAAATCATTTTTGCTTGGAACAACAGCTACTCTCATTATGTCTCTATTTGTTTCTCTGTTTCTGCCACGGGATTAACATCGCATGGTAACTAGGAATTACACAAGCTTCAGTCTGTATCCAACCCTTAAATGATCCGAGATGACCAAACACCTGAGAAGAGACGATGCCAACCCCTCAGAGGACCTCAGAGGAAGCCAACCCTCAAACAGTATACAGAATTAACCACATTTTGCCATAAGTTAAATATATTAAGTTTCTACAATATATAAATCTATTGTATAAACTTAATTTTCTGTTAAGCTGCTTTGCAACGATTGCATTGTGAAAAGCACTATACAAATAATATTGAATTGAATTAATATTTGATAAATAATAGTATGTTATTTATCAAAAGTTTACAAAAAAGTTTTCAAAAAAACTTAAACTTTTGTTTTGGCAATTAATTGAAATAAGTTGATGTACAACTATTACTAAAATGAAGACTTAAATAAATATAAATTAAAAATAAATATAAAAATAAACAATAAACAATAAAATAATAAAAATTGGAAAATATAAAATTAAAACCTTTCATAATATATATATAAAATTACACTGTGTGTATTGATGGGATGGAGAATGCTTATTTTCTCCACAACTCACCAGATCAGCAGTGTTTTATGAGTAGAAATGTTCGTGTGAGTATGTGTCTGTGGATGTGTGAGTGCAGAAGCAGATGTTTGAGTGAAAGAATGTGTCGTGACTCAAGGGGACTCTAAAGAATAACTAGCACATGTGTGACAGAACTATGACTCAATGCTCTCAAAGTGCCTGTTGAAACGGTCCATTGCAGAAGTTCTGCAAACTTTGAGATCAGATACACATGATACCTATGAATCAGAGTGATTGCGAAACATGACTCAGTAGCACAGGTATCGAAACACTTCAGAATTATAGGAAATAAAGCTGACACCCGTTCATAAGCACTATGTCATCAGAGTAAAGTTCAACATCAGAGTCTACTGTATTTAACTTTGCGTGCTCTATGGAAAGAGTGAATCATGACGTGCGGGATCTGAGATCGTGGAGTTTTCTGCTGTCCTCGTCTCCGAGCTGATCCCAAGACCCAGCTTAGAGTAATTAATGGCCCACTCCTCCCCGGGTGATCTGGCCAGCCTTAATTACATCCACATGTTCCTTCAAAGATCTTTAATAGCTTAATTAAAATCTTATTAAATAGCCAAAGCAAAATTGGAAAAATTCTGGCTCAGATCAAATGTTAAAGCTAATGTTTCGGCAAGACTTCTCAGATGAAAATCATTACATTAAGTTTAATTAAACGGGTGACTGAACTAGATACATGTGGATAAAATGTAAAATATGACCATGAAATGGCCCAGGAATATCATTACCGCTGTCTCTCTAAAGTAAAATACCTCTAACGGGGACAGAGTCAGATGTGCAAATATGTCTAGCAGAGATTAATTTTGTCCTCTCGCTCCAGCTTCGAAATTTCATAACAGATGTGGGGTCTGTGAAATGTAGAACGGCACAGAAGCGTCTGTGAAAAACTGCTAATGCTATCGTCTCTTTGTCAAGTTAAATTATATTTAAATGAAAAGTCATTTCTGGTATGCACTTAATTTCAATGCATATGATTATCTTACTGGTTAAAGTAACTTAATAACTGACTCAAGGTCAGCTTTCTTATAGTTGTGATTAAAGGCCCAGAGTTTTCCATTCAGGTCGTAAGGAAAATACGACTTACTGATTCATGCTGGACAGAAAGAATGTGTGGACCGGATGTACTTGAATGCCGAAGTGTAATTTGAGCAAAGTCACTACAATTAGAGTTGTAACGATGCTACTGTCACAGCATTGACTCATCTCTGATGGCATCCCCACTGCTCTTGGTTTGATTTAGAAAGAAACAAAGCTTTTCTTAATAACACGCAGCCTATGGAAGAACTGCTGCGGTTTTCCAAGAAATCAGCCTCACTGGAATGCATTACAAAGAAATGCTATTCCCAGAAAAGAATATATAAAACAGCTCCTCAGATGGAGAAGCCAGAATCTCAAAGAAAAGAATGCAACAGGTGGAGTTTTGCCATTTCAAGGGGTGGCTACATTCAATGTGTTTTACATTTCCCCCGCAAGTGTAAAATTAAAACAGGATGAAGTGTTTCACTAACTCACTTATACTAGATTAATCTAAGATTGTGAATTTGTAGACAGAGAGTGATTTGGCACAGACTCTCTTCTTCAGCAGGCCCTCTCTGCCTTTTTTCCTGGCACGAAACACAAATGATTAGTGTATAACTCATACTGAGACCTACTGTGTTACTTTTATAAAGCACTGAATATTATATTTTATATATAGAAATATTATAAATATAATAACAAACCAAGTATAAATATTAATAAATAAATTAAACCACCTCTTACATTAGAGAAAGTAATAGTCTGATTAAAAAAATCAGTCTATAACTCATATTCAGAATATTGTGTTTCAAAATACTAAATATATATTTTTATTTTGTTTTGTCCAATCTCTGTTAGCCAGGAAAACTGACTGATACAACATGACTTTAATATGATTTGTAACATGAAAACAAATATAATTCAGAGACATTTGAAGAGTATTTCTTGGAAGCATCTAAGGACAAACTAGTGTTGATGGATATACAACTATAACTGTAACCTCCTGTTACTGGACACTTTCATTCACGGAATAGAATTAATCATGCCTGTACAATAGCACATTAATACAATGGCATTTATACACCATGTTGCAAGATATTGCTTAAAAAAAGAAGCAATATGGCATTTATCTCCTTAAGGATGGCGGTCATACCATCCAGTGCAAAAAAAAAAAAAACAACGATAACAAATACCGTTCCTGGGTGATTCTTTACAAAATCCTGAAATGTACACCAGGGGACACTTATTAGTGACCGCTCTCTGTGAGTATTGCTGTAAGTGGATCGTCCTGAGAGGAAATAACCTCGATGATTTTCTGGAAGTGGCCTTAATCCACGAGGAGCTCTCTCTTTCTCACAGTCCTGTTTGAGCAAAGGGAATATCTATGCCTCATCTTTAGTTTATCTATTCAGCACTGGGTCATCGGAGACATGATGCATACAATGTCAACCTCAAATACAAAAGGTTTGTTTAAAAAAAGGAAAAGGGGTCTTGAGTCAAGACTTGGGTTGTATATTTATTTTGACGTAATCTAATCTACTGAAGCTATCGATACAGTTAGGGTCTCCTGGGGTCGCCAAGCGTTCACTAACAATACATCAGTCAAATTTTTCAGACATGTATATTTCATTCAAACGAAGATACAAAATGCGCCTCTTTTACATTATTTACAGCATTGTGTTTTTCTTGGATAAAATCTCATTATGTATATTTTATGAACAATGACTGTGCTGGAGCAGCTGGCATAAGTGATATTCTGTAATTACTCAAGTAAATAATGCATGCCGACATTTGCTTTGATATCTACACTGCGCAGGATTTCATTACATTGATTACAGCTGTGCAACTTCAATGTGTCTGTACAATTCTAGGAGTGAAGATATTTGCTCAAATTATTATTTCTAAAATAAGCAATGAATGGTTTCATGCATGCATCCGTAAAAAAAAAAAAAAAAAAGAAAAAGACCTGCCTTCTATTAACTAAAGGTCAACTGTTTTTTGCTCCAATAGGCTGTAGAGGTTTCTCATGCCAGCTGGGCTGTTTTAAACAGTGGCTGTGTCTGAAAACCAAAGGCAGCTGCATTGCTGTCAAGGCAGTCGATGACTTAACAGGCAACACATAAAGGCATCTCCTAAGGAAACATTCAGATAGTGTTCCAAGAAACCATAAAGTCATAATTTAGAAATAATGAAAGAATGTAGAAACTTTTTCCCATTAAAGATTTAATTAATTAATGAATTCCATTGGACCAGTGTTATTTTAGTATCATTGAGATACTATGTTTTGAATAATAATAATTTTTATAATATTGTGAATTCGTTTTTTCTAAAGTAATTTAGGGATTTAGCAATTTTGTGTTTTTGTCGTCTTCATCATCATCATCTTCATTATTAACTGACAATACATTTTTTTTTTTTTATTTTAGTTTTAGTAAATGTACTACATCAATTTAAACATTAAATAAGTTTTTATATTTTATTTCAGTTAAATAATTTCAGTTATATAATAAAACTGCTTCAGTTTTTTTTCTACTTCTGTATGTTACCTGCAAAGATAGCATTTTTAGCCAGTATCTAAGTGACTGTCTTACTGCTCTAAATATCAAACAGCTGTTACAAAAGCCAAACATCTGTGTCTTCTGAGAATCTCAGCCTCATACTGTGCAAACTCGCTGAAATGCATTTGCGCAATTACTGTGTCAGCGGCATTTTAAAAGCATTGCAGGGACAGAAGATAAGTGTTCAGAGGTCTCATGCTAAACCTCGTGGTCCAGTAATGATGTTCTGTTGAAGCAGTTCATTTTCCATCAACAGAGGCAACAGTGCACTTGGCGATTACAGAAACGTTCACTAATAAAGCTCTGACAGTTAGGCCATGGAGCTGTCAGTCTATTTTCTCTGTGCTGTTTGCTATATAATGCATAGATATGACTTGTGAGTTTCATTCAATGTCTATCAGGGGACTGGAGAAAGTTTCTGCTTTAGATCATCTAGGAATCCCAGTATAATTACATACAAACCAGTCTGGAAGAATGCCAGTGCCCTGCAGTCCTGGAATCCACCAGCCTCCCACTCACAGCCTTTCTGCCCACTCACTGAGTCTGTGCTGAAGTTAAAATAATAAATACTTGTTTATTTGGAAAAACACAAGGAAAGCCTTCATTAAAAAAAAATCACCTAATTATTGACTAAAATAAAACAAAACAAAATGTAAAAATAAATAAATAAATACTTTACATATGTGTGTATTTTTAGATTTTATTTAATATTTAATGTTATATTTTATTTTTATATTAATATTTTTATGTCATTAATTCATGTGATGACAAAGCGGCATTTTCAGCAGTCATTTTTCCTTAATATATTATATAAACTTTAAACTATTATATATTATATAAAATGTATTTTAAAATGAATTAAATTATATTTATTTATATACTTGTATTTAGTATTATTGAATGCAATAAAATGACAAGCATATTTGAATCAGATTTAGGAAAGGTATAGACGTTTGCAGCGGTGATATCCACAGATTTGCAAACGTTTCCAGCTGTTTTAGGAGTTAAGCCCAAATCCAAACACATGGAGTGACGTTTGCGTGACACAGGTGAAAAGAGCCGTAAAAGTAGTCTGGTTTTGAAAGTAGGTCATGGCCTGCTTTACCACTTTACTTCCATTTCTAAATGTTTCCAATTGTTCGCCATTATCTCACCATCTGATTTAATGCATTTACAGTGGTGGTAATATTGGCCTGAGTGTTGATAAGAGCAAACTTCTGTGCTACTTCTGCTTCCTGTTATGCCTGAGCTGCTGGCACTACTATAATAGTTATATTTTTAGGCTAATATCTTAAATATGTTTTCTGATTTTTCCACCACTAATATTCAATCAGACAAAGTAGAGGCTTCAGAGTTAATTAAATCAAGAAAAAGAAGCCTGATCCAATCCTTCCTCTTTTTTTCAAAGAAAATAATCCATTGAAAAACAATCTTATTTTTCTGATTCATTTTTTTTGGCTGAAGCAGGTGAAAATTATTTTCAGTGGCTGCTTGTGATTTTGAATACATGCTTGATCATCCAAGCAATTCGTAATTCATTCCTCCTTTTTATCCTACACCTTTGTTACTTCTTTCTAGATGCAGACCTACAACTGATGATTCACAAATCATGATGGTGTATCCTTTTATCGTATGTTTTCTGCCATAGGGAAAATGCCTGCATTCCTGGGACTTAACATGCATAAGACAGATGTTTAGGGTGCTGGTAAGTGTGCTACAGCCATCAATCACATCAAAGGGCCAATAGTACGGTGCATGCGAGAGGGCCTTCAGAGCACTCGGCCCCTCCTAATGGCCGTCAATATCTCTCCCATCGCTCAAACTGTCTTTCACAGCAAGACAGATTCATGCCAGTGCCGCCTCCTGAACCCTGCAAACAGATGGAGCTCTAACTCCATAGCCGCCAGTAAAAACTCTTTGTGATATCACTTATAGATTAGTGCTAGTCGCAGTTGTGAGCTTGATTAGTCATTGTGAACATCTTTGTGGGTGTTAAAAGCTCTCAAGACCTTCATGTTAATGTCCCTAGCGGCTCTTCAGTATTATTCAACATGTTTGTCGTGATTTCATGGTTATTCCTCTGCAAAATAGAAAGGCATATATCATAAATTCTAAACAAGTCATAAAAAATGTGATTCTGGAGAAACATCTACTGCAATATATAGTTGTGGCTGAACTGGCCAGGCTTCTTTAAACTGTATGTTCAGTGTAGAGAGAAATGCAGCAAGTGGTTTATTTATACTTAACCATTGCAACATGATACCCTTCTACATAATCAATACAGCATATTGCACAACGGCATGGCGTGATCGGATCAACGTTGAGAGAATGGAACCCAAACAAGAATGTATCCTGCGATACACTGTCTGAGAATGGTGCTTATCGTTGCACAGATATTTTAAAAACTTTTTGTTTATATTCAATGTTGCACATGCAACAATATACTGTTGAGCTGGATAGTAATGTTAAGATTGGGGTCAATTTAGCTGTAGCAAAAGACCCAAACAAAATATAATTTAATCTGGAATCCTTGTAGAACATTCACCTGAACACCAAAAACATGTGTATGAATATAGAAAATAAAATAAAAATAATAAAAAGCACTCAACTTAATTAAAGAAATACATTCAAAACGATTCAATTATAAGTGAAAATGAATCAATCACAATTTATAAAATGTATAAAATGATGCAATAAAATGTAGTACTAAAATAAATATAGTACAAATTTTTATAAAATGTAATAAAAAGTTTTTTTTTTTTTAATAAAACATTTCATGTAATAAAAAAAGATTAAATAAAATAAAAGGCTTGGATCTTGGATAATTAGGCTACTTTCAGGTTCACCTGAAGCCAAAAACATGCGTCTAAAATACAAATAAAAATAGTAAAATGGACTAATAAAATTAAATACAACAGAATTATAGAATAATGTAAAATATAATAAATTTATATCATAAAATAAAAATTTAAATTAAACTATAATAAATTAATTAAATGTAATAAAATAAAATAATCAAATAAAGTAAATTATAATAAATTAATAAAACGTAACAAAATAAAATAAAAGTCCTGCATAATTAGGCTACTTTCAGGTTCACCTGAAGCCAAAAACATGTGCCTGAATATATATAATATAAATAAAATAAAATAATAAAAAGGACTGATACAATAATACAATAAGTAATAATAAAATAAAGTAAAATTTTATAAAATGAAATGTATTAACATAAAATAAAAATATAAAATAAAACAAAATAAAATGTACATTACACTCAACGTGGAATCCTGGCCTTTATCTGTCATGGTGATGGACTGCACTTGTCTACATGTAGAGCACACTCGCATCTCTTCGATCTGCATTTCTACATTCTGCTGAATCTGATAGCTGATAGTCAATCTAAAAAGATTTTATGTGGGCTTCCTGTTAAGCAAAGATTGATGACCATTAATTACCACTGTTTGCTTGGAAGCAACCCAAAAGTATCCAAACGATTGAATGCGTGACAATGTGTCAATCCATAATCTACCAACAGAGTCGAGGCAGAAAGACTGCGGCAATCCGTCTCTATGGCTGAGTCCAAACACTGCAGTCAGTCTGCGCTCTGCCTGACAAGAGCTCTTGTTGATGAGATGAAATGCACTCTGTGCTTTTAGACAGCAAACTTCAAATGCCCATTACTGAGATTAAATCTTGCGTAAATCTTTTCCTCTTATTTCATCAAAACCGTGCATGTAAAATCTATCAGCAGCACTATGCAATTGGATCAGCACTTCGACTTTTAGTGGGAGCTCTTGATTCACCGATGGTGGGAATTTATTCATGCAGCTCTCATGCAGCTACAAAAGAAACCCGAGGGTCATTCGGGGCTGTTACGCTGCTGTAACTAAACCACTCAACTTGTCTGCCCCGTGCAAACACTGACTGGTGGGTGATCTCATTGCAGGCGGCTCAATAAAGCACCGCTCATTCGAGGGCTAAAGAGTGCAATGTCACCCCGGCAGTGGCATCTCAATCATGCCTGTGATCCAAACAATCCCTCACAACTCAGATATTTTGAGTAAATTCCACTCCACACACTTTTGAGTCCTAGACGACGGGCTGTGACCCTGGAGGACGGACTGTGACCCTGGAGGACAGACTGACCCATAATTAATAGGGCCGACATGGGTCATGTCAATCAAAGTGGCAGCTTACTAGCATGATGATAGGACGCATGAAAATCTATCATTTGCATTTTCTTTTCTGTATGAGGAAAGAAATTAGTTTTATGTCTGCAAGCACTTTAGTACACTTTCAAAATGACAGAAATAGAAGAATATTCTTCAGTGTGAATTGAGTATAATATTTTCGGACACTTAACAGCATGTTAATTGAAATAAAATGAAATGTTTAATAGTTTAAACTTATATTAAATGCAGTTTAAATTACATTATAAACAACATTTTTCACCAGTATTTCTTCAATATATGTGAACAATTATTTATATAATATATATTTCTTTACATCACATGAGGTGAATGTGTATGAAATATAATATTACCCACTACAGTTAAAATTATAATTAAGCACTTTATGTGTGTTTAGTTGACACATCAAATGAAGTGTACTTCTGTAATGCACAAACGATTATTAAAACAATTATTTAAAAGCACTTTAAAGTAAAACTTTTAATTTGATATTATTACAGAGTATACAGCTAGCTGTACATTATCCCGATTATACAATGGCAAGTTAAAGCTGTTAATGGTGTTTGCAGCAAAATATGTGACTGGAAGGTAAAAATTCCGGTTATTTTCATCAGTTAGCTCTATATAGCATTCTTCCCGCTTCAAATCGGACACAGAGATAAAATAGTGCGGTAAGACCTAATTTATTTGAATGAAATATAGCATTTATTTTAATAAATTATCGATCAAGAGAGAGAGAGAGATGACAGTTGTGTGTGCGTTACCTGTGTTCTGTGCGTCACTCTACAAACAATGAAGTGTTTAGTTACTTTAAAAACAATGATTTTACACATTGTTGCTGAAGAATATAACGTAGCGTTTTACTATCTAAGCTTTTTATTAATAACAGGCGTCGACAGCAAGTTTCTCTAAGTGCGCAACACAATCTGTGATTTCCGACCTACCCTCTCTCTCTCTCTCTCTCTGTGTGTGTGTGTGTTTGTATGAGTTATGTGTGTGGGTTTGTGTACATCAATTAAAGCAGCGCATAAATATAGAACAGTGATTAAACTGACATAGAACTACCAGTGCATTAACCGGTTTTAATGCATACCAGCCAGCCAATCAGAATCGAAGAAATTGCCAACCAGAATTCAGACAGATCATGGTGTGTGTGTGTGTGTATATATATATATATATATATATATATATTTATATATATAGTTTATTTGAAGATTTGAAGTGCACTTCAATATCTAAGTCAAAATTCTAGCTTTATTAAAATCAATCATTAGTCAAGTATTCTGTTAATACTTGAGTTAAATAAAGGTAACTTTTTAATTTAATTTACAGAAGAAATTCATTGTGGATCAGATGGCAATTTACAAAACACTGATGTATAATTTGTGGGGAGGTGTTCAGAAGGACACCATGGATCAAGCGGAGACGTGATAAAGGTCCAGTTAATCCAGAATGAAACAACAAGCTCCAACACCACCTCTTTTAAAAGGCGCTTAAAGAAAACCCTTTCATGAGCATCTTTTTATTGTGGTGTGGTGGGAGGAAGCAAAACTAAAGGAGGGTCTCTTTATGAAAGGAAGTATTGGAAGTGCATGGTCTAGTTTCACCTGGAGGTGTGACTGAGTTTGTAATTCAATAGTGATCGCACCACCCAGCTCAGGTGATTCAGGTCAGAGCTGATCGTAGAGAAGATGAAAATGAAATGATGCGAATCTGGTGTTTTTGTGCCAACTATCAGCGCAACCTGATTCACATAGCTGACCATCAAGATTCATATCCAACCGTTTATATGCAGCCATGATGCCAGGAACTAGACATAAACCTTGATATGTGGTTAAGATTGCACTGAGGACCAGTCAAAGCCTGTATTTTATCACTCTCATTTCTAGGTTATCTGAAAATCAGACAAATTTGGACCATTATCAGGTGATAAAGACGTTTTTGTTGATGCAGTCCCAAAATTAAACTGGATAAAGTACAACTGATCCTTTTCAGCAGTACATGCTCCATCAAAAGGGAAATTAAAATCTTAGCAGAATATTTTTTCGACAGACATGCATTTTCAGCTGCCAGACACATACGTTGATATGTATGCTTTGATCTCACTCATATTACAGTGCTGATAGCAGGATAAAGGCCCATCTCTCCACAGCTCTTTGAAGCAGCACTAAGTTCTTAGCAGTGGATGAGGCAGAAAATGTTCAAACGCTGAAAAAAGGTCTTTCAGACTTAAAATGGATTTGGAAAACAACATCAACCAACACTTTGATTATTTAGAAATGGCAAGATGGGATTTTTTTCTGAGTTTGAAAAATTGTTATAGAATGAGAACAAAGAACTGAGAAATAAGATCTACACCTGAATGGATGCACAGTTGGCATGGTCTGTATGGAAAAAGGTATGTTGGTAAATATATATAATATAAAAGTATGAAAAACCATGGCTGTTCATGACAGAGGCCTAAATGCTGTCATCGCTGCAACATGGAATGAATGAAGCTGTTAGTTGTCATGTAAAAAGCACACACTGTAAAAAATCAGTGTAATTTTAACTGTAAAATTGGTTCAAAACACTACGAAAAAAACTGTTAATAGTTAGTTAACAGTAAGTTCCCGCACTTTTTACAGGGAAAAACTGTAAAATGTCTAACCAGATATTTCATGTAATTTTTACAGTAAAATACTGTTAATTGTACAGTTTATAGAAGTAAAAAATAACAAATCAATGTATAATTTACAGTCAAAAACTGTAAACTGATATTCCCAGAATTCCCTGCGTGACACTCCACATTTGAATGTATTTTGTTTAAATAATCATGTTTTTTAATAGTTTTTGTTATCAGTTATGTATATTTGGGCTTTATGTTACATCTTCTGCTGTTTATTGAACGTTTATTGCATTATTTAAGAATTGTGTGTTACCATGATGGTGTTTTGTGTTTGCGTGAATGACTCTGTGCACCTTCTATATATCAGTATATACTTATGCTTGGGACAAAGCTACTCGTGATGGTCTTTGATTCATCGTGTGGCTTTCTCTTTTACCACCTGCATTATTATTGTGGCTGTCAGTATGTTAAAGGTACAAAACTGATTTTAATATCAGTATCTTGTAGAATTTAGTGGATTATATTCAAATTTCCTTGTTTGTAAATTACATTTTTATACTGTAAATTTTAATATTTATACATTTGTATACTGTAAATTACAAAAGTTTTGTTCTGTAAACGTGTTTACAGTTTGTCTTTATTTATTTTTTACAAACTTATTCTGGCAACCACAGCTGCCAGAATCATTTTGTAAAAACTACAGATTGTTTTTTTTTTACAGTACAGGACCTCTGCCTCTATAAACATGTCACATATTTGATCCACTTTAATAAATCAAGCATATGCTACTTCTCTCTTTTTTCATACACTTGCCCTCGTTCTACACATATACAAGTTAGGGCTGCCTGGACTGTACTGCACCTTTCATGCAGGAAGCTTTCAGGCTGTTGTTGGTTTAAAGCACATTGTTCCAGTTGACTTCACTTCACATACTGTACAGTTGCACACACACACACACACACGCTTCTGCATAGGTAGAAAAATGGAGAATGGCAAACTGGAAGGATATCGCTGGCCTCTCTTTTGACCATATGCCACAGAAACCTAGGATAGGTTAGTGTATAAAGGACTCCCAAATAGCTTTGATGGAGCATTTGATGGATAGAATATGTAAATGTATTTTGAGAGTGTGGAATCTACTTTTGGATTCACCTGATATCCCAAAAAACAAGTGTCTCAATATATAAAATACAAAAAAAAAAAAAATTATATGAGGAGGAGTTAGATTACAATGCCTGAAAATGTAAAAAATGGCAAAAAAATTGCCAAGAAAATCCAAAATAACCGACTTCTTGTTCAGTTTTGGATTTTATACCTGGACACTTTGGTGTGTTACATATGTCTACCGAATTTCATACATGTGCATGAAATGTAGCTCGAGGAGCACCATGTTGAAAGTGTATAGGTGGCGCTATAGAGTAATTTTGCCCTACCTCATTCTGGAGCCCATATCAGATGCCATATACATTTTTCACCACTTCTGGCATGTGTGCAAAGTTTCATAAGGTTTTGAGCTTATAAAGGCCCTCAAAATTTCATTTGTATTATTAATAATAATAAAAGGAGCAATTCCAAGAGGGTCCTTGCACCACGGTGCTTGGGCCCTAATAATAAAACACACAAACTGCACAAACATTTAATTAAAATGCATTTAAAAAAAATAGTCAGTTATTTTACAATTAGTTAATAACTAACTCATCACTATTAAAAACTTTAAAAACTATCATGTTTTTTCTTTATGTCAGTGGTTGTCAACCAGGGGCCTGGAGCCCACTAGAGGGCCTCAGCAAACATCCAAGGAAGCCATATGGAAGACAGTAAATTCTTCGGAATTTAGAAAATTATTAAAATAATCAGCCATATTAGTGAACCTGAAATCAGCCACATTATTAAAACTTCAGCAAAATTTGGCTAGCAAAGATGAAGCACAGCTCACACAGATCACTTTCTGTTTTACTCTCAATAAATATTGATTTTATTGAAGAATGTAAATTGCATATTCGAATATTGTGTTGGACAACATGGGGTCATTGAGTAAAAAAGGTGGAGGGCCATTTCTCTGAAATCAATGCATTTGCAGTGTTATCTGATGTAGTGTAAACTTTAGCGTGCAGGCGTCCTAACTTGCACTGACTGAGCAAATATTGAATGCTACACCTCTGGACTGTCCCTGATAAGCTACCCTCACCTCCCTCATACATGCTTGCAAGGTTACAGCAGCTTTATAAATCATTAAATATCTTAGAAATAAACCTGTCAGCTCAGATCAGGTGTCAGAGCAAAAAAAAACAACAACTAAAAAAAGTAGCGTGGCGTAAAAAGTGGACTGCTGAAGGAGGGCAGAGCAATTGTGGTGTGAATCTCTGCATCGTCAGTGTGAGGTATGCTTGAGAGGCTCAGATAACCCATTAGTAGAGTAAAGGCCATGATCTGGAATGCTCTGAGAAGATATCAGATCACAGGCCGTCTGTGTATGTCAGTGTCCTCAGTGTGGTTACAACTGGGTTGTAAAGTCCATTAATCAACTGGGGTAACTAATGAATGCCATTTTAACTACATATGCAAACTAATACACATGTGATTCACATGCACACATACACATCCCACATTCTCATTGGTGTAAGAGTCACGAACATGCTTCAGTGTCCTGGTCTGTTTAAAATAGACCTGCATAATACATGAAACACAGACACGCAGCAGGAACAGGTGTGAGACAAAAGGTGTCAAAGTGTGTGTTTGCGTGTGTGTGACAGCGACAGGCAGCACGCTAAGAAAACATACATACTTGCCCCTGTGAATGACCATTAAAACTCCAAAAGTTTGTATGTTACAAAATTACATATTGTGTCATGCCAAAAAGCCCCCTCTGGTGACGGGATTTCTTTCTGTTTCTTTCTGACTTGTTCTCTCTCATCAGGGTAAGAAGGACAAGCAGGCAAATACTAACTTTTGGTCTGTTTCCAGCTCTGGAACCAGTTCCCACGTAAGGCCCAAGGGATAGAGAGAGAGAGAGCATGACTGGGAAAACCAGAGGAGAGGCCTGTGACGTCCCTTAAAGACGCATGTTTAAAGACTTCCCAGCAGTGAGCAAAAACACAGTGGCTGTTCTCACCCCAGGCCTCCAGTACTGCTTACTTTACAAGATTCAACTACATGAACCCTGTCAGAGCTCTCGTTCCCATGGTCTGTCACACACACACATCATCCGTGTATTAGTTATTTTAGTGGTTAATGCAAGTTATCCCCTATGAAAGAAAGTTTAAGCCAGTCTAAACTGGTTTTAGATGGTCTCCTAGCCTGGCCAACTTGTGTTTGGCAAGTTTAGCTGGATGACCAACTGGATTCCCAGCCTGACTAGCTGAAAAATCCCCCAAACCACTCAAAAGACAGTCTGGGAGGCCAGCTAAGACCAGACTGGTCTAAGGTGTGTGTGTGTGTGTGTGTGTGTGTGTGTGTGTGTGTGTGTGTGTGTGTGTGTGTGTGTGTGTGTGTGTGTGTGTGTGTGTGTGTGTGTGTGTGTGTGTTTTCCTACAACAAGCTTTAGAGACCAAGCAAACTCAGACCAGTAAAACCAATGTTAGGTGGTTTAAAATATTTTAAGACAACTGAGACCATCAAACCATCATGGGGTGGTTTGAGGGTTTAGCAGCGATAACATAATCGCATAGCTCTGAATGCTTAAAAGGGAAAGACTTAAAAAAAAAACTAAACCAGCCTAAGCGTTTGTTGGTCTTAGCTGGTTTAAGATAATTTCTAGTCTGGCTAAGATGTTGTTTAGCTGGGAGATGGAAAAAAATACACATTCTAAAACCAGCCAAAAGACTACTGTGACCAAGCTGAGAAACCAGCTCCAACAAGCAAACCAGTAGAAGCTGGATTATTTTCCCAGCAATGGTGGCGCAATAACAGTCCCAATCAAGAAGGCAAACTAAAACCAGCAAACCAACTAATAATTTTTATAAAGCACTAATAAGGCATTCCCAAAATTCTTAGCATAAATGTTGTTTTAATATATGAAACTTAATGCATTAAAGAGAAACATTCACTTAAAGTACACAATATGTTTATTTGGGAGGAGACTGTTAAGGCGTGTCACATAGACGTATAACTGTCAGAAATTAATGGCATGGAAAAAGGGATTGTGTTTGTGTGTTATACTGTTTGTGCCTCAACGGTGTCGCAACACTTGGCAGAGTTTGAACTTCTGCCAGAAGAATCTAGGAGCAAATAATAGTGCGTATTTACATTCCACAATTCTACTACCAGAGTTTATAACTGACCCAGTTCTTTTCAATCCATCCAAGTTAAAGAATCTCTTACAAGCACACACATGCAGAGGCAGGTATATAGTAGCCAGCCAAGCATAAGAACTCAAAGCTAAAGCTGGAAAAATATCCCTGGGATCTGATGACTGGGATGAGAAACAGGTGGTGCGTAGAGGCCTGAGAATGAAGAGCTTTATATTCGGTAAAGATACTACAAAGAGATACAGCCTGCGCCTGTCAAGCTTTTACTCTTGACCTAATATGTAACAGACTGCTGCTACAAAGTCAGCAGGTTCTTTTTTTCTGTGTGTCTTATTCTTATTCTTTCCACGCTGGTGGTAGCTTGTTTAAAATGGTCTCCCAACCTGGCTTAGATGGTCTTAGGTGGTTTAAGATGGTCTCCCAGCATGTCCAAGCTGGTCTTAAGATGATAACCCAGACTTGGAATCTGAAAAGTGCCCAAAACCATGTAACAAGCAGTCTGAGAGGCCAACTAAGACCACAAAACCAAGCCTGGTCTCCAAGGTCTCTAAGCCTGGCCAAGCAGGAGTTTAGCTGAGCAGCCAACTGATCTTACAAATTTGACCAGCTGAAAAGTATTTTAAGCCCTTATAAAATTACCCTGGGAGACAAGCAAACCACAAAACCGGTGTAGGTTCGTTTAAGTTTTTTTTAAGGCAACAAAGACCAGCAAAACAGCATACTCAACTCTTAAAAAGAAGGCCCTGCTAAAAAAAAACAATAGAATCCCAATAGAAACCATCACATACATTCTAATGGATTCCATTAAAATACCATTATAAAACATTATAAACCATTAGCTTTTTCCGGTAAAACCAAAGAAAATCCTTTTTGTAGTTTGTTTTCGGGCATTTTTCCAATAGGATTTAACATCCCACCAATAGAATCCATCACATACCTGTAGACACCATTATAGTTTCCATTAAAACCAATACAATTCCCACTAAAACCATTAAATCCGTTACATTTTTCATTGTGTTTTGGGCAGGGTTCTATTGTTTTTTCAGCAGGGGGGATAACAAATGTTTAAACCAGTCTAAGCTGATTTGGTGGTCTTAGCTTTATTAAGCTGTTCTCCCAGTCTGGCCAAGCTGGTGTTTGGCTAGCTGAGCAGCCAACAGGTTTTACAGGCTGGGGGACCAAATAAGATCAGGTAACCAACTTAAAAATGGCAGTTTTTTATGTCTAAATGTTTCAGAGGGGCCAAGCAGCTTGTCCAACTGTCCATTCCAATGCACCCCTGACTTTTAAACTTTCTTGCCTAATAGTTTATTGTGTTGTGTTATCTGTGACAGGAGCTGTAGTCAGGGTGTGCAGTATTGATATAACAGACACCGGTTTTTACCAACTAGCCAAACAGTTTCTGACAGCCTCACACAGGCCGACCATTGTCAAGACTCCTGTAGCCAGAATGTTATTGCCAGCCGCTGTCTTTATGGATCAGACCATAGAAAAACACAGGAGAAAGGCTAACAGTACAATCATTCCAACTCTCCCTGATGCTCTTATTTCATGTCATCTTTTCCACCTCTATACCGCACCAAACTTTCCCAAAACTTTTCCAAAATTACCATTCCCCAAAGTCTTCACAGAGAAGTAGGTGTACATTGTAAACGGCAAGACAGCTCTTTGAAGATGGCTAAAATAGCTGTGCTTGTTACCATTCCCTTCAATTCTCAGACTGGAGTGGTTATCTCCCATGTGCAGCTGTCCAACAAGCTGCTGGCTAAAAAGAAAAGAAAATCTCTCATTGGACATAAACTTAATGTGCAGATTTGCACTGATTGCACATACTCACATGAATACAAATATGGTCATCCATGATGATCTCACTACCAATGCTGGGGATTTTATATTAAAGACCAAACCAAACTTTTTCTAGCCCAGAGTGAGCTTCTCCCTTGTGTGGAGCGTTTTCATTTTTTAACCATTTTTGTCTTTAGAATGAAAGTCAGTGGGGTCCAAAATAACATAAACAGTTTCATTGATTTCCAAAAATGCGAGACATTTTTCTAAATAACATGTATTCCACAGAAGAAATAAAGTAATGTAGGGTCATGCACAACATGAAGGTAAGTAAATGTTGACAATTTTTTTTTTTATTCACCACGTAAAGCACCATGTAGTTTTCCCATGTAATTTAAATTAGTATTCCATCCTATTTACTGAGAAAACCAACCCACACGTGTCCAAAAAATATAATATTTAACTGGAACTGGTTTCATATTTACTTCTGTGGGAGGCTTTAATTCTTTATGCATTAATAGTTGCTAATCTATGGATGACAACCAGTGCAAAACAAGCAAGAAGTTTGTGTTTCCAACAAACACCTGCAGTGTTCACTCATGCCCTTGACCCAATCACAGATCTCCAAAGATGCCAAAACCACGTGATCTTCTAATGGAGAGCCTCACACTTCTCACTTTCCCAATTTTCCCTTCACTTGCAAAGCCCCATCCAGAGTTCATGGAAAGTTCCTCCACGCCGACACTGCTGCCTGCCACATATGCTCCCGTCTTTTGGCAGAGAGTGTGCACAAAGATACTAAACTCTACAGCTCAAGAAATAGAGCTTTAAGCTTCTCCAAGTCAAACTGCCAAAGAGCTCACACCGGCCAATCCAAACTGCAACACACCCTGCAAAACTGATCGCTTGAAACCAAACCCAAACAAACTTGAGGCACGCATACAAACAGAAGCAGACGGAGCTCGCTGTCCTGTGATCCGCTACGACCGGCTATCACCTTACAGATAAGGTCTTACAGTAGAGGGATTGTCTTGTGTCAGCGCACACCCTCCCCCTCCATCCCTCCCATCCCAGCAGCCCCTTGCAATAACAAACCCCCGTGCAGCCATGTCACTGGCCTAGAGTGTCTAACAGGGGGTGCAGTGCTATAAAACCCTTTCATTTGTCCACTAACAAAACACTTCCCCAGACACCAATCAATCATTAACAGCAACCAGTTAAAGGCACTGAAGCAAGAAGAGCTGAGTACTTACTCTCTTTCAGACACAGGTTTCCAACTCGTTCCTCAAAGGAAAAAAGAAATCCCAATGGAAATCAGAGTCCTTGAGAATTGTCAGTAGATCCAGCTTTGAGACTGCCAGAATCAGCTGTTTATAGGTCTGGATGTGGGATTGGTAGTACAGCGCTCACACTTATGCTCTGCCTGCTGCTGTGACTGAATGTGTATCTGACACACTGGTGTAGTAAAGCCTCCCTCTGGTTTAATCACTGCTCCTCCCCTCACAGAAGCAAGAGAGAGAGAGAGAGAGAGAGAGAGAGAGAGAGGGGAGGTAGACAGCACAGCCCTTGGTAATCATTACAAAGACTGGGAGGAAATCATAAGATTTCTTGCTAACCTTTAGTTTCATTTCTAGTAAGGGGAAAAACAATTGACAGGGAGTGTTATAAATTTAAAAGCCCTTAATAAATAATTTAATTAATATTGACTAAGAGAAAAAATAAATGCATAAAAGATTATTATTATTATTATTAGTAGTAGTAGTAGTAGTAGTAATGGTGGAAGGACTAAATGTAAAAGTGAGAATTTGATCAACCACTATCCAAAATATTTGTATATAATAATATTGGAACAAGTATTGTCCTCAGTGTTGTTGAATATTTTTATTTAAATTATTATCAATATGATTCATAATTTATATTTATTAATACAAATATTTATTTATATTATTATTAAATATTATTATCATTATTTAATATATTATTATTATTATATTTAATTATTATTATCATATATCATTGTTTAATAGTACATAGGGTCCATCTTTATATTAGGTGGATTTAACTACTATGTAATTACATAAAAAAAATAAGTACAATTTACTTATTGTGTTCATATTGTATTGCAAAACACTTGCTGCTATTGAAGTGGGATACGGGTGAGGTTAGGGACAGGTTTGGTGATATAGGTTGGTATAAGGGTGGGTTAAGGTGTAAGGGATGGGTCAACAGTGTAGTTACAAATGTAATTACAGATGTAATTGCATGCAGGTATTTTCTAAAACGTAAGTACAATGTAAAACCATGTATGTACACAATATGTGCATTCTATCAAATTAATTATTTAAATGTACATAGTAGTTAAGGCCACCTAAGTACATACTGTATAAATAATTAGTAATTTATCTTCTTATCATGGTTATGTAAAGCTATTTGAATTACAACTATTTATGTAATTGCTATACAAATAAATTGTATCTATGATGGTTACAGTCCTACATACCAGCAGATTATAATGAACATCTTAATCGTATTATGTGTGGAGGTAAGACAGCATAGTGCAGTTCAAAAAGGTCGTTATTTGAAACAAAATACTCATACAGTTCAACAGACACCGCTTGCCCTCGGCTCACATTACAACACCTTACATACAACACCATAATAGTGTTATTCCCAGCTAAGTGACAGTGCAGTCACCTTCTAGCATGTGAGTGACAATATTCACAGAAATTATGCATTATAAAGCCTCTCCCAAAACACAGTATTTCCAATCACAGCCTAACGAGCCTGGGACACTTCTTTTTATGTGAGCTGTCAAAGAAAACTCGTATCGGTGTTAAAATCAGTCCTTAAAATGTCACTTAAATGCTTAATACAGATGGTGCTGGAACAACTGACAAATCATCTAACCATGCCCTGGTTAACAAGGGAAGAGAACTATGGAGCGCAATAGAGGAACAGTCACAGTTGGGAATCCCTGTGACTGAAATAGTGCTGCTAATTATGCATTGAGGGGAAATGCTAAGCAGGCAGATGGAATGGTAGGTTTGGGGTGTCAGGCTTCGGGATGCCGTCATTAAGAGACGAGGACGAGCCAAATGCAGACACAAGCATGTCATGAGAGCCGGGAAGCAGAGCTGAGCCACTTATCAGCCTCTTACTTACAGACGCCAGATGCAGACTGGGACTCCACCCCTTCCGTCCCTTTATACCAGTCAGGCCTGGTCTACCATTATGCATCATGGTAAAAAAGGAATACGTAAATCCAAAAAAAGAAAGAAAGAAACACAAACTACTGTATCAGTCTTACCAGAGATGCCAAAGGCTACACTCTTAAAACTAAAGGTTCTTTATTGGCATCTATGGTTCCACGTTCAACATTCATGGAACCTTTCCATTGCACAAAAAGTTATTTATAGTGGAATAAGGTTTGTTAGATTATTAAAATGTTCATCACATTAAGAAAATATGGTAATTTTAAGAACTGTTTACTGAAAGGTTTGTGTGGCAATGCAAAAATAGTTATTCTATTGCATTACCGGAAAAAAACACTTTTTGGAATATTTTATGCCAGTATAATATTAATTTGCATAATGGAATTTCAGAAAATAAGGAAGTAAAAAATAAGAAGTCAAGTCAAGTCAAGATGTGTTCTGGCAAGTTAAAACATCCACTATCATTTTCAGCCACTTGCTTCCCATCATCCAGTTGTTGTTTGCATTCAGCTGTCAGTGATTTGGACTCAGTTTCCTCTTTTTCTTCAATCAATCTTGCCAAATCATGAATCTACTTTGTTTAGACTTGCAAGTAAAGATTCAGAAACAAACATTTTGTCATTGGACCCAAGAGCATCTGAATATAAACTTCATCAGCTCTCTCTAGATCCACAAAGTGTCTCCAACAACCCCCAGGTTGACTGATGTTGCGTGAACATCTTACCGACAGCTTTGCCGTGGTCCCCTCTGTCTCATATGCATCTGAAGTTAAACTCCCAGGGCTTCATGTATACCCAGAAAGGGGAAGCATTGGCTCAAAGGTTTTCAGCCCTTTTAATCTCTCTATAGGGGGTGAGTAATCCCCTAAATTGGAACGCAGAATAGAGTTGTTTAGATTATTGAGAACTGACATTTCAAAAGGGATAGTTCACCCACAAATGAAAATGTACTCACCCCTAATGTTGTTCCAAACAGGTATGACGTTCTTTCTTCTGTGAAACACAAAAGAAGACATTTTGAGAAATGTATCAGTTTTTTGTCCATACAACAAGTAAGTGGGGTCAAATGTTGTTTTGGGCAAAATTCATTTTATGGACAAAAACACCTCAAAATAGCAACAAAAAATAAAAACAGTCTCACAGGAGTAAACAATTACATAATTTGGTTAAACTAACCCTTTAAAGCTGGTCTTGTCAACCAGAGACGTAATGTTTGTTTCCTTAAATATTTTAATAATACATATATAAACAAATAATCAAAAGATCAAAGTATAAAACACTGAAATAACCTGAGTGTCAATATCCTCATCAGTGACAAACAGTTCTTCTGACCTCTATAGATTTGAATGGGTATTGCAATCATATAGTCTTTTAGTGCTCTAACTAGTGAAATCACGAATGAGACTCTTGTTGTAAAGAATACTGCTAGCTGGGAATAGCAAGAATTAGTGCATAGTGACAGATAGCCAACACCACAGGAGGTGACGGCAAATCTCCGTCTGAACAGGATTATGAGAATGAGACAAAGACGCTTGGCTTATGTTGTATAAAGCACAACATTGATTACAGCTTCAGCCATTTGCTGAATGGGTATGTTTACATACAGCCTTTTGTTATTTACAATATTTTGATTGATAAATGAAAGATCAGGGCCTGTCTAAATGTGTTTAAAGTAAGTGTATAGTCAAATACATTTTGATTCTGATGTAATAAACCAACCCCCAGCTATTTCATAGACTGATAAACAATAACTTCAGTAACTGAACGTCTGTTAGTCTTCTCTACAGACCAGTTTGTTCACTAAACACTAATTACAGGTAATGCCGATTACCGAGTCGTAACCCTGATTACAGGTCTGTAAGAAAGTGAAAGTGGTGCATCATATTGCTTCAAAACGATCCTGTTTATGCTGTGACAAGCAGTGCGTAAATCGTAAAAATGTATTTCATATATAGTGGCATTAATCTTTTTTTACAAGCATATATGAGGGAGAATGGCTCCTGGGGTCCAGATTAAATGTTGACTGGTGAAAGATAAAAAAAAACACTTCTCACATTTACTTTCATCTGGATGACTCATGTCCCACCCTCATAAAACCTTACAAGTTCTGCCATCAGCATGTCAACGCAGCACTCCCCAAGAGCCCCCAGGCCTTTAGCTTCTGTCTCTTATCTGCTCATTAACCGAAAGTCACTGCAAACACTGCGTTTCTGATTACTTTAGTCAGCTGGAAAAATGAATGGTTGTATTTCTGTTAGAATTGCATTACAATATCCTTTACTGATTATTTAAACAACATAAAATAAAATAATTATTTACATATTTAAAAAAACGATATTACATATTTTAGTATTATTACTGTAATACAAATTACATCTATAATAATTATTGTTATTATTATTATTATTATTATTAAGATTTTACAATCTTATAATCACTTGTTGTTGTTTAATTAATTGATACAAAATAATTTATTCGTTTCAGAACCAGACTGAATATTTTATGTAATCCTAAAAGGAATAAAACAATATAAGATCTTAACAATTTCAAGATATTACCACACACTTGTTGCTAAACACTGTCTGAAAAGTGTGCTGTATGCAATGTGTCTTTTCTAAATAGGAAATATTGAGTTGAGAAATGTCTGCTGTTCACAGAGAAATTGAGAAATAGAGTCAGCTGAGACCAAGTGTAAAGCAGACAAACTTCTCCTCAGGTGGCTCTAAATGTCCATATCAAAGGAACCATGGTTCACTTTCATGTGTCTGCCAGGGCAATTCCCCTGACAGTGTGTAACAGATCATTTGTCGTCGTCCCTCCCCAACTTCCCCCTCCTGTCAGTAAAAATAATTAACAGACAATAGTGCCGTTAGTTAAATGCTTCCCTGTTCATGATCGGTGTTGACATGCGACCTGATTTTGTGTATGGCAATACGTGCTTGAATTCCAGAAAAAAACTGACCTTGAGGTATGAAACAACAAACTTTAAGTATTTAATGTTTAAAACATAGCTTAAGAATTTGATGGACTTGACCCAAGTGTCCGTACACTGTCCCTGCGGTGAGGGAAAATGACTTGTCATTCAAGTTATTCAGCAGGGCCAAGAGCGAACAGAAGTCTTGTATTTGAGCCAGACCTCAGGGGGGCTTCAAATAAAACACTAATTAACTCTATCAAATGAAAACAAAAAGACTTGCTGCTGCTTCTCTTTTCAACTTTGGCATACTGATGCCTGGTAAGAGGCAAAAGTGGACAGCCCCCAAAAAAGAGGTTTTATTAATAACCAGGACAAGTCTCGAAAAAAGTGCAGCGGGGCATTTTTACTATAGTGCTGCTGAGCCTGTAAAAGGAGCATCTGTTTTGTTTCAGCACAGCTGAGAGTAATGAATATGGGCGAGAAATGAACTGTGACTAAAAAAATATTGAGGAGTCAATAAATACTAGTTATTAATATTACAGCCAAGGACACACACAAGGAAAAGACACAGCGCTGCAGATAAAATACATCTTTTTGGAAACTGTCTTGGTGTAATGACTTGTATTCTCAATATTTTTACTTCTAACTTACATTTTCACAATATCTTTTAAGCACAAGAGAGATATTTACAATATAATCCATATATTGCCACTCATCCCTATACAGTTCCCGCTGCGGCACAGTCTTTAAAGACAAACTTTGAACCTGTTAAAGCTGAATTAGGGTTATTTTAGTTCAGTGCAATGCTGGCACGCATATGTAGTATTTACGTCACATATAGTAGCTCTTATTCAAAACATAGGGAGCTGCCTCCGTAAGGAATTTTATAAACACACCTAGTGCAAAGAAACTTAAACTTAAGATTAAAAAAGGTAACTTAAGGCTCTAGTATTCATTTTCCACTCCGTCTTGCGCACAGTTGAACATACAAGCCATTTAAAGTACATTTCGCGATAGTGTGCACTACCTAGTGGACCTTTGTTTTTTTTGAGCACTTAAACACTGGCATGCACAAGTCCCCACGGACTCAAAATCAGGATCCACATGGATAGTATGCGCAGACATCAGCGAACTGTGCTGATGACAAAAATGACAATCACCCGAACTCTCCGTGAGTGGAACACGTACAAGGAACGTCGAGCTTTAAGAGTCACCATAATTAAAGTGGCATTGCATGTACTGTATCTTTCCCAGAGGGCAGTCCCAGAATGCACTGGGATGACCTCAGTGAAAAACTGAAACCCAGCATGGTGAATGCACAAGACAATCATTAAAATGTCACTTTTTTAACTTACAATACAGATTCAAAGCAGTTTCACAGCAATTAACATAATATAACAGAATCAATAATGCAAACTTCTTCAAATATGTGATGAATTACAATTCTGCTGTAAAGCAGCTCTAAAGAAGACAACAGTGCCTTTATTCAGCTCAATTTAGCGCTGATTCAGTTCAGTTCAAAAACGGGAAAGTTCATCAGTTATGAAACAAGTTCAATTCAGCTATAAACAGCTCTACGGAGGACAACAGTGTCGTTATTTAGCTCAGTTCATATTTTGTTCTCATCCAATATTGTCCGTGCAATCAAATCAATAATATTACTGAATATTACGTGTCTTTTAAACCCAGACTAAGCAAGTCAAAGGCGACAGGGGCAAAGAATCCAAACTCCATGAGGTGACAGAAATGGAGAAAACCCTTGGGAGAAACAAGGCTTAGTCAGTGGACCAGTTCTCCTCTTGCCCAAATGAACAAACACAGTGTGATATTGGGAGACCAACCATGTCCAGCCAAACCTGCTAGTTTAAGATGTTTTATTTCAGCGGGGAATTAAAATAATTCAGAAAGTTCTTTGTATATTGTAAGAAGAAATAACGTAGCACTTCAAATCAGCCACTTCCATACTGCAAAAGAACATCTTAAACAAACCAGATGGTTTGCTGGTCTTAGTTACTGTAGTATAACCCAGCCTTTTAAGAGATTTTGGAAACTTTGTGACACTTTTAGCCAGATAAATCCAGCAACCCAGCATAGCCGACTTAAGCAGGTTTTTAAACAGAGTTGGGGTTTGGAATTAACAGAACTGATTGAAATTTGTAATTGGAATCCAAATTTGGAATTTACTACGCACACTATGTCTGTCCTTTCAGAAGACTTTGTCCTGGTTTTTAGTTTGTGAATGTGTGTGAGAAACAATATCGCAATAAGACAAAGACCATGTCACGACAGCTCAGCTAACAACGCTACACGAAGGGCCATATGATCTGTATCAGCCAGACTAAACAGCACTCCTCCAGAGACTCCTTGACCTTGCTCATTATTAGGGGACACACAATCCTACTATAATGCAACTCACTGGAGGACACCTCCTTCAACCAGCTCTATTTCAAGATCTCCAGCAACCTCTTTGCAGTAAAAATCACCTGCTGCAAGCTAAATTCAGGCATTCGCATCTTTGCAAAGGAATGCTAAGCGTCTTAGAGTCAAAATGTCTGTCGAAATCCTTCAACTGCAACATTTCGAGTGTGAAATGTAGATGTTTCCTGGGGAAAAGCTGCTGATTTTTTATTCAGGCTCACCGTCTGTTGGAGAAAAATCAATAAAAACACTCACTGAGAAAACTGTTTTTTGGGCACCGCATGATACATGGCCTAATCATTCAGGGAACATTCAGGCCATAGCCATTTCATGTCTTGCTCGTTGGACGGAGTGACAAAATCTAAGCGTTATCTTTTTTTAAAAGAGAGAGGTCTCAGGTTAGTGTGCTTCTTTGGACATATTGGATCAATTTATTGATGTGTAGAATATGTGATTGTGAAGCAACGCTCACATATTCCAGCAACTCACAGATAAAGCATGCTAGCTGCAGGAGCCAACCACATCCTGAGTAAACATAACCTTCTCCCCGCTGGGAAATCATAAATTGACCCCCGACAAGCCCACATGGTCCCATTCCACCAATCACAGCGGGCCATTTTTCTCAGGTCTGCAGATTTTACAGATTCTCATCACAAAAGAAAATCTTTATACTATTTGACTCTGACATTGAGACTAGCCTTCTGTTTCTTTAATAAACCCCAGAGGACTTTTAAATCTCATGTACCGGTAATCTGTCTGAAATCTACAATTGCTCAGGTTGAAAAAGAGCAAATTAAGATTGTGAAAGACTGGATTAGAAGCTACAACTATAATGCGGGAGATTTATATTCCCACAGTGCAGTAATTACTCGAACTTAGCCAATCAATTATTTATGCAAAATTGACACGGAGGCTGCTGGTATTTTCCGTCTCCTGATATAACAGGGAAAAATCCTCTGGATAAATTAGTCATGACCACATATGCACGTGGAGCAGTCCAGACACATGAAACATAAAAAAAGAAACAGACAAAGTGCGGGATTTCACAGTGAGCGAAAACACAGTTAACTTGTACTGTATATATATTTAAAACAAACAAATAATATATTTATATACATACACACACACACACAAATAAAATACAATTTTACATTGTAATTATTAAAAAAAAGTTAATTGTTTTAATTATACGAATATAAACTTACTTTATTAATTTTGTATTCCTTATATTTAATATTGCATTATATTTAAATAATATTTAATATTATTTAATGCATTTCGTACAAATGGAGTATAACATAAAAAATGTACTGGAAATTCTGTAAATAGAAATCACCAGCTGTGTTTTAGCCCATCATAGAAGGAAAGAAAAAAACCTGCAAGAGCTGCAAGAGGGGCTCACCCTGTCCATAGTATGAAGCATTGTCCATGCACACACCCAGTCCCTCATGCATAAATATGCAGGAAAATCAATCTACATGTCACATTCATGCTGAAACACGTCATCATCTCAGAATAATTTACAAGTCTTAGCTCACAAAGTAATAAAACCTTAACCAAAAAGCACCAAAACCAATCACAGCTGCAAGTTCACCTGTTCATTTAAACCTCCAGAATAAAACAGACGTTCTTACTTTCAAGCCACAATGAAGATCCGTTCACAGTTCTCTTCTGAAAAGGTAGCAGTCCAGGTGATATGCTGACCCAGCTATGAGCCAGCACAAGAATCCATCCTTTCCTAACCATGGTAACCAACACCTTACTAGAAGCGGTGTGTGCGTGCATGCGTGAGAGCCGCTAGAGAGGAGAGCTGACAGCGGCAGCCACGGGAAACCAAATTCAATCTATTGCCATGGCACCGGTGCTGCGGTGACAGCGGGCTTTCAGCATGCAGACCTTTTCATTCAGCTGTTCATCAGACCCTAAGCCCAAAACACCTGTCCTGCCTCGCTCCCTTTCTTTTAAAACATGCAACATATGCCATTTTTCGGCTTGGAGAGAAATTACCTCGGCCGACGAGAGAGAGAGTATTTTCCGCGAGCCCCAGCCGTCACAGGGAGAAGAGGAACAGTAGCTCTGCAGGGGTCCCCAGAGATGCCCAGGGCTGCAGCTCACACTGCACAGTGCATACAAACGCCAGCCACCACCAGCACCAGCCGCAGCAGAGGCAGCAGCAGAGGATGGGAGGGAGAGGGAGAGAGCCAGAGAGAAAGTGAGAGCAAGGGAAAGGGGGAATGAAACGCAGCAGAGGGGGGCTGCTCATTCTGAGGCAGCCAGGCACATTACATCATTGCTTTCCACTCCTGAGGAGGCAGAGCTGGGGAGAGGGGAGAGGAGGCACTCCCCTTTACACCTTCTGTCTGATAACGTAAGTCTGTTAGTACAGAACCTGCAGAGGAAAAATACACTGCAGCCGGCTCAAGAACTGCAGTTATGGAACGGATTATCGTCAGATTGAGATGGATTTAAGGTTTATGCACAATGGTTTTACATATGTACACACACCCAGTTTGGCATCAATAATGGATAGCAGGATGGAAATAAAATGTATAATCTAATGCAGGTACACTCATATCTCTCTGTATTTGCAATCTAACCATCATTGAGGAGGGACATGATAGATAGATAGATAGATAGATAGATAGATAGATAGATAGATAGATAGATAGATAGATAGATAGATAGATGGGACAGCACACTATTAATAATGCTTGTATCATTATATTATTTTTTTAATTATATTTGTCAAAGTTATTGGAAAAAACAACAACAAAAATAGTAATGCTAAAAACAAATCAAAACATCCTAGCAATGGTAAGATAACAAACAAAAAATTATATATATATATATATATATATATATATATATATATGCATATTGTAACAACCACATAGAAACACATTAAAAACAAAATCAAATCATATTAGCAACAACAAAGCATTATGATAATAAAAACACCCTAGCAACAACACAGCTACATGTTAACCCCCCCTCAAAAAAAACACCTTAGCAACCACATGCTGAAAATTATAACACCCTAGCAACCACAGAAAATCGCACTGCAAACCAAATAAAAATAGTAATATACAAAAATTAAAATAAAAGATACATCCTTGAAACAGAATAGAAACATACTATGAATCCTAATAATCCTAATCATCCTAATCCTAATAATCCCCATCCACTGATTGGCTTCATCACTCTGTCTCCTCTCCACCAGTAAGCTGTGTGTGGTGGGCGTTCTGGCACAATATGGCTGCCGTCGTATCATCCAGGTGGATGCTGCACAGTGGTGGTGGTTGAGGAGATTCCCCCCCTTCTATGTAAAGTGCTTTGACTACCCAGAAAAGCACTATATAAATGTAACTAATTATTATTAATTATGAATTACCATAATGGACACTAGCAGTGAATAGAAACATACCACACTGGACACGAGCGTATAAACAGTGTTTCTGTCTATGCTAGATGCGGCGTGAGGCCAAGCGCTAAAGTTTTTTAGATTTTCGTTTTTTATGTACGTACATTTATAACACTATATTTTGTATTACACTACATTTGCATCCAATTACTAAAAAAAACGAGTTACCGCTGCTGATAAAGTGTTTCTAATACAGCAGGAGAGACGATACATTATTTTCTGTTTCACCATTATGTCTGCATCATTACTCTCTTTATTTTTTCCTATTTTTGAAAGTCACGAAAACACTATCATATCATGGAGTTTTTATTTTGCCATTTGAGCAAACAGGATATATATATATGTTTTTTTTTATGTACTTTCCCATTCACCGCTTATAGAAGTTTACCCAGCTATGATGACTTCCACTTCTGAGAAACCTACAAATGTGAAAAGACTCCATCATGGTGGCGAGTTTTGGGCAAGCAAGCATCACTCAGATATCCGTTTGCTTTTAAATGGAATCAGGAGTGGCCTGTTTTTTGCTAAAGTGGCTTCAAGGTTATAGAGCAGTTTAAGGCCAGTGAGCAAAGGGCCTATGTATGTGGTCACAGCGATTTGCTGATGGTCCAGAAAGACAGTGCCGTCCCCATCCACACCACACTGCTCATGCCTGCAAGCCAACACCCACAACACATCACAGTTTACCGGCACATGAACTCTTTTTCAAAGGGAATATGAGAAGAAAAACTACATCTGAGCAATACTTAAGACGCCACATGTATAAGATATAGGCAAACCCTGTTGGCTTACACAGTCATATGCAAACAGCACATTGGACTGAGAAAAGAAAGAGCAGACACTACATGTCAAAAACTTTGAATAATTAGGATATTTGAATGTTTTATTTTATGCTCACCAAGATTGTATTTGCTTGAAAAGTACTTTAAACAAGTTATATTGTGAAATATAATTACAATTTAAAAGAAGTTTAACATTTTAATATATTTTACAATTTAATTTATTCCTGTGATGACAAAGCTGAATTTCCAGGAGCCATTACTCCAGTCTTCAGTGTCTTTCAGAAATCATTCTAATATTGTGATTTGGTGCTCAGTTATTGTTAATTATTGGTGCTATTCATGTGCTTACTATAATCAATATTGAAAACGGTTTTTGCTGCTTAATAGTTTTAAGGAAACAATTACATTTCTATAACGAATAGAAACTTGAATAGAAAAAAAGCAATAGAATTGTATTTATTTATTTATTGAATGAGTAATGGAAGCCCGGTTCTACCACTGAATAAAACAATTTAGTGATTTCATGTTTACATCTCACAATACTGACTTTTTTCTCAGAACTGCATGATATAGATTTGCAATAGTGAGTTAAAAAGACAGAATTGTGAGATATAGACTTGCAATTTGACTTTTTTTCTCAGAATTGCATGATATAATCTCACAATTGCAAGTTAGAATAGCGGATAAAGTCAAAATTCCGAGATAAATACTCACAATTCTAACTTTTTTTTTTCTCACAAATGCAAATTTGTACCTCGGAATTCTGACTTTTTTCTGAATTGTGAGATGTCCAATTCACAGGGAGAAAAAAGACTGATATGTTCTCAGAATTGCAAGTTTATTTCTCACAATTCTGCCAATTGTGTGTTATAAAGTCATAATTGCGAGAAATAAACTTATATTCCAAATTTTTGCCTGGTAGTAAAAGTGGAGCTGGCAATTTAATTACAATCAATCAATCAATCAATGTTGCATCTTTTTTTAATAATTACTTTGTTTAATTAAAAGTCCAATTATAAGTCATCAGAAGATATCCCTACAGCAACTGTACTTATGTCACATCCTCATACTGAGAGACAGGGGATTTGGGAAGCCTAACATATCACCTTTTGTCAAGCAACAAAAAAACACAATTTTCTTTCCCAGCTGGAGAAGCCTGGCTGCGATTGGCTTTGTGGAGAGCCCAGCCGACCCGGCTATTATCTGCAGATTGCAGCCAAGCACTGACAGACAGATTTCAGAGTTGTCTTACAGCTAAACTAAAACCACTTTACATCAAAGTGATACACATTATTAAAAAAAAACAGGGAGCCTCTACTATTATTCCATTCAATGGTTCATCTCCGCACAGACCTCCCAACAGGTCTTCCCAATATTTGTGTTCCCCTCGTTCTGCTCTGCTTTGCGGTTAGATGGAGTCTCTTGCCTTTTAGGACAACACTCATAAGACAAACTGCTGTCTGAGCCTGAGCAACACAGAGCCAGCTAGTGAAAACACAGTCTTTTTTGTTCTGAAGCAGACCTAACTAAGTAATCGTGATTTATTTGCACTAATTCCACACTCTTCAAAAAAGCCATTGATTCATAGCAAGCAAAATCTCCCCAAAAATAGAGCAGGCCTGTTTCTGATGAATGGCCTCCGCTGTTTTCACTGCCACTTGATTTCATAGAAGCGATTTTTCTCAGTAGTGGCAGCTGTTGGTCAATCGATGGAGGGTTTGAAGGAGAAATCATGGCCTTTTGCTGCAGTGCACTCTTGACTGGGTAAGCAGCAGATGTTATTGCTCAAACTCTCGGAGATAGAGGACGATATTGACGGCGTTTAGTGTCCTCTGTGGAATGCAGTGTGTTATGCATTCTTTGCTCTGTCCTATCAGCTCACAACATGATGCAAAACAACCGTTTTTGATACCTGCCAAAAAGAAGTCTTGTGCTTTTAGCTGTGCACTATTGACATCAATGAAAGGCTTGATTTGCTTCTGTTATTGTACCTCTGACAATCCATAAGAAAAAAGACAAATACTGTAATAATTATAAGCATTTTCATGTATTGACTGATATATTACAGATTTCTGTACTACACTTCTATACAGCTTTGTCTAAATCATTTAAAAATAATAAACTAAACAATTCAAGGCTGTAATTGTACATGCTGAATTTAGGCATCACAACATTATAATGTAAAATGAAAAATGTATTTTCATGTTTGGATTTGCTAAACATTTAACAGTGTTATTATTAAATTATAAGTGTTTTTAAATATGTTATTGTTAATTATTCTAAGTGTCTTAAAGAAAGCAAATTAAAGGAGCATGCACTCGAAGTCAACCATAAATAAATAACATAAATATTGTTTTTGATGGCCATTATTTAATAATTTAACCATTGTGCTGTGCTTAAAAAACCTTTACCTAAATTGGTGTTATTGGTTAAAAATGACCAACCTTTTAAAATGTATACATGGAATATACTTTTAAAATGTACATTTTTTTTTGGTAAATCTCTCATTATACTAAATTATCAGACAAATATTGGATTTGATGGTTGTCAATAATTGTGTTTTTTTTTTTTTTTTTTATAATAGCATCTGAGCGTATTTACCTGAAAAAGCATTAATTTTACAACAATCACTCAAAAACTGAGGTGCATAAGCTCAGATCAATGAGGACAACTTCAGTCTAGTCAATTTCTAAAATGAAATACAAAACCTGTGCTATTTAGAGTAAAAAAGTTAATAAAAAACAAGACTTGATAGTAAAACAACACTTTTGTGCTAGTAATTTTTACTGGGAACACCACAAGCGTACAAGGTGTGTGGGTGGGGGGTGGGTGGCGCAACACCATTATATAAATATATAACTAATATCCCAAAAAAGAAATTAAAATAAATACAAAATTGTATAGAGAATTTGTTATACGCTGTGTGAGCAAAGTCAGGAGGTTTTAGTTCAATTAAATACAATTTAACTCCATTTTCAGGAAGAATATCCTCTCTGGGTCAAGATGACTGGAACACAATATGGGGTTATGTTCATGTTTAGATTTGCTGAAGATAACATTTGAAAGTGTTATTCAATTACTGGCATATTTAAATTAAATGAGCATGCACAATTTAACATTAAATATTGACTGATAAGAATAAAACGTTTTTTTTTTATCATTTTATAGTAATAAAATACTTTTTCTGTAAATGGAAGACTGTTCACTGCTACTATAACTTGCTGATTTGTCCTTCACCACATCAAAACAGTATAAAACATCATTGTTCATGGACGCCCAAACAGACCAGAATAATAATGGAACATTGTCTGTTTCATATTGGACTTAATACGTATGACGAAGATGGGACAAAGTACAGTCTAGCGTCTTTTGTGACTCCCTTCGTGTCTTTGAGAGCCCATGAATGACATTCCAAATATGCTGTGTTGTAGGTTGACTGGAATGCAGAAAGCGGTTCAGACTGTACTGTTTTCCATTGTGTACAAAAACTCCTCTTACAGGGCAATGCCTCAGGCAAAAACAGAAGCGCCAGGAATACAAACACCATGGCAAAAGAAGTTGACCTCTAGCTGTGAAAATGTGTCCTGCCTAAAATCCTTGAGATATTACAGAGGAATAGAGAGCTACAGTATTTTTTGAAATGCTGATTTCTGCCAGTCTGGTTTAATTCAGTTCAGATCAAATTTACTTACACAATTATTTTAACAATGGATATTGTTCTAAAGTAGTGTCAGTGTCTGGCCAGTCATAATGGGACCACGCAGGGAAAAGTCCCTTTATTCCTTGAAAAAAGCTTGGGAAGAACCCAAGCCCAAAAGGGAAACCCATCCTCATCTAGTTGACCTGTATGAGAGGGATATTATGTTTTATGTGGTCACAATGGTTACACATAAATTCTGGCATAAAATTGTGCGAAGAATAAGAAAGCATTAGATTCAGTTCAGAAGGGACTGAACTCAGGAAAGAAGAGATTGTAAAAGAAGGCTAACAAACATCAACTCTTTTACATTACTGTTCAAAGTTTGAGGTCAGCTAGATTTTTGAAAGAAATTAATTATTTTATCAGCTAGGGCACATTCATTTGATCAAAAGTGACATTAAAGACATTTATAATGTTACATAATATTTTAATTTCAAATAAATGTTGTTTTAACTCTTTATTCCTAATTCCTTAATCCTTAAAAATATGTATTCTTTATGCCTTCACAGGCATACATTACTTCAATTACTTATTACTTCAAAGTAAATTCAAATGGGAAACCTTGTTTTTAAAAGTTATTTTTAAATTTGAATAATATTTTACTAAATAAAAAAAACATATAATTTGTATTTTATTATAAATTAATTAAAAATAAAAATATTGTCAAAATTTTAATACATTTTTTATCAAATAAATTAAGCCTTTTGAGGATAAGATCTTCTTCTTAAAAAATTATAAATAAAATCAGACGTGCCCCACATTTACAAATTGACTAGATCAGTGGCAGCAGGCATTCATGTTTAAAGAATAGGTCATAATTTCCAAATGTTTTATACATTTTTTAAACGTATTAAAATATAATATTTATTGAAATTATGTCAGTTCAGCCAACAACAAAAAATTCTTTTTAGTAAATTTACATCCATATTTTAATCAGCATGTGACCACCCTCTCATTCAGTTTGAAACTAGCATAAACTGTGACTAATGAAAATCAACTGGTATGTGATCACCCAAATTCCTAATAGGCAACCCTTGACATCATTCATTCCAACTTAACTATGCATTAATGATTCCTACACCCTATTTTAAACAGCCTTAGAGTGCCATAAATGTTGTTTAATTGTGAAGTAATTACTAAAATGCACTCACACAAAGAGAGTCCAGTCTTCTCAGGCATGACGTATGGTGCTGATTGATTATATTTAGCAGCAGCAGTGTGACTGCCCTCTCCCAAAAGCATTTCGCTAATTACACGGTCAGAGGTCAAAGAGCTGGCCCCTTTTGTGTCCATTCAACACTGCCAAGACAAATCAGATCGGCTGACAATCTTACTTTGTGTGTGATGCACTCTTTAATCTAGGAAAGAGGATGTGGGCTGAAGATGATCATATCAAATCTCTGGATATTAGTCATGCAGAAATACCATCCTGCCTTGCATGCAAGAGTCTGATTCAAGCACTGATTTACAAACTTAAAAAGGGACCAAAGGTCAAGAGGTCAATGATCTTCTGTTGTCCTGCATGGGACAAGAATGACAAAAATGTGACGTGAAAGCCACTGCCAATATGCAATCAATTAAAAATGTCATATTTACTAAACAAAGCTCTCAAAGTGCATCCTTTTTACGCTCACCCTAGATAGTTCTGTCATGGATTGAAATCAAAATGTTCCTTTGTTTTTAGTAGTTTTAAGAAAGAAATCATTTTAAGAAATTAATAATTGTACAAATAACTTCAAGCAATTATTTTAAGTCTATGTTTATACCATTATACTATTGACTTTTTCCCTATTTACCATTTGAGGAAACACACTGCAATTCAGTTACTTACATAATAAAACAACAACACTAAATAAACAAAATTAGGTAACGGATATTTTCATAATATTTTTAAATACATTTAATACTATCTTAAATTATATTTTAAAAGACAAAACAAATAATGCTCATCTTCAACAACACATTGGCATATGAAGAACCAGTGAGTATCTTCATTGATGCAAGTCTCAGAGTTAGTTGAAAGTATGTTTTTGGTTCACTAAAAAAATGGTTCGCAGAATGTTTTTGATTCACTAGATTTGAAGAATGTTTCTGATTCACTTGAAAAGAACAGATTCTTAAGTTTGCTTAGTTATTAGGCAATCAGACATCACTAATTTTGCTGAATGTTTTTGATTCACTAAAAAGAACACATTCATAAAAGTTATTCAGTCGATATTCAGGCTACACTTATGTTGTATGTCTTTGTTTAACTAAACAGAACCAGTACATGAGAGTATTTTGTTTGTGAACAGCAGGTTGTATGTTTCACACTGTAGATTCACAAGAAACCCTTTCACAGTATTTTTGGATGGAATATTGTCTACATCAAAGAATAAACATGCGATAATCATTTCTGGTATTTATTTGTTTATGTATTTATTTATCTAATGACTTTAATTCTGGTGCTTATTAGCATATCATGTTAAACACTCCCTGCCATGAAACATCAAAATCCAAATATTTATTTTCTTTGTAAAGCTTCACAACGTACCGAATGTAAACACTGCAAATTAATAACCCTTTCCAGTGCCTCAGCCAAAAATCTGCGATCCATCACCTCAAAGCATCGGCAGCCTGTTTTCTTTGGATTCTTTCAACACGTGTTACTTTTTTAACACTCTATTCATGTCTCTAGCCACCATTATGACAAAAAAATCCCAAACTAAAAAAGAAGCAATGCAAACAAATTAAGTCTGTGGTTTTGAATGACTGAAAGTGAGAAATATTACGTTTCTTCCACTTCTTTTCAATTTCCCTGCAGAGCTGCTGGTGGTTCCCCACAGAGAAAGTAAAGACAGTTCTGATGCACAGTGTTACACTAATGAAAAGAATATCATTGCATTTAGGAAATATCAATAGGCACCATGGGAAATAAAGCTATAGTTTCTCTGGCTGAAGTATTAATCATTACTTATCATAATTTAAGTAACAGCTTGGCTTTGTAAACAAGCATATAATTCAGCACTCACAGAGATATTGCACAGCTGCTACACACTTCTAAAAAATCAAAACACTCTCCTTAACTGTTTAACGTGTGTTCCCCTTCATGGACCGCCTCAGCGTGACTCGTGTCTGAAGATACATATTTAAAAACACCACCTGTTGGTCGGCGACAGCCCATGACGTCACTACCGGCGTGCCACAATATAAGTGCCGCCGAGATTACATCATCAGCTTTTTCGTCTTCACTGACTGGTCTGTTTGAAGAAACGTGCATTCTGGTAGGAATACAGTTTTCCTTTATTTATCATGGCGAGCACTAGCAAGGCGTTTGAGATTGTGTGTGGATCCGTGTCCTCGTTATTTGACACCGATGACACACACGATCGCTTCTTTGTTTGGCGAAGAGCACGCGCGATGTCTTTGAGGGGCAATCTGCGTGCACTGTGAGAAGTCCGTTCGCCTGTCCCTCTTTCGAGGAAAGAGGGCGGCCGTCTTCCCGCGATTCGATACACCGCCGCTGCCGAGGCACGGAGGCGATTGAAATCGCGGGTTCTGCAGTTGGATATGGCCGATGAGTTAGAGAAGGACCGCCTTTTCGCAAGGCGTCGGCCGAGAACGAGAGTGAGCTGCTGGATTGTGATGATGCGATCTTTCTGACATCATCAGATTCAGCGGTTAGTGCTCTGCTGGGTTATGCCCAGGAAGAGCAGGAGATGTTTGAGGGTGAGGAAGTTGAGACTGAACCCTCTCAATCCTCCTGCACTGCATATGAATGAGTTTTTGGAGGTTATGGATCATAAAATAAATCTTTCTGGCCATAAATCCCCAGCTCGAGCGAGCCTTCCTTTCTTCATAAATCTCGATGTGGAGGTTGAGAAGGAGTGGAAAAGCTATTTTTCTCGTATTCTTAGGTTTCAGCATACTAGTTATGCTGACATTGAGGTGCGTGAAAATGGCTATGAGGATGCCCCTGTGCAAGAGATGATAGCCAGCTTATCTCGCTGTGGGCGAGACATCCTCTCAAGGCTCCCTCCTTGCCATCTAAGCCCTTGAATCTTGCTTAAATGGCAGGGCATATGCAGCAGCAGGTCAGATCGTCGCCGTTGCACACTATGGCGGTGCTTCAGGCGTCAGACTGATCTGCTGAAAGACCTGGATAAGGCTTTCTATAAAGTCCAGGTATGAGCCCGAACAACCAGGGTCCTAGCCCATCTCGGTCTGGGGATCAGAGATGGGCTCAGAAGGCTAGTCTCGCGACTCATGCCCTCCCGCCTGCGGGTAGGGCTAAAGAGAGGCATGGGTCAGAGAGGCAAAACCTGAGGGAGGTGTTCCGGATGAAGCGTCCTATATGACACTTTCGTCCGGACCAGAGTAAGACATCTACTCCTTTCCCTTAGGGGGGCATCGGCCCTCTTGATCCTCTCTAATTCCCCTGCAACCAATGGATGAGTACGATCCATTTCTAAAGGCTATCGGCTATCGCAGTGATTACATCACTCGTCGATACTAGATCCAGGCTAGTAGCGCTTCCTGTGGGTTGAGCTAGCATCGCTCCCCTCACCATAGAGGGTCACCTATGAGCATGCCGCTCCCTTCTGAGCGTCTAAATCTCCACTCGCCAGAGCTCGTTGTTGGTCGAGCTAGCATTGCTCCCCTCAACTAGAGGGTCACCTATGAGCGTGCCGCTCCCTTCTGAGCGTTTGAGTTCTCCTCTTATTCTGAAGAATGTGTTCTCCGCTCCCCAGAGCTCTGCGATTGGTCGCTCTCCCTGATTGATCGAGCTAGCCTTGCTCCCCTCACTATGGAGGGTTAACTAGGAGCATGCCGCTCCTTTCTGAGCGTCTAAGTTTCCTCTCATCTGAGGAAGGAGTCCTCCGCTCTCCAGAGCTCGCGGTCGGTAAGAGCTAGCATTGCTCCCCTCACCTAGAGGGTCATTTATGAGTGTCTGAGTTTCTCCGCCCCCTAGAGCTCTGTGATAGGTCGCCTCCTTGTTGGTCGAGCTAGCATTGCTCCCTCACCACAGAGGGTCATTTTAGAGCATGCCGCTCCCTTCTAGGCGTCCTCACTCTGAGGAATGGTTTCTCCGCTCCAGAGCTCCTCATGGGTAGAGCTAGCACTGCTCCCCTCACACAGAGGGTCACTTATGAGCATGCCGCTCCCTTATGGGCGCCTGAGTTCCCTCTCATTCTGAGGAATGAGTTCTCCGCCTCCAGAGCTTGCTGTCGGTAGAGCTAACTTTGCTCCCCTCACCTAGAGGGTCATCTATGAGCATACTGCTCCGCCTGAGCGCCTGAGTTTCCTCTCATTCTGAGGAATGAGTTCTCCGCCTCCAGAGCTCGTGCTGGTCGAGCTAGCTTTGCTCCCCTCATCTAGAGGGTCATCTATGAGCAGGCCGCCTCCTTCTGAGCGCCTGAGTCCCCTCTCATTCTGACGAATGAGTTCTCCGCCTCCAGAGCTCTGTGATAGGTCGCCTCCGTATTGGTCGAGCTAGCATGGCTCCCCTCACCATAGAGGGTCACTTATGAGCATGCCGCCCCCTTCTGGGCGTCTGAGTCCCTCACTCTGAGGGATGGGTTCTCCGCCTAGAGCTCCTCATTGGTAGAGCTAGCACGGCTCCCCTCACCAACGAGGGTCACCTATGAGCGTGCCGCCTCCTGTCTGAGCTGCCTGAGTTCCCTCTCATTTCGAGGGTGTTTTCTCCGCCTCCAGAGCTCGCTGTCGGTAGAGCTAGCATTTCTCCCCTCACCTGAGGGTCGCCTATGAGTATGCCGCTCCGCCTGAGCTGCCTGAGTCCTCTCTCATTCTGTAGAATGAGTTTCTCCGCCTCCCAGAGCTCTGTGATAGGTCTCTCTCTTTGTTGGTCGAGCTAGCATTGCTCCCCTCACCATAGAGGGTCGCTTATGAGCATGCCGCCCCCTTCTGAGCGCCTGAGTTCCCCTCACTCTGAAGGGTGAATAGTTCTCCGCCCGGAGCCATAGAACGTTACCCATCTAGATAAGTGCACACGCCAAGATCTTTGGGCACTTCTGAAAAATCCACTCAGTGGTAAGATCGCACATCAAGTGTTCTGCGTTCTTTCAAAAATCCATGTTATGGTAAGTGCACACGCTAGACTTTGGGCACTTTTTAAAATCCACTCAAGTGGTAAGTTCGCACGTCAAAGATTCTGCTTCTTTCTAAAAATCCCGTAAGGGTAGGGTTACGCACAGCTTCGTGCCCTCTTCTGAGCTGGTTAAAGCCCGGCTTGTGCCTTGGGCCCCGCCTCCTTTGTCCCATATGGGTTGGGTTCCAAAAAGGGTGTCGCTACCAAAGGGTCTGTTGAGACAGTCCCTCAGCAAGCTTGTGCAGAGCAAGCGGTAGCTTCTGAGTGACCGGGCAGGACCTAGTTATTACCACTAGGTGCTTGGCCATATTCCCTTAAAGGAATCGTTCTGATTCCAGACCTTTGAGTTTCTACCCTGGGTCCGTAGTTCCGGCACCCAGCAGGTAAGGATTTTAGGGTATGTAGCTCAGGCTTCTGGCCGTAGGGGATAATGTCACTGACAGCCATCAACCGTCCCGGGGGCAACTCACTTAGCCTGGTAGAGTTGGCTTAGTGCTCGCCTTTGAAATTGGCTTGCACTCCCTCAGCATGGCGGCGTGGGTAGCGTTCCCGTGGCGACCCCTAGGGGACGCAGTTCGAGTTCCCATGAAGGGGAACGTCTCAGGTGTGTAACCATGGTTCCCGAGTGGGGCGAGACACTGCGTCCCCTAGGCTTTGGGCCATGCCCGGACGCAAGCTTCAGACGAAGAAGCTGATGATGTAATCTCCGGCGGCACTTATATTGTGGCACGCCGGTAGTGGCGTCATGGGCTGTCGCCGGCCAACAGGTGGTGTTTTTAAATATGTATCTTCAGACACGAGTCACGCTGAGGCGTTCCCGTAGCGACCCCTAGGGACGCGTGTCTCGTTCCCACTCGGGGAACCATGGTTACATACGTAACCTGAGACGTTCTCGGTCACGCCGCACAAACTTGACCCCAAATTATCCAATAATTTCAACACCCTGCTTTAATTGAGATAAATGCCTGCTGAATTCTCTTGTCAAAAGCGCTGAAAGATGTTATTTAATAGCAATCTGAGCTATCTGAAACTCTTCATGATAAATGATTCCTCTGGCAGAGCACTCCAAACTGACAATTTGAATGCTATTATTGCCCAAATGTTAGTCATTATTCAGCCTGTGATCGCCACAGAGAGCCTATAGAGAAAACGCTATGACTCTAACAGCAGGTAGCACTATATCTAAAATCAACATTGAGGTTACATTCCCAGGCCCGGAGCAATCGTTCAGTAGGATTTAATGTTGAAACAAATCATGTAAACACAGCAGTTATGTACCTCTCTCTTGCCGTCATGGAGTTACATGAGATCTTTTATTAGGATAAATTAAGCTGTTGTGACTGGTAACGATTTGTGATGATTTTGTAATGATTCTCAGAATAGGAATGGTAAAAGTCCAGCTTTGTGTGGTTATGTAACAGAATACAAAGCAAGGCCAGCAGCAGCGCTACAGCAGAGTTGTGCTATTTCACTTTTGATCTTGGGATTTTCTTCCATCTAATGAAATCCTATGACTTGGCCAAGATTGATGAAGTGGATTCAATTATAAATAATTAAGCTTCACTGTTTGATGCCTGGTTGTGACAAAAAAGGAATGGACCATACCTGGTAACCCGACCCAAGGTGTCAAAAACTGAAACGTGGTCAAGCGTGTTTAGTGTCACTGTTAAGATTATTATACCCATAGGCATCCCTATATCAGCGAACTATGAACTTCGGTTTTTAGTGATCCTTAAAAAGTTTAAATTACCTTTTCCATCTGTCAAAATGGTCAAATCACAAAAACATACAAAAATTGCTGCCTGATCAAAAACATTACATCATCTTTAATTGTGAACCATCACTGGCTTTTCTGTGTCTCGTGACTGACTGCGTCATGCAAAAGTTCTGATTGAGATTTGACTGGTTAAACAGAGCAATTGTCATCAAATCAAACCTCCATTTTCAGAAATTAAAACCTTCTGAAATTAAATTCTGTTCCTCAGATAAATAAATATATCTTAAGGCTTCAGAAGACTTGGAATGCAACAGGAGTCATTTATAATACTTTTTGTTTTAACTGTTTTGGTCCGTTTTAGCAATTTCATTTTCTTAAAGAGACAGTTCTCCCAAATATAAAAATAATCCAACTCATTGTTTCACCGTAAAAAGTTTTGCTGCAGGGCTTGAACCAAATATGACACCTATGGCACATATGTAATATTCTGGCATTTGGTTACAAGACAAAAGAGAAATAATGACATTTAATGTTATTGATGTGACATCCAACCCTCAGTTTAACTTTATTTATTTATTTTCTTTCTGTGAAAATGAGTTGAAGAAATAGTTAGACCAAAAATTTAACCAAAGGCTAATATAATAATAATCATTATTATTGTTATTATTATTATTATTATTATTATTGTGCACTTATATTGCAGAATTACACTGAACAAAATTATTAACACAACACTTTTGTTTTTGCCCCCATTTTTCATGAGCTGAACTCAAAGATCTAAGACTTTTTCTATGTACACAAAAGGCTTATTTCTCTCAAATATTGTTCACAAATCTGTCTTAATCTGTGTTAGTGAACTCTTCTCCTTTGCCGAGATAATCCATCCACCTCACAGGTGTGGCATATCAAGATGCTGATTAGACAGCATGATTATTGCAATAAAAGGCCACTCTAAAATGTGCAGTTTTACTGTATTGGGGGGGTCCGAAAACCAGTCAGTATCTGGTGTGACCACCATTTGCCTCATGCAGTGCAACACATCTCCTTTGCATAGAGTTAATCAGGTTGTTGATTGTGGCATGTGTGTAATGTTGGTCCACTCCTCTTCAATGGCTGTGCTGGATATTGGCAGGAACTGGAACACGCTGTCGTATACGCCAATCCAGAGCATCCCAAACATGCTCAATGAGTGACATGTCCGGTGAGTATGCTGGGCATGCAATAACTGAGATGTTTTCAGCTTCCAGGAATTGTGTACAGATCTTTACAACATGGGGCCGTGCATTATCATGCTGCAACATGGGGCACAACAATGGGCCTCAGGATCTCGTAACGGTATCTCTATGTTATGAAAATGCCATCAATAAAATGCACCTGTGTTCGTTGTCCATAACATAGGCCTGCCCATACTATAATCCCACCGCCACCATCCCAAGCTTACTGAAACTGTCTCAACAGACCTCTTGACATCAGCAAACCACTCACCCACATGACACAATACATATATCTGTCTGCCATCTGCACAAACCGGGGCTGTACAGTGAAAACTGGATTCATCCGTGAAGAGAACACCTCTCCAAAGTGCCAGACGCCAGAATCGAATGTGAGCATTTGCCCACCACTAAGTGGATTAGAAAAGTGCCCAAAGTCTGCAGTGCAGGTCGAGACCCCGATGAGCACTCATTCCTCGCAGTGATGAGCTTCCTGAGACGGTTTCTGACAGTTTATGCAGAAATTCTTTGGTTATGCAAACCGATTGTTGCAGCAGCTGTCCAGGTGGCTGGTCTCAGACGATCTTGGAGGTGAAGATGCTGCATGTGGAGGTTCTGGGCTGGTGTGGTTATACGTAGTCTGCGGTTGTGAGGCCGGTTGGATGTATTGCCAAATCCTCTGAAACGCCTTTGGAGACGGCTTATGGTAGAGAAATGAACATTAAATTCACGGGCAACAGCTCTGGTGGACATTCCTGCAGTCAACATGCCAATTACACGCTCCCTTAAAACTTGCAACATCTGTGGCATTGTGCTGTGTGATAAAACTACACATTTTAGTGTGGTCTTTTATTGTGGCCAGCCTAAGGCACACCTGTACAATAATCATGCTGTCTAATCAGCATCTTGATATGCCACACCTGTGAGGTGGATGGATTATCTCGAAGAGTTCACTAACACAGATTTAGACAGATTGGTGAACAATATTTGAGAGAAATAGGCCTGTTGTGTACATAGAAAAAGTCTTAGATCTTTGAGTTCAGCTCATGAAAAATGAGGGCAAAAACAAAAGTGTTGCGTTTATAATTTTGTTCAGTGTATATATATATCTATAATTCTGCTAAATATGGTTTGAGGGTACATGAGCAAATAATGACAGCTTTTATTATTATTATTATTAGTAAACTTATTATTTAACTTATTATTTGTTTAACTTCTTATTTGCACAGAAATAAAACTGTAAACAAATATTTTACAAATAATCTTGATTAAAAATGTGATTAACAAGCAAAAAAAATAGTTGACAAGCAAATGTATTGGAATGTGGTGGGGTGGAGGAAAATTCACTACACTTCAGTTTGTAGTTTAAAACAAAGTGGACACACATGCAGCATAACAGGAAATTCTTAACCTCGTCAAGCTGACAGCCTTCCATATTCATCAAAACATCAAAAACCCTGTACATTGGGAGATCAAAGCTCAAATAAATAGGACACAGTTTTACAAGTCAAGCAGCAAACAGTGTGTCCTATCCAAGAAAAGCTCACATGAAGGAGGAACTCACAACACACTTCAAGGACAATCACTGCAAGCTCGGCCAAGCTCTTTTTCAGTGGTGACATATTGAGTTCCTCATAAAGGAGCAGGGCACATTTTGACAAGCTGCGTAGTGTTGCGTTCTCCATATTGAAGAGCGACTACTTTGTGTCCTTGAAGCAGGACTTCCCTCAGATTTTGGGTGCAGCGATCATAATACAAACACTGCAAAGAGTGACCACCATTCTCTTATTTCACTCCTACCTGTCCTGCCATCTCCCTCCCCCCTCATCCCTCGTTCCCTTTCTTTCACCATGGTGTACTGTTCCACGTTACCTTGGCAACGCAGCGGTTATGTTCTGCTCTCCATTCAGCCGGCATTCGCTTGCCCTGGAGGGCAGATGCACTCTGCTTGTCCTCCTGTCATCCACACCAAAAAAAGCCCATGTGGACGGCTCCATCAAACCCCTGTTTAACCTTCACGCTGCCTGAGACGACTGCAGACATCCAGAACACAAAATAAAGTGCTACCAGATGATCTCAGTCTTCTATTTTCTTTTCATTTTCCCAGCAGGAATATATTTGTCCCTCTACATGAACCTCAAACTGCATTGCAAAGATAGCAAACCTTACTCTGAGTGGGGGTTGAGGACATCTCTCTAATTGAGGAGGCTGGTTGCCATGGCAACATATTGAACCGTTGCATATGGTAATGGCAGAATACCTTACTGCTGCTTGATTTCACCTAAATTATGTGACATCCCACCATCACAGATCCACTAATGCAAATCCAACTGAAATCTCTGGAAAATATAGAGCGCTTTAATCTTAATGACGCTTCAGCTGCTTTAATCCATTTATTTCAACATTCGATTAAAGAAACCCTAAAGAGTGATAATTTGTGTTTTTACAGAGAGCTACAAGGCAGAAAGCCTCAACACATGCTTAAAAGCATACGTTACTTTGTTCATCTTCTCTCAGGTTGATCTGTGTTATTCATTTAAGTGCTGACAGAACCGGTATGCTGGTATGATTAACTAATGTAACCACAGTGTTTATTCTGCACACACACGCCTTGCCAGTCTCACAAAGGTCAAACGCTGTAACATACAAGCAAAGTTTTGATAGAGCAAACTGTGTAGACACAATACAAGTGTTTCTGAAACAGAAAATCTTGTGTGGTGATCTCTATGAAATCATAATTAGGAGTGTGCTTATTATTTTCACAGAAGACAACTGAATATCTGTAGATATTTTCAAAACATATATGAATACACTTCATATATAGGCCTACACAAAATATTGTATTGTTGTGTGTGTGTGTGTGTGTGTGTGTGTGTGTTATATAAAATGAATGAATTATTTACTTGTATACAATACTTTCTATATAATAAAAAATCTATGAATTATCATTTTAATTTTGTTTTATATTTACGGGTTTTGTTTTATACCCACATGCATGAAAACCATCTTATGATCAATACAAGTATAATAATTACTTGATATAGTTTTGTCATACAAGTTGGCAAAATGAACCTTTAATGCAGTGATCTTCAAATCTGGCTCGTGAGATCCACTTTAGCTCCAACCCTTTTCAAACACACCTACCTGCGATTTTCCTAATGATCCTGGGGGCTGTTTCATAAAAATACCCCCAAAAGCGGGGATTACAGTCCAAAACCTGACTTGAAATAACCTATCAAATCAATCGGGACTGAAGCCGTTTCATAAATGACAATTCAAGTTCACGCAATCTGACTAATTTGATCCAGGTTCAGTGAGTCAGGATAATGTGACGTGCACGCTTATTCTTAAACAGCCCTTAATGTCGAGCATGGATCAAATCGATCCACCAAGGCAAACAGCGAATATTTGTGCTGTTTAATGCATTTGGGACGTTGTGTTTTCCTCAGTGCATAACTGACATGTCACAGATAATTTTTTTTATCTGTAAATGTTAGAAAATCATGCATTTTGCTGCCAGGAGTGGGCGAGGCTTACGTGAGTGAACGAGCGCTATGCGCGCTACACAGACGGAGTAGGCCTACTAGCGCAGTACGAATAATATACATTCTGCTAAAATATTTGTTGTTGGACATTAAAGGTGACACATATAATTGTAATCCTACATATAAGTCTATTTTTATCATAGCAGCTATAGTAAATCAAATGTGGCTATCAGTTAAAATGTAATCTGATTTCTATTTTTTATTTTCATTTTTAATTCAGTGATTTTAACTTTTAATTTAATGTTTTAATGCTTTAATGTTCTAAAGAGCAATTTTAGATTGTAAAGTTTTGTTCTAATAACCATAAAATGTACAGCTGTCATAAAACCCAAGAGAAAGGCTGCATGGCTAGAAACTTCTGATCAACTGAATGCGCAGAATAAACTATGTTAACATTTTTCATAAATCTTTAAAAAAGGTAATAAGTCTACATTTTGGGCAAAATAGGCTACATTAAATACAGTTGGTTGTAGCCAATTTTTTATGTATTTGAATATTTAAGGTGTATTTTCTGTATACTTTTATCTTTTGTACTAATAATAAAGTCAACTAATTGTATGTGAGAGAGTCAGTGGTAATATCGATGCGTTCCTATTGGTCCGTGCTAGAGGAGCTCAGCTTAGCCTGAAGAGTTAGCCGGCCCCGGACCAGGTTAGTTTCTCAGCATAAGTTGCCACAGTGTCTGAGCTTGAGTTGTGGTAATTTTGCTTTCATAAACCAAATCAAGTGAAAATAAGCCAGAATTGCTTAAATAAGCCTGGCTTATTTGGTAAACTTGTTTTATGAAACAGCCCCCTGAAGACATTGATTAGCATGGTCAGGTGTGTTTGATTAGGGTTAGAGCTAAACTCTGCATGAAAGTGGATCTCGCGAGCCAGATTTGAAGATCACTGCTTTAATGGATTTACATTGAATACAAGTCCTGCAGATATGTTCAATAAGTGTATATACATTTGTATACACAAATTACCTAGTTTTAGTTTATGTGAAATTACATTTTTACACACACACACACACACACACACACACACACACACACGCCACACACACACACACACACACACACACACACACACACACACACACACACACACACACACACACACACACACACACACACACACACACACACACACACACACACACACACACACATATATATACAATTTCAATTATAATGTTAAATGTTAAATATTAGACATCTATAGAAACACACTAAATACATGAAAATTATTTTACAATCAATATAATGCTTAATTGATTTATTAGTTTAGTCTTACAAATAAATTGACGATATTAAAATGTATAGTAGTTCTCTTTGAAATACAGACTAAATAATTAATGACTTGATTGATGAATTGATAAAAGTGTTGCATTTTTCAGAGTTTTGTTCAATCAAATGCTCTGTAAAATAAGAATATCCCTCCCAATGTGACCGATCAACATACACTAAAAATAATAACTTTTAAAGATTTTATTACAATTTAATTAATCATACAATTCCATCAAATTGAACTGAATAATCCTTATTTATTTTAATTGAATAATTAAAATAATAAAGAATAGTTATTATTCAAGTCTATTATTCAATTTAATTCAATTTAACATATTTTTGAGTGTAGAAAATCAAGGTATGTGGCTATGATGTTATTACAGCCTGACCATTTCAAAACAAGGGACGAGCCCTTCGACACGCTCAGCCCAAATATTTAGTTTTAATAACAAATCATGCATGAAACACAGAACATAAATCTGCCTTTGTCAAGAAATGTAAGGGTTTTTAAGGGACGTGAGAACAAGACGTTCAAATTACACAAACTTAAAAAAGAAACCATAAAGATAAACAAGATAATTTGGAGCACAATGGGTGCGGCTCTTCTCCAAATTGAGATGCCTGAGACAAGGACTATGCTTGTTCCATTGGCGCACTTCAAAGGCAGAGACTGATAACGTGTGTATATGAGCCTGAATAGTCCAGAATTGCCCCATAAGGAGGCTGTGATCCATATCATTGCATCCTTTGGCTGCAGATCAGAGTCAGCGTGGGGGGATGGAGACGGGGCTCCATTAGTAGGTCCTTCATGTAGCCAATGTACCAAATAAGCCATGTCCACGTCATTCTGCATTAAACTAACAGGCAGTAACTGTTTCAAAAGAACAGATGCCATGGGGAGAATCATTTTCTCACAGTCACATGTGTACTTTGTGTGTGCTTTTATTAGAAATATTCAGACCACCCCTCCAGGCTGATTACAATAAAATGGGAAATTATATAGTAATGTAGCACTAAACTGTCACTGACATATAAACAAGCTTAGGCATCAGGTGTTTTGACAGGGAAAAGTTTTCCCAAAAGAACCGACAGCAGATTAACCACCTTTCTTATTCAGTAATTATTCATATGTTCTGCAGAAGGGAATCCTCAACTGTGGGTGTGACTTTTCTTTTTTTAACAGAATAATTCACTCAGTGTTTCACAGCTCTCAGCACCAGCGGAGGAAGAGAGAACATCACGCACCACTTTCATCTTCACACTTTTCTCAGACAGCTGCTGCACCTTTGAACTCAGAAGCTGTATTTCAGTAAGCTGTGATTACTCTACCTATAGATTCATTTGACAGCTTTTTAAAGAGAATGTCCCAGGTTCACACGCTAAGACCTTATGTAAGGTGAGATAATACACTAAATAAAACAATGTGTAAAAATCTGGTTCAATGTACAGTGTTAATTTGAAGGAATTTTCAGTTTTTACAGGTGTTTTACCCTTATTTAAAATGGCATATTGTGCTGTGTTGTATTTCAGGGGAGAAAATGCTGGTCATTTTCTGAAATCATTCTATTATGTTGATTTGGTGCTCAAGCAACATTTCTTATTATTATCTATGTTGAAACAGTTGTGGTCTAATAATTTTGTAGAAAACATGATAGATTTTTAAGACTATTTGATGAATAGAACGTTTAGAAAACAGTACTTATTAAAAACAAAGATTTGAATAGTACTTTTTTATAATATATTATATAATATATTAATATAGTGTAATATAGTGTAATATGTTATAAACAAATTTACAAAAAGCCAATTAGAAATAGCATTTAAATTTGTGTGATTTGCTCAGAGAAGTGCAAATTAGAGCAAGTAATGTTCTATAGATATAGTCAAATAACTCATTTATAATAACTGACCTTGCATAAATTCTGATTACACTGCATAATGTCACATGACTCATTACTCGATATTGTAATTAAATTACAGGAATGACCTAGAAAAAGATTTTTTACTTAGCCATAACACCTATGGTTATGGACGATAAAGTATGAATCTGTTAAAGACTCATGATGTTAATGACTTATTAGTTTCATATAGAGCAGCATTTACAGCATACAAAGGAACCCAGTATGAGGAAACAGTATTAACCTCTACGATTGCTCACTGTCAGATACTGAGGATGCTCATCTGCCCATTTCACCCTTCCGACCGATACCAGATGCAGCTGCTGATTTAATGGTGTGTCGTGAGAGCGTTCATTAATGTCTGTGCCGGATGTGTTTCAATGAGACTTGGCTGGTCCACTATCACAGATTAAATATGTGTCACAATGACTTATGATCATTTGTTTAGCATCCTAGTTGATCCTAGTCTCTCGCTCTCTGATTTATGTATTTTCATTGAATGACACACAAAGAACTGTACAGGACTTGTTTGTGACAAAGCTCTGCCGAACCCTGAATCCAAACCACCATCCAGGCAGATGGGTCTGTAACGCTCAGATCACACAGGGCATTCACACACTTTAGCAACTGTTTCTATCACCATTAGTTGCGCAAACAGGAGGATGGAAATAGTTTTAATACACACAAACATGGATACAATGAACTGTCCAAAAGTATGTGAACACCCCCTTGTAATTAACAGCTTCGGCGATTCCGGTAATTCCAGTGATGAAAAATCTGAATGCTGCACTACACAATGACATTCTAGAGAATTCTGTGATTTTGTTTGTGGCAACAGTTTTCGGAAGGGTCTTAACTGCTCCAGCATGTCAATGACCCTGGGTTCACTGAGGTGGTGTTGAAGATCTTGACAGGCCTGCAAAACCCCCACTAGACATTTCTAGGATTAAATGAGACTATGGTTGGGAACTGAATGGAACCAAACCGGTTCTTTTTAGTAAATCAAAAACCCACAGCTAATTTGGGTCTGATTTCCGAAAGAATGGCTCTAATGAGCCGGTTCTTTTTAGTGATTCTAGAACCCACAGCTCCAGCTGTGTAGTCCAATTCCCAAATGTATGACTCTAATGAGCCGGTTCTTTTTGGTGATTCAAAAACAGATGGTGCAAAGAGCGTAGTCTGATTCCCAAATGAATGACTCTATTGAGCCAGTTCTTGTTTAGTGAATCAAAAATACACAGCATGAACAGTGTAGTCCGATTCCTAAAGGCCAATTCCTAAATTGAAGAACGAATTGGTGCGATGACAAAATAAGGCCATCATGAAGTTTGATAAAAAATTTGAATCCACAAACTTTCTGGAATAGTTACCTCTGGCAGGTAAACCCATTGAACCATGGTGATTAGGAAGTTGTGCTCTGGAGAAAGAGCATAGCACATATTTACATATACATCTAAGTGTCACATTCTAGAGTCTAGAGATGTTTGCTAACATCATATTGCAGAAAACGTATTTTGAACTCCTTTTTAAGCAAAAAATATAAAATATATATATTGGGGCCTTAATGAACTGGTGCTTTATAGTGAATCAAAAACACACAGCACAAACAGAGTGGTCTGATTCCCAAATAAATGATTCTAATGAGCCAGTTCTTTTAGTTAATCAAAAATCCACTGCGTAAATATTGTGGTTTGATTCCCAAACAAATGATTCTAAAGAGTTGGTTCTTTTCAGTGATTTAAAACACAGTACTAACAGTGTGGTCTGATTCCCAAATGAATGACTACTGAGCCAGTTCTTTATGAGGAATCAAAAACCTAGAGAGCAAATAGTGTATCCTGATTCCCAAAGATATGATTCTAATGAGCCGGTTCTCTTTAGTGAATCAAAAACAGTGTAAACTGTGTAGTCCAGTTATCAAATACATAACTCTAATTAGCTGGTTAAGTAAATCAAAAACTAACGCCAACAGCTTAGTGTTATTCCTGACAAAAGAATCTAAAAAAAACTGTTATTTTTAAAATAATATAAAAAAACACAGCGCAAAGGGTGTATTCTGATTTCTTGGGCAAATAGCACTAATGAGACAATTATTTTTAGTGAAACAAAAACATACAGCACAGACAAGTTTTTCTGTTACTGAAATTTAAATCTCATCATCTGACAGTGGAATTGATTTTTATCCAAAAAGGTATTCTATAAAAGTACTACAAAATGAATTAATGGAATTAACAGTAATCATTACTGCCAGCTTAACTCCTTTAATCAAGCACTGAAAACATCAAATTATGAAAAAAATAGCCAATTACAATAGTTAGTGTTCCATTTTTGGACAATTTACCAAATTAAACTACATGCATGCACTTGTTTTGAACTCTGCATTTATTAACTGGGCAAGGCTCCGTGAGAGAGTTGTTTCCAAAGATCTGCAACTCACTTTCTGAGGTTTGCTTGGCAACCAGACGCTAAAAACCATGGCACTCGTCTTTGCTTTGGTGACAGAGCTCGTGCCAAGACCTAATAACACACTGGCTGGAGATTGCAGACATTACAGGCCTCCCTGCGTCTTTCTCTCAGAACCTCTAAATATAGCCCAGTATGAAAATCAATGAAAATTAGAGAAATGTCTTGCCTGCTCCATGCCACATGGACCCCCTTGTAAGACAAAAGGATTCAGGACAACTGCTCACATTCCAGGCATCACGGTGTGGGCAGCATGGCATGGTGACAACGGTTGTAATCCCTCAGTGTCTGCTGGCGTGAGCTTGATCCAAAGATTCCTTGTGTCAGAAAGCAATCAGAAGCCAAGCTATGTGTGCACCTGGATAAATGTAAAAAGATACAATCTTGAAAATGGATAATCAGACAGTTTTAAGGAGGCTGTAGAACTTTCCAAACCTAACATTGTGCTTTAAGAAGGTTTAGTGAGAGGCAATCTGAAGAATGGTGACATATACTATAAAACAAATTTTAGATGTTATGAAAAACCTTATTAAGACTCATATTAAACACCAAACACCAATAACGAATATTATGGAAAAGCTGATCTATCATGTCCTGACGGTCAAATAAATGGTGTACCATTTCCTTCTGCTAAAACTTTGAAGTTTGTACATACTGTACATGAACTGTGGCCATTTTTTAAACGCTCTTTGTACACCAAAGCTAAATCTCAGGTTCAGACAATTCGCCGGTTCATCTAGAGGATAAATAATACAGTGGTTTCTCTTATAAAACCACTGTGACAGCCATTGTCCTGCATCCTATCTTGTCTTTCACTTTTTGAAAAACAATCCCATAAAAAATGCAATGACCTCCTTCTGCGGTTACAAAATACAGTCTACTTAGTTTGGGACTGTAACAAATCAGTCTGATGAAAAGGCTGGAAGGAGGTTTGTAGGTTAGCAAGAGGAAGACAAAGCTCATTAGTGGAGCCAACCCAGAACAATAACATTTTGTGCTGACAGACAACAGCAGACATTGTTTTACGGGAGAAACATCTGTGAAATGAGTCCTAAAAAACAGAGCAAACTGTTGATACAAAGGATAACAACGAAAGGAGATTTAAACAGGTCACATATTTCGCTAAAGCCCCAAATGTTTTTTTAATAGACCTGGATGTTTTTTATTTGTAAAAAATCTTTTCAAAAAACTTTTTCCTTGATTTTGCACTGCAGCAATTTTGCATGAAGAATGTATGATCAAAGCAGTCCTAATATAATATAATATAATAATTAGTGCTAGGCAATGATTAATTGTGATTAAATCGCATTCCAAAATAATATTTTTTGTGTGCATAATATATATGTGTACTGTGTATATTAATTGTGTATATAAATACACACACATTCATGTATACATTTAAAATATGTTGATTATATATTACATATATTTATATATAATATTATATAAATTATATGAATATAAATATATGCATGTGAATATTTTCAAAATATATACTGTAAGTGTGTGTCTTTATGGTATATACATAATACATATGCAGCACACACGCATATATTACATAAACATTTTATTTTTATTTTGGATGTGATTAATCACGATTAATAGTTGTCCAACACTAAATTAATATAATATAATAAAATATAATATAATTAGTGGTGGGCATAGATTAATTTTTTTAATCTAGATTAATCTAGATTAAAATGGCTCATTTGAATTCTGCCGAAGGCATTCAGAATGTGTGTGCTACCCAAATAATGACTAAAAGTAAGTCTTTGAGAACGGGTTTCTCAAGCCAGGTGGCGCATTAGACCAGGGGCTCATCTCCTGTTTCCAAAATGCATCACAAACTTTAATCTCTTCCCGTCCCAATCCCACGAAAAAACTGGAAGAAAAACCCATTCCACTCCCGGAAGAATGCCTCCCATTCCCTCCCACTCCGTGTTGTTTTTTTTTTTTTTTGCTTGCCGATAACTGTCAATTACAGTAAAAATATAGTACAGATCACAGCGTGCCCACCTTATTAGTTGAATAAAACCCAAAATGTCGTTTTTGTTATTATATTGAACTGAAAGCCATCTTATGCACAGTGTTGCACAGATTCAATTTCATGTAAATCATCCATGCTAACACACAGCCTTCTATTTTTATTTTTAGACATTTCACTCTCTATAGATATATTTTTCAAAGACGGAGTTTCAAGTTTCTCAAGTTCACATGAGACCTAAAGCGCATCCTGTTTGCTTAAAAGCATAGCGTTTCGTTGTTATTCTGAGTGCACACAAAAACGTAGAGTCTTTACAGATTCGAAAGATGTATTAGGCTACTTTTATCTGTATGACCAAAAATGACGGAGATTTTAAGAGCAAGTGAGCGCACGGAGCCTGTCCTGCAGCAAACGCTTCCACACAAACACTTCAATAGCGCACATTTCTCTAGGTTAACATCATATTGAGCGGCCATGTAAAGTTGCTACTACACACATCTTTCAGAGGAAAAGCCATATTTGAGGTTGATGAATGATAGGTGAGCGTTTGGATGTCCTGCCCGATTGTATTACCACATAGACCAGCCGTTAACAATCTGTCCATCACGGACTGCGAGCCTCTAGTTCGAAGACTCGTTCTCGCCCCCTACAGTGCAATTCGGCTAGGTATACATCCGCGATAAAATATCAGGGTGAAAGTCATCATAGCTTGCGTAGTATAGACCCAGCTCCCAACCCAACTTTGAGAATAGATTAATGGCGATATTTTTTTTATCGCCGATAAGAGTCTCACGTTAACGCCGATAACGGCCCACCACTAAATATAATATAATCAGCCGCGATTTCTTTAAGACTGCAAGGGAAGCTCAGCTTCCCCTATAATTGTCAAAAAATGAATGGTCAAATATATGTACTATTATGTTAACATTTTATTGACTAAAAATGCGTTAAACACGTTCATCTCGAACGAAAACAATTTCGTTCAGAATCAGCTACTTAGGTCGGCTGACTCGATTTCCTTCTCATTCATTCCCGTAGCGTACAGTGCATTACTCTGTTGAAGCCCAGCGTCCATTGACTTCAATGGGGCTGCTTTAAACAGATTTTTCAGTGCTTAGAAACAAGACGGTCATTGGATAATGCTGCGATTATGTCCCGCCCACGGACGCTCAGCATCTCTGGGATGAATGGAGGAGTGGGCTGGCCCGGACTCCGAGCGTCTGCGTGATGATTGGAGGGTCTGTCATCTCTTTTTAATCCACTTTTATGTCCTAAAACGCTCGTTTTTTGGGGTCGACAGCTTATAAAAACGTATTTATTTGTTTTTTTTAGCTTGTTTGCTATACACATTGTCACATATCAGCTTTTAGACATTGTTGGTTTTTTTTTTGTTATAAATAAATGACAAGGAGGCAGCAGCTTCTCGCAATGCAAAGAGACGGTTGGTGTGGGCGTGGGTGTGGTCTTCAGATTATGACGCGTATCACTCTGTGTCTCCATTTCCAACTCAGTCCCATCGCTGGATTTTGCATGTGTAGTCGAAAGACAAACTGCTGCAACCTTCATCGTATATTTCACAATTTCACACCACATTCATTGTTTCAGTTTAACATAATTCCCACATTTCCTCCCGTTGAGTTAAATATATATATATATATTAGATCGTTTGTTCATTAATTCATATAGTCTGAACTAGCCAGCTAGCAAACTGCACAGCAGGTGTAGAAAGGAGCTTCTCCTGTTTAAAGCGGCTCAAGTCCTGCACCGTAACACAATGGGCCAAGGCCGTTTAAGCAGCCTAGCTCTGCTGGCCATTGAGAGGACACTGGTCAAGTCACTGGAAAAGACGCCTAGTTGGTACGACAGGGTTACAGAGCATTTTCTTGAAAAGGAACGTAGGGCAGAATTTACATATAAATAAATGGACAATTTTTATGATTTAGGCCGAAAATGAGCTTCCCCTCTTTAAAAGATCAGCAGCCGCCACTGAATATAATATAATATAATATAATATAATATAACATAATATAATATAACGTAATGTAATATAATACTTACTCATGGTAAATGCATTCGTTTATACCAATAAAACAAAGATTGTTGTGGTATGCTTTACAAGAAAATACTATTCCAGTTTTTTATTCAATGTGTTAATTAAAGTTTAATTCAATGTGTTACTTGCCATTTTTTTGCAATTCTTTGCTATATTTACTAGCAATATATGCATGAAAATTGTTTCTACACCTTTTAGCACCATTAAAATAAAAGGTGAAAGTGTAAAGGTGGAAGTATAATGAAAAACATAAAATATGTTGTCCAGGGAAAGTATGTTTTCTTAGGACATGAGCAGCAAAGCAAACACAAACTATGTGTTACATTACCTCAGGTAAAACACAGGCAAGCTGCAGTATTTTTATTTCAAACAAAACAAAGACCTCTGAGCCCTGTACGTCAAATAAAGTAATTTCTCTACTCCTGACACAAGATGTGATGACACGGAGACACATCTGAGGTGTGAAACGACAGCTGCAGAGGGCTGAGGCTCAGGGTGACTGAATGAGCGGCTTTTGACAGAAACATACAGATATGTCACAACCGAGCTGTCATACGATCACAGACCTGGAGCCACTATCCAAAGCACTAGAAATAAAAAAATGTGTCTTCCTAATATTTAAACTAAAATAAACTCCAATTCGGAAATGACTTTTCTTTTCCCCACTAACATAATTTATGCTGAATGGACTACTGGATAAATGTTAGCCAGTGTTTAATAGCCATTTAGGTGACCTGGATCCATTATGCTATGTAGCACCAGAAAAAAATAACAAAAAAAAAACATTCCCACCCTAATTCAGTTCTCATTGAATCATTTGGAAATACGTCATGTTATGAAATGAAAATGTATTATGAACATTCAAGTTGACTTTAATAGACAGCTATCACGCTATTAAGTCTTCATCCAAGCCATCATTCATTCTTTACTGTGATTACTCGTCAAGAAAATATCTGCACAGATTTGTTTTCAAAGGACAAGACTTAACTTGCTTGGATTATGGATAAAGACTTTCCCTGGAAGATCCGCACTGTTGATTTTTGGAGAAAATCCTTTTTTATTTGCTTTGTTTTAGGCAGAGCACCATCATCTTCACGCTATACAAACCCTATGGGTCCAGCACTGCTGTCACACAGGTTCCACATCCATGCACTGCTGCTTTCAATGAACAAATCCAAATACCTTTTGTGCTCTAAATCCAGCAGCAAATCTGCTTTGCCTCAGCAATCACTATCTTAAAGCTGAAGTGTTCCATTTCCACTCCAACAGTGTCACTAAAACAGAACAAAAAATAATGACTGTTTTCAAACTGGTTTCCCAAACACAGGGACAAACTGTGTTTGTATTAATACCTATCCAACCACGGTATTAATACTATTGATGGAAATCATTCTATGAAAGACTCTGCATAAGATGGATAGATGGAAACTCATTTCCGTCTAAGAGGGGGGAACAAGAAAAATTAATTGTGTACATTTTGTAAAAGAAGTTGTGGCAAGTGTGACTTATTTCTGCTAATGTGACTTTACATCTCACAGTGACTTTAATTTTCACAATTGCCACTTTATTTATTTAAGTTAAACTCTCACAATAATCCAACCTGGTCTCATAAAATACGTACATCTGAGCACTTTCTGTGCGACACCGTTTTACGTACCTTACCGCACATTTCGCCGCAGTTTCAAAGAGAAATGTCAACTGAGTGGCGCTAAAACACAGGTTAAATACGTGAACCCTGGCACATTTTTATTGCCATTTCAACTTTCTTATTTGCAGATTTTAACTGCTTTGACAAATCGTGATTACACGGGATTCGAGCTCCTTGCCTCCTAAGTACGTCTCTGTACTCCGTGAGCTACCGAACAAACTTACGGTCTATGAAAACCCATAGATATGAAGCTGGATATGTGTGATGCTAACGTTCAAAAGCATCAGTTTTCAAATCTCCCAGCATATTAATATTGTTTTGACGTCTTAACATGATATTCTTCAAGTAATTGTGCGAAAATTACACTTTATTAATCAAAACTCTGTTAAATTTGTGTGAAAAGGAGTACAAGGTGTGTAGTGTTTGTTTCTTTTGGAAACTGCAGTAATATGTAGTTATTGGCACATATTTCGTGTCTCGCTAAAAAGTGCACCCAGGTACGTAAATGCTATGAGACCAGGTAGCAATAATCACAGTTGTTTATTTTACTCTGAAGCAGAAACGTGTGGTTGCCCAGTAGTGCACAACACAACCATAGGATTAATTTTGTTTTGTGCTGTACTAATTTCACTGTGTGGTGGCTTGTTTCTGTTGCGTTGTGCTAATTTCGTTGTGTTGTGGATTGTTTTTGTTGTGTTGCGAATTGTTTCCATTGTGTTGTAGCATAGTGTTGTGGCTTATTTCCATTGTGTTGTGCTAATTATTTTGTGTTACGACTTGTTTACGTTGTGTTTTGCTAATTTAACTGTGTTGTGGCTTGTTTCTGTTGTGTTTTGCTAATTTAATTGTGTTGTGGCTTGTTTCCGTTGTGTTGTGCTAATTTCGTTGTGTTACGACTTGTTTCCATTGTGTTTTGCTAATTTAATTGTGTTGTGGTTTGTTTCCATTGTGTTTTGCTAATTTCATTGTGTTGCAGCTTGTTTTCTGTTGCATTGTGCTAAATGTGTTGTGTTGCGGCTCGTCTCCATTGTGTTGTGCTAATTTAATTGTGTTGCGACTTGTTTCCATTGTTTCCAAAATCTTAACCTTTCATCCAAAAGAGAAAAACTAAATAAATAGAGGATTCGCAAATGTACACTTGCAGCCTCTTAAAGATCCAGTGAACAGTTTTATTTAGCAGGCCAAGTCTTATATCACAGTTGAATCCGATATGTATTACATTACAACCAGTTATTGCAGCTGGCAAGGAGTGCAGGCCATAATGAGATCGGGTGCACAGATGTGCAAAAGGGTTTCTCGTGGGGATAGAGGAGCAGATCCCACAGCGCTGGGTGTGTGTGGAGCTACTGCCATTGAACAACATGAGAGCACAGAGGAACTGGCCAAACCCATCTGGACGAGTGAGTCTCTCCCTGTTCCCCACACCCTATATGAGTCAACGGCAATGTTTCAAAGAGGCATAGATCCAGCACATTTAAAAACAGATGCTTACCATCTCATAAAAGAACACAAAATTAGCAATTCCATGATAGGGTTTGTGCAACACCATTACTCCATGTTTAAAGCAAGATTACTTACAAGGGGTGAGGAAAAGGCCAAAATTAGAGGATAATACTACAAAGGATGTCAGTGAGGTGAATCAGCAGATTTAACTGCAGCACATCTAATCTCATCCAGCCATTCACAAGGAACAGAGACAAGGACTGATATGAACCCAATACTGAAATACTGAATTGAAGACAATGGGGTGATGACTCAGTGAACGGAACAAGGGGAAAGGGACACTCAGATCACGGAAATGGGTTAGAATGAGCAAGGGAAAGAACAGGCAGGGACAAGTACAAGGAACAAGCGAGATGAATTTGTATCTTTATAATGATACAACATTAATATACACACAGTACTAGTCAAAAGTTTGCTAAGTAAGCTGCAATTATTTGATGAAAAATACTAAAATAGTAACTTACTATCACAGTTTCCATAAAAAATATAAAGCATTAAAACAGCTATTAATATGACTGTTTTTCTTTTATTAATAAATACAGCCTTCAAGTGCAAAAATTGAATTTAATTGTGTAAATTGTTTTAAATAATTTGTGGTAATTGTGGTTTACTTTATTTCCCCTAATGTGACATTTTATCTCAAAATGTTCACAAGTGCAACTTTATTTCTGTTTAAACTAATTTGAATTTCACAAATACGTATTTCTTAAAAAAATTAAGCAGTTCTTTCAAATGCAATATTTCACAATATTACTGTTTATACTGTATTTTTCATCACATAAATAACAGACTACTGTAAAAAAAAATCTCACAAAAAATGTTCAATGATAGTAATATGTAGAAATGAACATTATCAAAGATTCATAAATACTGTTATTTTTTAAAGTTTAATAATTGTTCAAATGGATAGCTCTGAATACTGTTATGTAGAAGAAAAACAACAACAGCAATTTCTTAGAAACATCATTGGTACCAGTCATACTCGCCATCGGTCATAAAAAAGATGCCATTAAACAAATATGAAAAATATACCGTCAAGTTGTATCAAGTTGTACCAAACCTATATGACTTATTTTCTTCTTGGGCAACCATAAAGTTGTGAAAGACTACTATAGTATGGAAAAAATATGTAGGAGTAGTGGGTACCAGAACATTTCTTGTCACCCACATTCTCCAAAATATCTTCTTTTGAGTTCAGCTGAAGGAAGTAAGTCATACAAGCTTGGAAAAACGTGTGGGCAAGTAAAGGATGACAGAATTTTCACTTTTGGGTGAACTATCACTTTAAGTTTAGACGTCATATCAGAATTGAAAATATCGATATCAATTAGGTGTCATTTCTGGATTTCGTGAGAAGAGAAAAACTATATGAGTAACTTATGCTTTGATGACACCACATCAAGCATTAAGTTGAGAATTTACACCGACATGCCCATACAATGATTAACTGTGCCTTAAAGGCCTGACACAAATCTCATCATCTCAGTATTCAGCTGTGTGACCCCGCATCACAGTTACAATTACATTGTGTCTCCCTTTATATCTCTGAATGCAGACCAGGCTGTTTTTAAACTAAAATATTAGATCCTATTTGATGTTTTCATACCTTACTGCCTTAATTCAGAAGCATGCAACAGGTGTGAATTTGACATTCAAAAGATTTCCTGCCACGTTTCATTTCGTTTACCAGAAAAGGTATCAGGTCAAGTCAGATTAGAATCAAAGTGCATGAATGACGAGGGCAAACTTGTGACAATGGCCCACAGACCAACATGTGAAACCCAATAACCAAGTTCAAGCTCAGATTTCAGAGCTTATTCCCCCCCAAATTCATCAAAAGGGTATGAGGGAACTTCCTTTCATCATCAAAGACATTTTCAAGAGAATAAGACTTAGTCATGAACAAGTGGGCTAATGTCAGTATTGGATTACTAGTACTTTGCTTTTGTGTTAAATGAGTAACCCTCATCAGTCGAGTGGAAAACAACCTTCACACTTAGATGTTTATTAGACTGATTTTAGTTTTGGTAGAGCATTTGCTGTGGCATGAACTAGTTTTAACATTATTAAGATGATTAGACCCAAAATAAAATGTATAATTTAAAGAGTTTGTGAGTCATATCTCACAAACTCTTATGGTGCAATCTCTGAATCTCATGGTGCAAACTCTGCTTTACGACTTTTTTATACGGTTGCAGAAACGGACATGCATATATATATATATTAGAGGTGGGCATAGATTAATTTTTTTAATCTAGATTAATCTAGATTAATTTTGGAATTAATCTAGATTAATCTAGATTAAAATGGCTCATTTGAATTCTGCGAAGGCATTCAGAATATGTGTGCTACCCAAATAATGACTAAAAGTAAGTCTTTGAGAACGGGTTTCTCAAGCCAGGTGGCGCTTAGACCAGGGGCTCATCTCCTGTTTCCAAAATGCATCACAAACTTTAATCTCTTCCGTCCCAATCCACGAAAAAACTGGAGGAAAATCCCGTTCCACTCCCGGAAGAATGACTCCCATTCCCTCCCACTCCCGTGTTGTTGTTTTTTTTTTTTGCGATAACTGTCAATTACAGTAAAAATATAGTACAGATCACAGCGTGCCCACCTTATTAGTTGAATAAAAACCCAAAATGTCGTTTTTTGTTATTATATTGAACTGAAAGCCATCTTATGCACAGTGTTGCACAGATTAAATTTCATGTAAATCATCCATGCTAACACACACCGTCTTCTATTTTTATTTTTAGACATTTCACTCTCTATAGATATATTTTTCTATGTACTGTATTTTTAGATATATTCGAGTTTCGAAGTTTCTCGCTCAAGTTCACATGAGACCTAAAGCGCATCCTGTTTGCTTAAAAGCGCAACGTTTCGTTGTTATTCTGAGTGCACACAAATAAGCGTAGAGTCTTTACAGATTCGAAAGATGTATTAGGCTACTTTTATCTGTATGACCAAAAATGACGGAGATTTTAAGAGCAAGTGAGCGCACCGAGCCTGTCTTGCAGCAAGCACGCTTCCACACAAACACTTCAATAGCGCACATTTCTCTAGGTTAACATCATATTGAGCGGCCATGTAAAGTTGCTACTACATACATCTTTCAGATGAAAAGCCATATTTGAGGTTGAATGAATGATAGGTGAGCGTTTGGATGTCCTGCCCGATTGTATTACCACATAGACCAGCCGTTAACAATCTGTCCATCACGGACTGCGAGCCTCTAGTTCGAAGACTCGTTCTCGCCCCCTACAGTGCAATTGGCTAGGTATACATCCGCTAAAATATCAGGGTGAAAGTCATCATAGCTTGCGTAGTATAGACCCAGCTCCAAACCCAACTTTGAGAATAGATTAACGGCGATATTTTTTATCGCCGATAAGAGTCTCACGTTAACGCAGCACGTTAACGCCCGATAACGCCCACCACTAATATATATATATATATATATATATATATATATATATATATGAAAAATAGTACAATATGTTAGTACTATGCACGCAAACTGCCTATGTATTTACAAAGAAACTGTGGAGTAGCAAACTCTTTGTCATGTTTGTAACAATGGTTATTCACAAATTATATGTTTATTTAAGTGTTTGTAATGTTTTAGTAATGAGTTCTCTCCTGTAACACTTCCTCAAGATTTTAAGGAATTGTTCATCCTAAAAGAAAATTAAGTCATTAATTACTTGCGCTCAAGTTATTCCAAACCCGTAAGGCCTTTGTCCATCAAATGTAGATATTTCGATGTAATTTGAGAGCTTTCTGACCCTGCAGAGGCCCAGAAAGGTAGTAAGGACATCGTTAAAACAGTCCATGTGACATCAGTGGTTCAACCGTAATGTTATGAAGCTACCAGAATACTTTTTGTGCATGAAGAAAACTAAAATAATGACTTTATTCAACAATTTCTTCTCTTTCATGGCAGTTTTTAACATGCGTTCACAAGAATACCATGACGCATTTACATGAAAAATGATTAAAAACAGCAATGTTGTGAAATGTAATTACATTTTAAAATAATAGTTTTCTATTTTATACTTGAAAATCTTTCATTTACTTTTTTTTTCTATGATGCAAAGCTGAACTTTCAGCTCCAACTCCTGTCTTCGGTGTCACATGATCATTCAGAAATTACTTTAATATGCTGTAATCATTTGTGAATAACCATAATTACAAATGGAAATTGTGAGAAAAATTAAGCACAGATTTATAGGGACAGTTCACCCAAAAATGAAAATGATGTCATTAATTACTCATTGACAATTATGTAGTGTACACTGTAAATTGTAATAGGCAGATATAAATATACAGTCACAAATATACAGTCACAATGTTTTAATCTAGAAATGCACCAAAAAGTAGTCCAAAATGTTTTTTTGTCAAAAACAAGCTTTGTGTGAGGAATAGAGTGAAAACTGATAGTTGCTTACAAATTGCTTGAAGCTTATTTTCTTGGTTGTCAAATGTCATTCAAACTTTCAAAGATGTGGTGTATCGCAATTACTCACAAGAAAAACAATAGCCAGCATTTGACGTCATCAACGTCAAACATAATTTCAACTCTATAAGTCAGGCCTTGCATGGGTAAACTAGTGTAATCCTCCAAAACGAGCTAAATATGACACCACAGTGATTAAATATGGAACAAGAGCGACACTTTGGTGCAGTGTTGGGGAGTAACTAGTTACATGTAACAGAATTACGTAATTTAATTACAAAATAAAAGTAACTGTAATCAGTTACAATTACTGAGAAAAAAAATTGTAAGTAAATTACAGTTACTTATGAAAATTTTAAGGATTACTAAGGGGGTTACATAGGAATTTTTTTCACACACTCCCACATACAGATTTCTTTCATAAATTGCAGTTTTATGAGTGCCCTAAAATATGAAACACCAATGTTTCAGGAGTTTATAACATGCTTATTTGATAACTCTTTATTTCCTATATGGGTTTATGTAAATGCTTTATTTTTTAAGATTTACTTTTTTTTCCTTTTCAAAGGCATTGATAGATTCCAGTGTTTCCTGTCATAGCTATGTAAAGATTTGATTTCAAAAACAGTATCATAGCTATTAAACTATTTCTTGTTATAATTTTAAATATGCATTTAACCTCAGAAATTCTAAGTCAGAATGATCTCAAAGTAAGTCTAATTCTGGTGGCTGTGCTTCAAAGGGGATATCGGATGCCCACTTTCCACAAGTTGGTTTGATTTAGTTTTTTTTTAAATGGCCTCAGTGGTCGTATAAAACAACACCCTTTTTACCTTGTCAAAAACAGCTCCATTCACGGCAACTCGTTTCGGTGCATACCTCTTACATGATAATGAGTTCTGCTCACCCTCTCTTCCATGGAAGAGCAAAGGTGATTAGCAAATAATCATTAAAAATATATATATACTGTAAAGTGTGAGACTTACTACTTCTGGAAGTGCATCTGGATCAAGAACAGTGTTTTAACTTTTTAACAAAACCTGCCTTGAATTGTCCCTCATTCAGAAAGCAAAGGAGTAAAATGATTTGCGCAGACATAAACTAATTTAGGTGTATTCGATTACCATCAAAATCAAAGGCTAATCCACTGCGTCCTCAGTGGCTCTGATGTTTGGAGAAAATTAGGACTCTTATATTCTCCTGCATCTAACAACAAAACACCTGCATTGCTAACAAGACATTGTTGTTGCTACAGCTGCTCAAGCGTGGAGAAAATGACTTCCTACAACTGGCTGAGGGCGGATATATATTAATACGATACAGTACGTCAGTGGTCGTTGGAGGGGCCTGAGAAATATGACATCATACTGTCTTGATAACTGTTTAGGTTTTTGGGGGATTAAAAAAAAAGTAGTTAATGGATTTTTATCATTGAGTGATAAAGGATAGTTGTGTCTACAAACTACCAAGACAATGAAGATATGCAAATTAAGATATTTTAACTCCAATCTTGATTCAAGTGATGAAGGATTTTCAAAGTCTGTCAGTAATCTGTGTTGAGCACTACTGTAAGGTTAACCCTGCCTGGTTTACATATTTAAAAATGACTACCAGTTGAAAACACTGACATTTAAAAAAGTAATCAAAAAGTAATCAAATGTAATCAGTTACATTACTTTAATAAAGTAATTGAAAATGTACACTACTTATTACATTTTAAGTAGGGCAACTTGTAATCTGTAACCTATTACATTTTCAAAGTAACCTTCCCAAAACTGCTTTGATGGTGCAGGAAAAAAGCCACTAGAGTGCCATTTCCTCATGACCTGTGTGTAGGTTTATCAGATCCACATTGGATTCTGTGACAGTGCTGGAAAAAGACAGGTTCCCTTTCGATATTTTGCACTCGTACTGTGTCAAGATATCGACGTTAGTATAGGAAAAATCCTTTTTTTCTCTTCAACTGAAGCCTTTTTCAATCACGCAGTTATAACTGCACGTGATTGGTTCGTGTAAGGTGAAAGAAACGAACCAATGCACGGCGGTGGAGAACGAGTCAATGGCTATGCATGAGAGGGGATGGGCGTCTGGCTATATAATCCACTGCTTGCCACCGCATCGCCACTCACGCTGAGTGTGTGTCATGCTTGGGGAAATTCCAAGCTGACGCTGCGCTCAGCGGGACTGACTGCTCCCATTGCGAGATTTTCAGTCTTGCCTCTCTACACTCTCGGATAGCTTTCTTTTCAGAAAGCGACTGTGCTCCTCGCACCCCCCCTTTCTTCCTACCAGGGACCTGTGAGGAAAAGACAGTGGGCAGAGGATTTGAGCAGCCGGTGACAAGCGAGCTCACACCGGCTCAATGTCCACATGCCTCACCATCACCGCAGAGAGAGCATTCGCCTTTCCTCTTTGCCCAGCACGATTCAAGGTTCAAGGTTTTTTTATTCGTCACATACTCAAATTATACAGAATATAATCAGTAGTGAAATGGAAATCAGGTCAGCGACCTTCTGCGGCTGCGAGCGACATGATCTTGTTTTGTGTGAGTGACAATGAACTGGATGACAGCCTTTCTCTGGCGGTTTCAGATGCAGAAGAGTTATCGGGCTGTGTGACTGACCCCGCCCTCTTACCGTCATCTGCTTCACACGACGCCAGACTCAGAGCAGATGAATAGCTCATTGGCATGATGCTACCCCTTCCCGAAGCACCAAGGACCCCGCCCAGGAACACCTTGGATCCGGCACTTCAGGAATCCTCCTGAACAGCCAGGCAGAAAGAGGAGGGGCCCGAGTCTCGCTACCGCTGGACCACCCCGCAAGCAGCCTCTATTGTGTCTCTTGCCACCCCGCTTAGCGCTGGGCACAGAGGAAAGTGTGTTCATGGATCCTCATGGGCCCACTATAGCGCCCAGGTGTCTGACCGCTGTGATAGTGGACAAAATAAAACACATGCATTTTCAAAAACAGAGCAAAAATATTTGTCTGCCTACCATAAGCGCCCTGCCCTTATGCAGCCAATCTGCACAGCCGTTTCAACCCCTTGCCACGTGGGTCGAGGCCTAGCAGGCCATCCCCGGTGTGTCAACGTGGGTAAAGACTACAGTAAGGCAGGCTATATATCTGCTGGAAAAAGGAGCCATAGAAATCGTTGCTCCAGCCCAGAGCGAGTCAGGCTTTTACATCCTAATTCCTTGTCCCCAAAAAAGATGGCGGCCTGCAACCTATTCTAGATCTCAGACTCCGGAATTACGCCTTGATGAAAAGGTCGTTCAGGATGATCACTTTGAAACAGATCCTCCCGCAAATATGCCCAGGGGACTGGTTCATGTCGCTGGATCTGAAAGACGTGTACTTTCACATCCAGGTAGCCCCCCATCGCAGACAATTCTTGAGATTCGCATTCGAAGGGGTGGCATATCAATACAAGGTCCTGCTGTTTGGGCTATCCTTGGCTCCCTGCCCTTTTACACGATGCATGGATGCGGCTCTCTCCCCTCTGCGACAGATGGAAATCCGCATACTCAACTACCTCGACAACGGGCTCATTCTGGCCCAGTCGCAGGCGGTTTTTACATCGCACAAGACCCTCCTCCTGAGCCACTTAGATTGCCAGGGGCTCAGGGTCAACTTTGCCAAGACCATACTGTCACCCAGCCAACATGTTCCTGGGCACAGTTATCGACTCATATGACAGAGTGCATATGACAGCAACTGTCTCAGCGTAACGGTGACTCGGACCTGTGTATCAGCCCTGGCCCATTGGAGGGACCCCTTCAGGCTAAAGCGAGGCGTGATCTTAGACACGGCACACAAAAGGAAGGTTGTCACGACAGAAGCTTCCAACAAGGGTTGGGGAGCGCTGTGCAAGGGAAAACCGACTTTCGGCCGGTGGTCCGAAGAGGAGTCAATTCTTCCTGCCGGACATTCAGGGACACCATGTGCTAATATGCTCAGACAGCAGGTCCGTGGTGTCATACATAAATCACCAGGGCGGCCTCGTCTCGAAGTGACTCTGCACGCTGGCGAACAACCTTCTTTTGTGGGCTCAGAACAATCTGCGCTCACTGGAGGCGACGCATGTGCCGGGCAAAATAAACCAAGGAGCAGACATGTTGTCAAGGAACAATGTCTCTTCAAAGGAATGGACGCTCCACCCGCTCGCGGTTCAGAGAATTTGGGAAATCTTTGGCAGGGCTCGAGTAGACCTCTTCGCCTCCAAAGACAACTCTCACTGCCCAATCTTTTTTATAAGGAGCACGGATGCCCTGGCTTACGAATGGCCCCGCCTTCCGCTCTATGCGTTTCCCCCAGTCGCTCTGCTACCGCAGATACTCAGGCGAGTCAGGAACAACAGCACAAGCTGATTCTAATAGCCCTCCTCTGGAGGAACCAACCATGAGTGTCGGAGTTATTCCAGCTGCTGAAAGCAGCCCCGTGGCCGGTCCCCTTGAGACGGGACCTCCTCTCTCAAGCGAACGGCACGATTTGGCATCCACGGCCCGAGTTATGGGCCCTACATGTGTGGCCACTCGACGGGAGCCTTTCTTCCTCCCAAAGCGTGTCCTAAACAATATGGCTTTCCATGCTCCTATTGTTGGCCGATCGGTGGGTAGAGATTGCGGTAACTCAATTTTTACGAGGAGCCAAGATAATTAATTCCCTGCATCCTTGTACAGTTCCACCTTGGGACTTACCAACCGTACTAAGGGCCCTAGAAGGGTCCCTGTTTGAAACATTGCAATCCTCGAGCCTCAGAGTACTCTTATTGAAAGCCTCGTCTTGGGCATGGTCTAGCGGGGTGTCCATTTCAGACATTTTTGTGAAGCGGCTGGTTGGTCCTCGCAGTCCACATTTGCAAGGTTTAACAACCTGGATGTCCCCGCCTTGCAGGCTAGAGTCCTTTCTGCTTAAGTAGCAATCTTTCAGGTTCACTTGACCAACTTTGTTCAAGCCCCCCTTTGCTTGGTCTGTCCATAACTATCTGGATGCCAGGTGTCTCTCGGGATGACCCTCAAGGCTCACCCTGTGCTTGGTGTATTCTATTGACTCCCCTGGGCCTAATCCCACGTGAGTCTTGGTTTCGAGTCATTCCACATCATAGCATGGCGTGATTTGACTGGTTCCCATACTAACATCGATATCTCGACGCAGTACGAGTGAAATTTCAAAAGGGAACATACTCAGTTACTATCGTAACCTCGGTTCCCTGAGATATGGGAACGAGTACTGCGTTCCTGGCCGTGCTATGAGCTGCACGCTCGGTTGCTTCCTTTGAAGAAATCTGAGATGCGGTGGCAAGCAGCGGATTATATAGCCAGACGCCCCTCCCATTTTGGCGGGCTATGGCGGGCTGCATAGCCATTGCCTCGCTCGCCACCACCGTGCATTGGTTAGTTTCTTTCACCTTACACTAACCAATCACGTGCAGTTATAACATGCAGTTATAAGGCTTCAGTTGAAGAGGAAAAAAGTGTTTTTCCCATACTAACGTCGATATCTCGATGCAGTACTCATTCCCATATATCAGGGAACTGTGGTTAAGATAGTAACCGAGTATGTTTTCTCACCCTCTCAGCCTTTGGAAAAAGATTAATGGCGCCCACAATAAGGCCAAAGTAAGTAACTTTTGGGCCACTGGGTCATTCAACTAATCAAAATAGGATTTTTCTGCATCATAGTGAGTCAGTCTGCTTAACTAACAGGATGTGATGCTGCGGACAGTGATTATTTGTCCCGATGTGTGGACAGAGACACTGAGGCCAAATATATGGTGATGTTTATGTAAACTCACAAGCTGGAAAAAATAAAAGATTCTAACCACCTACGCAAAGCTCGAGTCTAAACATTTCTACATGCTTTTCCAGAAAGCCCCACCCTAGCGAAAACATTCATAATACAAAGCATATGAATTCAATCACAACAGTGGCTTAACGAGTTCTCTAGGCCTCTGACTCACTAAAAATAACGGGGCTTGTTTATGTCGAACAAAGACTTCAGTTAACACGGTCCTACAGGTTTTTTCTTAGCAATCTATTGCCTCATTGTCACGCAAACCTCCAGAACAGGATTAAAGGCAGGTCTCTACCTGAACGCCCGTTCAATCTCATGAACTTGAGCAATCCTGCCCTCTTCATTGGAAGTGTGTGAGCATTTCCCAGTCACTGATGCACAACTCCTATCCTTCTGTAAAGAATTAGAAATGGTCCACTCATGCATTCACTCCAAAAATTCCATCCAAAATGAAAATAATCATCTGTTTTTGGAACGTTATGCCCTGCAGGATTGATCTTCCATGACTTTCCTTATGCAATATGATCCTTTTTATACAGTATATTGAACTTTGCTGCTTAAAGGAAAATGCCACCGTATCATTCTAACGCGCGGAGCAACTATATGCTAGCGTTTTGCTTAGCACCATTCATTCCTTATGATCCAAACAGGGATGAATTTAGAACATATATTTGTATACATGTACAAACAATGCAACACCAAAGCTGCTACAAATCTAACCTTCTGAATGACAGCACACTCAAATTGCTGAGCGAAAAAGCAGCCGTACTGCCCTCCTACACTCTTTACGAACAGACTGGCTCTGGCTAGTACCAGCACACTGCATGAACAACATACATCTCCACTTCATTGCGGATCAGCTGCAGGGAGTGTAAAAATAGCCACTTGGTAGCCATTGCCCGTGCAGGTGGTCAAATCTTCCAGATACTGTGCATAAATACACGTGTGCAGAGAAGACTTTGAAAGCTTCTCCAGCACGTCGCTGGATTCTGCATTCTGATTGGACGTGACAGCTGAGACAGGGTTATTATTTCCCATATTATCCCTGCGGTTACATCGCTGAGTGAGGATTTTCACACCTCACCATGAATTTAGGCTCACACTCAAGGCTTCTGCAAACCCCACTGATATGTTGTCACCACCACCATATAAAGTATAGGCAGTTCCGTCTTCTTTTTTTTATTCTATTTTTTCAGGATTCATATTTGGACAAAATTATGCAGGAAATGATGCAGTAAAATAATTACACTAATACAAACCCGGTTCTTCTTACTGTATGTAAAATAATTCCCCAAGAGAAAACACACACAAAAAATTGCTTCAGAGTAAGTGTTGAAAATAAATAAATAAATAAACAATATAAACTATAATAATTTACAATTACCTATAATACTTTATAAAACAATATAATATAAAAATATATAATATTTAACTATATTTAATGTTATAAAAATACAAATCTAAATAATAAATAATACCACACTTCTCTCCCTGTTCTGCATCCACTCTGCAGCGCTTACTTACTATGGTTTGGAACAGCATGAACAGACAAGTGAGGTTATATAAATATTATAGATATAAATTATTACAGGTTAGTTGTATGTAATTAAGCATCATTATTACTAAGTACATGTAACAAGGGCACTAAAATAAAGTATTACCTGATTAACAATACTTTTACAGCATTTATTAATTCTTTATTAAAGCAGCAGTCTGTAAGTTTTGCCTCTTTGTTGCCATCTCTGTTTGAAACCTGTAATTGCAGTTATTTGCAGAATTATCTTCATTGCGTGGGTTGTGCACCGGGACGGCTCCAGCACGGATGAACCTAATGTTTTGAGGTGAAAGCATGGCTGTCAGTTACCACACCGGTGTGGATACTGTACTTCGGAATCACAGATTCTAGCCTATGTCTTGGAATATATAACAAAATAAGAGTTTTCACCGGATATTGTATGAATCAGTAAGTGATATCATCTGAACGAGTAAGTAACAATTCTGCCACTTTTGTTCTGACCAACTGAAGAAAAAAGCATTACAATAAATAGCGCTACCAACGGTAATTAAATCTAACGATCGGTAAACTCATTTCACATCAAACCGTACAAATTATTGTTACTGATATACTTTGTTCTCAAATTGTTAATGTTAACAACATCAGCATTGCATGTGTATGTTGTGTATGTAGTTATCGTTAGACTACATGTAGATTTAAATTTCTGTACAGTCTAATCTCTATTTGTCATATCATTCAAATTTCAATAATTTCAAGAAATTATTTTAAAATTATTCATCCTATAACTGGTTCTCTTTAAAATACAAATCTTGTATAATCCCACAGAGGCCACCTGTAATCAGATGCACACTTAAAACTGGAATATAATCTAATTTCAGTCATAAATTTCACTTCAGTTTCATAAACACATATTTTTTGGATTACAATCCACCATCAAATTGTTAAATTGTATTATTCCAGCTGCTTTGAGAAAAGGCTATATACGATTCGCCACCTGCAGCATCCTCACATACGATATAGCCTTCTAGCCGGGATGCCTTCTTTATGTTTACAGACGTGATGCAGCGGCATGCTCGAATTTCCCGCAAATTCCTAGCACCACTCAAATTAGAAAATGTTATTATAAGCTTACCGTTGTGAATCGGGCTAAGTTAAGGAGATAGTTTTGAACACTGGCTGATTATGTACTTGCTACATTTTTTTTTCTTATCATTTTTACCAAAAAACGTTACGGACTGCAGCTTAAAAGGGTTAGTTCACCCAAAAATGTAAATTAGTCCATGTTTTACTCACCCTCAAGGCATCCTAGGTGTACAGGTACATCTAAAAAATATTTAATAGGGTAAAAAAGTTATTTTTTTTATTGTAACATTTCAAAAAGTGAAACTTTCATATATTTTAGATTAATTACATGTAAAGTAAAACACAAAGTTTGTTTTGTTTTAATTTTGATGATTACAGCCAATGAAAGTCAAAAATCAGAATCTCAAAATATTAGAATATTTACATTTGAGTTTCAATAAATGACCATCCATACAGTGTACATTCTGGGTATCTCTTGTTCTTTGAAACCACAATGATGGGGAACACTGCTGACTTAGCAATGGTCCAGAAATCATTGACACCTTCCACAAAGAGGGTAAGTCACAGAGGGTCATTACTGAAAGGGGTGGCTGTTCAAGGAGTGCTGTATCAAAGCATATTAAATGCAAAGTTTACTGGAAGGAAGAAACAGGGTAGGAAAATGTGCACAAGCAACAGGGATGACTGCAAACTTGAGAATACTGTCAAGCATAACCGATTTCAAACATTTGGTGAGAGCTTCACAAGGAGTGAACTGAAGCTGGAGTCAGTGCATCAAGAGTCACCATGCTCAGACATCTTCAGGAAAAGGGCGTCTGAAACTGAAACATCATCAGAAGCATCTTACCTGGGCTAAGGAGAAAAAGAACTGGACAGTTGCTCAGTTGTCCAAAGTCCTCTTTTCAGATTAAAGTAAATTTTGCATTTAATTTGGAAATCAAGGTCCCAGAGTCTGGAGGAAGAGTGGAGAGGCACTTAATCCAAGTTGCTTACAACAAACAATAAAAATTAAGCTCAGATGAGCTTTATTTGTCACATACACAATTATACAGAGTATAATGAGGAGTGAAATGTGTTCTCTGCATTTAACCCATCCAAGTGCACACATGCCTAGAGCAGTGGGCAGCCGACTGTGCAGTGCCCGGGGAGCAGTCGTGGACGTCCTGCCAGAGCCGGGATTCGAACCCACAACCTTGGGTTACCTCGGGTTTCAAGTCCAACGCTCTATCCATTAGGCCACGACTGCCCGTGAAGTCCAGTGTGAAGTTTCCACAGTCAGTTATGATTTGGGCTGCCATGTCATCTGCTGGTGTTGGTCCACTGTGTTTTCTGAAGTCCACAGTCAACGCAGCCATCTACCAGGAAATGTTAGAGCACTGCATACTTCCTTCTGCTGACAAGTTTTATGGAGATGCTGATTTAATTTTCCAGCAGGACTTGGCACCTGCCCATACTGCCAAAGGTACCAAATCTGGTTCAATGACCATTGACCTGGGCCAATGACCATGGCCAACCATGCCTGATTGGCCAGCAAACTCGCCTGACCTATGGGGTATTGTCAAGAGGAAGATGAGAGACACCAGACCCAACAATGCAGATGACCCGAAGGCCGCTATCAAAGCAACTTGGGGTTCCATTACACCTGAGCAGTGCCACAGGCTGATTGTCTCCATGCCACGCTGCATTGATGCAGTAATTGATGCAGTAATTCATGCAAAAGGAGACCAAACCAAGTATTGAGTGCATAGAAATGAACTTTTCAGAAGCCTGACATTTCTGTTTAAAATATCATTTTTTATTGATCTTATGTAATATTCAAATTTTCTGAGACACTGAATTCTGGGTTTTCATTATCTTTAAGCCATAATCATCACAATTTCAAGAAATAAAGGCTTGAAATATTTCACTCTATGAAAAAAATATGTCACTTCCAATCATCATAATGGCAGTAGGAGGGTGTTTTTGTTCCATACTCCAAAAGTAGTCAAAAAGCATGACTGTGAATAACATCTAATCCTCGTTGATTTTAAATTACAGACACACAGCTGTAACAGTGAACTTCACTCTGAGCTTTAATTGCAAACCAGCCCAGCCAGGAGGAGTTTGAATCACAGTTCTTCCTTTATTAGCTGGCCGCTGGTCTTGGTCAGAAGTGTTGACTACTGAGGGAAAAAAAGTGTCTCACACAACAAACTAAACAGAATACTTTCTGTCTATAGCGATTAGAACCATGGCCACTGGAAGATCGAGGAGAGAATGTAAGTCTGGCCTGTAATTGACATTTCATGGGGCCACTTTCTTTGTGTCTCCATTAAGGTCTTAACGTAATCAAATCATTATACAAACCTATATAACTCTGGCTGCAATGATGTTACTCTGCCTCACAACTCTTGTTTCTCTTTCAGAAGAATGGCTCATGAGAAAATTGAGAGTCTTACAACAAGACAAGACCAGACAATATTAAATGAATATTCCAGAATAAATACAGGTTTGGCAGTTCTATCAACAACATCTGCTGTCGATTATGAAAACAACTGTCATCACAATATGTTATGTAAAAAACAAATATGTGTGCACAGAAATGCACTTTTAACAGATGTCTATGGGCTTGTGTAACAATTGTAAAAACACAACTCTCTGCGAATAGATTTGGTTATATACTAAAAACTTAAGTACAGATACAAATTATTTAGACATAGATGTCTTCGAAAGCTGACGATTCCAAAAAGTCTGACCTGGCCACCTAGTAACAAAACATAAGAGATTTCATGTTTTCGTCCATAATCAATAAATTGCAGGTCTTACAATTTTTTAAGTCAATAAATAAATTAATAAATAACAAATTAAAAAAACATAAAAAAATATATATATTGTTAAATAAATAAAATTTCAGTAAAAATATTCGAATATTCGACTGTGAGATTGGGAGTCAAATCAGGCTCCTCCTTTCGAAGCATCGAATCGTCGACTATTCGGGGTCACCCCTAATTATAATTATTATTGTATTTTGTCAAAAGTATTTTCAAATAAACAAAAATAATTACCATAAAATTATCGTTTTAAATGTGAAAGTGAATTTAAACTACAATGCAACATGAGAAATGGATATTCTTTTTTAGATTTACTAAAGATTAGGTTTAACAGTGTTACTAAATCATTTGTGTTTTTAAAGATTACCTTTAAGTAAGTGGTAGATGATGACAAACATAATCTAAACGTAAAAGACAAGGGAAATGAGAATGCACAAACAAAAAACAATACTAAAGACACCGAGATATCAGAAAACTGATATGCAGACTGCACATGTATATCAAATCATATTATTTTATTAGCTTCTAAGCTGATTGTCTTATACTTGCTTGTACTCTGTGGCATTTAATCGATATAATACTCCATGAGCGTGCTTACATCAGTGTCCACAGAGGGCTTTGAGAGCTTCTTGGATGTCTCTGTAGCAAACAGCCACGCCTGTCATCAAAGCAACAGCTGTCAATGAGCACAACTCACTTGAGACGCAAGAAAGAGCAAAGACGCATGTCTGCCCAGCCGCCACACGTTCTCACACAGTGCTGAGGACACGCTGTACCGTGGAGCTGCAGTGCACATTCCAGACCCCTGCTGAGAGGCTCTAGTGAAGCTTAATTATGGCGTACCGGTGCCATTGCATTTCACACACCAGACTGACTGTATTTCACATTGCATGTCACCAACTGGACCGGAAAAAAAAACAGGTCTCAATATATCCCTGCTATAAATATAACCAAATTCCTTCAAAAGAGGGGGCTTGAGGATCTTATTAGCTCTGGTACAGGTGTTGAACAAAAGACATTCTCTGAAATGTGATCTTGAATGTAGTTTCGGTTTGATTATTATGTGCCTAATATTAAATATATATATACAGTGCCCTCCAAAAGTATTGGAACAGTAAAGACATAATTTCTCTGTTGGCTGTGGAGTCAAGACATTTACAAATATTATAAAAAAAATAATATTGGACAAAACTACAGAATGTCACATTTCATTATTTGGTGATTCAACTCATAGATGTTTTACCAGCTAAGAAGTTCAGCACTTTTATAGTTTCATCCCCCTATCTGATGTGAGCATATGTATTGGAACAGTTGCCTCACAGGTCTTTCTAAGCGATCAGCTGTGTCCTGTTGCATTAATTCTTCAGGTATTAAAAGCAGGGATGTGTCGTATCAGTTATATCCATTACTTCTGTATTCTGAATCTTGCATTCGATGATGACACACACAAACCAGGATGAAGATGAGGGAGCTGACATTGAGAGAAAAGTAAGCAATTTGGATGCTAAAAGAAACAAGGAAGTAAATTAGAGCTTCAGCAAAAACAAAGGGCATGGAGAAATCAAGAGTTTGGAAACCACCAGCAACCAACAATGACCTGATTGTCTGAGAAAACAACAGTAGTTTATGACAGACAAATCATAAAAGCTGTGAAAATGAATCCTAAAAGACGTGTCTGTAAAATCACCAACAACTTCCAGAAAGCTGGGGTGATGCTCTGCCAATCTACTGTCCTCAGGAGACTTTGACACAGAATTACAGATACTACACAGCAAGATGCAAACCTCTGACCAGCACCAAAAATAGAAAGGCAAGATTAGAGTTTGCAAAAAAGCACAAAGATGAGCCAGAAGAGTTTTGGAACTGTATGTATGGACCAATGAGACAAAGATTAACCTTAGGTGATGGGAAAGCAAAATATGAGAAAAAAGGTAACTGCAAAAGATTCAAAGCATAAAGCCTCATCTGTAAAGCATGGTGGAGGTGTTTTCATGGAATGGGCATGCATGGTTGCCTCTGGAACAGGCCCTCTCAAATTGACTGATGACTTAATGTATGATGACAGTAGCAGAATTAATTAAGAAGGGTACAAAACCATCTTGCCTACCAATATTCAAGAAAATTCCACCAGATTAATTGGGAAGTGCTTCATATTGCATCAGGACAATGACCCAAAACACCCTGCCAGTTCAATCAATAAATTTATTAGGGCAAAGAAATAGAAAATCTTAGATTGCCCAAGTCAATCTCCAGATATAAATCCGATTGAACATGAATTTCACCAGCTGAAGAGGAGAGTAAAGGCAGAAACTCCCCAAAACAAGCAACAATTGGAATTGGCTGCATTCAATTCTGGGGAAATTATTTCAAAGGATGAGACCAAAAGTCTGGGGATGTCTAGGGGTCATAGACTCAATGCTGTGATTGTGCGCAAGGGATCTGCAACTAAATAATAGGATTTAATCTTTTATCTGCCTTATGTTCAACTGTCCCAATACTTATGCTCATATCAATGAGTGGGATGAACTCTAAAAGTGCTGTTCTTTTTATTTGATAAAACATGTGTGTTGAAACAGTGAGCAAAAACAAACTCAGCTACAGGTGCATCTCAATAAATTAGAATGTCGTGGAAAAGTTAATTTATTTCAGTAATTCAACTCAAATTGGGAAACTCGTGTATTAAATAAATTCAATGCACACGGACTGAAGCAGTTTAAGTCTTTGGTGCTTTTGGCAGTGTGGGCAGGTGCCAAATCCTGCTGGAAAATGAAATCAGCATCTTTAAAAAGCTGGTCAGCTGAAGGAAGCCTGAAGTGCTCCAAAATTTCTTGGTAAACAGGTGCAGTGACGTTGATTTTCAAAAACACAATGGACCGACACCAGCAGATGACATTGCACCCCAAATCATCACAGACTGTGTAAACTTAACACTGGACTTCAAGCAACTTGGGCTATGAGCTTCTCCACCCTTCCTCCAGACTCTAGGACCTTGGTTTCCAAATTAAATACAAAACTTGCTCTCGTGTAAAAAGAGGACTTTGGACCACTGGACAACAGTCCAGTTCTTCTTCTCCTTAGCCCAGGTAAGACGCCTCTGACAACAACTGTAGCCAAATTCCTTGACACGTCTGTGTGTGGTAGCTCTTGATGCCTTGACCCCAGCCTCAGTCCATTCCTTGTGATGTTCACCCCAATTCTTGAATCGATTTTGCTTGACAATCCTCATAAGTCTGCGGTTCTCTCAGTTGGATGTGCATCTTTTTCTTCCACACTTTTGCCTTCCATTCAACCTTCTGTTAACATGCTTGGATACAACACTCTGTGAACAGACAGCTTCTTTGGTAATGGATGTTTGTGGCTTACCCTCCATGTGAAGGGTGTCAATGATTGTCTTCTGGACAACTGTCAGATCAGCAGTCTTCCCCATGATTGTGTAGCCAAGTGAACCAAACTGAGAGACCATTTTGAAGGCTCAGGAAACCTTTCCAGGTGTTTTGAGTTGATTAGCTGATTGGCATGTCACCATATTCTAATTTGTTGAGATTTTTTTTTTGTTAAATGTGAGCCAAAATCATCACAATTAAAAGAACCAAAGACTTAAACTACTTCAATCTATGTGCATTGAATTTATTTAATACACAAGTTTCACAATTTGAATTGAATTAATGAAATAAATGAACTTTTCCATGACATTCTAATTTATTGAGATGCACCTGTACATCTTGGATTATCTGATTGCATGTAAATCTTCAGCCAATTTTTATTTTTAGATAACTATTCCTGCATCAAACTGTAGTGTTTGTTTCAGTGCATCCAACAATACAAGAGTAATAATCATTACAATCATTAAGAGTAATGATCATCACAATCATACTAGCTTTTGTGTTCCATTTACTGAAACAGAAGGACATGCAAATATGTTTCACCTTTTCACTGCAAAAGTTCAAGTTTGGTGAATTCAACTCTCAGCCTGAGATAGCAGGGTTATTTGTTTATTTGGATGGACAGAAGTTTCCCACTATTGGTTTTCTGTAAAAACAACTGCCATACCACTACAATATTATAGTAATAAAAACAGTACTATAACACTATAGTTAGAGTTATTTTAGAGTTTTTACTAATACTTTGAATTAGATTATGCTTTTATTTATTATTTTTTTGTTTTCATTTTAATTTTGATTTGAATATCACAGATTGACCTCATGGCTCTGTACAAGCAATACAAACTTCAAAGCTACATGCAATGGTGTGGGAAGTAGGAAATATATTTAAACTTTTTGAATGTATTTATAATTTAATATTCAGTCATAAAAAGCAACCTCCTTGTATCGTATGCCTTCGTCTGTCCATCTCTCATGCCATACAGAATTGGACACAGATCCAAACAGATACACTGTCATATCCTGTCAATACAGAAGTCATTAATGCATCTCACAGAATTCAACCAGTCATTAATAACATTACAAAACACTCAAATAAGTTCTGAGATATATTGAAAATACTTGCAAGTATAAACTTACAGAACTATCTTTTTCCAATCCACTAAGAAGGAGTCTCCTTTTTATACAAAAGCCTTTCCCCCCATGAACATTTTTTATAATAATAATAATCAGTAATAGGCTTAATTTTATGCACGGCTATGAAATAATGAATGAATGTTTGTTCTGTGCATGCTGCTTTCTCTCTGTATCAGGTGACTTTTTTAGAGACGGAATGGCCATTTGATTACCATGGAAACCTCAGCAGAGACATGATGGCAAACATTTAAATGAACAGTCATCTGATTTGAGGCTTCTCTTAAGAAGCCTTTACAGATTAAACAGTCTAAATTGTTCTCATTGGCATATTTAACCTATTTCACCAGCTACAAATTCAAAGTTACACAGTCTATGGTGAATTTTGTTTTTATTTTATGTAAACTATGGGTTGTAAAGCTGCAGGTTTGGTCCATTGCAGGAAAGTGAAATAGAGTGTGTAGTTGTACATTTTGAATTATTGTTTATGTTGAATTTATTTCAAAAAATGTTTGACCATCCCTTAAGTCTTTGAAGTGACAAGAAGTGGAGCATAGTTTGCAGTGCAAAGTTGTTGCACACTCAGGTGGAACGTGATATTTCACAGCAATCATGAACTTGGAGACAAATATTTGCCCTGTAGTTGACAGGGCCTCATCCAGTATTCCTCGCACATTGTAATCACCTCCTTTATCTGTGTACAGCCAAGCCACAACAAGTCCATAAATGACTAACAACACAATGAGCTAATACTTCTCAGAACACAAGACAAGACTTGTGCTCTTAAATGGCCTGATTTTACAAGTTACAAGAGCACATGGATACTATCTTGGATTACAAAAACAATATGATTACACAACGTTGTATTAACAGAATGTACTAACAGATGAAAAATGGAAGACCGAAGTTATGTTGGAAGAGCGGTCGATAGTTTTTCTCTTCATGTAAAAAAGAAAACACAATAGGTTTTTCACATTTTGACATTGACAAGCACTGTTTGTGTCTTTTTACAACATTCAAATTGGTGCTTAATGAAAATCAGCACAGCTGCATTAAGAATATTAAATATTGTAAGGGAAAATTTGGCCATATCTGAGTACTGGTACAAATTGTTTATGGTGGTTACAGACCTGATTTAAACATACAGAAAATGGGTCAATAAACAGTTCTACACTGTTAGTACTTTAAGTTTACCAATACAGTTTCACCCTATGAAATATGTTTACTCTGAATTACCAACAAATTACAATGTTTTTGGAGATAGTGCTAAAATGTACCATTTAGGTACTAATATGCAACTTTAAGGTACTAATATTCACCCTGTAGGTTTAGATAAGGTACAAAGATGCACATTTTGAGAGAGAATGAGCTTTATTGCCAGGTATGTTTACACATATATATTTTTTGCCAGCCCTTTTGCTCACTATGGATAAGTGCAGTTCTTGGAGACTAGGGAGGGTTGTACCATTGATTCTCTTAGCAGTCCGGACTACCCGCCACAGTCTTCTGAGGTCAGATTTGGTAGCTGACAGTCATTGAAGTACAGAGGACGGATTTAATGATGGAAGAGTAGAACTGTTTCAGCAGCTCCTGTGGCAGGTTGAACTTCCTCAGCTGGCGAAGGAAATACAACATCTGCTCTGCCTTTTTCACAATGGACTCAATGTGATTGTCCCACTTCAGGTCCAGAGAAATTGTGATGCCCAGGAATCTGAATGACTCCACTGCAGTCACAGTGCTGCTCATGATGGTGAGTGAGGGGAGAGCAGGGGGGTTTCTCCTGAAGTCCACGATTATCTCCACAGTTTTGAGCGTGTTAAGCTCCAGGATGCTAAAAATGCACCAGACAGCCAGCTCTTTAACCTCCTGTCTGTAAGCAGACTCGTCACTTACAGATGGGTCTTTAGAGTCCTTGGTGTACAAGGAGAAGAGAAGTGGGGAGAGAACACAGCCCTGAGGAGCTCCAGTGCTGATAGTACAGGTGCTGGATGAGAATTTCCCCAGCCTCAATAGCTGCTGCTTGTCTGTCAGGATGCTGGTGATCCACTGACAGATGGAGGTGGGTACAGAGAGCTGAGTTAGTTTGGGCTGAAGGTGTGATGGGATGATGGTGTTAAAAGCGGAGCTGAAGCGTACAAACAGGATCCTTGCATAAGTCCCTGGTCTGTCCAGATGCTACAGGATGAAATGCAGTCCCATGTTGACTGCATCATCCACAGACCTGTTTGCTCTGTAGGCAAACTGCAGGGGGTCCAGTAAGCATACAGTGTTGTCCTTCAGATAAGCCGAAACCAGTCTTTCAAATTATTTCATTGCCACAGACGTTAGAGCCAGAGGTCCGTAGTCATTAAGCCCAGTAATTTTTTGTTTCTTTGGGACGGGGATGATGGTGGAGTGTTTGAAGCATGAGGAGACTTCGCACAGCTCCAGTGATCTGTTGAAGATCTGTGTGAAGCCCCATCTTGGTCAGCACAGGATTTCAGACAGACTGGTGTCACACCATCTGGGCCTGGTACCTTCCTTCTCTTGTTCTTTCTGAAGACCTGGCGAACATCATCTTCACTTATTTTCAGTGCAAGTGTGGGGGAGAGGGGGGTTGCAGGAGATGTGAATGGTGTTTTTTCAAAACTGCAATATAACTCATTCAGATCGTCTGCCGGGGGTAATTGTAATTAATTGGTGATGTCTTTCAGACCTTTCCACACTGAAGCAGAATCACTGAAAGAGAATTTGTTCCTTAGCTTTCCAGAATAATTCCTCTTTGCCACTCTGATCTCCTTTTCAATGTGTATTTGGCCTGTTTGTACAAGACTTTCTCCTCCTTCTTGTAAGCATCTTCTTTCGCCTGATGGAGCTGTCTGAGTTTTGCAGTGAACCACGGTTTGTCATTGTTGTAAGTTAGATGAGTCTTGGTAGGAATGCACATATCCTCACAGAAACTGACATAACGATGTTACAGTCCCTGTGAGCTTATCCAGGTCGTTTGCGGCAGTCTCTAAATCAGTCCAATCAGTAAGTTCGAAACTGGCTTGTAAAACCCACTCTGTTTCATTAGTCCATAATTTTACAGTTCTTAATACAGGTTTGCTGATTTCAGTTTTTGCCTGTAGGTTGGTATAAGATGAACCAAACAGTGATCAGGGAGTCCTAAGGTTGCCCGTAGGACAGAATGATATAATCTTTAGCATCTTTTATTGCTGTGTAATAGTGATTCAATATATTACCATCTCTGGTGGGACATGTAACGAGCTGTCTGTATTTTGACAGTTCACAGGAGAGATTTGCTTTATTAAAGTCCCTTAGAATTATTAAAACAGAGTCCGGGTGTTGATGTTCTGTGTCTGTGATCTGATCAGCTAGTTTCTGTAAAGCTGAGCTCAAGTGCGATTAAGGTGGAATGCAGACACTTACGAGAATGAACGAGCAAAACGTCCGTGGCGAATAGAAAGGTTTACAGTTAATGAAGAGCGTTTCTAGATCGGAACAGCACATCTTTAACACTTTTACAACTGTACACCACCTTGCATTGATGTTAAAGCACGTCCCGCATGCCAACGTGATTTCCACGTTGATTCTGCGTTACGGTCTGCTCTAAACTGCTGAAAGCCCGGCAGATGTAACGCGCTGTCAGGTATGGGGTCATTCAGCCAGGTTTCCGTGAAACACAGAGTAGCAGAGTTTGAAAAATCCTTATTTGTCCAGGAGAGCAGAAGAAGTCCGTCCGTTTTGTTGGGTAGAGAGCAGAGATTCGCCAGATGGATGCTAGGCAACGCCATTCTAAAGCTATGTTGATGAAGCTTCATGAGCACGCCTGTTTTACTTCCCCCATCTGCGCGTCCTGAAGCATCTGAACAGCACCGCAGCTCCGACAACTACAATGTCCAGCAAAACATCTGAAAAAAATTCGGGAAAATATTTTGTGGTGTGTTCTGCTGAATGTTCAGCAGTTCATCCCTGGTAAAACTCATTGTGTTTGAGAAACAAAAAAAACTGAAAAACTAACAAAAACAGTACAAACACTGAAAAGCTACGCAATGTAGCTTCCATATGCGGCGCCATATTAGATTTAGGATGCTAAAAATTAGGATTTTGAAAAAGTGACCGCCCCAGTGACAGCTTTTGTACCATTGTAGACGATTACTTCCTAGAATGTATTATCTAAAGAAGACCAGAAGGCAGTATAAAACAAAAAAATATGAACAGCCCAACACAACAAAATTGGTTTAATTAATGGCACAAGTTTGGGGGTGGGACTCTCTGTTTATCTGACCAATAGAAGGCTATGGGTAATGTCTAAGAAAACGGTGTTGTTTATCATTGTTTTTTTTTTTTTACTTCATTGGTGTGAAACTTGGTAAAGGGTTTGGCACTTGCTTTGTGAACACAAAATACATTTCATGGAATAAATGGTCCTGAAAAATAAAAAAATCACACTTGAGCACATTGGAAATTAATTTCATCTAGTGGATATGTTTGGAAACGCACCCAAACAAAATATTATTGAAAGCTCATTGTTTTGAGATATCATATTTGCAAAAACATTTTTAGATTTATGGCTTTGACTTCAAAACTTACAAAAGTTAAGTTTCAATTATATGTTCAAAAAGTTGTTAACAGGTAATAAATCGAGCATAACTATTCCATAAATATAATTTAATACCGTAAATTACCCTAAAAATGCAGAATATTAAATAAAAAATATTATCAAACTAAAATATAGTAAATTTATTTTATTGCAATAAAATTTAAATAAATAATAATATTTGACCACCAAGCAAGCAGCACCAGAGGGTTAATTTTGGAGACCCCATTAGTTCAGAAATTCACTTCAGCTTGAAACAAATGTACTTTAGACTAAAGTAGCATTCCTCAAAAAATAGCATGACAGTTGAATATACTGTATCAGTTACAGCTACACTATTTTCAAGCAGCTGTAATGGATATGCGTGTTTGTGTATAGTAGAGAGTGAAAAGGTGAAAACGAGATGCAGAGATTGAGAGAAAGAGAAGAAAGGTACATAGGAACAAATAGGCAGTGAAACACAGAGCTGTTTAGCACCGTGCAGGAAGCAGCAGCCATCTGGGTGTAATGACACGCCTCCAGTCTAACACAGAGGTGCAGGTAGTGCTGCGGCCTCTGAGGCCCCACTGTCTCCGCCACTCACTACAAAGAAGGTTTTCACGATGCAGGCTGACACACCGGCCAGCTGGCCCACTGCGGAGTGACCTTTAATACATAGACAGGACATGCTCACAGCTGCAGGGAGAAGTCAGAGATGCCAAGCTTTTATTGGCAGAGCTTTGATTTAGTTGCCAGAACCTCATGATACTAAACTCTTTAACGAAACAAAACAGTGACTTTGTGAATCTTACAGAATATTACCATGTTAAAACTTTCAGAACAGATGGAAATGTCTTATTCATGACTAGCCGTTTAGCCAAAAACAGACTTTTTCAGAGATATTGAGATTTGAGTATAAGGCTGCATCCAAAAAAGCAGCCAGCTGCCTCGCTACCCAGAAAGTCAATGACTAAACAGGCAGCATTTGTGCATGAAGGTTCCTCCAAGGAACTGGTTTCAAAAAAGCATCAAACATGTTCAAAGACCTGAAGTAGGGATTCACAGATATCAAAATGATCTCTTATACAGATAAATGTAATACATAGTATTAATCAAAAATACAATAAAAGATTTAAAATTACAATTAATCATTTTAAATTGTACAAGTACATTTAGGCATCACAACAATAATGTCCTGTATGAAAAATAGAGTATTCATTTAAAAAAAAAATGTAAAGTTCAAATTGAAGTGAGCATTAGATAATACAAATTGTAATTTGTAAAAGTTGGGTAAATGACCATGGACAATAAAAAAGCTATTATCAAATAAAAAATATTTTACAACCACTACGGTAAAGTAATATCATACTGTACATACCTAATCTAAAACACAAGATAAAATTATCAACTTAAAACTCAAGTTCTACTGAGAGATCTAAAAAAAAAAAAAAATGTACTCCTATTTAAAGCTCCATCATTTCATTCTTTCTTTGCACAAATCTGCCAAACCACAAAGGATTGTAAAATACAATAGTCATAATTTTCATAAACATATATTATCAATTAAAATACACTAAAAATAAATACATTTTAATAAATGTTAAATGGTACAATAAATATATGCATCGACATTTTTTTGCTGAAGATTTGCTAAAGATTACAACATTTTGCTAAAGAAAAAAACACACACAATTTAAAAAGGCATTATCGCTCAAAAATATTTGCCAATAACCACTATGGTACAGCCATACAAGTCATATTTAGAGATAACCGAGTCTGGTAGCCCCACTGGGATGATACTCTTTCAAAAAGGTACACCTTTGAATCTTATTTAACTCTAAAGAGTGCATTTAAGTGCCTTAAAGGTGCATATGTGTACCTAAATTGTACATATTAGTACATTTAGAAAGGGTATCACCCAGGCACGTGCACACATAGACATAAAAGGGGGCTTGAGCACCTGCCCTTTTTCTTCCTCGAGAGAAAGTGCCCTTTTTTCTGGGGAGTTTTTTATATACATATAAATTAATATATGTATATGTGTGTGTGTGTTTCTGTTTGCTTACAGCTTTCCCTGTCAAACAAATCAAATAAATTAAATATCAGGTCGGGTCAGGAAATGAGACTCTGTCGAGTTCCGATGTTTCCGAGTTTCTCCCCCTCCGCGTCTTCAACGCAGGCGCATGCAGCACTGCTGTGTAGCACACATTGATCAGCACATGCACATCACAGACACACAGAAGTGAAGCCCTCCATCCCTCTCAAGTTGTGTTTGTCTTGGTGTGGAGGTCAGTGGTGATAAACAAAAGACTAAGCTACCTGTGCCTTGAATTTACAGCTAATTATCCAAAAGACAAACGGCAAATATAATTAATTTGTCTTGCTAACATCCATGACCCATGAGAGCGCTACCATGTAAGTTATCTGAAGTTTAGCTGAGGCAATATTAGACAAGTGTGTCACTGCATGATTCAGTTTATTAAAATGCATTTAGATTAAGAATAATCACAAAATTCAAGATATGTGGCAGAAATGTATATATTGATATAATTTCATATGTAATCAGTAGCACGCGAAGACTGAAGTTTTTATTCCACCAAAAAGCAACATGATTACAAATGTGATATTGATTTTATACAGCAGTTCAATAAAGAAGAATTTAATATTAACACACTTACGTTTTAGACACAATATTGAGTGTTTTTGCTCTATTTCGCCAACAAATATAATTTCAATTTGTGTCTCTAAGCATTAGCTGTTTAGTTCCTGAATGAATCAATCGTTTAAATGATTCGGTTCAGTCGTAATGACTCACTTATTAACAGTAACTTGCTGCCACCTAATGGCAGTTTTAATTTCACATTTAAAGTAACTTTTCATTTTTTTTTTTCATAAGTTCAAATATCAGTATTCAAAGTTTTATGTTTAAAATATCAAAACCGTATTAATGTATTTGTAACTGCAGGTTAAATGTATTTGTGTCCTGCATTTACAGTGTGTAAATGCATCTAAATGCCACTTCTAATGCAGCTTCTCTGTTTTTTCTGCAGTGCAAAGATTCATTTTGTGATTAATTCAATGTAAGAATTTGACAGCAAATATGATGCCCACTCATTCAGGGCTTTATAAAGGTAAAAATGTCCATGAAAGGTAAAAAATCTATTTAAACTTATTGGAAAAGATTAATTTCTATCACTGCTGTGAACTGATCACCACAGAATATGCAGAAGATCAAAAACTTTAGGAGTCAGCTGTCCACGGTAGTCCTTAAGATATCAGCACAATAACACAATCAGCAAAATATTGTCTATCGTTATCGATAAAAATGCAGAAAATATTGATATATTTTTTGTCAAATCATCCCTGATATATTTAACGTTTTGTTTAGAAAAAAAATTAATAAGTATGAGAAGTCCCCTTTTTCCACTTGAGGGCCCCTGCCCCTTAAAATGTCTGTGCACGTCCCTGGTATCACCCCAGTAACAGCTTAGGAACCTTTTTTGAGAGTGTAGCAACGTAGTCATAAGTTGGTAAATCAGAAAAAAATTCACATTAAACTCCTTCAGCTGCTATTTTATTTTTTCTACTAAACTGTCGAACTGCACACACAGGTAGTATATCATAGGTAGTGAAAGATCTATACTGACTTGAAAAACAACACAAGGCATCTTAGTAGACAGGATGTAACGCTTCTCTATCTACCACCATATACCACCTGTGAAGGCAGCATTTCTCCGCTTTCGGACGCAATGAATCGTCCCTTGAATCTTGATAAATAAACAGGTGTGAGTCTACATGTCTAGGCTGGCACACAAGGAGATGTGGGCTAGGACAGCACTGACAGGGATTCACAATGTTCAGAGTTACACGGAGTTAACTTTATCAGTTCAGTTTTCTCTATGTGTGCCAGCACCTCCTCAGGATGGCATCCTCGTCTCCTCCTTGATTTATGATGTATGAAATCCTCTGTCAGAATGAACACAACATAACCACCCTCAGGCCATGTTAAATACTCTAAAATACTCTATTGGCACAGTTGCTCTCATCTTAAAAATATTTGGAGAAAAGTGCACTTATGTGGCATTATAACTCAAAAAATTGCTTTAAACTAAACTGCCACAAAAGTGCTTGTTTTCAACTTTTATGCACAAAAGATACATTTGTAATTGGATTTAGCTTTATGCAGTAAATTATTATTTCAGGTACATGTCCTCAAGTTCCTTTTTTTTGGAAGAAAATTGTCCCTGCCAGCTAAAGGTCTGTCAGCAAATAAATCGACCAATTATAACAAAACAAGCCCTGAGTATTCTTACAAAACAAGGTCGAGGAGCTGAATTATACTTTGTTTCTACTCTCAGTTTCAGCTTTCAAAAGCAATACACAGATCAGGAGTGTGGGTGTACGCTTGGGGTTAATCAAATTGTAGCAAATGTGTATTCTCACAAGCCAAAGTGAACACATCCATGCCAGTGTAACGGTCTGAATAATCAATTTCCTTCAGATTGAATCAAGGACCAGGACAACCACTTAAAAGAACCACTACAGCGCCTTGCAAAAAAAAAAATTAAATCTTCACATTTTATGTTGCAGCCTTATGTTAAACTACTTTAAGTTACTTTTTTCCCCACATCAACAACTTAGCAAATTACAAATAAAAACGGTAATCAGTACATTTCATAAGTATTCATACCCTTAACTCAGTACCTCTACAGCCTCAAGTCTTTTGGGATATAATGCGACAAGCTTTGAAAATAATTTGGCAATTATCTGCCATTTTTCTCCTCACCTATCAAGCTCTGTCAGGTTAGATGAGGGCAGACGCACATTTTCAGGTTTCTCCAGAAATGTTTGATGAGTTCAAGTCCAGGCTCTGGCTGGGCCACTCAAGGACATTCAAAGAATTGACTATAAGCCACTCCTGCTGTGTGCTTGGGGTCATTGTCATGTTGAAAGGTAAAGCTTCTGGCCAGTCTGAGTTTCTGAATGCTCTGGTCTGCGTTTTAATTAAAGCTATCTCAATATTTTGAAGTATTGAGCTTTCCTTATACTCTTACGAATCTCCCAGTTCAAGTGGCTGAAAAACGCTACCATAGCACGAGGCTGCTACCTACACACTTTACATTGTGTAAAAATTAACAAAAAAAAGTTTAGCAAACTTACAAGTTTAAGGCAATCAGCTCCAGCAAATTTTTAAGTTTCTCAACTTTTTTGAATAAACTCAAAGGGATAGTTCACCCAAAATTTAAATTTTGTCATTATAATTACTCACCCTCATATCGTTCCAAACCCGTAAGATGTTCATCTTCGGAACACAAATTAAGCTATTTTTGTTGGAATCTGAGAGCTCTCTGACCCTCTCATAGACATGATCCGTACCAAGGTCCAGAAAAGTACCAAGATGATCGAAAAATAGTCCATATGACATCAGTCTGTCAACTGTAATTTTACGAAGCCACGAGAATACTTTTTGCACAAAGAAAACAAAATAACGATTTTATTCCACATTTTAGTCTCTACTGTTTCTCTTGTGGACGTGCATTCACGACAGTACATGATGCAAGTGCGTGGTGGCGCAAGCGCTGATTCAGATTCAGCGTGATGACATTGAACACATGCCTTGTGTTCAACGTCATCATGCCGTGTGTTCAAGCCACTGCCTTTGTTGCCTTGGCTGTGTGTTTTGGCTCATTATCTTGCTGGAATACCCATCCACGACCAATTTTCAATGCCCTGGCCCTAACGGCACATGGCACCGTCCATCATCCCTTAGAAGCAGTGCAGTTGTCCTGTCCCTTTAGCAGAAAAACACCCCTAAACCATAATGTTTCCACTTCCATGTTTGACGGTGGGTATGGTATTCTTGGGGTCATAGGCAGCATTCCTCCTCCTCCAAACACGGTGAGTTGAGTGGATACCAAAGAGCTGGATTTTGGTCTCATCTAACCACAACACATTCACCGTTCTCCTCTCAATCATTGGCAAACTTTAGACGGGCCAGTACATGTGCTTTCTTGAGCAGGGGGACCTTGCGGGCACTTCACGCCGCGTAGTGTGTAACCAATTATTTCTTGGTGACTATGGTCCCAGCTGCCTTGAGATCATTGACAAGATCCTACCGTGTAGTTCTGGGCTGATTCCTCGCCGTTCTCATGATCATTGAAACTCCATGAGGTGATATCTTGCATGGAGCCCCAGTCCGAGGGAGATTGACAGTTGTTTTGTGTTTCATCCATTTGCGAATAATCGCACCAACTGTTGTCACCTTCTCAACAAGCTGCTTGGCGATGGTCTTGTAGAAAATGTACTAAATCAGCAGGGGATCAAATTTTTTTTTCCACGATGATAGATAGATAGATCTCTGAACTTAAAGATCTAAGACTTTTTCTATGTAAACAAAAGGCCTATTTCTCTTAAATATGGTTCACAAATCTGTCTAAATCTATGTTAGTGAACACTTCTCCTTTGCCGAGATAATCCATCCACCTCACAGGTGTGGCATATCAAGATGCTGATTAGACAGCATGATTATTGCACATGTGTGCCTTAGGCTGGCCACAATAAAAGGCCACTATAAATGTGCAGTTTTACTGTATTGGGGGGGGTCTGAAAACCAGTCAGTATCTGGTGTGATCACAATTTGCCTCACACAGAGAAACATATCTCCTTCGCATAGAGTTAATCAGGTTGTTGATTGTGGCCTGTGGAATGTTGGTCCACTCCTCTTCAATGGCTGTGTGAAGTTGCTGGATATTTACCAGGAACTGGAACACACTGTCGTATACGCCGATCCAGAGTATCCCTAACACGCTCATTGAGTGAAATGTCAGGTGAGTATGCTGGCCATGCAAGAACTGGAATGTTTTCAGCTTCCAGAAATTGTGCACAGATCCTTGCAACATGAGGCCGTGCATTATCATGCTGCAACATGAGGTGATGGTCGTGGATGAATGGCACAACAATATTTGTGGATCTCGTCACGGTATCTCTGTGCATTCAAAATGCCATCAATAAAATGCACCTGTGTTCATTGTCCATAACATACGCCTGCCCATACCATAAGCCCACCGCCACCATGGGCCACTCGATCCACAATGTTGACATCACCAAACCACTCACCCACACGACGTCTGCCATCTGCCCTATACAATGAAAACCGTGAAGAGGACACCTCTTCAAAGTGTCAGACGCCATCGAATGTGAGCATTTTCCCACTCAAGTCGGTTACGACGACAAACTGCAGTCAGGTCGAGACCCCGATGAGAACAACGAGCATGCAGATGAGCTTACCTGAGACGGTTTCTGACAGTTTATGCAGAAATTCTTTGGTTATTCAAACCAATTGTTGCAACAGCTGTCTGGGTGGTTGGTCTCAGACGATCTTGGAGGTGAAGATGCTGGATGTGGAGGTCCTAGGCTGGTGTGGTTACACATGGTCTGCGGTTGTGAGGCCGGCTGGATGTACTGCCAAATTCTCTGAAACACCTTTGGAGACGGCTTATGGTAGAGAAATAAACATTCATTTCACGGGCAACAGCTCTGGTGGACATTCCTGCAGTCAGCATGCGAATTGCATGCTCCCTCAAAACTTGCGACATCTGTGGCGTTGTGCTGTGTGATAAACTAAAAGATTTGTGAACAATATTTGAGATAAATAGACCTTTTGTGTACCTTTTATAGAAAAGTGTTGCGTTTATAATTTTGTTCAGTATATGTTTTTCCTTTTGGCGGGGTTATTTCAGAGTCATTAAAACAATGTCTGTTTTGTTGTCATAAAATTATCACCAGAAATGTTCAATCTGGGTATGCTTACTGTTTGACAGGGGGGAAAAAATGTAACCACAGGGGAAAATACAAAGGACAATCTAATAAAAGACAGATATCACTGAGTGCAGCACAGTCCTTGACTGAAGGAAGATTGGCAAAGCAAGCAAGAAACAAGATGGAGGGCTTTACCTGACACCACAGGAAACCAGCTGCAGGTTTGGACACCACAGTCATCCCCCGGTGTTTCTCATAGTGTAGATGTTTATTTTTTTTCTTCCTTCAGTTGTTGTTCCTCTGAAACGGTTTGCCTAAATCTCAGTAAAATATTCAATACATTTTTTTAAAGTATATATTTAATGCAGGTAGTGCTTTCAGCTGCACATAACATAAAATAATGAAGGACGATTAATAAGCACACTAAACAAATAATGTTTCTGTCACATCAAAAGATAAACAGATCCTCTACAGATTTACAGTTAGTGAGGTTCAGGAAAGAGCTTTTATCTTCTGTGATATAATTTCCTTGCTTACTTTTATCTCATTACTACTGTAACAACCAAACTAATAACAATCTCTATATGTGAGGCTTCTAATGCAAAAAAAAAATACACATTACATATTACCACAATAAACTTTTTGTAGCTTGACTTCATTGTACATTTACATATCTGTAGACTAGGCTGTTAAAACACAAGTCATCTCTCTGTAGTACATGTGTCCTGCTCCAATAAGAAGTTTGATTCTGGCAAAGTACATGTAACGAAGGCGCAGCTGCACAGAAATCCAAATGATCACCCTTAAATAAATAAATAGTTCAAACAATAATTGGCTGATCCCCTGCAGCACCACTGTCAGCATTATTATCATATAACCTTATACAAGATAATGAAGAAGGAGTTAATTTTCTTTGCACAAAGATATCATTCTAATTTTTATGACTGAGAAATGCTTAGTATAGGCTATATGTTTACAAATGTAGTTGAAGAAGAATGCTTTTAAGTACAGTGAATTCAATCCAAGCAGCTCAATAAAAGGAGGTGTAAACATAAGAGACGCAAGTTTAGGCCAAAGCTTCTCCTCAAAATAAGTAAGTGAGACAGGGCTCAGAATCAGCATGAATCAGCCCTTTGGGTTCCATGAATTGCTGCAATTTTTGGTTGACACACTGAGAAATCAAAGCTTGGCATGGTTTTGTTGGACTACATTGAACAAATACAGAAGCTGCAAAAATCCTTCTTTGGATCATAAATAATGATACGAAAACAAAATCGAACAAAAATTATCTAAAGGCATGCCACAGATCTTTGTGCCTTCAGTTCAGTTCTGTTAGTTGAGAGCACAAACAAATTGCACAAGCAGCTAATGAATACATACGTTTAAGTGCAATTTCTGAATATTGCTTAGAATATTTTATAATTTAGCATTACATCACTCCCTCACCAATGGATCCTCTGCAGTGAATGGGTGCCGTCAGAATGAGCGTCCAAACATCCAATAAAAACATCACAATAATTCACAAGTAATCCAATCCACTTCAGACCCATTCACATACATTTCTCAAAATCGGTTCTGATGAAGAAACAGACTAATCTATATCTTTTGGATGGCTTATTTGTTGAACTTTTCTTTTCCTTTGTGAAAAGAACTAATTAAATAAAACAAATTAAATCATTAAAATTGTGAGTTTTAATAATGCAACTCTGGAAAATCTGATCAAAACCACTAGATTGCAACACACACATTTGGACAGCCGATGATGCTGTGCTCCATCTGGAAGCTCTTTTATTTCCTATTCCACACATGTAAGACATCAGTTCAACTTTATTACTCATCCTCGGATCTTGCGCTAGCACCCTATTTGTATGTTTGGTGGAGAGCGACTCTGTTACATAAGCAGCATGAGTGCAGAATTTCTGAAATCCCTGCTGGAAGAACAACTTTATGATCCCTAAAGAGGTACAGAAGGAGGGAGTTGCAGCAAATGACGACAGAACTGACTCAATGCACGCACACAGCTGATCCATCTGCAGTGCTGGACACATAGATTACCCATTACTGAACCTTCATTTCCTTTAAACAGAAGAGTATCAGAGGCCTGGACTGTCTCACTGCGCTCATGGGAAACTCAGGATAGGAAATGATAAACCGCCATCAGCAAGACTCAAAGCATCAGGCCAATAGTCTGATCATTTCAGAGCGTCTCTCAGGAAATTATCTCATCAAGTCTCTGAAAGTGAGAAACTGTGGGACTGACAATAATTTTGATCTGGAACTGTCTGATTAATGTTATAATTAACAGCATGTTTCTTTTCATAAAGAAAGAAAGAAAGAAAGAAAGAAAGAAAGAAAGAAAGAAAGAAAGAAAGAAAGAAAGAAAGAACTTTAACCAACTCTTGCTAAACTTTTTGATGCAGAAGTCTTATGAAAGTACTGACATCTAGTGGCAAAATAAGTGCATACATAGCCTTGCTTTGAGACAAATTGATAACCAATGAAAGTGACCTTTCTATTGCAAACGAAAATATATTAATATTTTATAAATATTTTTACTTATTAAACTCAAAATAACTTCAATAAGTGCCCATATTCACTGCTAAATGCTGAGTATGAGCACATGATTTAGCTCATTTTTTTCTCTCTGTTTGTTTGTTTGTTTGTGGTGGAAATTATGCCATTGTGGGACAGTAATATTTTTTTCAAAACATAAATAATTTTACTCAAATACTGAAGTTGTTGATGTACATATTTAAAAAATATATATATAATAATAATAATAACAATAATGATGATAACAATAATAAGTTAATGATGGACTTTGTTGTTTTAAAAATGAAAAGGTTAAACAACAAAAATATATACTTAGCTATTTTAAATGAGGTTTTGCAAGTTTACAAGAATGTGAAGTTTCTTTGAACCCTGAAGAAGAGCAAGACCCCACCTTGTGGATATAAGTGTCATTACAGCACTAAAAAACTTCTTGCCTGGCATGCAAATCCATAAAGTTTATCAGTTATTAAAAATGACAATAAGTCACGTCTGCTTAATGTATTGCACCGGGGAAAGTTAGTTTTAGTGCGACTTGTAAGCACGTAGCCAAACTGTTGTAGTTATTAACAGTTAACCTACTAACAATTATACTGCAATAAACCTAACAAGTCATCTTCAAACACAATCTATAGTTACTTTATCACAAAATAACTTTATAACAAACATTAAGCGTCTTTTCAGGAAGTGTCTCTTTTAAAATAATAAATTAGTGTAAAACTCATTGGTCCTGCGGCACCTAGTCTGTCCTACAGAGGGCAGTGTATCAAAAATAAAAACGCCAATTACAAATCGTTTGTTTCCACTCATTCGAGAGGAGTTTAACTCATTCGCGCATAACAATCAACGGTAAACTTGTATTTGAACATCCTTACATGTATGTTCTTTTCACTCAGTCGGGTGAGGTTAATTAAGTGACACTCGGTGAAAACTGCCTCTGGTCCGTGCTCGCCTTTACATGCAAGCGAAGACGATAAGGCGCAAAAGAATTGAGACCCGTGCGTGATACCTGAGTCGTGACGTTGGAAGGGGCGTGTCTCTACCTAAGATGGCGGAAAGCTACCTGCAGTTGATGGTAATAAATACATTCTCTGAGTTATTTAATTTAATTGTGATATTTAATTAATAGTGATAGTCTACTAATGTAAATCTAATTCTTTGCTATTTTATTTTCATTTTTTAAAATAAATTATGTAAAATGACATGCCTTAATAATGTTGTGAATAATATAGGTGTAGGCCTATTTATTTAGGCCTACTTAAAAAAAAAACAAGATGCCTTTTTTGTTTCTGAGTTAGTTTAAATTGCTTGAGGTCAATGAATGTCTAGCAGTATTGGAAATAGGTACCTTTTTTAATAAGAACTTGCTTCACAACTGTTCATAAATATGTAAGTTACTCTAGTATGAATGTTGTCATGTTGTGATTGTTATAAGGCCTACCAGCATCAGTAGAGCCTATTATCTACCATTCAATCATAGGATAGCATCCATTGAATGCACACGTCAGAATCTCTGCGGAAGTAGTAGTTCATCCGGGAACTTTTTGCCTACAGTTTTATGAATTCTGTGAATTTGGACATAATACTCTGTTGTTGTTTTTTTTGTTTTGTTTTTTCTTGTACATATATTCGGTTGCTGTCTCTTAGTTGTTTGTTGCTAGTAAGTGTCCCATTTTACAATGGTATCTAATTATATCAAGTTGCAGATCACTTTCTGCACACCCGTTGGTATTCTTCACACATGATTGGCCAAGCACAGTTGTATTTACAAGTGGGAAACTCTGCATTTTAGATGATAGGCTACACAAATTGGTGAGTTGTGACGTTGTAAGGGCTTGTTAATTTGAAACATGCATTGCAGAAACACTGATACCATACTATATCCATCATTTAAAGGAAAGCAGTTTGCTTGATGTTACAAAAACACATTTAGTTGTGATCCCATAGGCAATATAATTAAGGTATAGATATGGATCCTTTTCATCATTTCTAATTCAGATGTAGTTATTTTGGTTTATTGTTCACAATTTAATTGTTTTTGTTAAGGCTACTTCCTTATGTTTATGTATGTATACTTCCTTATGTTATGTTTCCAACTTAAATGTGTGATGTCCTAAAAATTAATGCCCAACTTAGGAGGTAGGTGAAAGCTTCTGAAATTCACTTGAAGGAAGCAATAAAACCTGACCATGTTCGTTTAACCCATAACCTTTCAACGTGGTGGAGAAGAGAACCATTTCAGTTGTGAATCGCAGATATGTATTATTATTATTTTATTTTTCTTAACATTTTTCTATTATTACTATTATTTTTCTTCCTTGTTAAGTTCAAGTTCAAAGTTTATTATAAGCCCAGAGGGCCATTTTTGGTGCAGCATCAAGTTTGTTGACATATCATACAAAACACACAAACAAAACAAACAGCAGACACAACATCCTGCAAATTTAAAAGCCTTACAGCAGTGGGAATAAAAGTGTATACCGATTAGTTTTAAGTTCAGGCATACTATAACGTATACCAGAAGGAAGCATTTTAAATTCATGGAACAGTGGATGAGTACAATCTGCAACGATAATTTTAGCTTTCTGTAAGACAAACTGATCAAAGCTATATGATAACCCAGTCTGCTTAATGCCAATTATCTTACTACCTTGGTTGACAATGCCATTAAATTAATTTCGATGTTTAACATTTACGTTACCATACCAACAGCATATGGAGAAGCAGAGCACAAATTCAATATAAGATTTATAATACATGGTCATAAGAGTCCTACTGATATTAAAAATAGAGAGCCTCCGAAGACAGTGTAACTGTTGCTGGCCTTTTTTGCATACTGCTTCAACATGAGTATCAAAACGTAATTTATTATCAATTATAAGCCCAAGGTACTTGTCACTACTGGCCCATTCCACCATTTGACCTTTGACACTAGTTGGTTGAGGAATAGAAGGACTGGATCTAAAATCAATGACCATATATTTGGTCTTTTTTTATGTTTACTTGCAAGAAGGCACTGTCGCACCATGTCAAAAATAATTCACCACCGGACCATGACTATTCTCATCCCCAGTCAAAAAACTAACAATGACAGTATCATCAGCTAATTTTAAAATGAACCTATCTCTGTGTCTACTCACACAATCATGCATCATACACACAAGCATCATGTTAGTTGATGCTGTTTCTGTCATATTCATAGGCCTAGGTCTGTAACCATTTAACCATGTTGCATATAATGTGCATGTGTATACAGAGAAAGGAGCATGTGGGTAAAAGATGAAATGCCCCATTTTGGTGTCCGCATCAAATTAATTTACAAAAGTTATTTTATACAAAATATGAAAACATATGGGTGAATTTAGTACTACAGATCTAATCTAAGAATCTAATGATTCTTGTTCTGAATATACCTGACACATTTTGGTGTATATGAACTCTTGGTAAACAAACAGAAAACATTACTGGGACACATAAAGCTTTATTACATTTTTGTTTGTTTAAACAGAACACATGTATAGGAAAAAATAAAGCTGCATAATTTATTTTATTTTTCTATTGACTCATGTATTGGAGATTAAATTCATTATCATTCACCATGTGTTGTTCTCTCCAACCACAAAGCATTCAAACATAGCGTACACATAATTATAACTTGAGAAGGGACAAATACAATCTTTTGACAAGCATGACTGGCATGTCACATTCCCATTCATAATTATAATATTAGTGTGCACGAATGTGTAGTTTCCAAATTGTCAATTCATATTCACAATAACTCTGATGCACATAAAGGCAGCATTTGGAAATGTAACATAATGTGAGAAAAAATGTAAGTGCGAGTTATAGGCTTCTTGTATATAGCTTTTCGATTTTTTTCAGATAAAACATGAGCTGTGGTTTTTTAAGTGGTTGCTATGCAGTGCATTGCAATGCAATAGCTAAAGTGTTCAACTTTTTGTTGAAAGATTAAGGCTTTTCCCATCTCTGTAACTCACAGGCTACTGGAATTATCACAAACACAAATTGCTGTGACTTGACAGTTCAAATTGTAACCATGACTTGAGACAAATGTGCTCCTCAAGTGGAGATGTAAATATCATAATTATGAGTTCCGAGACACATGAATGACCGAGCAAAGTGGGAAACTCAGAATTCTACATGATACTCAAGTTGCCAATTTGTGATGTTGCAAAGTGTGTAAAATACAAGTATTTGGCTTCGAGATTATTTTGGGGAAAGTGAGCTGTTTTTGCACATGCACAGCTCGTCGCCATGAAGTTAAGGTGTTGTGATTGGTTGCCAGGACACTGTCATGCGAAAGATAAATTGTTCTCAGTGGTTTTAGCATGTTTCTGCACAGTTGTATCATGGGTGGTTGAAATGGCTTTGCTAGTGTATTCTGGGTGGTTCCTTAGAGCCCACCTCCACATATCCGAATCACCTGCACCGCAGCGCACAAATAACACAGTGAGATCTTGTGCAGTCCATAATTTATTAGGTTATGTTATGCGAGATCATATGGGGGATAACAGCCCCGCTGTGCTTGTCTTAAACAGGTAGTCCTCTGCACACTGTACAATGCTCCTTCATTCTCTATCTCCCAACATCTAATATTGGTAGTCGCATGCAGTATAGCGGGAGAGCAGACGGAAGGTCATTGTTTTCAATTACAGATTGCATCTTCGATATCCAGTGTCAAATTGTTAATCATGATCATGTCTGCTGGCAGGAGAAAATGATCTATATGGTTAGCAAGCTTTACAAGCAAGCTTGAACAAATGTTGCCTTACTATACAAAGGCTTGGGACTTTATATATTGGAATATAATTTCTGTAGTATTGTATTTTCTTTTGTTTTTAGAAGTTGGCTATTAGCACACTTAAAGACTCTATCTATCGATCGATCGTCCTGCACATATATGTAATTATGTTCAAAATTAAAGTAAATGCATATTGCTTTTAAGGAGGGCATCTTCCATCTACAGATTGAATGCAAAAGACTTAAAAATAGTTTAAAGTTTTGATTTTGTTGTTAAAATTAAAACCCTCCTCGTTACTTAGCAGAGATTAATCTGTCAAGAGTATGATGGAATCTTGTGACAGCTGTGTAGGTGAGATGGATGTTATAGCTCAGTGCATTTAAACCAGATAGATACGTTCATTTCTGCCCTCATCAGTATGTAGGCTTGTTAAGGTTTTCTTGTGCTATTCATTTTATGCCTTTAAATCATCTCTTAAAAAAAAGATTTTTTTTCTCACTCTCGCTTCTCTCTCTCTCTCGCTCTCTCACACAGCGCTAGCCTTTGCTCTGCTTCTTTTTCTCTGTCTCCCCCTCCCTCTCGCTGTCCCTCTTTCTTCTCTTTCTTTCTCTCTGGCTGCTTTTCATTCCTGTTTCTCTTTTCATTGTTTTTTTCCCCTCGCTTTTCTTTAGCTCTTTGGGACCTCTATTTCTTCTCTTCCTCTATTCAGGTTTTCTTTATTCTCTTTTCTGAATAGTTGTGGTACTTAAAGGGAAGGAGCAGGGGAGGGAGGTTAGTTTCAGTCAGATCTCAAGCACAACACTTCCTCCTACTGCAGTCAGTCTCAACCAGACTGCGCCAGGGACTTTTTCTTAGTGTGTTTTGTGCACAGACTTACATAAAGCACTCAGTTTAGCCCTAATGAAACACCCTCAGGTGCCTTTCTATGCATGCAAACTTGTCTTGTTTTGAATAATCCTACGTAAAGTACATGGGTATATTGTGTCTTGTCGAGGTTTTGATATATTGGTATACATCTTTGCTGTAGCTGTGTAGAGGACTGTTATCTCCTCATAGAAGGTGTCTAGGTCTTGCATGGACGTCTTCTTCACAGTCCTGAGCTGACAGGCCACAAGATGTCCTGCCACATAGCACATTTTTCACTAGGAACCATAAGAAAGGGATATGAGGGAATAGTAGAGGGGGTAATGCATAGAAAATCTAAAAGTAATATAAGTTTAAAATTAAAATGAAGGCTGGGTAAATTCAATTCTAATTAATTTGGGCATATTTTAATCATAATGTCTATAGAAATGCACTGTCAGTTAGTGCTGTAAATTGTACAGGTAATCTAATACAAAAATATTATGTAACAGATATAACAATCAATATAATAAGCAACAACAAAAGGTCTGTGAACTGAATACCAATGTAAACAACAAACAAATTGTATATCTTTTGTGAAACTATTTAGGTCTTTGCACACTGAGTCCGAAATTCTCGTCCGAAATATTCGCATGTTAAAAAATAAAATACGACCTCACGTTGTGTCAATCACGTTTATACACTGTGTCCGAAAATCCGATTTTCTGTGTTTTCGCATCCGTAGCAAGCATTTTGATACGAAAGGATGACGAATACTATTTTTTGTTTTAAAAATGCATACAAAAACTTCGGACACAGTGTGCAAGGACCTTTACTATCACATTGTATAAAATTATAAATTCAACTGTGGTTATAAACTAGAAGGTCTTTTTCAATGATTAATTAAAAGGACCAGATCATAAGAGTAATTTGTGTGTGAATCTGACACTGTTTCTTGATTCATTAAAAAATTTACTGGTTTAAAAAAATATTTTAAGAATCTTACTAGACTGGTTGCACTTTATGTTTAAGTCTCACTAAAAAGAACCAGTTTAGAAGAGTCTTTTGTTTGTGAATTACACTACACTGTTTGCTCTGTGCTCTTGATTCACTAAAAAGAACTGGAATTTGTTTGTGAATCAAACACAGGGCCCTAGAGTAGAAGATCATTCTTGGGAATTTGCAAATCGAGGTTGTTCAAATTTAGGTTTTAAAATATTTTCAACACAAAAGAAATGGTGCTATATAGCACTAAAAGAGGTTCTTGGCTTGTAATCATCGGGGAACCACTTTTGGTGCTATATAGGGCCATATCGTTAAAGGTGCTATACAGCACCTTTGTCAAATGGTGCAATGTAGAACCATAAGAGGTGCCATATTGCATTGTATTTCTTAAACAAAAATGCTGCTAAACCGCACCAACAGTGGTTCTTTGGCTCGTAAATAAGCTTTAACCCTTATGTGCTGTTGGGGACGTTTTCGTCCACTAAGGGGTGCTGTTGAGTGTTAATTTGGCCACAACTTTTTTTGTGTTTCAGCAAATGGAATGATTTTTGGTGACAAATCTTATTTTAACACATATTTTAGGAAAATGCTTTGAAATTTTTCAAAACTCAACGATGCACCGTGGACAAATTCACTACCCTTCGTTATGTTCGGGATGAAAACATCCACTAAATTAGACTTCTATAAAAATGTATCGGATAAATATTTTTTCCATTTTTTTTGCATAAATCTATTAATCAACCTCAGTACTGTTCAAAACTACTCAAATTAAAAAAAAAATCCAGGATTTTTACTCTTTAATTGCCAAGTTCATAAGTGATTTTGGGAAAAAACACAAAATTACTTATTTTCAATATAAAAAGTGATTGTGGACTGGAATTTTTTACTTTTATCACAGTCTTGGGCATGTCCAAGATTAGGAAAAACATTGGCTTTGATGCATTTTTAGTTTTTGAGCAGGATCAGATTTACATTTTTTCTCCCTCATTTACTGTTCGTGGCTGTTTTTGCCCCATTGACTTCCATTATAACGACATTTTTTGATTGCAAAGCCATGACACCATATAATCATGCATTTTTGATTGTTGGTGGTTTTCCCTGTTGGGAAGAGATAAAACTTGTCATTTTACTGTTGATCATGAAGTAGCACAATTAACCCTTTAGATAGGCCTGTGCAAAAAAGCTTAGTTTTTAGCTTTTATATGGAGTTATATGGAGTATAACAGCATATTATAGTGTGTTTGTGTGTGTGTGTGAGAGAGAGTGTGTGAGAAAGACCTTTGTGCACTTACCTTGATCATCTGAGAAAATCTAAATATGCACCTCAGCTCTCAGAACTGCATGGAGTAAACAAAAACAAAGTAAGTGTATTTATGCACCTGCTGCCTTTTGATGGTGAGAAGTGCAGACTAAATAAAAACAAGATAAGTGGATTTAAACCCTTGCATACCATCCTGCTGGTCATTTGATGGTGATAAGAGCAGCAAGCAACATGAGAAAGGACTTGACTTGTACCAAAGTTTTAGAAATTATTATGCAGCCTGACCCCTCCAGCGAGCTGCAATATGTATTGTCACAAACCACAGATTACAACCGCTGCAAAGGAAGTGTCGAAACTCTACACAAGGTATGTGCCATTACTGCACTGGTGAGAGAGATTCAGTCTCCTGCAGCTGTCCCTCTAGACACAAATCCACAGACACCAGCAGGCACCAGCAGCTCAGGAGTGAAAAGGGGAACATGCAAGTGGTGCAGAGGACAAAAAAAAAAGAACACTCAGCTCTTGCATCTGTTGTGGTGGACACACTTGCAAAGAGCACCAAGTGATATGCTGAAAGTCCTGCTGGAAAGACTGAACATACACACACACACACACACACACACACATACACAATTCTCACACTAAATACTTAGAATAATTGTTTAGTTCTCCATCCATCCTCAACTCTTGCACCATTGTTCAGTTTATTAGAAGTTGTTGTTGCATTTTGGTTCATAATAAATTATGTTCATAAATCTAATGCAGAGTAGATTGTTTACAGAAAAAAATTGAAAAGTGTATCACTGAAGGATTTTAAGGTTTTAAACTGGCTTTATACATGGCTCTTTACATCAAGAAAAGACAAGCATTTCACACATAGGCCATCTATACTTCTCACCATCAAAGGCAGCAGGTGCATAAATACACTTACTTTGTTTTGTTTACTCCATGTAGTTCTGAGAGCTGAGGTGCATATTTAGATTTTCTCAGGGCATCAAGGTAAGTGCACAAAGGTCACTCTCTCTCTCTCACACACAAACACACACACACTCACACACACACATACTATAATATGCTGTTATACTCCATATAACTCCATATACAAGCCAGAAACTAAGCTTTTGTTTGCACAGGCCTATCTAAAGGGTTAATGGTGCTACCTGGTGATCAACTGTAAAAATTACAAATTTGACCTCTTCCCAACAGGGAAAACCACCAACAATCAAAAATGCATGATTATATGGTGTCATGGCTTTGCAATCAAAAAATGTCGTTATAATGGAAGTCAATGGGGCAAAAACAGCCACGAACAGTAAATGAGGGAGAAAAAATGTAAATCTGATGCTGCTCAAAAACTAACAATGCATCAAAGCCAATGTTTTTTCTAATCTTGGACATGCCCAAGACTGTGAAAAGTAAAAAAAATTCCAGTCCACAATCACTTTTTATATTGAAAATAAGTAATTTTGTGTGTTTTCCAAAATCAGTGACATCACTTATGAACTTGGCAATTAAAGAGTAAAATCCTGGATTTTTAATTTTTTAGTTTTGATCAGGACTGAGGTTGATTAACAGATTTATGCAAAAAAAATGGTAAAAAAATATTTATCAGATCAATTTTTACAGCAGTTAATTTGGTGGATGTTTTCATCCCGAACATAACGAAAGGGTAGTGAATTTGAACAATGCACAAGGGTTAAAGGGCTTAACAGGTTATTTGTATGGCAGTGGTGCTATGTAGCACCTTAATCATCCCAAAGAACCGCTGAAAAACCATACAGGAGCTTCACAGGTTCTGTATATGATAGCGGTGCTATATAGCCCCTCTGTCATGCCAAAGAACTGGTGAAGAACCGCTGAAGAACCAATGAAGCACCAAGATTTGGTGCTATACAGCACCAAAAGTGGTTCCCCTGTGATTACGTGCCAAATAACCACTATTGGTGCTATTTATTAAAAATAATTTAGAGTGGTAAGCTTACCCTGTTTACTTTCATGTTGCACTTCCCTGATCTTATTGTGAATGATTAGTCCACATTATACCAGTTTTAAAAAATTGTTCTGCTTTAAGTAACTGAGTAACTTGCTTTTCCTCTAAAATGACTTTCCTCATGCACTAATATCACTTAGGCAGTGTGTTATTGGAAAATGTTAACCAATATCCAAATAGCTAATGTCCAATTTTAAGACTCCAGTCAATTTTCAATGTTCCATCCTATATATTTTCTCATTAAACATCCAGTTTCACTAAGAAACGCATCGCATTGTGGAAGTGAAATGGTTTGCAAACGACAGTTCACTTTGATTTTAAGCATAAACACATGACATATCAATCTACCCCGTACTGAAGTAGCCGCTGCAATATGAGGACACACAATATCAGGTTTGATTCATCCTGTAATTCTTTGCACGCTAGACCTTCTTCCGAAAGCCTGACGAACAGAGAAGCAGCCCAGGGATGAGCGCTCAAGAGTTGACCACTCCGTCTAGCACACATGTAAATGAGAGACTGTGCCAGTGGAAACGGCACAGGGGATTGGGTGAATGGAAAGTGATTAAAAATGCAGAATTGATAGGGGCAACATATGAAACTTTTCTCTCGCTCCCTCGCTCTCTCTCACTCTCCATAAGTAAGAAACAGAAAAAAACAGCATGATGGAATGGCAGGCTTGAAGGGGAGAGAAAGGTGAAAGACAGATGAAAGTGAAAAGAGATAAAAGCCGGAGTGAGGAGGGTGTGGGATAAAGGAAGGGAGGCAGAGATGAAAGCAAAATGAGAAAGATAAGAACAGAGTGAGAGAGACAGAGAGGGAAACGGAGGGAGAGATAGATAGTGTACAGCGCAGAGAGAGGGGTAACCATGGAAACAAGAAGAAGGTACAAAAGAAGAGAGAGACAAAGGAGTTTTGATTTAAAAGATTGAAACTTGGGAGAAAGAAAAAGTAATTCAGGTTGAAATTTGTTACCGTGAGGTGAGGGAGAAATACAAAAGAGCACAAGCCTGCGGAAGGACGGACGCTTCTTCTATGCTATTTATGAGACCCTGTAAATGAGACTTTGCCTGCTGTCAGGCACCAGACCCGCTAATGTGTACAGGCCTCTTCATTTGAGCGTGGGCCGCGGCGTAGATAGACGCTGCAATTGGACATTAAACTAGGTGGCCAGACTCGTGCCATCGGCCCATTTAACTGCCATTAGCAAGATTATGAGATGAAACGGCACGGGAGGCAGGAGGCAACTGTTCTCTTGAAGGCAGCGGCGGGAGTCAGCCGAGGCTTTGACCTCCCAACCTCGTACCGCGGGGAGACGCGCGCATGCAGAGGAGTGGCGCTCCTGAATGCTTCTAGGCCCGACACAATGAATTGTGCCTTCGCAGCTGAGTTTTGCAGGGTGTGGACTCCCGCCTCATTCAGATGCATACAATATAGCCTGCTATTTACATTCATATTTGTCTATCTTCATGGAGCTGAAGCCAGACGTTGCTGCTTTTTTAGTTTTTTTATTCTGTGGTTTTTGAGTCTCTTGTGTGACTCTTTTTCTTTCTATCTCCCTCCCTTCCCCCTTCTCTTCTGTCTTTCTCTCACTGTCTCTCTCCCTTTCCTCTTTCGGTTTCTTTCTTTCTCTCTCGCTCCCCTCCCTCCCCCTTGATTTCTCTCACTCTCTCTCGCTCGTCTTCTCTCTCTCCCCCACTCTCCTCTTTCTTTTCTCTCTCCCTCTGTTCCTTTTATATCCTGTGCTGAATGCTCTCCTCCCTCAACTGTCTTTCTATTTTCTATACACTCTATTTCCTCTCGGTTCTCTCGGCAGAAACATTTCTTGCCCAATATTCAGTCCAACATTTTATCTGTAACCCCCATGCTGAATGAGGGAGTAATCTTTTATTCAGGATTTGGAGAGCCTCTCTTCTTTGCATCGTCTGTGTTTGTGTGTGCGCTCGCGTATCTGAGTGTGATTTCTCTCGAATGGGCTGCAACCAAAATACAAAAACATTGAAATCAAGAGCGCAGGATCATCAGGGCCGAGATGCAACTTTGCGTGCCTGAGATGAAGATGTTCGGATGGAATTGACACGTGAAGTGTTTGGATAAACTAGCTCCCGCTGTCTGTCTTCATAACATGTTCTCACAGAAGTGGACAAATGATGTAGAACCTAATTTAGAAAGGAACTAACTGCTGGCAGTAATGTCTGGCTTGGGGTCAAAGGTTATGTCCATTGAGTTTCAGTGGTTAATAAGTGGCAGTGCTGGTGTGTGTTCTGGGCTCGGATGGGGGATTGCTAGAGCTGAAGGCTAGCTGTACATGCTTTGACGCCTCTCAAGAGCTCTGCTAAACCCAATCTCACGGCAGCACCGAGTCATGATCTTGTTGCCTGAATGACAGAAGATCTGTTTTTTTGTGCTAATTCATGTTTGTGTGGTTCTGCCTATATTAAAAGCTTCTGAAAAGACTGTTTATCATGGAGACTTGTTTGGATTAATATGACCGCATAAGATTTCACCCCCTTAAATTTAGCGAACTATTCAGTTTTTGTAATATCACCTTATATTTAGAAAGCAAACATATAGAAAGTAATACTTTTATGTTTACAGGCGGTTTATGTCAAAATGATACACATAGCAGGTAAAATAACGTTTATGTCAAAGTGTTATAAAAATGTACACTAATCGTTTTTTGAAAGAGGCATCTTATGCTCACTAAGCCTACATTTGTTTGATCAAAACAGTGAAATCAGTAATATTGTAAAATATTACAATTTTCCTGTGATATATTTAATAATTTATTTATGTGATGGCAATCTGAATTTTCAGCAGACATTACTCCAGTCTTCAGTGTCACATGATCCTTCAGAAATCATTTGAATATGTTGATTTGGTGAAAGTTTTGTGGAAACTGTGATGCATCATTTTTGATAGAATTATGAAACATATATATATATATATATATATATATTTGCCGCCATTTATTTATTTATTCATTATTATTATTCTAGGTTGTTTTTGTTGTTTTTATGGCCATGCTGTGTGATTACAGAATTTAAAAAAGTACAAATTATCCCACATTCTGTCATTTAAAATGGTGTCATGAAAGCTGCATAATAATTTGCTAAATGCATTTTAAAACACAGAGGACAAATATAATTATAAATTAGGTCGTGTATAAATGTAAATGCCCACATCATACATGTTGGTGAGTTTCTATTGTCTATTCATCCCCTTTTTTTTTAAACCTTGAAAATTTACTGTGGGGTAAAATGTGCCAGATGCTTTAGCATAAGCGGTGTCAGTGATTTAACAAATAGTGAGTTGTGTCTCCAAATGCATGGGGGACAAAATCGATATAAATAATATTCATATTTAAAATACTGTTATGAATTCAAATAATCTGTATGTTCACCTGTCTTGTTTAAATAAAATGGGAATATTGGGCAGCAAAATAACACTTTGGATTGGAATGGTGTTGTGCATTTGTAAATAGTTTTATTATATGTATTTATTTCTTGTTTATGTGCACTTTTTTTTAATGTAAATATTTCACGTAGACTTTGATTATTAAACTTACCCCTTGACATGACACCGTTAACCCCAGACCCCACTGAATAATTCTAAGGTCAAATTTTATAGTCTTCTAATTTCAACTGAAAACATATATATTAGGTGAATTATTGGTCATTTTTCCTTGTCTATAAGATAACTAAAGTAAAAAAAGGCACAGCTTACCCCACTCTTTTTACATTTCTTGTATTTGAAAGCCTTGACCACTGTGTTTGTGCTATACCCTTTTGCCTTTATAATGGACTCATAATGGAGTTAGAAGGTGTCAGTATGTACAGGTGGAGGGTTTCATATTCCCCCTTGTATCACCTGCTGTGGGCTAATGTATAAGTCTCTGTTCAGGTCACATTAGCACTGAGGCATTTGAGAATTGAAAACGACCACATGTTCATACATCCCATTCAGATCTCAGCCACTAACCCAACCGGTTCAAGCCCACTTCCCTCAGTATCATACGTTCACATTGTAGAATGCAGAAAACAATGTAGATAAAAGTTCCTCATTGCTCCTATTCAGATGGAGGAGAAATACACAAACCGTAAGTAAAAGTGGCATGTGATGTGTACACACACACACACACACACTTGTCAGTTAAACCTGTAGATGGATTCCCAAATCATACACTCCTCTAAGCACAGCTACACGAGCCTGTGGAGAACCAAACGCAGACACACACATGCAGAAGAAACTAGTTGGCGTTCATTATTCATCATGTATTCTTTCCTGTATGTGTATGTGTGTGTTAGGACTGGTTCACACAAGTTTGATACTTCTGGGCAAATGAGGTTAGGACAAGGTTTCAAGCCATTTCTCTTTTTTTTATACAAAAAAGGAGGGGGAAAACCCATGGGCCTTGATGGGTATTCCAGCCAGCATATATTCTTTCTTTCCCCTAACTTTTGTTGTCTCCCCCTGTTCGTTTTCCCCACAGGCGGGCAGCTCTGTGTTGTTTTATGTACACGTCCCTGGCCGTTTCTTCTTCCATGTGGATTCTTTGTCTTTTGCGTCTTATCTCTTTGTTTCTTCCCTTGCACTCCTATTTTCTCTCCTCTCTCGCTCTCTCAACTTCCTGCTATCTCTCCCCCTCACTCACACCCTCCCTCAATCTCTCTTTATCTCTGTCTGTTTCCCTTCGCTCCCTATCTCTCTCTCTTTCTCCCAGTCCTTTCTCATTTCCCTCCCTCCCTCTCTTCCTCTCACGATCTCTCACACGCACGCACACACACTCACATCTTTCTCTCACTCAGACGCACATATACTGACTCTCCTACAATGCTTGATTTTCTCTCTTTCATGGATTGCCCTTTCCTGCTCACTGATGAAAAATGTCCTCCACTCTTCTCACACACTGACGGTATACAGCACAGTCCTTCACTCAGGTGTGTTCCATTCCATAATAGAGGCTCTTTTGTGGGACGGCCAGCCTATAATATCCCGTCGTTAATAAGCTCACGGGAAGTGCTAGACCAATCCCATACAGCTTTTCTGTGATGAGGATGAGCGGGAACACCTCAGCACACACCCGGCAACGGAGCGGGCAGGTAGGCTATCGCACGCTCCTGACGGAAAGAAAACCAGAACTTTAATAGTTAATATCTTTCCTTGCTGTTTTTCCCTTTTTCTCAACCCCCTACACGCACACACAGACACACACACACACGCTTCCACTCCCCCTCTTTTTCTCTTGCTGATGGACTCCTCTTTTTTATTTTCACACCACCATCCCCCTTTTTCTTTTTTCTCACTATCTCTCTCAGGCTGCTGAAACTCTCTTTCTATCTCTCTTAGTCCCAACCCCTCTCGACCACTCTCCCTCCCTTTTCTTTCTTTCTTTCTTTCTGTCTTTCTCTCTTTTCTTTGACCTCATCTTTTCTTGTGCTGTGCTCTCCCTCCCCCAGTTCCTCTCTTCCTCCTTTTTGCTGCATTCTCTTCTTCTCTCGCCCTCCCCCACCTCTTTTCTCTCTCTCTGTCACTCTCTCTCTCTTTCTGTTTCTCTCCCATTCACCCCCCTTCCCTTCCCTTTTCTCTCTATACCTCTCTGTCTCAGTCCCCCTCCCTCTTCCTCTTATTCTCTCTCTCTCTCTCCCATGTCTGTCTCACTCCCTCCCTCTCTTTCCAAACTGCTTTTCTTTCTTTTGTCACTCATTTTTTTTTGTGCGCACTGGCTCTCAGACATTGCACGGGCGTCTTGCAGCTTAATTATTTGAGATGCGCAAATAAACAGACCTGTAGAACTCCTCCAGGGAAACATTTCAGCATATCTCACTCACTGTCTGTCTGACACCGAAAGACACACCTCCAGTGCGCCGGTGATTAGAGATCTGTGTGTGTGTGTGTGTGTGTGTGTGTGTGTGTGCCGGCTCGAAACATGTTTGCGATCATCTCTAAAGCGAAGATGTGTTGAGAAGTGAGCTTTTGTTAGAACGAGCGAAATATGTTTGTTCAAGGGTCACGCCGTATGTGCGTGAGAGAGTGAATGTGCGCGAGAGAGAGAGCGAAAGAGAAAGAAAGAGATGGGGGAGTGTGAGGAAGGGAGGGCAGAGAGGAAGGAAAGAAAGAAAGAGAATGGAAGAAATAGGTTTGTGTGTGTATGTGTGAGAGAGAGGCAGGCACAGTCAGTTCTGATAACAGCAACAGTAGGAGGAGGATGAGCTTGGCTCCGCCCCCTTTACCTCTTGCAGCTATAAATAGGAGCTGGTGTTTTTTGCTCCTCTCACTTCTCTTGAAGGATGAGGTCCCTGAAACATCTCAAACATCACACCAGGAGTAATGTGGTGAGTGCTCAACCCAAATATACATGCTACATGATGGGACTTGTGATTATATTGACTTTGAACTGTTGGTTAATTGCTTTGTTAAAGTTTGCAACTTTGAATTGGGGAAATGAAATAACTTTTTTCTCACAGAATACAGCAAGAGTAAAAATTATACTTTAACATTTCTCTCTTTTTCAGTCTAGCCTCATGTTGTCTCTCTGCATCAATGCAGTATGTTTCTCCTGTTTTCTATCTCTCAGACTCTCTCACACACACACACACACACACACACACAGGTTCATTCTGTGCTGGTCTTTACACTAGCTAGCGTTTGTGTTTTTTATCTATTTTTATATTCACTTCAGCTCTTCTCATACAGGCACGGCTGCTATCTTGGCCGACTGGCTTTTTATTTGTCTTTCTTTCTTAACACTCCTTTTCTTTCCTATTCCCTCCCTCCTTCTTTCTCATTTCTCACCCTCTTCTTTTTTCTCTGTTTCTGTCTCCTTCTTAGTTTCAGTCTTTCATTCCCCACAACCCCGCCCTCTCTCTATATCTTTCTGTTGTACTCTCTCTCACTCACTCAGTTTCTTTCGGTCTCTCATCCCCCGCTGCCCCTCCCTCCCACTCTTCTTTCCCTCTCACTCTTTCTTTATCTCTCTTTATCTTTCCTCACTCAGTCTATCTCTCATTCCCCCTTCCTCTCTCTTCCTTCTTTCACTTGCTTCCTCAATCACCCTTTTCACTCACTCACTTACTCTTTTTTTCTGTCAGTTTCTCCCTCCCTCTGTCTGACTGCTTTAAAAGCAGTAATTATAAATTACATGGTTATCAGGGCATCCAGGTTCCCCTTCTCATTTCTTGCTCCCTCTCTCTCTGCACCCCCCACACACACACACACACAATCTCTTCTCTTTTTATTTCCCCTGTCTCTGCTTGTCTGTCTCTCTTTCTCTGTCTGTTGCTCCCTCCCTCTTTCCCTTGTGTATGGTTGTTTTTCTTAATCTTAAATCCATATTGTGTAGCTTTCTTTTTTTCAAGAACAAATCAAGGTACCAGCTCGTTAGAGGTGATAATGTGTGTTAACGACTTTCTGAGAACACTTCATGACAGTGATTTGAGCATTCTGAGGCATGGTAAAGTAACCTGAGCTAACAGTTCAACCAAGTTCCCCTTAATTAATCCATAAGTAAGAAACATAATCATCAGCCTCAAAGAACAATTTTCCTCATAGGTGCTGTATCTAACTGGAATATGTCGGGTTCAGCCAATGTGTGAAGTCCACAAATTGACTAGACTTGCTGGTACTGCTTAAACTTCACTGTCCAACCTTTTCATAGTCAGCAGTGGCAGCGCTTGACCTCGCAGGAAATGCTGTGGATAGTCCACGGATGTATACTTCCCGCTCGGACCCAGACACTCTTTGTGCTTCATGTTCGTTTAAAGACTGTGAAGGAAGGAAGCATGGCGCTCAAACAGATCTGTCTTATCTTTTCTATCTAAAACAATCTCTGCTGGACACAGAGGCAAGGCGTTGTCAGACTATGTCTCTTGCTTATTGCTGTGAAAATTAGAAAAAATATATATACATAAATATAGTTTTTAATGAGAATGTTCACTGTTTGACTAAGAAGGTCAGGTAAAGCAATGATTTTAGAAAAACATTGCTGACATGTTGCCAGACGTGTTGCCAGTCGTTTTTTTATTTCTAAAGCAAATCCACAAACTCTATTTAAACTCTTATTTGTTGCCCCGCATCAGTCAACGTGGTTGTTCTGACACTCATGTGACTTCATTGCTATTGTAGTGACACTGTTGCCATGACAGCCTTAGCCAGACTTTGTTGCTACGACTGTATTGTATTGACACTTAGAATGGCAGATTTCACTTATTCTATGAAGTATTGCTAAGACCTGTTGTTTTGTCCATTGACAGGAAGAGCAGGAAGTTCCTCTGGTTCGCTGCTATTCTAAAGTGATGGAGCATGCAGTGGACGTCAGCACTCAGACTGACCCGGTTGTGGTCCTGTCCCTGGCCCAGGCTGCTGTGCTGGGACTCATATCACAGAACGAAATCTTTGGAGCCACAATTGCCCCAAATGGTTTCTACACGGGAGAGGGTCGTGCTCCTCCTGCAGAATCCATGGAGTATGAATATGCAGATCAGCTAATTGGAGCCAATGGAGACTATCTAGCCGAGCCTCACGGGGAGAACAGGAGGCCAGGAAGGCTCTATGGGGTAGAACGCAGGCGTCCAGGACCCCGTGGGAGGATCAAGAGGCCCTTGGGTGAAGGAGCACCAGAGGAATCCATGGAGAGGTCTCCGAACACACTGAATCAGGTGAAAGGAGAGAGGCCGGAGTTCTCTAGCCCATGTTATCTCTCGAATCCTCAGCAACCTGACGATGAGCCAGAAGTGTTGGACCTAGCACCTCAAAGAGTGCCAATGAAAGAAGAGCAGTGCAACAAAGGTTACCCTGAGCCCTCGAGTGAGCCAGCCATCCAACAGGTTGACACTGACACTCAGACACAAGCCCACCAAAGCCCTGTAGGGCATGGAAAAACATTGGTGGAGTCCTCTGAGGGAGGACGGGGAAAGGAGGAGGAACAGGAAGAAGATGAGGAGGAAGTGGAGGAGAGAGCACTGAACCTGAAAACCACAGAGGAGGATGTGAGCCCATCAATGAGGCGCTACTATGAATCCAGTGTGACAGCATATGAGGCTGCTGAGATTGGCCTGCCTGGAGACTATGAGGAGGGTGGCCAGGCCATGATGTGGACGGAGGGTGAGAATTCCTTGGGTAGACGGATGCAGATCGACCGGCTAGATATTAATGTGCAAATCGACGAATCCTACTGTGTGGATGTGGGAGAAGGCCTGAAACGCTGGAAGTGCCGCATGTGCGAGAAGTCCTACACTTCGAAGTACAACTTGGTTACGCACATCCTTGGTCACAATGGCATCAAACCACATGAGTGTCTGCATTGTGGAAAGCTCTTCAAGCAGCCCAGCCATCTTCAGACGCATCTGCTAACGCACCAGGGGACACGGCCACACAAGTGCACCGTCTGCAAAAAGGCCTTTACTCAGACTAGTCACCTTAAACGGCACATGTTGCAGCATAGCGACGTCAAGCCTTACAGCTGCCGCTTCTGCGGCCGAGGATTTGCCTACCCTAGTGAGCTACGTACTCACGAGACCAAACATGAGAGCGGCCACTGTCATGTTTGCACGCAGTGCGGCATGGAGTTCCCCACTCACGCCCACCTCAAGCGCCACCAGGTCAGCCACCAGGGCCCGACGACCTTTCAGTGCACCGAATGTCACAAGTCCTTCGCCTACCGTAGCCAGCTCCAGAACCATCTGATGAAGCACCAGAACGTACGGCCCTATGTCTGCTCGGAGTGCGGCATGGAGTTCGTGCAGATCCACCACCTGAAGCAGCACATGCTTACACACAAGGTACTGACACAGCAGGCCCTCAAACACAAGGTACTTAAACCTCATTAGTTTTGGTAATCTTCTCACAACTACCCTTAAGAAATTACTCCCCAATGACTTTGAGATCCAAACACCCCTTACATTTTCCCACCACTACATGTTTTCATAAAGCTCTAGGTTAATGTCATCTTCAGTTGTGTCTCGGGTATTGCCACAACAAGTATCTTTGTAAATGGAGCCGTCTCTGTTAGTCCCTTCCAGCCATCCAATCCGCCTCCTACCCTGCCATTAACTCGTCCCGTTTCCCTGTCCCTTGCACTTGTATGGAGCTGTTTTGTTTTGTGTGTGCTTTGTGCAGTAAAGTGTGTCTCACAAGCTGATACTTCCTCCTTTCATTTCTCACTCTCCATGAGTATGATTCATCTCGTCATGACTGCAGTGTCAGTAAACAGAATGTGTCACAGGTCAGCAGGGTTCAAAACGAAAAACACATCGGCAGTTAGTCATTTTTCAGCATTGTATGTGCTTTATGATTGCACAGGGTCATCCCTAGCTTTCTACTAGATGTGGAATACATAAAGGGATTTGAACCCATTCAGACATAAACAGGTCAGATCTTATATGATGTTGCCCAGTCAAAGTTGCCATTCCAATTTATCTCAACAAATTTTATTAGGGTTCAGGTCTGATTTTTGTGAAGGCCAGTCAAGTTTTTCCACATCAGACTTGGTAAACAATTAATTTATTGACCCCACTGTGTATTTATTCACTTGTGCAAGTTGAAAGTTAGCACATAATTCTCTAGAACTCTTCTCACTGAAATTAAGGGTCCAAACACAAGAGGTAGCCCACTCACTTATGGCCATGTAGTGTAGATTTGTTGTAGTTCTTCTTAGCACATTCTTAAATGGAAAGTGTTTCCATGTTTGTTAGGATGGCAGTATTCCCTGGATACAGTAGAAGTGTTCATTGAATAATCAAATTGTTAAGGCGAGAGAATGTTTAACCCTCTTCATTTGTTAATGTTTTGGCTTGGTGGAGCATCAGAGCACGCACTGCACTGCATACACAAATTGATTTACCCTGCAGCATTGCGATAACAACAGTGAATAAAGTGTTTGTGTGTGAATTTGTTGCTCTGTATTATGAATTCTAGTGAGCAAGCAAGACAGGCACCCTACTGATGGATTCAGCAGCGCTTATGACAACTAACCACTTTTTCTCATTCAGCTGATGCCAGCGATAAATCATTTTTCCACCCGCTCTCAAAAACGAATAGAAAAAACAAGTCTACCTCTAATTACAAAAGTTACTTTTAAAGTGATGGTCGCAATTGATTCATCTCTAAATATATTGCTGTTGTCTTTCTCTCTCAGGGTATGAAGGAATACAAATGCGATGTGTGTTCTCGCGAGTTCACTCTCTCTGCCAACCTGAAGCGACATATGCTGATTCACACTAGTGTGCGCCCTTTCCAGTGCCACGTCTGCTTCAAGACCTTTGTTCAGAAACAGACGCTTAAAACACACATGATTGTCCACTTGCCTGTGAAACCTTTTAAGTGCAAGGTGGGTACGAAGAAATCTTCCATACCAATATAAAAGTGTTTTTAGTAAGTAAGAGTGTTTTTCTGCCTGATATAGCTGAGCATCGTGAACCTCTAACAGTTACTGAATTGGTTTCTGTAGGTGTGTGGGAAGTCCTTCAACAGAATGTACAACCTGCTGGGTCACATGCACCTTCATGCCGGTAGCAAACCCTTCAAGTGTCCTTACTGCACCAGCAAGTTCAATTTGAAGGGCAATTTGAGTCGACACATGAAGGTGAAACATGGAATCCTGGACGCCTCAACTGAAGGACATGGTAACAATATGCAAATTTGACCTCAGATTATACTTGTGACTCTTGCTGTTCTCAATGTTATAGAAAATCAGAAACGTCAAAACAGGTATAGCCTAGGTTTATAGAACTGTTTGACTCCGCCTCTCTGTGGCCTTATAAGGCGGAAGTAAAATTTTAAGTTTGCTAGTCTGGCGGTGCACACCAAAAGCGAAGTGAATATTTCCGTTGCATTACTCGCTTTAGATTATTCGTGGGATGTTTTTCGTGTCACTCGCAAAAAAATACAAAATATATTTTCTGATCAAACTCTCTTCGCTGATTGGCTTACATGACAACGCATCATGAAAACCACTTGATTTGAAATTTTTAACTTGACTTAAAACACCCAGCCTGAATTCTCATCTATTTGCATCTTTGTATTAACTTTATATGTAATCTATTCGCACAAATAATTACATTTGCTTTTGGTGTGCACAGTGTATCTTGCAAGTGTAAAGAAAAATACCAAGACTTGTGATATATGTTTGACTGATTAAAGATTTCTATCAGTGATTTCATTTTATAAAATGATAAAGTATTGGTATAAAGTATAACCCCCTGAATTCACGCTATATATATAATACTGAGAAACCAAAAAGTGAAAGCTAATCATGTTATTAGCTAGGCTTATATTTGTGTCTCCAATTTCTTCCTCAGATGCCCTGCCTGATGCGGAGGGTCAGGAAGATTACGAGGAAGAGAGCTTTGATTACAGTGAGAGGGAGAATCTAGCCAGCAACAACGCACAAGATTTGGCGAAACTCAACAAAATTAGCTACTACAACTACACTAAGGTTGCTTCTCGCTACAACACAAGTTAAAAAGCTGACGAGACACAAAATTGTGGTTTACAGTGGTGGGGTGGGGGAGACTGTAATGGTCATACTCTTTGCTCTGACATGAGCCAGTGAGGAAATAGCCATCATGAAGAGGATGTGCACTGGAAGCCATTTTGGCTCTTTGAAACAAAAGTGATAGCAGACAGAAGCTTTGAACAATGTCATTTCACATTAGGGACCATCCTGAAGAACAAAGGACTGTGTGTGTAGATGCTATTGTTTTTTTTACGAATGTTCCACTTTTGCCCATCACAGTGCAGTTCTTAAGAAGGATATAATTTATAAGTCACATTCAATTGTGCAGTTAAATAATATGCACAGATGTAAGAAGGCTCTTAATCTTTACAGACAATCCACAGCTCTTTAAAACAGACATGACTGCCGAGGCATGGGATAGTTCACCCCAAAAAATAATATTTTGTCATCATTTACTCATCTTCATGTTGATAACCAAACTGTTGCTGGTAACTCATGAAAGTCTATGGCTACCAGCAAGTGTTTGGTTACCAAGATTATTAAAAATATTTTTTATTCAACAGAAAAAAGACATTTACACCGGAACAACATAATGGTTTGTAAATGTTGACGATTTTTGTTTTCAGGTGAACTATCCCTTCAAATTTGTTGCTGGTTTCACGGTCCCAGCCAGTTAGATACCACTTTAACCAAAGCTGACAAAGTGCAAATAGTTCTCATTACATGTTAACTTTCCCAGCATTTAGTTTATAAGCAAACTGTGACTTTTTTTATGATTCCTTTTCAGCAGTGTGTGCTTTTCAATGAGCATATGCAGTTTGTAGCTCACAGTGGATTGAGTTTGTGGGACAGTTTTTCCAGTGCCAGTTTATTTTTATTTTTGTTAATAATGAATGACCATGGCATTTGATCACTGTATTGCCTTCTGGATATCTTTTTTTGTTTGTTTTTACATTATTGCAAATAGTATTTATTGTTCAATGTTCTTGGCATTCATAAGTGTAAATACATTGCCAGCATTCCAGATGGACGATTTTATTTCAAGTTAAAAATATACACAAGCTAAGCCATGGGCTTAGTTCAATTTGAGTATAATTGCATTATTTACCCAAGTGCATTGTTTGGTTCATCTTCTCTAAAATACTAGAATATTCTGTCTAAATTATATATTTTTTTCTATCTTTAGTCTGATGAATGTAATAATACAAACTAAGATTTGTCCCTTTAAAGCGTTCAATATTTCACAAAGCCATGCATCAGCCAAAAAACTGTTAAATATTTCATCTTCGTAAATCTCTGAAATGTCTTATTAGTTTGCAGGCTGTTCTTCTGTGTACTACGTACTAGCTAACTATGTGGGCTAAATTCACTTCTTTTTAAAAATGTTATCTTCTAGCATTTTTTTTTGGTGTGGCTTAAATTACTTTATTCTATCTAAACCTCATCCAATTTAATCTCCTTAGACATAAAACCTTGTAACGTGCACTGCATCTTTCACAAAGTCAACAATACTGGTTGAATTTTGAAAAGGATGCCCTAAAAACACTGGACAAAAATATTAACTGCCCTTGTGTGTGCAAGAGAGTGTCTCATCCATCATTCCCACGCAGAGCTCAGGAGTGATGAACGACAGTCTGCTGACATATGACAGGGCTCAAGACCCAGCAGGGAATGATTGGGGAAATTCACCATGTATTCTCCATCTAGCTTGGCAACTCAAAATGTTAATGTGTAACACAAGATTTGGTGCATTTTTATTGTTTTAAATGGTTGTGTCCTTGCATTTTGGTCTGTTCGCTGTAAGCTAGGCAGGAGTTTTAGTTTTGTATAAGCTTTTAATTATTTTGTTGCGCACTGATGTGAATATGAAGTTTATAAATGTTAAACGTTGTGCTATGGACATTGTTATAAATTAATACATTTATTTACCTTTAAACATGTGGAGTGTGTATATTGTGATAAACCACACAAGAACAGGGATCCAGGTGGCAGAGATTTATTAGAGGGTCTCATGTGGCCCTTGAACTTTTTCTCTTGTGGTTTTATACAGTACTTGATTTTACAAAAATAGACCCCTGGAGGTATGGGAAGAGATGGGATTAGCTAACAGAACAGCTAGGAACATCACTATGTTTTTATTACTCCTCCCATTATGTTGTATTCATGACTATTTAAGTTAAAAATGAGGTACAAAAAGACAGACGTTGTCCGGGCCCGTTGTCCTTCATTTGCCCAGAGCCTTGTCCAGGTTCGTCTTGATGGCATCCAGGAAGTCTGTGGTGTTGACGTAATGCTCGTTCAGCTTACAGCTGTGGTTACACAAAGACAAATGTTAATGACATTAGCTAAAGAAAACCTTAACAACTGATGTCAGCAATTGTATCATTAGGGCTAGTTCTTTAATGGAGGTCAAAGACATTAAGCTAGGATCATTTTTTATATGCTCAGAGTCTGAATAATTTGCTGACTTACTTGGCAAGACCGTGAATGCAGCCAGCCAGATCCTTGGTCATCACGCCGCTCTCCACAGTCTCCACGCACACCCGTTCTAGAGTCTGAGAGAACCTGCACCGCAATGGACAACGCTTAACAGTTACACTTCCGTTTAAACATTACCGATTTGATAGGAATGCTGCTACATCGAGAGAAAAAAACTCCCCTATCCTAATCATATAGTACAGATGACTGGCAGTAATAAATGAGCTTACTTGATCAGGTCTGGGTTTCCATCAAGTTTGCCACGGTGTTCCAGTCCCCTGGTCCAAGCAAAGATACTGGCAATGGGGTTAGTGCTAGTTGGCCTTCCCTGTGTAATAAAGTAAAAAATCAATTACAATAATTTTTGGGCTGCAAGTTCAAGCGCTACATTGCAGACATTTCATATGCAACTGCATAGTAAAACAAACTGGTATTTGCACCCAATCCAAAAAGCAGGGTATTTTAGATATTAACACTTTAAATAAATTATATTAATTACAACCTTTTAGATTTGCAGTACATTGTACAATAGCTGCATTTACTTGAACACAAATATTATAAAAAAATAAATAAATCTATTTTAATATTGAAAGCTGAATTTTCAGCAGCAATTACTCCAGATTTGAGTGTCACATGCTGGTTTGATGCTCGAGAAACATTTAGTAATATCACTCAATATGGACATCAAATAAAATTAGTTTGACATCTATAAGAAATAAATTATTATAAATGTATAATATTTCTGAAATGCAGCAACAATAACAAGTGTTCCATAAACATTATTTATTAACTCAGGGGCACATATGCGCTTTAAAGAAAATGTTTGGCTTAAGTTAAATGCTCTTCAAATGCTGCTGTCATTTTTTCCTCTCACCACAAGATGGCATAAGGCATCTAAAAATGCAGTTGTGCAATCTCCCAGTTGCTTTTTTTATTTATTTTTCTATTTTTTGTGTGTTATCATGTTAAATAATAAATTAAACAAAATAAATGTAAAACCATTTCCTTTTTTGAAATCCTTTTAGATCTTAAATCTAGATTGGTATGCAGGATTTGATACATAGCTAAATAAATAAATAAAAAAACAAACCTTCTGGTGCTCGCGATAATGCCTGGTTACTGTGCCGTGAGCGGCCTCGGCCTCAACGGTCTTTCCATCAGGACACAACAGCACAGAGGTCATCAACCCCAGAGAACCGTAACCTGCAGACAACATCCTTTAATCAGGTATAACATTATTTCAAATATTCTCCCTTATGCTTCATGGGCACCATGTGCCTTTAAAGATAGGTAGCAATTTGTTTAGACCATAAACAGTCTAGCATGATGACGACTTAGAAATCTATGACTTTAAGTGCTAAAACCAAAAACTGCCAAAAACCAGTTCTAATTGGATGAACATGGGTGCAATATGAAACAGGCTAAACATTTGAATATATATTTTTCTATGCCATTTACCCTGAGCAATGATGTCAGACTGTACATCTCCATCGTAGTTCTTGCAGGCCCACACAAAGGCGCCTGATGACTTGAGCACCTGAGCCACCATGTCATCGATGAGCCTGTGCTCATACCAGATCTTCAGCTTGTCAAACTCTGACTTGTAGTTTCTATCAATGGAATACAAAAAAGACGGTTTAGTATTTTGCATTGAAATTACTTTAGAAGAAAAATATAGTTTCACATGTCAGCACTGTGACAGCATCTCAAAGCACTAATCTCATAATTACACAGCAACACACGCTAATAGAAAACACACGGTGAAAGTGCGTAAATAATAAGCGTGCCAAGACATGGATACATCCAATGATTCTTCTCACTTCTCAAAGATATCCTGGAAAATGTCCTTGAATCTGCCATCGTAAGCCTTCAGGATGGTGTTCTTAGTGCTCATGTAGAGAGGCCATTTCTTCTGAATGGCGAACTGGAAGCAGCTGTGAGCGAAGCCAGTGATGGACTGTTAGAAAGAGACGAAAGACAATGTCACACAAGCGGGAAAATAGATGTTCCACTTTCACAATGGGGAATTCAACTAGGAAACGCTGGATATGGGTGAGCAAAAATCACTCACTTCAAATGTGAAGAGGAAATTGTATAAAAAATGAATTTTGCGGCCTACAATGAACAGACACTTAATTCAGTCAATCTCTTTTGAGGGGTAAAAGAGGTCACTAGCAGCACCACCTCTGGAGCAGCCTGAAGGCAGACACCTCGTCTGTTGTAAAGCCAAACAGACCATTTCTCTGACTACAAACAAAGACCTCAGGGTTCACTGCAGGTACACGAGCCGAGGGAGGTCATCTATTATCTAGACTTCATCCATCCGGAGGTGTGAGTGCAGAACATAACAGAATTTGAGTCAAAAGGGCAAGGCCTTAATTATGCAAACTCCGAATACACGAGACGGTCTAAAAATATCTCTAATTTAAGGTGTTATTTTTACACCTTCAAGATAGATCACCACCTATTAATAAGCTCATTAACCAAAAAAAAGACATTTTTCTAATTCATATTATCCATTTGCCAATGTTTTTATTTAAGTGGAAATTAATATGGTCCCAAAAGATATGCTGTTTTAAGTTCACATTTGGATTCATTTCAATGCTATGAACACTTCAACACTGCTGGATGTAGTAATTCAGGAAGTGAAAATGTCAGCGTTCCCAATGAATTTCTCTCTTTACAAGTCACTCGCGATGATTTCTAACCGATCAAGTAGTTAAAAAAACACACTTTATTCTTTTTAAAATACTCCAAATACACTACAGTAAGAAAAGTAAGAAATATGTTTACATTTTCAAACATTCATTTGAACTGTGGCAACGTCTCCAAGATGCTTCAACAAACCTACCTGGCAAAGCTACAGTACTGTTAAAAGTTTTAGGCACTTGTGTAAAAATGCTGTAAAATGTCAAAAATCGATTTTCTTTATCAATTAACCAAATTGAATCAACGTTGGGTGTGACCATCCTTTGTGTTTAAAGCAGCTTTTGCCCTAGGTGCACTTGCAGATAATTTTTCAGGTAGCTTTGCAGATTTCTTGAAGCATCTTAGAGACATTGCCACAGTTCTTCTGGATTTAGTCTGTCTCAATTCATTCTGTTTCTTCGTGTCATTCCAGACAGACTGGATGCTGATGAGATCAGATCTCTGTGTGGAGCAATGGCTGTTAGAAAATCTCCCTGGATTATTACAATTAATGGCAAAATGAATGTTTGGAAATGTAAACTGATATTTCCTACTGACACACTACAGCAAAATATAGAAATAACTGGCTTAAAACCATTTTTAGCTGGTGAAAATACTAATGTTCTAATAATTTTGGCCACCACTGTATACTTTTAAAATGAATTTTTCCAATTTTTTGCATGAGTGTGGGTACCAATTATAAGAAAAGAGGTATAGTTCTTTTCACAGATTCTTTATGATACCTTGATGCTCCTTCAGTGTTTAAAAAAATAAATAAATAATAATTATATGCATATGTGCACTGACCTCGTCAGTATTATACATTCCCATCCCACAGCCACCGCCAGGGAAATCAAACACCTCCCACTCCTTGGCTTTGCTTCCATCGGCTGGAGAGAAGACCATTTTGAATTTGCCTGCTTGGCTCACAACAAAGTCTGTTGCTTTGTACTGTAAATCAACAAGAAGATTGCAGTTCAGTGGGAATAAGAACACACTGGAAATTATCATTTAAGACCACCCAGATCATCCAAAAAAGCAGACCTGGTCACCGTAGGCATGTCTGCCGATGGTGATGGCCTGTGTCCAGCCGGGAACAAGTCTGGGAATGTTCTTGCAGATGATTGGCTCACGGAAGACAGTGCCGCCCAGAATGTTCCTGATGGTTCCGTTAGGGCTCTTCCACATTTTCTTCAGCTTGAACTCTGTCATGTGTAATTCATAAGAAAGATTAATACAATGTATAATTATTATATATATATATATATATATATATATATATCAATGACAGACTGTCAAATCTTTTGTTTTCTCTGCTGCACTTTTCAATGTGTTAACTGCTAGATGTTAAATGAATTTAGTATTTTGACAAGACTAATAAAACAGCTATTAGGCTAAACCTACATTTTTTTCCTATTGTGTGTGAATGTTAGCCTAAACGAATTGTATCCTGACAAAACGAATAAAAATAAGGATTAAAATTTTTGTATAACTTTATTCCTCTCTGTGAAACTTTATTCCGTGTTGGCAGTAAAATGTTATTTACATGACAAATAAAATAAATACAATTTTGTGCAGACTAAACTTTTATTTGTTAGCCTATCTCTCTTCCGTTCATCAGAAATGTGAACAAACAGAATATATCGCAGGAGCGGGTGTGTGCGGAATAAAACCTCAAACAGTCCCGCGCAGACCTCTACATCACAGATCAGATTTAATTTATCACGTGAAGAGAGATGACTGACAAGAAGAGTGAGGTGACACAGACAAGACGATGGCGGAAGAGTTTCAAAACTTAATGTAAATGCGCCCGTTTTTAGCCTGTTGACTTCTGAGTCTAACATTAATCTAAGTCAGGGAGAAAACTCACCGAGATCTACTAAGTGAAAAGGAAATAAATGATCAAATACATATTAAATAAATAATTAAAAAGGCTTGTTGTGATGTATCTTTATGTTGGATTATTTTAATAATAATAAATAAAATAGTGTTTTGTTATTATTCACTATTCACGACGCCATCAGTAGTTCCTCTGTAAGAACAAGTTGTTTGGAGCGTCTGATGCCCGTATGAACATAAACACCACTGATCCTCACAAACTTCTCCAACACACGCGAGCATCTGTTATAAAACACTCGCTGTATTCAACTATATAGTGAGCTGTATTCAAGCAGAAATATGTTATAGTGATCGAGAGCACACATACACGGTTCGTTTGCACATCATTTATAACGGACATAACGCGCGCCTAATGCACGATCCTGTATGTCACTGTAATCATCTTTACCCTGATTACAATAGTCGTCCATCAAAACTTGTGTGTACTAGTGTGACACTGGCTTCTTTTATCCAGCGAGAGCAGTAGTTTGCGTATCATGTGCTCATACAAAGTTTTTGAGCAACCGTTCAGTCTGTATTACACACAATGAGAACCGTGTTTTACGATGCTAAAAAAATATATAGCCTATAAAAAATAACAGTACCACCTCTCTACTTATTCTGTGGTACTGTTATTTTTTATAGGCTATATACTTTTTTACATGACTTAACATGCGAGTCATAATATTAGCGAATGTATTATATTTGAGTTTTATCTCTCGCCCCCCTGGTTGAGAAACACTAACCTAAAGCGAGCGATCTATTACCCCTGATCTAAGTGATAGGGTTTAAAAAAAACATTTGTTTCTCATTTATTTGGTTCCACCATATTTGCTGTTTTTTATTTTAAATACAGCTTGACGCCGAATTGCTGCTGATATTAAAGTCAAAGTAAAACGCGCACGGCGCTTACAGGCTATTTAAAACCTAAGGAAAAGAGGTTTCCTCCCCAGTGATACCGTTATATATACCGTTATGACATCAGGTCGATTAACCGGTGGGAAAATTTCCTCACCGTCACAACCCTACTGCCTGCCTGAGTTTTGTCACAACCAGAGGCGGCACAAAATTTGGCGGAGGTGGCTGCCTCATAATTCTCTATGCAGGAAAAACCCTGAGGTGTGTTCGACTTGAAGCAGCGCTACGCAGAATGATCACTGTGTGACATCAAATTACAGCAAGAGCGATATGAAAGCATAAGGATCCGTCTGCTCTTTTATCGCTCTCGTGGTACTTTGATGTCACACAGTGATCATTCTGCGCAGCGCTGCTTCAAGTCTAACACACCTATCGTCTATCGGCCCAGCATATGGCAAATGCGTGGGGGGAGGGCTAAGCCCATTCAGAACTACGGGAGCCCAGAGGGGAGCATCGGTGGATGTTAAAGAGAAAAACGTTTTTTTCATTCAAACAAATCGACGTAAGCTACACATTCGAGTTAATCAATAAAATCGATTTATCGCCCAGCCCTACTGTCATAAGAGCCAATATCAAGTGAAAGTGCTGCTGAGGTGTGGCATACCTTCGACCCTAGCTTCGTCAGGTGTAATGGTGGCACATTTCACAGCAACATTGTATTTCTGGGTAGCTAAAGCGGAGTCGATTGTGACTTGGTCATCAGTCTGGTCACGGTAAGGAAGACCCAGGTCAAAGTATTTCAGCTCCACATCCACATTGGTCAGAATGAGCTGCACACAACAATTTCATGTTAAAGGTGTAGACAGAGTCGTTCTCAAAAAACACAGATCAAAAACACAGATTAAAGTAAAGCAAGTCATTTGGAGATTTTATTTTATCCCAAAAGGGAGATGTAATTTTTCACAAATACTTGCTCCTATCGCATCTTAATATTCAGTTTGATGCAGAAATTTCAGACTCCCACAATAAAATTACGCCACGAGTGATCATTTCAATTCTGATTGAGACTAAACTGCATAGTTATAATAATCTCTGGATTAATGGCAGTTTTTCTGGCAATAAATAATGATCCCATTCTGATTCTCCACAGAATTGACAGAATAATTTCAGCTTGTTTAACGTCACCACCCCCATCTGCCGTCGCTCTCAGGAGGCAGACGGCCAGTCAGTGAGAATGACTTCAACACTGCCCCTGCGTGATGTGGCCGTAATCTCACGCGTAAACACTCTTCCAGTAAGCCTATCACAATGTCTGCGTAACGCGCAAATCACTCCTCCACTCTCTCCTCGTCCATTTAATTCTCCCAAGAGATGCTGTCACATTCCCTTTCCATCTCCTTTTGTCTTTCTACTTTTGTCTAACCCAATTTTTGTTCTGTCTTTTGCCTGTATAGGCTTCTCACTCTCCTGTTTCTCTCTTTCCATTGCCCTCTAAATCTTTCCCTCTCGCATTCTGTTCCTCTTGGTGTGTGTGTGTGCGTCACGGTTTTAAAAATAGACTAGACAGACACTGCTTCCCTCCCCCTCATTCTCTCACTCACTCACAAGCTTCGTGTTTAAGCACCTTTTCTTTGATGAACTCCCAGATGATCCTGGTCATCTCATCTCCGTCCATCTCCACCACCGGCTTTGCCACCTTGATACGTTTATCGGCATCTGTCAAATAAAACAAAAACAATCTTTAGATCAGCTTGATTTTGTGCAGGCCTGAATAAGAGATTGTTTCTTCCCACTTGTGAGACAACTGAAATTTGTGGTTCCTCAAGGAGGAAGATAATAAAAGACATATACAGCCCCATTCACACCATCAGCCACTACTGAGCGGTCGCTAGTAGGCGTTCTGAGTTCTGGATGCACAAAAACATTCATGAACATCACTACCAATAAAATGTAATTTTATGCTGAATGTATCAGTGCATGATCATAGGCATTACAGTGTGTGTTACATTGCCCTCTATAATCTTGGCTAAACCACTTTTGTAATACAAGGCTATTCTTAAGATTATCATCTGACCACATCATACTCTAGCGTTCAAAGTAGAGGTCGACCGATATATCGCCCGGCCGATATATCGGGCCGATATTTGTCATTTTTTCGGCATATTCGGCATCGGCCGATATCCGTGTTTAGTAGCGTTGATTTAAAGTCAGGCACGTCCATGGGCAGCCCCGTGTTATTGATGCGGTGGACGTGCTGCTGCTGCTGCATGTGAAGGACCCCAAGCCAAAACTTTTGGAAGATTCAACAACAGTCCTGGGAGATAAAGGCAAGGTTTAAATTCTGATATTTCAAAGTCCTACGACCATATGTTTACTATATATTACTAGTAAACTATGAAGTGTTGCTTCACTCAGTGAAAGAAAAAACGAATAGCATTGAACCGTCGAGAACTGGCATAATGCTACAGCTGGTTGAAGGTTTCCGTACTTGCAGTTAATTTTAAGGACTGTAGTCAAAAACTATCAGCAGCTTGCTTGCTAACATATTAGCCCCAATGTTATAAGTTCGGTTTTATTTTTCCTGTATCGGAGTCGGAGAATTTCACTCTGTGCGTGGAGTGGAGAAGGCGGCAGCTCTCACAAACACTGCAGCCTGATTGAGAGGGCTGCGTTACTCTGCCCCGCTCACAGACAGCACCGTGCTCGGAGACACAGAACTGTCCTGGAGCAACCCAAAATGGTGTATGGCCTTTGTTCAGAAGCATGGTTTGATGCAGACAATAGCCGGGTTTCCATCCAACTTATTTGCATTAATGAAAATTTAGCTCAAGAATAGGCGCATCTGCGTGTGTTTCCATCAACTGTGTAATGCGAATTAAAATGGACATCAGCCTAATAAAGTGACGTGTTCCAACCAACGACTAATATATATATATATATACACACACACAAGTATTCATTAAATTTTTCACTGTTTCATTTATATTGCAGCCATGTACACAGCACCCCATATTGACGACAGAAAAACACATAATTGTTGACATTTTTGCAGATGTATTATGTGATATTTCAGTTTTTCTTTTTAATAAATCTGCAAAATGTCAACAATTCTGTGTTTTTCTGTCAATATGGGGTGCTGTGTGTACATTGAGGAAAAAAATGAACATAAATGATTTTAGTAAATGGCTGCAATATAACAAAGAGTGAAAAATTTAAGGGGGTCTGAATACTTTCCGTACCCACTGTGTGTATATATATATATATAGAATCTCACCTGCACCTAGGCAACAACTTTCCACTTAACTGTTCTCTTACTCCACCCACACGCAGACGAGATGTGCCGATGTGAAGCCGCTTTGAGAATGAAAGAGAGAAGACGCGGTACAGTTGAATCAATCACGCTGTTTTCAAATGACTGATTTAATCAAATTTTGTGTGGATTTATTTACTCATCTAACATACATGCTATATTCAATAAATGTTTGCAGGAATTTCCCTAATTATAAACTCAAAAAGCTGCGGGAATAATTAAGACTATGCAATATACACACAAATTCAGGAACTGATTAAATATAACTTATTATACATAAATTTGTGAAATAAAATTCTATTACATTCACAAAACTTTTCCAGGCCTGGAAATTGCTGGTTTAAAATTTCATAGCTTTTCCAGGTTTTTCCATGACTGTAAGAATCCTATAAAAGCAACCGATGCACGCTTTTAATCACTAAAGATTGGTCCTCTCCCTCCTCTAATCCCATGCCGAATCTGTTACCTCGCTTTATTCCAAAACCTCTCAATTTACAAATCAAGCACTTGGCTACCTTATTAAAAGTATTGCTCTAAACAGACCTGTGTGTTTTGTATCACTAGTGAAGTGTCTTTTCTCGGAGCATATAAAAGCTCTGCCCACGTGAGGCGCACCGTTTCCGGCTTGAGCTGTTCTGTAGATTATGAAATGTACATTTATGCATTTAGCAGATGCTTTTATCCAAAGCGACTTACAGGGCATTCAGGCTATACATTTTTTGTCAGTATGTGTGTTCCCTGGGAGTTGAACCCACAACCTTTTGCACTGCTAACACAATGCTCTACCACTGAGCCACAGGAACGTTTATTAAAAGTTTATTAACTCTGAACGTGTCGCGTGTCCATATTGCACCAAATTGTGACACTGCACTCCCTTGGGTCCGCAGCAACACACCCGCCATGTGTGAAGTCGATTGGATGAACGGTTCTCGACATAAGAAAATGCAAGCAGACAGACAGACGCACAGAGATTCCTGCCTTTATTAGAGAGAAGAATATGTTCAGCCCCTCCCTCCGAAGCTCAAAAAATGGTATTCGGACCAGCCCTAGTTTGATTAGGGTTGTAGCTAAACTCTTCAGGATAGTGGGTCCCCAGGAACAGGGTTGAAGACCTCTGCTTTAGCACATTCATCGCAACTTTCGAAGTTAAACTCTTTCCCATTTTTTTCTGTGACAATTAAGAATTGTTTGCAGATGTCTGACTTGCCTTGCTTTGCTTTTGTTAAGTAAACAGTGGCTTTAATTTTCTTCTCAACTTAATGTGTTGACTCCATTTCTATTACACGCAAAATCCCACCATTCCCTGCTGCCCTCCCACAAAATTTTCAGACCGCCCCCTCCTGCCCGCAGCAAAGGTAGTACCGCCCACTCCCGCAAGATTTGCAATGCGGCTCTCTACATGAAAATATGCACGAAAAATCGGTCCATTGACTATCTTATGACCTATAATTTCTTGACATTTGTATTTGCAGCATAGTTTGCACAGTTTTTTTTTTACTTCCTGATAGAGCTTGACAGCAGAACAGTATACACCATCTCTCAAACTACAAAGATACCGAAAAAAAAAAATAACATTAGCACATGGTTATTTCACATATGTAGTGCCCTTTGAAACTTCAAAAACACCCTAGGCAAAGTTTTGGGTTTTGGACAATATGAGAAAAAAAACCTTATCATTACTAATGTTAGTATAAATCTGAAGTAAAATAAAATGATCATTGAAGACCTGCAAAATGATTTTCTACTTGATCGCATAATAATGTCAATCTAAACATATGACAACCAGACGTGCCACCTTTGGCCAGGTAATACTGGATCAAACTCGCTCAGGTTTCATATTGAAACATTATTGGGTCAGCCCACTTTTACAGCTTTACTGGCTGACTGCCAATTAAGGTTAATAGATAACAGACCAATTAGAACACCATTTAGAGATGCTTTACAAATAGATCTTAATTAATATTTTTCTATGTCCTGAATTCAGTAGTTTTTTTGTTTTATTATAGGTTTTGTTGCCCATTATCAATGCAAAGTCATCACAAAATGATAAGGATTTAAGCTGTTATTGTCCAAAACACCACTTTACCTAGAGCGTTTCCAAAACATGAAGGAATGATATATAATTACTCATGCCATCCACTCCTAGAACCAATTTGCAGTCATTTCATGAATTAAATGTCTACCTTTATTGTTTTGAACACCTATTTATGCCACTACTTTCCACTAAAACAAGCAAGTAGAGGTCATCTCACTCTCCTCCTCTTTCAGTGGGAACAAAGTAGAGGAAGGAGGGGGAGCCATGGAGGGAATCAAGTGACTCTGTTCCACTTGCCAAGTTCCTGCTCGAGAGCCTCTACATCTAAAGAGTCGGCAATGCTGTCAAAAACAGTGAAAGAGTTTATAAAAGACAAAAGGCATGGCATAATCACCTTTATAAGCATTGTAAGTAACACATTTACCATACTTCACTGACGTAACACTATAAACTACATCTTCAATCTATTTTAGTAGCCACAGGTCACGTCCATCAAATCAAAGTTCAGACCTTTTGAAAATTTCAATTAAATTAAATTGCAGCATGACCTATAAAGTCACACAGAATAAAGATGTCATATTTTATATTTTTTATGAAACATTTACAGTGAGCATTTAATTTCAGCAAATCCAAGTAATCATCCACCCAAACACCACCACTAAGCTACAGAAGGGCCATAAAAAACATCTTTCAGATAGAGTTACTGCTCATCACAGCTGTGTCAACCAAAAGTGCATTATGGGTAAGGCCTTTTGCTTGAAACCTGACTGGGTTCATAAACAGAAATTACATAAACAGGGAATCCTGGGGAAAAGAATCCTCTCACTAGTCAAAAGCGCTGGGACAGCGTGCTAAAGGGGGAGGAGGAGTATATGGGCAGGATTATGTAAGCATGCTTCAATGCCATGTTTCCAAGAATACTGCAGCCATCTGCACAGCGAATGATCCTCCCATGAACAATACATTTATGCTGAGCTGCAGCATGAACTAACATGCCATGATGGACTGCAGTGCAGATAGCTAACGTTTCCTCTGAATTTTTGCGAAATCTCATCCAATGGGAAATAGAATCTGCAAAGAATGCTGAACAAGATCATGTGATCTACAATCCAGTGGCCTTGAGTTATTCTTACTGGCAATAGAATGTGAGAAAATAACATGCTTCACATGTATTGACCATAAAATAGCACACTGCCACTTTACTCCTACACTTCTGTACAATGGATGATACTCTGGCACTTCACTAGAATCCAGCTGGTGCCACATAACCTATTTTAGGAGCCTTTTCTAAATGGGTTTAAACAGTAGCTTCTAAATTACTATTTACTTTCAGTGCAATAATTCTCTACCTAAATGTAAATAATGTGTGATCAAGCATACAGTTTTAGCAGTATAAGTATATAGTTAAAAAGTATTTGATATCTAGTTATGCGTTTTGTACCATGGCTCTACAGCATTTAATTTCTGTGCCTCCCATGTAGGAGAAAAACCAAAATAAAACAACACTGACTTGAATTCCAAAGTTTTTTTTTTTTTAATCAAACTCATGAATTACTTCCGACTTATTTGCCATTCAACAACATTTACTTGCAATGCATTTCTGGAATCTCATTAACAGTTCTATATTTATCTCCATATTTCTATAAATGACCTTTACAAAAAAAACTGTTTACAAACTATTCCTTTTAAACCTTATAACTAAAGGAAAAGGCCAAGTCAACCCACGTGTACCTAAGCCTCGGCACAAAGCATGTGGTCAGCATATCATATAGCAAAGCAATCACTCCCACATGACCCTCTGATTTTCAGTTGTCAAGGACATGTGCAAACATAAGTCTACACTCGTGCTCCACACTTGGTCAGTAGTAAAAATACAAATACATGAGGTGAGTATGTTCTCACTGAGTACCCCACAAATCAATTGGGTATATACATATTCCTTTACTCTTTCCAACTGACCACCTACAAAAACAGCTCAGAGTGTTTCAAGTTTCAAAGGGCACTACATATGTGAAATAACCATGTGCTAATGTTTTTTCTTTTTTTTTTCGGTATTTGTAGAGAGTGACCCAGAGAGAAAGTATATTAAATGAGAAATTTTATTAAGAAGCTGTACCATAGAGGGACTAAAAATAAAAACAGCTAGCCAGCTGGGTTGACAAAAACAGATGTTCAGATGCTTCTCTTAATAGTGGAAAATAACTCAATAATGCAAAAAATTGCATATCACATATTAAGAAATTATATATTCAGGCATCAATAAGATCTATTAGGCTTCAGAAAATATCACAGAGGTTAATAAATGAGTACTGTGGGCTTCTAGGCTCTCCTTACAACCCATAAAACCTCTTGGTAAAAGTCAAATCCAACCTTGTGACTTTAATGAGAGAACTTGCAAGTGTGCTTGGCATTGTGGCTGAACTGATGTTAATAAACCCAATCTGAAATGAAAGACATCTTGATACAAGACCGTTATGCATTGCATAAACTGAGGCTGACACTTCACCTATAATCGAAGCTCAATGACCTCACCCAAAACGCCTTAGGAAATGAGGCATATTAACAGAACAGTTCAGTGCCAAAGCATCACGCCTTCTAATAAACTTGGCAATATGAATGTTTTAATGTGGTATTCTTCAAGTGCAAAAGGTTGGTTCTATCATCACATGCATTTATTTGGATGTGATGCATGAGTACTGGTGTTAATTAGGACTAACCCATTCAGAGAAAAGTGTAAAGGTGACCCGGAGGACATGAGGGGTGGTGTATGCCAAGTAAACCACCAACATTTGGACAATCATCCATGACAACTGGTTAAGTAACACAGGACAGCTAGTGTATGTCAGGAAATGACACTAATTAATTCACAGCTGTGCTTAAAGTTCTGCCCTTCAGTTGTCCTTTGTTTCACCCTAAGATGGCATGCTTAAGAAGATAAGCTACAATCTATCAGTAAGTCCAAACGTTAGTTCAGTTACTGCATCAGACAGGACATTTAAATCAATGCAGCCTCCATAACAAATATGGACTATAAACTAGGGTGAATATAACGTGCTATGGTGTAGCAGTTCAATATCATGTTCAAAACAGATAAAGTGCTTGTTGGTTATTTACATGTTAATTTCCATGTTCTGCACTCAGTCAACAGTAATAGGCCTGCTGACCTTGAAACGATTTAATACCGCAGAACAAGCTAAACCGACAAAACACCACATGAACACTCATATTCCTGGTTACCGAATTAATTTACATCGCAAAGCTGTTCGGTTACATGTTAAGAATTACATTTGCAACAGTATTTTCGGCGCGAATGGTTTCATAAGTCACTCCGTCCTTGTGTGCAGCCCATCCGGTCGATTCACACGCCAAAAATACACTCAAACGACGCCGTCAAATTGTTCAAACTTGCTATGTTGTTATGAAGACGGGGTTCACATTTAAGAAACGACATCTTAAACACAGTGGTTTCAATGATGCTAATATATCGTTTATGTTGCTCTTTTTTTAAAAGACATCTTATAGGCGAACAAAGGAGCGCGATTTCTGCCTTGTGCTGCGCGCACAACGTCACCGACAAAATAGCGTTCTGCTGTGGCGCGACTGAAACTGCGAAGAGATGGAAATATGCAAGCTGGCGAACTGAAAGAAAGCTACCGGCGTTTCTCGATACAAGCATGCGGTAACGTTATGTGGCGAGGTGAAAGGAGATTTAAGTCACATTTACATCGTCTCAGATAAGCATTAAGCGGTGTTAAAGCGTTGGTTAACGCGGCTTTATATTGACACATTTATAGACAATTGTGGAAGTGGAAAACTCACAGTTCCTCTGTTGCAAACTCTGGCAAGAAGATGAAGCAAGAACGGCGGGGGATTTGGATAGAGTGGCCGCGGACCTAGAGAGAGAGCTGAGGACCTTCAAGTAACCTGCCATGTTTTTTATCTCGCCGAAAATACTAGAGGTTGCTGCCCGACTTCACTCCGGTCGAAGGAAGGGTCGAATGAATCGGTGCATACAGCAATAAACGTAGATCTTCTCCGCCTCCGTCTCGGAGTCGACGTCACAATTACATGGGGTCAGGACTAAAAATCATCGATGCGGTGAATGGCCAATCACATTTGAATAAGCAACACATCGATGTTCCACCTGGTGATTTTTGATAATGCACCGTTTGCACGTTCCCTTTCATTTTCAGTTAACCCTTGACGGCCTTAACCCTTGTTCGGGGTTATATATTTCCGATTTTTTTTATTTTATTTGTGAAAGTCTTATTTTTTCAATAAATAAGAATATACTTTCCATTTCAGAATTACTTTCATAGAATGTCAGTATGTAAAAAATGGTGGTGTTTTATTTGTGTTTTTGACAAGTAGGCTAACAGACTTTCTAAACGACACAGAACAGGCAGATAACCTCTTCACATTCCGCTCTCTGGTTGCTGAGCAGCCCCGCTAATTTTAGACGGGCTGGGTCACCATACTGGGTGAAAGAATGGGAGGTGCGCGGTCTGATTATGCGCATGCGTCGTAGAGCTACTGCAGGTCACTTCAAGGTGCATAAACTGGAGTGTTTGCCTGCGTCCCAATCTTTTTTACAGTCTATGGTCCCAATGTGCATACTATCCATCCTAAATTCTATGTGATATTAGTAATTTCAGTACTATTTAGGGCAGCTATAGGGTGGATTAATAGTATGCACAATGGGACGCAGGATTTGAGTCGTTGAAGGTTGAGTTCTTGTATCCTTTAAAATTATACTACGTTACAGTGTTGTTGACAAATACTATCATACATTTTATGTTCAGTTTCAGATCAAGTCAAGTGTTATATGTAACTTAGGCCTAATTGTTAATGTATCATATAGAAAATATGCAATTAATATGCATATAATAAAAAAGTAAGATATTTAAGATTGCACACACTTATTTATTCACACTCTCATTACTTGTTGAAATTAGACCGCATTGACAGTATCAAAGTACTCTGGCTCTGTGACAAATAAGTCGCCATTTCACAGTTTATTCTATTCAAAATCTTAGAAAAAAGAAAGTTAAAATATAAATTCCTCAAATACTTCACATGATTTTGACAAGGACACAGATTGAGGAAACTCAATAGTCTGTCTTGTTATCATGTTATCAAGTCTAGGCTATGTCATTCTAAAATGCAGCATGCAAATATTGCTCCACTGACCTACATGTCAACATGACCTCTGTTATCATTCAGAGGTCCGAAGCGTGTGTAGTTCACAGTGAACTGTTTACTCCACAGTGTTGGTCTACTTACTGTACTCACTCTGCATAGGTCGCAGCCAAACAAAATCTAATTATTTTCACAGCTGGAACTGGTTCACCACCATTGAATTACTGCTCTGTACTTATAATTAAGAACAACAGAACAGCGTGGGACTGATGAGAACATTCTGTCATGTGGTTATAATGACAGTTTAGGGCAGAAATAACAATGTACCAAAAGAGAGAACAGTCTTCAATAGAATATATTTTAAAGTAATAATGATAATAAAATATTTTGTATCATTTATTTTAGGTTTATATACTGCCTTAAGTGAAAAAATGTTTAAATAATGTTTTAATAATAATTTAAATTATGTTTAAATAATAAAAATAATAGTAAGTATTATTATTATTATAATACATTTTGTATAGTGCCATCTGGTGGAGTTAAAGGCGTAATGTTAGTAAGTTAGTATAATATAATTAAATTTGTTTTGCATCTTGTATTTCTCAAAAGCTTTAGTTGAAAGAGGATTACTAAAATATTGTAGATAGTTAAAATAATTCACTATATGTTTATGACAATATACAGTACAAAGTTGAATATATAGTCTAGCAAAAGTAATAATTTCGACAATATTGTTGGTTTCAAAGGCGCAAGTTTTTATATAAATAACAAATGTCAAATCTGTGTCAATTAGGTCATCATATAGGGCCTAATCATTGCATTTTATGCAGCTTATTTATTATTCTTTTGGAGGAAAGACATAAAACTGAATGTCCACCAGGGGTCAGTAACAACTCGTTACTTTTTTCGGAGATGACAACGTTTTCCAGTTTAGTTTATAATTACTATGTAACAAACTAAAATGTAATTCACCTACAGTGATTATTTTTAGTACACTTGTAGTATATGCTATTACACATCCAGTATTGTGAGTTGTCTGTGCTAGATTATTTGTATTGAGTGAAGTCATTTTATCACCCATAACAAACATCTCTTTATCGTGGTTTAAAACATCACAGTGTAAATATACAAACAGCAGTTATTAAGTTATTTTACAACAACCTGTTTATGGAATTACTGGTTTAGGAGCACTGTGAGCAAGCAAGGAGACAGCTAGTCAACAATTACTCATAACGTAAATATAGTAAATGCTAAAAACCTAATACCATAGATTATCCAGGGATTTTAACACACAACACTCAGAGTAAACAGAGCTTACACAATTGTGAGTGAGTAACAATTATGTCGGTGAACATGTCTTGGTTCAAGCTGACAGGAAGACATCAGGTTTTATTCGTTTTTGCAACACCCGTTCTGGCTTTCCATGTCCAGTTTGCATCCTAGTATCATTCAAATACTTAAAGCCCAAATTATAGGCCTACCTTTGGAAGAGGATCTTCTACAATCCCTTAATGTACTTTATTAAGATTCCCAACGACTTTACACTCTACAGTGGATTAGATCTGCAAGAAACTAGTACAGGTAAGGGTCTCGTCTCAAGAGATGTCTGTGTTGTTACACCCCTGAAATATACAATAGATTTAACCTACAATTGTTCTACTTTTTATGACCACAGAGACTAATCTAAACCAGTAGGTCCGTAAGAGCAGAAGAATGACACAGACCGGAGACTAGGGATCTGAATGATGCAGCGATGGGTCGGTCCTGCTCAACATAACAGGTGCTTTCACGGTCGTTTGAAATGTCAGACTTTGAGATTAGAAAGACCAGTACGATTGTACAGATTGTTACAGACATTTATTCAAAATATACAAGAAACTACATACAAAAATACTATGCGTCAAACATTGTAAACATGAGCACAACCAATAGTATGCCTCACAGTTTTGATATAAGACAGTTGTGATAAAACCTTTCACATGGTCTCATTTGGGGCTCATTAATAATTTAAAATGTAACTCTTTTCATTTTTTTTACTGTTGAATTCCATGTGCCAGCAGTAATGAATTATCAATTGTTATTATTGTGAATACAAGTATTATTATTGACCCATATATTTATGTCATATGTGTATTTAACAATCACAGACCAAAAGTCTAAATGCATCTGTCGATTGCTTATGTTTAATGTCTCAATTCAGGAAAAATGAGTGAGGAGTTAGCCAGCTAACTCTAGTACTACAGAACATTTATTATTTGACAGCCTTGTGCAGTCAAGTGACTCTTAAACATTATAGCAGCTATGAATCTGAAGCACTTTTCATTTGCACAAAAAATAACATGGGCACATTAGTTCTACCACATAACATTGGCTGACAAATGGATATACCTATGTTCACATTTGTCTGTACAATAGTCATTGGTTTATCACAAGGCATATTCCGCTACAGACTTTATCTAAATATATTATGATAGGCTGTGATCGAAGTATTACTTAGCCATTTTTTTGTCATCATCATTATACTTCATGTCATGTGATTTGTTACTTGCAGCATACTGATTCTAATATTGTGATTCAAATGCTGCTTAATAATATTTTATGAAAAGTAATCTGTGATGCAGAACACCTTTTACTCTCCCTCAAAGGCACTATACACTAATTCGCTACAAACATTCAATCTCTTGAACTCATCATGGAACGAACTGACACGTTATATATGTAAAGACTGCCAACCTAGCAAGGTTAACTAAGGGCACTACGACTATATGAATCATCTTTGCTTTAAGGAGTAAGTAATAATTAAACTTGCAATGTTGCATGTATTATTGCAACTGATGTAGCATGTAATCAATTACAAGAAACATATTCCCCAATAATTAGCTCACCGATGGTCAGTATTTCTTACAGAATCTAGATAAGATATGCATGTAATGATACATCTGCACATAGGCATTATTAACATCAACATTAAAAAGCTAACATATTGTATGTATAGTGAGAAGAGAAAATAATACTTTCTTGCTACAGTTCTCAACCGGATTTGTTTTTCTTGCAGGACTTCCAGCTTTATAATCAGGAGCCAATGGAATGCTCTCTTTTAATGGGTATGATCTGGTGACCTCTCTGCTCCATTTTGACAGTCTGGTTTTGCATTCACTCTCCTGTCTGCCTTAATGAATCTCATGGAGAGATGTCTAGACTTTGAAGATATGCAGATATTTCTGTCTCTGTTTGTGTTTGCAGCAGAAGAGCCGCTAGCTGTAGTCAAGCTGTCAAATTCAATCTTTCATACGCAAGAGAATAATAGCAAACTCTCTCACCTACTCTTTAAGAAGACAAACACTACCTTTGTTGCGGAATGGAAAATTGCACACTTCTTTGTTGTATTTTTGTGACTGTTGTAAATTCCATTTCCACCTACATTTATTTTGAGAATGAGTTCTGTGGATGGTAGGAAGTGACTGTCTAAGCTTCCATTATAACGTTACATAATATATTAAATCTAAACATACCTTTAGGTTGCATCTTTAAATACTTTTATAGACAATAAGTTATTTATGCATCTGTGACATTTGATTTTTGTTTTCGTTAGAGAGTTTAGTATTAAGTTTTGAAACTAGCAAGTAGATTAACATCTTGATACAATATCCCTTTGCCCTAAATGGCTACATTCAATGCTAACTAAAATTCTGTTACAGGTACCACCTGTTTTCCCCCTACCTAAGCGTCAACTTTATCCAAAATCTCAGACGTATATTTATGATGTTACAGTTGCTACATCTACATAGACTGAGTTTCATGATTGATGATTGAGCTCTTCAAAGTTTGAAAGCTGCTTCATCTGTTCCACTTGCATAGAGTGCCTTCTCACAAGCTTCTTCTTCGTCCTGAGGTTGCCTCTCTTTGGTGAATTGGGTGCTACGGGAGCTATTAGTCTGATACCTGCTGCAAGTGGGGATGAGGGTTTGCTGCTTGCCCCTATATCTGGAATCGGAGGGTTAGGGTTGACGTTTAACGGGGGAAGGTGACCTGGGCGGGTGTGGGATATATAGTCCAGCAATAGCGTTCCAGAGCCGCGCCGCTCCAGTACGCCAGGTGCTCTGCATCTGGCTGTGCTAGGTGAAGAGGTACTGTGATTGCTGTCCAAGGACTCTCGTGAGCCTGTAAGCATAGCAAGAGGGGACGTATTGAGCTTCCTCCTCTCCAGAGGTGCGTTATGAGAGTCTAGCATGCTGGAATCTGAGTACAGCTGGGAGTCTGAGTCGTAGTGTTCGTTCCCCAGTCTCCTCCGGTGCACTGTGTCTCTGAGGCTAACTGGCCCCAGGTTTCCTCCAGAGCCCTCCTGCTCTGTGGGGATAGTGCTACGTCGTGCGAGGGGCTGGTGCTGTGCTAGCGATCTTTCATAGGAGGCTTTGGAAGATGTCGGAAGGGATGAGATTTTTGTGGTCTGATCTCCCATCATCGGAAACAAGATATATTTTCCATCCACGCTGTTATGCCGGGACAAAGTGCCTCTTTTGGACAGACTCAGTCTGTTGACACCTGCGACAACATCTTCGTCCGAATTGGCTCTCTTGCTTTCTTCATTTGCTGCCGCCAAGACGGAGGGGGCAATCAGACCCCAAGGCTCTGACTGTAGACGTTTCAACTGGGGTAGACGAGCCCTCTTGGGGTTCACTGGCTTCCTACTAGGGGAAGTAAGTCCATTGGGAAGTTTGGCTGCTGTGTTTGAGGCTGACTTAAATTTTGTTTGAAAATTGAATACAGTGTCTTTCTCCTCCTCTTTGCTGGGAGATGGCGATGCGTGAAGATCTATCTCTGATGGTGAGGCACATGGTGCTGGAGAGGTCCTCTCATCCAACTCTGGAGAAGGAGGGACATTCAGGTACTGCTTGGTTGTTTTGGTTCCAGAAGGCGATTTGTCAGTGGTAATGATGATGACCTCCTTGCCTTTGGCTTTGCAGGCATCAAGGAGAACTTTTAGGGTTTCTTTATCATCTGCATTTACAGCGTAGACTAAAGCAGAAGATCCATGACGGTCCTCCAGGCTTGGATCAGCACCGTTGGTCAGTAGAAGTGAGACCACCTCATGTCCTGCCCGTGACTGCATGCATGCATAAGGGCTGTCCTTCTAGCTTTGTCTTGGATATTAGGGTCAGCTTTGTTGTCCAGAAGATACTTGATGAGCTTAGCCTTGCTGACACTCTGCTGGTCAGAGTGTTTGGACATGCAGGCCACCATGAGTGGCGTCTCTCCACGATCGTTGCTTTCATTGATGTAGGCTCCACCTTCCAGGAGAAGCCGTGTAAGGCGCAAACGCCGAAGCCACACTGCTTTCAGCAGGGAGTTCCCATCTGTCCTGAGCTCCAGCATGTCAGCCATCACCCAGACTGGACCCAAATTAGCCTCAGTTCTGCAAGGCAAGGGCAGACTGCTACTAAAGTCATCAAACAGATCCCAGAGACAATTCCATGTCACAAACACTTTACATTTTAGAGATAAGTAAAGGTGATGTTGATGTGTTAAACCTTGCATGAAATCACTATAGGCTGGTTGTATTGAAGAGCCACCAGGTGGCAGCCTGAATACAGAGGAATGAGTTATTGGAAGAGAAGTTGAACTGACAGGTGGATCAGGTGCAAATGGAACTTTGAATGTGCGTGTTGTTTGTCTAAATGCGATTGAAATATCTGAGAATGTGTTGGATATTAAAGCATATTTCCTTATATATGCATCTTTAAATTGATTTTATCAGTGACTGTTCTCAATATGTATAAATGTTTTATCAGATTTTAATATATAGCGATAAAAATACTATATGCTTCCATTCAATGTCATTATTAAATGAATGAATCTTACTTTATCCTGTTTTTTTCTTATTATTGTTTCTGTAGATTTATTTTATAGACTGCTTTCAAAGCAGTTGCTTTGGCATGAATAGTCGTCCTCAATTGTCTTGTTCCGCTTCTCGATCCAAGCAATATATTCAGATCAGTCTGTTTTTGTTATACTTTGATAGCCGTTTGAAATGATTTGGACTTATTAAAAAGCAAGACGTCTTTTCATCAGGCTTAACTTGGCTGAGTGTATGCGATTTTGAACACGGAAATAGTATGACGGAATCAAAGGATTAATAATGCATTTTAGTTAAGTGTGAATTAATTAAATATGCTTCGTGTTATTTATTTGCGTTTTCAGGTAATCACAACGTTAGCGTTTTGGCACTGTCCATGGTCCTGAGAGCACGAGAAAGATCAGTAAACATCTGCGATGTGCGCTTTGGGAATAAACCCCTCTCTCACTATTGTATAAGTTATAATTCCATATGCAGTTGTATCCACCTGTTTGTAAATCAGAACGTTGTTCTTTCCGTATTCAACTGTATTTTCTGATCTCAAAAGTATTTGTGTGTATATGATTACGAGTTCTCTAAAACGTAATTTCGTTTAACATTGTAATATTATCAAACATTGCATCATAATCATTTAATAGGCAAAATATAAGACAATTAGTGAAAATACGTTTCTGAGGTAAGTGGACGCCTAAATAGATTAAGTAACAAAATCACCTTACCTGGTTGACGCACAGGTTTATCATGGTAAAGTTAGTCCACAGTAATGCTCTCCAATATTTCCTACAAGCTATGGAGAGGCATAGTTTCTATTTAGTTCAGACCCAACAGAACTGTTCTATTTTAGGTTCAGTCCTTCCGTGCAGGCACAACGACGCTCCAGCCCCACTGCTTTTGTTACTGACACGCAAGAGACCAGTCCAATCGCTACATTCCTATTTGCGCACCCAAGAATCACACTAAGATGTTGAGGTTATAAATACCCTGACCCGCCCCCAACTTCGTGAATGAAACGTGAATCTGATTGACGTCAGAATATACAAAAATAAATCGCCTCTGGTGGGAACCTGTCTTATGTTGTCATGATGTGCACAAACAAATAAACAAACACATTTTTTGCAGTTTTTTATTCTTCAGTTTTTGTACATCGAGATTATAAGAATACAATCCGTATGACAGACTGATGCATATTTAGTTGGGTATGGTGGTTAATTTAACTATTTTATCAATATATAAATATAATAATAAATACTGCATTTAAAGAATACAGATTAACGTTTGTTTGTTTTTAATTTCAGCATCTGACCGTACTGATAAACACTAAAGACGTTTCCGTCCAGTTAGACTGTAAACATTAAATGAGTACTGGCTTGGATGTTTTTGTATTATAGTTTACACAAATGTTGATTTTAATGTGGTTTTATTAGTATAATTTTGGCATAGCACAAATTGAAATAAAGTCTCATATAATCTTGTCCATGACACAAATTGCCATGTGTTATGAACAAGAGAAAATAATCATTTGATGTAACATCCTCAGCATTTGAATAGTTCATATTACTGATTGGGTTGACAATAGCCCACATGTTCTTTTGATTGGAGCAGCTCAAATGCCCATGTAAGTAGAGACAATTATCTATCTATCTATCTATCTATCTATCTATCTATCTATCTATCTATCTATCTATCTATCTATCTATCTATCTATCTATCTATCTATCTATCTATCTATCTATCTATCTATCGACAGCATTTCCACAAACTCTTAAACTCTTATTGTGAGAGTTTGCATCGCAATTAAACACCCGTAACTTGTTCCAGCCATTTCAGTCATATATAGCATAATAGGGACAGTTCTATTTTTAGGTTGCTATGAGACAGCACAGAATCATATTCTGACTGAGACCGATAGAGTTTGTGGTGCTGGTGAGAGCATGATCTCAGATTATGAATACATTTTAAAAAATAACAAAAATATGAAACTATTACTCCAAGTAATATTGTGACACTAAATTGCTTTTATGATGAAGCCTCATAAAAATGGAAGACTTTTGTCTCGGATTGACCCATGTCTTTCCTTTCCTCATGTTTTTAATATCACACATGGCCTGTGGCTATTTACTTTCTGATAAACTGCTCGCATGAATCCTATTTTCCACTGGAGCAAAACAATGTTTTTGAATGACTTTCCCCACACACCGTCCCCACTTTTATCTGCTGATGATGGAACTCCTGATCACATATATATTATTAGAATATTATTATTTACCCAACCGTCATGTCTGAGACCGAGTCTAGTTATGAAACTGCAGGGCGCTGCCAATCTCCATGTTTGTGTTCATCCTGCTGGCTAATGATGTAGTTTGGAGCCTCTCCAGCCATGTGATCACGCTTCGTTTATCTTTACAAAAAGTTTCCAGAGCGAAGAAAGGTGGACCGTAACCTGAGGTTCAATATCTGCAGTGGGGGGGTCACATATTTGAGTTTTTTGTGATATAATGGGGAAATAAGAAAACAAATCTATGCATTTCATATAAAGCAGCTCTCATGTGATGAGTGTTGTTAAGCAACAGAACTAAGGGTGGGTGGTGGTGTGGAAAACAGATGCAATAGATTGCCTACTGTTGTCTGTTACAGGTTTTAACATGCTTCTTAGAATGCAAATAAGAAAATCTCCTTTGGCATGACATTGCTGGTTAATGACAATAAATCTGCATTTTGTTAGTAAGTTTTTTTTGTAAATGAACTACTTCACAAAGTGACGTGCCATGCTGTGAATTGGCATTGTTTTATGTGAGAATTGAGCGCTAGTTTGCATATCACAGCGTGCTTTCGAGGCATGGCTTCCTCAGGCATGCGCTTTATGACTGGGGAGCAGAAAGGTTCCTGGGCTCTGTTGATTATACACGTTCATTAACATGGGAACTACAGGGACGTCAGCACTCTTCCTGCAATTTTTCCCAATGCGACGCCTTAGATACAAAATAAATAATGAAAGCGCCCGAGCTTCAGTTCTCTCACCCCTTGGGAGCTGTTTCCATTTTCAGAAATCTTACATTGCACCTGATGCGCTGCCTCTGTCTAAATATAACCCCCATCTCTCTCTCTATCTCGCTCTCTCCCCAACTTTCTCACTTTCTCTCACTCTTTCTTTTTACACAAGAAGCGAAATCACACTGTATTAAAGCATTGCAGCTTCTAAATCTGGATTTGGCCCAGAAAGCTTGCAGTTTGAAGTTTTCTGTAAGCCATTAAAATATTTTTATTTTAATGTTTTCCCTTGTTTAAAAGCATTTAATTACAATTTTATGTTGCAAATAAATACATACATAAGATATGCATTTAGAGGACCTTTCCCTATCCTGCTCGCCTCTCTCTCTCTTCGACCGCTTCATTTCACCTCTACACTATCTTATACTAATAAAAGTAAAAAAATATCTCAAGTATCCCCCAAAACAAATACTGTTATTATTACTTTCATACCAAGGCAGTCAATGGTTTGGCAACTGTTTGGTTATCAACATTCTTCAAAATATATTATTTTGTACTCACCCTCTTGCAGGCCATTCAAGCTACAGATGAGTTTATTTCTTTATTTAAACAGCTTTTGAGAGTTTTAGCATTATTTACTCACCAATGGAATATCTGCAGTGAATGGGTGCCGTCAGAATAAGAGTACAGCTGATACTCTATAACAACTGATAAAAACACCACAATAATCCACAAGTAATCAACAGAACTCCAGTCCAATTAACTTCATGTGAGGCGAAAAGCTGCGTGTTTGTAAGAAACAAATACATCATTAAGGCATTAAGGTATGTTTAGCATTATACGTACACAGTCAATAGTTAAATCAACACTTCTTGGTGTACATGTAGGAATTTACTGTGTATCAGTGCCAAAAGTCCATAATCTATAATACCGCTTCCTCCATTGAAAAAGTCCACCCATTGTTGTCCTTGCACATCAATATCCACCAACATGTTTGTATAGAATAGTTTTGTATTGTAAACTGTGCTTGATCTGTGCATATTTCTCTCCTGATTCAGACAAGTTTTTTATTGGAGACTCCAATATTATGGATAGAGGTCTAGTTAAAACATATACACAGACAATGTACAAGAGAAAATGGTCCAAAAAACAATTCCAAACAAACATGTCTGTGGATTTTGATGTGAGAGGACAACAGGAGATTTTCGCTGGAGGAAGTGTTGTTATGGACTTCTATTTTGGACTTTTAGTTAAAAAAGCCCCAATAATGGATTTCTGTATTACAAACGTGCAGCTGGATGAAATCTATGGCCACTATTTATCTGGTATTGTCGTAGTTATTAATGTCGTTAGGTTTTACGTCATGCACTATACAAATGTAAGTGATTTTCAAGTTCACACCCTTCAAATGTATACACATCAGTTCTATTAGCTGTTGTGTGTTCCTCTGATTCTTCATTTCCAACAGTTCTCTCCTTCTGCCACTATTCAAATGATTTGTCACTGCAAGTAATTAATCATTTCGGGAGAGTGTCTGCTCACTGAATGACCTTTCTGAGGCTAAGCCCAATTACAGTGTGCCAATTTCCAAGCCCTTGCTGCATTTACATATTCCTGATATTCCTAAAATCTTAGTAATTTAGAATCAAATTTCAGTAAAAATTTGAATTGTACCTAATAGCAAGCTTAAGATGAATCCCAATTCTCTGTTTTACCCCTTCCCCTTATCCCTTCCCCTTAGATTTGCGCGTTCACGTGAGAGTAAGGGCTGTCCCAACTCTCGTTTTGATCGAGGGGTAGGGGTAAGGGGTAGATACCCCTTAAAACCAAGCTTTTTCGCGAGCTTACTTGAAACCAAGGGGTACCCAGAACACACTGCGTCCAGATCACCCAGAGAGTTCCATAAATGTAAGTATTTTCGGCTTAAAAAATAGATTTAAAATTACTACTGTCTTGTTTTGTGCTCTACACAGTCCTGTACATATATATTTGCAACCATGTTCTTAATTGAAACGTTTTTAAAAATCGCTATTTTTCCACGCTAACGTTACATTGCTGATTTGCACAACAGTCCCGCATTTCTCTGACTAGAGAAAAACATCACTAAAACCCACGCAATCGACACACACACTTGCAGATGGCAAGTTTGTGATCAACACTTGTCGCCTCTGGTGACGTAGCAGCCAGCTAGCGACGATGTATGATGACGTAACAATAACCAAGTGGTGTCTCGTTTCATAGGGGTATGTTTTCACCCCTAGCCCTTGTTCCTCGAAACCGAGTGGTAAGTGCTAGGGTTGAAAACATACCCCTATAATATTAATATAATATAATACGAAGGGGAAGGGCTAAGACAGAGAAATGGGATTCACCCTTAGACTCCTCTATGGAGTCTAGAACAAAAATGAAATGGACACATTGATTGGGGACCACTCAATGGCAGAAAGCAACTAGTGGTGTGAAGAAAAGCCTGTCTAGTGCCTTAAATAGATCTTGTGAATTATAATTTATTTTTTAAGCAGCACCTTGGCAGTTATACTTTATATATAGCAATGCCTTTGGTTTGTATCTTTCATTTATATTTATTGATCTTCCAGTTGCTTTTGTAAATCATGAAAACACATTTGGTAATAATATTATTTGGCTTAGATCATTATAAACCTGAAAGCATTCTGCTTAAGAATTAATTACCGAACAAAAAGCTTTTAAAATAGCTTTTCTTTTCCCAACACCAAAACAAAGGTTCATTTTCTTTCTGGTAGAATAGTGTAAGTAGCAGATGTTGGCCTATTTCGTTGCATTTGATTTCACCACAGTGATGGGAACAATAGCAATGGGTGGAACACGATCAAAGGGACCCACAGATATAATTATGGAAATTGAAGATAATTTTTGTCTCCAGTGGCAACATGTAATCCTAGTGTGAATAGAGAAAAAAATACACAAATCTTTTTGTCTTTAAAAAAGATTAAATGAGGTATTCAGTGATACATTATCCAGAGAATGTTTGATCTATGATTCAGCCACTACGTACAATTAATTTCAGTCTAATCAGTTCAGAGTAAAAGTTAATACAATGCTTGGTGTCTCGTGATGCTTTGCACCTCCTTTGTAGAAAGCGAAAATGGTTCTTTAATTACTTTTGCAAAAGATGTGTTTGCTTTGCGTCACTTTTGCATCAAAAGAAGAGGTGTTTTTTTTCTGAATTAAAATTATATTCTAAATCTGCTATGATGTACCTGTTTCACCAGTTATGTAAGTCTACTCAAGGTTGGTTAAAGCACCCATAGAACATGTTGGCTTTTTCTCTTGCACAGATGGTATCTTGGCAAGTGAAGACTGTGCATATGTTCTATCACACATTTTTTTAATCATCTTTACCCCCAACTCACTGTGACTAATCTCTACTCGTCTAGACCCAAATAATCAAATGAATATGCTTGTGCTTGAAACATGTGGTCTTTCCCCTTTGTGTTGTGGTGTTGAGTATTGGATGTTGCTTTTGATTGCATGCTCCTGAGCTTAGCGTCTCTTTAAAAAGTGAGGCTGACATTCTCATGGCATTTGGTGTCTCAACGATTGTATCAGCCGAATGTGTGGGCTGTGACAGCAATGAACTGGCACAAACCTCACTGCAGCACCACGTCGCCTTCTCTTGCCCTCCTCTTGTGTCTCGTCTCCCACATGTAGACCGTTCCCTGATATTACCAATGTATCAATGTTCGTACATAATACAGAGATATGCATCAAATATCTTCACGTATTTGAAGTATAGTATGCACCCTCAAATCAAGCCCTCAAGCCATTTTATTTCGAGGAATTCTGATTCTTTGCAGGAGCTTGGAGATGGATTCGGATCCTTCCTATGCAGAAAGACGCTCTCGTCACTGTTGCATGCATTTAAATACAGGCAACAATCTTGCTTGGTGGTTATTGTGTGGCGGGCCGTATCCTAGGAGATTTGTGAATATCTAATGAGGAGTTTGCTGCTCATTTTACAGAGTGGGTGCTTTGATGTCTTTCTGTTGTATTTACAGATTCACGTCAATTTCCTTTTTAATGAACCTGGAAGCCCGAATGGTGTAGATAATGAGACATTTCCGACTGTTGGAAAACACAGTGTGTCCTTTGATTGGAAAATTACAGTGGGACATCTCATTCTGAGAAAAAGGTCTATGTACTTCGGCCCTACTATCCACTTAAAATGCTGTAGAATGTAAATATGAATCTAATCCATTATTCTAATGAATGAATTATGCATTTATATAGCGCTTTATTGCGTATTCTAATTGCCATTTACTTTTTGAGTGCTTCTCAAAGACTTAACCAGTTAACCTATTCATTCTGTTGCTCCAACAGAAGAGCAATAGAGATGATGGGTTTGTTTTTCATGTTATGTGTGTACTTTAAACAAATATATACCTTGAATACGTTTATTTGGTAAAAATTGACTTAAAGCCTTAATGTATAATGCATTATAAAAGTAGATTTAATGCATTAGTTATGCTTTGTAATCCACCTTATAATGCATTGCACAATCTTATGAATAATTGTAACCACAGTTAATACATTATAACACTTATTAATGAATTATTACACTATGCATTTTTAACTATGTTATATTTATTTATTTTAATGCACACCATGAACAATTATAATGCATTATACCCTCTAATTACCATTTATAATGCATTATTCTTAAAGGCTTTAAGTAAAGTGTTACCATTTATTGCATTGTCATAATTAATTAACATAAAATTAGTACTCTGTAATGACTTCATCATTAAAAGTATATACACTATATACATATATACATAAAGTTGAAGTCAAAAGTTTACATACACCTTGCAGAATCTGCAAAATGTTGATTATTTTACCAAGTAAGAGGATCATACAAAATGCATGTTATTATTTATTTAGTACTGACCTGAATAAGATATTTAACATAAAAGATGTTTACATATAGTCCACAAGAAAAAATAATAGTTGAATTTATAAAAGTGACCCCGTTCAAAAGTTTACATACACTTAATTCTTAATACTGTGTTGTTACCTGAATGATCCACAGCTGTGTTTTTTTGTTTAGTGATAGTTGTTCGTGAGTCCTTTGTTTGTCCTGAACAGTTACATTTCCTGCTGTTCTTCAGGAAAATCTTTCAGATTCAAAAATCTTCTTTGCTTTTCCAGCCTTTTTGTGTATTTGAACCCTTTCCAACAATGACTTTATGATTTTGAGATCCATTTTTTCACACTGAGGACAACTGAGGGACTAATTTGCAACTATTACAGAAGATTCAAACACTCACTGATGCTCCAGAAGGAAAAAACATGCATTAAGAGACAGGGTGTAAAAACTTTTGAACAGAATGAAGAAGTGTATATTATCTTGTTTTGCCTAAATATCATATTTTTTTCCTTTCATACTGCTCTTCAGAAGCTACAGAATATAGTTAAATGTTTTCCAGAAGACAAATTAAGTTAAATTTACCCTAATCTTCAAATTTTTAAAGTTTTCTTAATGCATGGTTTTTCCTTCTGGAGCATCAGTGAGCATTTAAATTGTCTGTAATAGTTGCTGTAGCGACAACAATAGCTTCTAAGCAACATGGTTTTTCCTTCTGGAGCATCAGTGAGCATTTAAATTGTCTGTAATAGTTGCTGTAGCGACAACAATAGCTTCTAAGCAACATGGTTTTTCCTTCTGGAGCATCAGTGAGCATTTGAATCGTCTGTAATAGTTGCTGTAGCGACAACAATACCTTCTAAGCAACACAGGAGTTTTGTTGTTAGATGTAGAAGAATATAAGAGTCCTAATTTTCTCCAGACATCAGAGGACGCTGGGGATTAGCTTTTGAGTTTGATGGTAATGCGCCAACGAATACACCTACATTTGTTTATGTCTGCGCAAATCATTTTACTACAGACTGCTTTCTGAATGAGGGCCAATTCAAGGCAGGTTTTGTTAAAAAGTTAAAACTCAAAGATGAATCAATACCCATTGTTCGTGATCCAGCTGCACCTCCAGAAGTAGTAAGTCTCACACTTTATATTATTTATGGCAGCCATATCACCCTGGCAGCCATTTCACCCAGCAGCCCAAGACATGTTGTCCACTGAAGCTAAGCAGGGGTGAGCCTGGTCAGTACCTGAATGGGAGACCTCCTGGTTCATACAGGGTTTGGAAAAGTATAGAGTTTGATTTAAGTATCTTCCAGGTCTGGAAAATATGGAAATAAGAAAGCAGACTATGGAAAATTATTTGTGTTTCCAGACTTTTGGCCCTATTAGTTTTTTTGTTGTTGTTTTTTTAGGTTTCATGGCAGCTGTTCTTTAGTGATCGCCATATATGACTGAATGAATTCAAGGTGCACTTTTTTATTGTGAAAAATGCAGGTTATAAGCATTTTGGGTTTCTTCAGACTATATTCTTTGCACCGTATTACACTCAAGGACCTTGCAAAAATAAAAAATATACAGATTATTATTTACACATAATGAACCATTAAATTTAGCATATAGGACAATGCACACTGAGCCACCTGTTGTGCCATCAACCCATTTTGCGGTGTGGTTTCTTGGCCGCCACAGAGTATGCATTACCTAAGGTCTTGAAATATGGCATACTGTCCCAATGAAAGCCAAATCTTAAAGGGATAGTTCACCCAAAAATGTAAATTATGTCATTAATCACTCACTCGCATGTCGTTTCAAACCCGTAAAATCTCCGATCATCTTCAGAACACAAATTAAGATCGTTTTGATGAAATCTCGGAGCTGTCTTGACCCGTCCATTGACAGCAATACAACTAAAATATTCCCAGGTCCAAAAACGTAACAAGGAGTTCGCTAAAATAATCTATGCAACATCAGTGGTTCAACCGTAAGTTTACGAAACTACGAGAATACTTTTTGTGTGCAAAAGAAAAAAATAAAGACTTTATTCAACAATTCATCTCCTCTGCGTCACTCTAGCGCCATTTTGGAGAGCGCTGGACGTAAACAGCGAATGCTGTTCTGTGTCAGCTGCCTCACGCCGGATACATTGTTTTCATTCAGATCAAATCACAACAACTCTATCCAGATACTCTCCGAAATGGCGCTAGGGTGACGCAGAGGAGACGAATTGTTGTTGTTTTTTTCACGCACAAAAGATATTCTCGTAGCTTCATAAAATGATGGTTGAACCCCTGATGTGACATGAATTATTTTACCGATCTCCTTGCTACGTTTCTGGACTTGGGAACATTTCAGTTGTATTGCTGTCTATGGAGGGTCAGAAAGCTCTCAGATTCCATCAAAAATATCTTACTTTGTGTTTTGAAGATGAATGAAGGTCTTACTGGTTTGAAAACGACACGAGGGTGAGTAATTCCTTACAGAATTTTCAATTTTGGGTGAACTAACCCTTTAAACACTTTTTATAAACCATTGAACTTGGCAAATTTGATTTCATCAGCCCATTTTGTGTCATGGTTTCTCCGCCACCACAGAGGATGTGCTAAGTTGGACATCAGGCCTTGAAATTAGAGGTACTACCATAAGAAAAGCTAAATTTTGAGCAGGTAGATCTCTGTTAATTCATGTGCATCCATGCTCTCGTTTTATTCATAGTAAGATGGCAGTGATACACAAGGAAAATAGGTTTTAGAAAACTAGAAATTGTAATGCTTAAGCATGCAAAACATTACCATGCACATGTGAATAGTTTTTTGGGGGCACACAAAGTTTCTTGCGTGCATGTAAAAGTCTGTATTTAATTTTTATTTTTAGGGACTCTGTATGTTGTCACTTTGAGAAAATCGATGAAAAAAAACATTAAAACAATATTTACATATTTACAGATGACTGTACTATATACCAAATATATAGCTGCAAATAATGCTCTATGAACCATTTATGTTAAATATGTTTTTTTTGCACTGTCTGTCCATATGTAAATTGTTTGTTGTTTTTCTGCACTGTCTGGAGCACGCTCATAAGAATTTCACTCACCAAGGCACTTGTGCTGTGGTGATGTGACAATAAAAGTGATTTGATTTGATTTGGTCTGAAAATCTATAGAGAGGTTTGGAAATTTGAGTCTGGAAAAGTCTGAAATATGGAATTTTGAAACGGAAAATGCGTAGGAACCCTGCCTCCTGTGAAAACTAGGTTGCTGCAGGAAAGCGTGCTAGTGAGGCTAGCAGGGGATGCTCACCCTGCAGTCTGTGTGGGTCCTAATGCCCACACAGCTATAGTGACGGGGATGCTATGCTGTCAAAAAGCTCCGTCCTATGGATGAGATGTTAAACCGAGGTCCTGACTCTCTGTGGTCATTAAAAACCCAAAATTTGTCCATTGGCCTCTGACCATCATGGCCTCCTAATCATCCCCATATCTACTGATTGTCTTAATCACTCTGTCTCATCTCCACCAATAAGCTGGTGTGTGGAGGGCATTCTAGCGCACTATGGCTGCCATCCCATCATCCAGGTGGATGTTGCACACTGGAGGTGGACGAGGAGATAACCAACCACAATGTAGAGTGCTTTGAATGCTTAGAAAAGCCAGAAAAGCTCTATATAAATGTAATGAATTATACATTTTTTTATAATTATTTGCGAATAGCCTTTGCTCTTCCATGGAAGAGAGGGGCAGGGTGAGCAGAGCTCACAAAAAGATATGCACCGAAACGAGTCGCTGTGAACAGAGCTGTTTTTGACAAGGTAAAAAACGTGTTGTTTTACACGATCACTGAGACCATTTCAAGAAGACCCTAAAGAATCATACTAACGTGTGGAAAATAGACATCCGATGTCCCCTTTGCAGCACAGCCATCACTAAATCACACTTACATTAAGATCATTATGAGGTTTAGTACAGATTTAAAATAATACAAATAGTTTAATAGTTATGATTGCCAGTATTCTGGACTGTTTATTTTGTGTTTTGCTCCTGTTTCTGTTTCTGTTTTTCCTTATTTGGTCATGTTCCTGTCCTCGTTTATTTTAATTAGTTTGATTATGATTCTGTGCACCTGTGTTCCTCCCAATTCCCTCGTTATCCCATGCATTTAAGTTCCTGTCTATGCTTGTCTCACCTGTCGGGTCTACTTGTTGGATGTTGTGTGTTTCCCGTGTGATTTTCCCCTGTGATTCAAGTATTAAAGACTGTTTAACGTTTCTCCGTGTCTCCATCGTTCCTCCCACAGTGAATCGTGACAGAAGACTCGACCAAAACGTTACCTCCGTGTGTTCCCTTGGTTTTTGTTTCCCATTATCACTGTGTTTTTGTTTACGTTGTGTTCTCCCTGTGGATCCTCTCGCCCGCCCGGAATTCCTCCTCCTTCTGCTGGAGCAGGGGGAACGATTGCTCGAGGACCATACAAGACTGTTCCTGGTCCTTGCTAATATCCCCTGCTACCTGGATGACGCGCTCTGCACGTTCTACGATGCCAGCTTGAACCCAGAGTGCAAAGAACCATTGTCCAAAGATGGTCCTCGAGCAGATTTTACTGCCGGTCACTCCGGACCCAGTGCCCAGCCCACCATCTCCCCACTGCGTGGAGCGCATCCCAGAGTCCACCGCTGACAGAGAGCCAGAGCCTGCCATTGCTGCACGGAGCAACAGAGCCCCGGATCGCCGTGGAGCCGCCACTACTAGTGCCCTCAGTCTAGGAGCGTGAGCCGGCTACAACGCCTGCCACAAGGGAGAAAGCGGATGGTGTGAGCGTGGAGAGGAGCTCTGCCCCCTGCACCACAGCTGAGGGTGAGCTGAGTATGGCTTTGCGACTGTGTCACACCGCCCAGAGAGGGCTACCGATCCAGTGTTAAGCCCAGAGAAGTCTCCCATTTCTGAGTTCAGGCCTGAAATCCCAGAGGCTCACAAATTACTGCCCTCCCAACCGCTCTTGCCTCCTCCTCCGCTGTCGTCTAGCAGCCCATCTACTCGCCCTCTGCTCACCATCTATGTGGTGCAAGCTCTACGGGACTGCCATCCTCCAGCATCGCCGTGGTCCGAGTATCGCGAAGTATCCCTTGACTCCGACTCCAGCCTCTAAGCTCCAGGATCCACATCGGCCCCTTGACCCGTCGGCTCCACCATGGCTCCTAGCTCCCTCCTCTCCACCGTGGTCCATCTGTCCACTGGCTCAGCCGGGCTAGCTTGTCCCTTGGTCTGGCGTCGACCATCCTACACCTCGGGACTCCACTCCTCCGGCTGTGCCTCGTCCCTTCGTCCTTCCGGCTCCATCAGGCTCGTCCATCCCTTTGACTCTTCCTCAGTCCTCTGTCGCTCCGGCTCTCCCGCGGCCTTCCGGATCCACGCCTCTGCCTCGGTCGTGGTGCCATCTGTTCCACCTCGGACCTCCAGGTCCTCCCCATCGCCCTGCCTCATCGGCTCTCCGTCTCCACCACCTGCTCCAACGCCTTTGGTCGCCACCCCTGGAGTCGGCGGCCATTCCGCTGTCATGGCTGTGGCCTGGGTCGCGCCTGGCTCCTCCTGCTTCAAGTCCCTCCTGTCTCCTCCCTGGCTCATCCCTCCTTCATCACCTCCCTGGTCTCTCTCCTCACCAGGACCCGACTGAGCCTCTTTCCAGGTTCCCACCCATCCCAGCCCCCCTTTTACGGTGCAAAGATGCACCTTCCAGGAGGGGGCGATATGTCAGGATTCTGGACTGTCTGTGTCGTGTTTTGCTCTCGTTTATGTTCCTATTTTTCCTTGTTTTGTCATGTTCCTGTCCTCGTTTAGTTAAATTAGTTTGATTTATGATTCTGTGCACCTGTGTTCCTCCAAAATTCCCTCGTTTTCACATGCATTTAAGTTTCTGTCTGTGCTTGTCTAACCTGTCGGGTCTACTTGTTGGATGTCATGTGTTTCCCGTGCTCCTGTTGTGAATTTTCCCCTGTGATTCAAGTATTAAAGAATGTTTAACATTTCTCCACATCTCCATCGTTCCTCCCACAGCAAACCGTGACAATGATACTGTTTTTGAAATCAAATCTTTGCATAGCTATGACAGGAAACACTGGAATCTAACAATGCCTTTGAAAAAAAAAACAGTTAATCTTAAAAAATTAAGCATTTACATCAACCCATATAGGAAATAAAGTTATCAAATAAGCATGTTATAAACTCCTGAAACATTGGTGTTTCATATTTTCATATACTTTGTTTCCTACATATTTCTATTTTGTATTTTCGTTGAGATTTATATGATTGCACTTATTGGTAATTATAATAATTTGCGCCTCCATTTCTCCTTTGGCAAAGTTTTAGTTTCGCTGTAATTTATTTGATGTCCGAGCGCTGACGCGGATGCGTCTGCGGAAGCGTTCAGCCTCCTCGTTTGAAGACCGATAACTTTTTCCTGCGTGACTTCAACCGAGCAACGACACCGAGCAACACACTTAAGTATCATTTCTATCTTCCCTCACACATTCTCCTTTGCTATCCTCTATCCTTCCACCTCAATCATGTGTTTCCAAACCATTCCAATTTTCTCTCAACAACACTCTAACATCACACACAGACAGCAACAAATTTTCTGCAAACCTGCGGCCTATCTCTACATCTTCTACTACACCTCTTTCTTTCTCCATGGGTCACTGAAATTGTCAGTCAGCTGTCAACAAAGCAGACTTCACTTCTGCTTTTTCTTTACAATCCACACTCAGCATCTTGGGCTTGACTGAGAACTGGATTCGTCCAGAAGATTCTGCAACCCCAGCTGACCTCTTTAACAATTTATCTTTCTCTCACACCCCATGTCAAGTTGGCCGGGGTGGAAACTATTGGAAATAATCAACCCACTCTCCCCTATGCAATTACAACTCACTTGAATCTCATGCGATTACTGTAATAGCTCCTATAAAACTCCAGATTGTGGTAATTTACCGTCCCCCTGACCAAATTCTAGCCACCTTCCTAGAGGAGCTGGATGGGCTACTGTCCTCTTTCATGGAGGATGGCACTCCACTCTTAGTCTTTGGCGATTTCAACATTAATCTAGACAAGCCTTATACTACAGACTTCAATTCACTCCTTGTTTAAATTTATCTCAAACGCCTTACCACTACTTTACTTTACTTTTAGTAATTTAGCAGACGCTTTTATCCAAAGCGACTTACAAATAATAAAAAGTAACTAAAATTACAAGTTAAAAGTATAAATATTATATATACACATTTAAGAAGATAAAGAAATTAAATAAAAATAACAAATGCATACATTTCAAACATTTCAAAACTAAACATTTAAATGAAAACAAAAAATAAAGCTAAAAACAAGTAAAAAAAATTAATCAAGAAAAGGTATGAGTATAATAATGATTCTAACATAACACTAAAGGCCTAAGTATACTTCTTTTTTACATAGTAAGTAGTGGTTATAAAAACTAAAACAGAAGTGAAACAAGTAGTAGGAAAGAGGATAAATAAAAAGCGATACTTATATCCCTTGCTGATGTCCCTGCCCTGGGGAGTTGTACGGTAGAGTCTTCTCACAAGGAGGGCTTCACACGACGGCTGCCGCGGTATGTACACTTTCCTGTTTATCACAACAAATGGCCAAGCAAGCGCAGACACTGACAAGAGACGCGATACAGTATGAGATCAAACGCGATTTCAGCAAGTCTTAACACAGTAAAAAAAACAAGCGTTTCCTGGCAACGGCAATTGCACTAAACACTAATGAGACAAGTAAATACACTTACTCACTACTAGCACGCACAAATCAGGCAACCAACTTGATTTAATTAATACACACAATTGTACTGCATATAACATTCTTGTACAACCACTACATATCTCTGACCATTTCTTCATTACATTTACATTACATTTTGCTACCGGGGTGCCACCAACCCCTTACCAGTTACTTTTAGACGAAACCTACGCTCTCATTCTCCCTCCCATCTTTCCTCTATAGTATCCTCCTCTCTTCCCTCACCTACCCATTTCTCATGTCTGGATGTGAATGCAGCTACTGCCACTTTATGTTATACCTTAACCTCTTGTCTAGACGGCATTTGTCCTCTGTCCTCCAGGCCAGCACGGACTGCCCCTTCTTACCCCTGGCTATCTGATGTTCTTCGTGAACATCAGACCAGACTCCGAGCGGCAGAGACAAAATGGTGCAAATCAAAAGATCCATCGGACCTGAGTAGGTATCAGTCGTTGCTTTCTTCCTTCCTTTTTTCTTCCTTTCTTTCTTTTCTTTCTTCGCTGAAGTCCACACTGCCAAATCCTCACATTTCCACAACAAGATCAACAGCGCTCCAGACATGCGTAATCTTTTCAGAACATGTAATTCTCTCCTCTGTCCCCCTTCACCACCTCCCACCACTTCTATAACAGCTAATGACTTTGACACTTTTTCACAGACAAAACTAGAAAAATCTGTAGTCAGTTCTCACCTCCACACACACAGGACCTCCAACCAACCACATCCACTGCTCAAACTCCCATCCTCTCCATCTGTACCCTCACTGAGGCGGAAACATCCAAACTTCTCTTCTCCAGCCATCCTACAACATGTCCTCTAGACACAATCCCCTTACACCTTCTTCAAGCAATCTCTCCCACACTCTTACCAGCACTCACACACATCATCAACACATCTCTCCTCACAGGCACTTTCCCCACGGCATTCAAGCAGGCTCGGGTAACCCCACTGCTCAAAAAACCTACATTAAACACTTCTCTTATAGAAAACTACAGACCTATCTCTCTCCTTCTATTCATAGCGAAAACTATGATTGTTTCTTTCACAAAACAATAAACTGGATGCTAAACAGTCAGGTTTCAGGAGTGGCCATTCAACTGAGACTGCGCTACTCTCAGTCACTGAAAACCTGTGAATTGTAAAAGCCAATTCCAAATCATCAGTCCTCATTCTGCTGGATCAATCTGCCACTTTTGACACGGTCAATCATCAGATCCTCCTGTCCACCCTCTCATCACTGGGCATCACTGGGATTCCAATATGCTGGTTTAAATACTCACTGGTAGGTATTTCAGAGTGGCCTGGGGAGGGGAGGTATCCAAAGCACATCAATTGGTCACTGGGGTTCCCCAGGGATCAGTTCTTGTACCCCTCCTCTTCTCCACATACACTACATCACTGGGTCCCATCATACAGGCACATGGCTTTTCCTACCATTGTTACACTGATGACACACAGCTCTATCTCTCTTTTCAATCAGATGATCCAATGGTAGCTGCACGAATCACAAGCTGCCTGGTAGACATCTCGGCTTGTATGAAAGAACATCACCTACAGCTCAACCTGGCAAAGACTGAGCTTCTTGTGTTCCCTGCCACTCCAACTCTACAGCACGACTTCACGATTCAGTATTTCTCTGTCAGAAAGGGCCTGATCTTTCTGATGTTGTGTAGTGCAAACCTGCAAGATTGAGCAATCTTTGCAATGTGCTCTTTGAAGGTCAGCTGGTCATCAAAGATTACACCAAGATTTATGACCGAAGCTGATGGGGTAATTGTTAATGAACCTAACTACTGTACAACTGCACAACTTCTTGTCCAGGCCCTTGTCACTTCTGGCTGGACTTCCATCAAACACAATCAAACCTCTACAAATGATTCAGAATCCAGTGGCACGATTGGTCTTCAACGAGCCCAAAAGAGCCCATATTGCACCTCTCTTTATCTCCTTGTACTGGCTACCAGTTGCAGCTCGCATCAAGTTCAAGACACTGATGCTTGCATATAGAACTGCCACAGGCTCAGCACCCATCTACTTCCACTCACTATTACGAATCTACATCCCCTCCAGAAGTCTGAGATCTGCTAGTGAGCGACGCCTCGTGGTACCATCACAGAGAATCAAAATCTCAAAAGAAAATCTAACCCCTTTGTAATCCTTAACATTTTCATAAGAAACTGTTATTTAATAAAAAAAAATTCTCAGTAACAGTAACGGATTACAGCTACTATTATTTTGTAATTAAACTACGTAATTCTGTTACATGTAACTAGTTACTTCCCAACACTCTCTCTCTCTCTCTCATATATATATATATATATATATATATATATGTATATATATGTGCAGTAATTTTAAAAAGCATTATTTCAAGTAGTTTTAGATAATGAATTACCCATAAGCCACCAGTCATGGAAAAATGTCAGGTACTTCTCAAACAGAAGGCTGTCCACATCCTAGAAAGCTTCATATCTTCTATCTATCTTCATATCATGTCTTATTCATCATCAGTCATCATCGAAGGCCACCTCAGTTTAAATGATTCTTGGAAGACAGTCTTTGTTTCAAGTCCTTCATATACTGTATTTTGAAGGATGCAATGGGGTAGCCTTCACATCCGCCAATCACCCACAATCCTCTGCACACATTCCAATTCATGAAAAAGATTTGGTGGAAAATGAATCTGATTATGCGGAAATGAATTATGTAATGCAAGACACAAAAATATTTTTTAAGGCAGTGATTTATTTTGTTTTGTTATAAATGAATCACATATGGCTAAATTGCCGAATGATGTAAACCATTATAGAGACATTTATCATTCCATGTATTGCAGAAAGTAGAAAGTCAATTAATATAAAGATTTTTAACCAAGTATTCTTCTAATTGGATTTTGGACCATGACAGGGCAGAAACCTTAAGAAATATAGCCATGCAGACTTACTAGACTGTCTAGTCTCTTGATTGTAGCATTTATTGCCTAAGAGGACTAGCCTATATAGAGCTCAGAAGGACTAGTTTAGGATGGACACACCATCAAGATGTAGCCTTCTATTTGAGAAGCACCCATCAAGATGAAGACCAGCTGATTTCAAGAGGAGATCGACGCAGTTTGTGTGTATATAGCAATACATTTCAAATATGTTCTTTTTATATTTAGTATGCTCAATAGTTTTAATAGTTTAACTTAGTCTTTTTATTTACCTTTTTTCTTTTATTCTTTTTTTTAATTGATTGATTGATTGCTTTAAATCAAAGGTTGTAATGTTGCGATTCATCTCAGAGTTGGCTGATTTTGTTCAAGACTTAAAACTCTTTAATGATTTAAAAAATATATTTTTGTATTTAAAAAAATAATTGTGGAGAAAACAAACAAGAAGCAACACTTAAGTGCTTAATTTCTGCGGTGGTTTGCTACATTTACTGTTTATAGACTTTCTTTTATCCTAAAATACAGGAATTCATTTTGTCATCTTACTGACAGAAATGTATTGCGAGATAATGTTAGATTTTAATGTAGTAGGCTTAACTCTAAAATTATTGTCATTTACATATTAATATATCACAAGCTTGCTGTTTTTTAGATGGTGTAAGACTAACGTAGTATCCTTCATCTATTTTCTAAAAGGGAAGATGATGCTGTTTAATCCGTGTGCATGCGTGTTTGTGTGTGTTGCACATGTGTGTGTGCCAGCTTGTTAGAGAGCATCACACTGCCTTTGGTTTACACCCTTTAGCTGTTGCTATGACGTCTTAGAGCAAGTGCTCTCTGACTAAAATACACTTCCTCTGCTGATAAGAGTGGGAATGTGAATAGGGGTGATTTTTTTCTTCTGTTTTTCACGTTTTAGGCTGCAACAGACATCCTGTATGTAGCTTTGATGATACATTTTCCGTACAGTGTACCGCCCTCGTATTTCATTAACACTTGATGAATAACATCTCAAGACGTTTTCACAAGTGTTTCCTCAAATGGCATTTTTCTTTGTAAAGTTCCAGAAGAGCTGTGCTTCTGAACTGAATAGAGTGCAGTAGTGATGATGCACTTTAGTAGGCCAACCTGGAAGTTAGCATCACCTGGTTCCCTCAACAAAAAAACATAAGGATTTTTATACAGGCTTATGGATTTGGATGATTCTTACACATTTTATTCATCATGATAATCTTCACAAATGAACACATCTGAACTTATTTATTCATGTATTAATTCATTCATGAAGCCTAAATACAATTGCAAGAAGTAAAAAGATAAACGTAGGCTATAAACGAACAACACTATGGTCACGTGACTTCACTTCACTGTCACAATTACTACACTTCTGACAACTCTTTTAGGCTTATTTAAAAAACATTTTCCTTGGAAATTTGAGTTAGAATCGATAGATGCGATTTACACTAAGTGCAAATAGCGATAGATTATATTTACAATATGTAAAAATAGCAGTATTTTCTTTGCAATAAATTAGTTGGATGTTATTTATATTACTTTGTGCAAGTGGCAGATAATTGCGCCTCAATATTGTAGCTACTAAAACAGTATGCAATGCATATTGAGTGTAAATTATCATTTTTATTAAAATTACTAAATGGATGCTTGACAATAACGCCCTCAATATCCCTAACCCTAACCAATAAACCTGTGATTATTTTCTTAAGTTTATTGAAAATAAATGCCTTTCCAATCTGATATTTTATTTGAAAAGGGAGAAAAAGGAGAAAAGGAGAAAAACTCACTGCTACGCTTTTTACTACTTATGCCATTGGAGCCATCTTTAGCAGCCGTCTTTTGTAATATTGTCTAGCCCAACCACACATTGGTCGGCAGAATTAGTGTAAATAACCTCTGCCAACAAGGAGGGTTATTTGCACTTAGTGTATATAGGCAACACGTTATTTTAAATGATAATCAAATTTTAATAATATTAATATATCCAGCTCACTTTACAACTTCTGGGGATATCAGAAAAAAAAACAGTTTAAAACAAATCACGTTACTGATGTATTTTTTGTTGTACAACCCGAATTCTGGAAATGTTGGAAAGTTTTTTTAAATTTGAATAAAAGGAAAACTAAAAGACTTTCAAATCACATGAATATTGTATTCACAATAGAACATAGAAAACATAATTATTTAAACTGAGAAATTTTACACTTTTATCCACTAAATGAGCTCATTTTAAATTTGATGCCTGCTACAGGTCTCAAAAAAGTTGGCACAGGGGCAACAAATGGCTGAAAAAGCAAGACATTTTGAAAAGATTCAGCTGGGAGAACATCTAGCAACTAATTAAGTTAATTTACATCAGGTCTGTAATATGAATAGCTATAAAAGGGATGTCTTAGAGAGGCAGAGTCTCTCAGAAGTAAAGATGGGCAGAGGCTCTCCATTCTGTGAAAGAGTGCGTAAAAAAATTGTGGAATACTTTAAAAATAATGTTCCTCAATTTCAAAATTGCAAAGGCTTTGCAAATCTCACTATCTATAGTGCGTTACATGCACAAGATGTGCGGTACAAGATTCAGAGAAACTGGAGAATATCTGTGCATAAGGTACAAGGCCGAAGACCTTTGTTGAATGCCTGTGGTCTTCGGGCCCTCAGACGACACTGCATCACTCATCGGCATGATTCTGTCATTGACATTACTAAATGGGCCCAGGAATACTTCCAAAAACCACTGTCGGTAAACACAATATGCCGCGCCATCTGCAGATGCCAACTAAAGCTATATCATGCAAAAGGGAAGCCATAGGTGAACATGGTCCATAAGCGCCATTGTGTCCACATATCAAAGTGGAAAAGTTTTCTATGGTCAGACAAGTCCAAATTTGACATTCTTGTTGGAAATCACGGATGCCATGCTAAAGAGGAGGGAGACCTTCCAGCATTTCATCAGCGTTCAGTTCAAAAGCCAGCATCTCTGATGGTATGGGGTGCATAAGTGCATACGGTATGGGCAGCTTGCATGTTTTGGAAGGCACTAAGAATGCTCAAAGATATAAGAGGTTATAGAGCAACATATGCTTCCCTCCAGACGACGTCTATTTCAGCAGGACAATGCAAAACCACATACTGCAGCTATTACAACAGCATGGATTCGTAGTAGAAGAGTCTGGGTGCTGAATTGGCCTGCCTGCTGTCCAGATCTTTCACCTATAGAGAAATTTGGCGCATCATTAAGCGAAAAATACGTCAAAGATGACCACAAACTCTTTTCAGCAGCTGGAAACCCATATCAGGCAAGAATGGGACCAAATTCCAACACCAAAACTCCAGAAACTAATAACCTCAGTGCCCAGATGCCTTCAAACTGTTTTGACAAGAAGAGGAGATGCTAGCTACACCATGGTAAACATGCCCCCGTCCCAACTATTTTGAGACCTGTAGCAGATATCAAATTTGAAATTATAAAAATGTTCTCAGTTTGAACATTTATGTTATCTATGTTCTATTGTTAATAAAATATTGGCTAATGTGATTTGGAAGTCTTTTAGTTTTCATTTTATTCAAATTTAAAATACGTCCAAACATTTACGGAATTCGGGTCGTAGAATAAAATATCTTCCTGAGCTTGTGTTAACCACAGACCTTATTTCAGGCATTTAACCAAAAACCCATTGTCGTTGGAACAATGGAATTAGAAGTGCTAAAATGCCTTTTTCTTTTCTTGGTTTTGGCCTACAAAATATGTCATCCCTTCAGCACTCTGTGTTAAGCTTTTGTACAAGAGTGCTAATATGCCATGCATTAAACAGATAAAGGCCTGTTGTAGAACCATTTGCTGCAACGGTGTTTGAACAACTCATCTTTGGAGGAGTGGATGAAGATGGCAGGTACGGCCTTGTTAATGTCAGAGTCAAATGAAAAGTAATTGTTGCCCTGAGCTGTAAGGTGCTGCGGAGGCCACACAATAAGAGCCATTAGACTGCACCCAAACTTCATAAAGAAGCCCCTTTCCTTCTCTCAGTGCCCACGCTCCTTTTAGACTAAGGTTATTCCCGTGTCACAGGGTGCATTTGCGTGGTGCATGTAACAGTGAATGCATTTGTGCTTTAGTGATGTTCCTGTTGCGTAGTGGTAGAGCATTGCATTAGCAGCGCATAAAGGTTGTGGATTCAATTCCCAGGGAACACACATAATGACAAAAAAATTATAGCCTGAAGGCACTGTAAGTTGCTTTGGATAAAAGCGTCTGTTAAATGCATAAATGTAAATGTAGTGATTCTGAAAGACCCCCTGAAACACTCAATGCAAACGTAGAGGCTTGCCATCAAAAGATTTTTACCTGCTTATAAATGTATCCAACCCAGATACCTAAAGGACTGTTTTGTAGAAGCATGGTTTGGGCTTTAATAATCCACAAGGCTCAGGACCACCGTTCGGTTTGGCTGGATTCTCACCTGCCGACATGCCCAGCAGGAATAAGCAGGTCTGCTATCAGAGATAGCAGCATGAGAGCCGAAAGGGGATTGAAGCATTCAGCTCTTACTCTAGTCCGATTGTCATCCAGTCAGGTCAAATATCTCATCACTATCTTATTTTGTTACTCCCTCTTTTGTCATGCAATCGATTGCTGTCTGTTTTAGATTAAATGTTGTTGTGTATTTTTTTCTATAACCCTGGTCATACATTTTAAAGATCTCAGAGACTTTTGTGGCTTTTGGGTATAGTATTTGGCTGATAATGTACTATTCAAAAAGTTTTTTTTTCTGAAAGAAAGTAATGATTTTATTTGGCAAGAATGCATTAAATTAATTGATATTGACGGTAAAGACATGTATAATGTAACAAAAGATATCGGTAACACTTTATTAAAGGGAGCAATTCTTAACTAGTTGCTTATTAGCATGCCTATCATTAACATATCAGAATCAGCATGAGCTTTATTGGCCAGGTATATTTACACATACAAGGAATTTGTTATAGTGACAGAAGCTCCACAGTGCCTATGACAGTGACAGGACAAAAATAGGCAATATACAAAATGGCAAAAACACAATATAAAATACAGACAATTCTGGGTAAGGTCTGACATGTGAAAATTTTAAATGGAAAAAAAAAGTATGTGGTGAATAAATAATTGTATAATAGTGTTGTGTGTTCGATATTGGCTGGTTATTAGTTATTATAAAGCATATATTCTGCCAACCCAGTCTCACTCCCAACTCGTCACATATTGAAGCTTGGTCAGGACCGTTTTGTCGTCGCTTTGTGACGCTCAAGGTACCCCTTTAACGTCACTTTTCGACGTGAAGGGTCCTCCATAGTTTTCAGTTGTTTTTCTTAATTTAATAGTTTGCATGCATTTGTAAAAAATTGAAATAATTGTATATACATTTTACTTTCGTTGGAGCACCTAACCCCACCCCTGCCCCTAAACCTACCCTCCTTTGAACAATATAAAACACACACAGGCAAATACAAGTGCAATCACACGTATTTATTGCAAAAAGCAGACCATAAACAAGCAGTATAAAAACATTACAAACAAGTCGTGTTGCATTCCATGCCTTCTGATGCCATACAAAGACTTTATGTGAAGAAGAGAGTAAAACACAAGGTTTTAATGGCTGAAAATGATCCCGCTCCATTAACGTGCTCACATCTCATTCAAAAAAATACTCCTGTCCCGTAGCAAGACACAATTGATCACGAGACACACAAGAGCCAATAGCTGTCAGGGTTCTGTCACTTCGGTCTAGTGTTATTCACAGGGGCGTCAGTTTGTGTTGAAAAGTGGTGGGGACAAAAGATCAGATGAAAAAACATTACAGCAGGACGGGAAAATATTGAATAACGACGCATCAAAAATGGGCATAGCGTAGGCCAGTCAACAACGCGAAAATACTCAGCATAAAACCCTCAACAATGTCGACTGCACATGTAACAGTCCCTGCAACACCAGCTCAACCGAACAGTGCCAAAGCACCATACTGTAGAAAACAGCAGCGCGTTAAGTCAATGATTACAATGAAATTCATTACATATGTAAAAGAAAACGTCTCGGGTTACTCGCGTAACCCTTGTTCTCTGAATAGGGAACGAGACGCTGCGTAGCTTTTACGCTTCGGGAACGCCTCCGCGTGACCGAGTCTTGAACCCATATAGAATCACGCCAATTCATTGGCTGATGGCGCGACGCCGTCTCTGACGCAATGACGTCGTCAGGTCATACTGGCGAACGCGCCATCCACTCCTCAGATTTCTCTGCCGAAAAGAACCCTGTCGGCAGCGTGAGGAGCTTGGCAGCAAACGCAGCGTCTCGTTCCCTATTCAGAGAACAAGGGTTACGCGAGTAACCCGAGACGTTCTCTTTCATAGGTAACTCTACGCTGCGTAGCTTTTACGCTTCGGGAACGATATACCAAACACGCCAAGCTGAAAAACGCTGCCTATCTGGCCCAATAATGAACCAACAACATACGGTCAGTTCAAACAGACAAGATCTGAGAACCCGGAGCCGTATCAACGTCAAGGTTGTAAAACCTGACAAAGGTGTGCGGAGAGGACCATCCTGCCGCAACACAAATATCCTCCAGGGGTACCCCTCTAAAAAGAGCTTGAGAGGAGGCTACGCCCCTAGTAGAATGCGCCCGAAGACTAAGAGGTGAAGGGAGTTTCCGCGCCTCATAAGCCAGCGAAATGGCGTCTCTCACCCAGTGAGAAATCCTCTGCTTTGACGTGGCAAGCCCGCGGCGACCAGCACCAAAACAGATCAATAACTGGGGAGATTTTCTCCAAACCTTGGAGCGATCCACATACAGCTTCAATGCCCTGACCGGGCAGAGCATGTGGAGTCTCTCATCCTCACTTAAAGCAAAGGGAGGGGGATGGAAAGAGTGAAGCGTGACCACCTGAGATCGAAACGACGTGGACAAGACCTTGGGAATGTAACCCGGCCCAGGCCGCAGGGTAACTTTGACTAGACCCGGGCAATGTCCATACACGCTCTCACTAACAGAGAAAGCCTGCAGATCTACAACTCTTTTCAGTGACGTAAGCGCCAGCAAAGAACAACCTTAAGAGTCAGTATCCGATCCGAAGCTGACTCTAAGGGCTCAAAGGCCGTCACTAGTCCTTCGAGGACGACTGACAAGTCCCAAGAAGGGCGAACAGGCCTAAGGCGTCTGGCCCCACGCATGAAAGGCGGAGACCATCCGATGCCTCCCAAGGGGATCTCATCCAGCTCTCCGAGCTGCAATGGCCGCCACATAAACCCTAAGGGTGGTAGCAGCCGCCCTGCTGTCAGCCTTTCTTGCAAAAAAACTCCAGCACTGGACCAACAGGGCAGTTAACTGGGTCGATTGCACGAGTCAAACACCAGGATTCAAAGACGCCCCACTTGGAAGAGTACAGCTTCCTAGTAGCGGGGGCTCTGGCACTGGCTATGGTTTCCTGAACTTCGTCAGGCAAATCATCAATCACAGCCCTTGGCCCTGTATGGGCCATACCCACAACTTCCAGAGTTCTGGCTGAGGATGCCAGATCTTGCCCTGAAGCTGGGACAGCAAGTCCCGCCTGATCGGAATCTCGCGACGGGAAGAAAATGGATGACTCCTTTTCACACACCTCAAGCTGAGGCGGACAGTTATGAGACGGAGATTCTCACAAATTACATTCAAATCCCATAAACCGCATCGTGAACCCGAAACATATAATTTTACTTATCTGTGCCGGCGGTTGACAAAACTCCATGGCACTTCACGAGGAGAACAAAGTTCCACTGAGGTGCAAACGGATAATCGTAAGGGTAGTAGATGGAAATCAACGAAGGGCAATGTGACCGCTTCGTGAAGGCAGAGAAATCTGAGAAGTGGATGGCGCGTTCGCCAGTATGACCTGACGGCGTCATTGCGTCAGAGGCGGCGTCGCGCCATCAGCCAATGAATTGGCGTGATTCTATATGGGTTCAAGACTCGGTCGCGTGGCGGGCGTTCGAGCGTAAAGCTACGGCGTAGAGTTACCTATGAAAGAGAACACACCATAAGCATACAACGCAACATATCTGCATCAAATAACACCAGATAAAATTAAAACAATGTGGGGTTTGCAACCCACATAGAATGCAGTGCAGTTAGAGAACCAAATCCACAAAATGTGAAATCCTCCTCTGCCATCGCACATCGCAGCGTAACCAATATAAAGTGCCGTTATAAATACTGTCATTATGTATGCCACAAAAAAACACACTAAAATCCAAACTATTTTAAAACTATAAGATGACACACAGGCCCTCTCTCTCGCATGCACACGCACACACACGCACACACACGGCCAATTTTTTTTATTGACCATTCAGAAACAGGAAAAAGCACTTTTCAAGCATTTCTTCCCAAAGTTTACATACCTGTAACTCAAGAAGTATTAAATGTATCCTAATATCTTATTACACTTTTTAGTTCTTAAACTTTTTAAATTAATTTAATTAATTACTTAATCGGCTACAATTAACTAAATCAATCACAGTGCAAATATATGCTATATAAAAACTCCCCTACCTGTACTGTTGATCAACATCTTCTCTTAAAGTTGAAAAATGTTAAAACTTCAAGAAGAACTAACGATGTTAGCCGGCTAATACATGGATGAATGAAACCTCCTCCCCAACACTTCGAGGTTTGAACGTAGCGCATCATGTCCATCCATTCCTGCTCAGGCCAGAGCGCAAATTCATGAAGCTGGAAAGGAGCGGTAGTCCCATGGAATTTCTAACTAACGTTAGCTAACTTCCCGCTTGAAGGCCGAGAACCGGCTTCTGTTGTTTACAGACCACGCAGCCTCTGTGTAGCTAGCTAAACGTAGAGTTCAATATAAGACTGACCAGAGTCGGCGCCAGGGCAGATCTACTGGAGGGGCATTGGGTCATCGGCGGGGGGGCACTGACGTTTGACAAATATTTTGACGCAGTGGCGACACAGTCCAACACAGCAGAAATGCTATATAAAACTAAACACGTTTTTTATTATTATTATTCATTATTACATGGCTTGGTTGAATTCTAATGTATAATGCGGTCTGTTACTTCTTGATAACAGCCGCTGCTAAGTACCGTTGCCATGAAAAACAGAGCGTTGCTATGGACGCAGGATTCTAACCGTAGAGACGGAACGGACTATTTTCTTTAGCGGAAGCAATACAATAGACTCCTTTTTAAATCAATATTTTGTGTCAAATTATTGATTTATTTTGTAGGTAGCCATGTAATACAACCGCCTCGCTCTACATGATCCCTTACATATCTTACAGGCAGCCAAGTATAAAACACAAATGCAGATAGACCCAGCAAACATTTTGCGTGCTGCAAATCAAATGTAACAAGTTTACTCAGCGACCAGTGACCAATAAGCATTGACCAATGATGACTAAGCCTAGTAACATGTCATGAACAACCAAAATTATGCGTTTTCCCCGTTCATTTCATTTTATTTCATGCAAGTTACAATTTGTACATTTAATATTTAAAAAAACAATAATAATAAAAAAATTACATTTGGACCACGCCATGGCCTGTGGTAGGAGGGGCATCAATAACCGCTAGGGGGGGCACGGCCCTCGAATGCCCCACCACAGCGCCGACGCTGAGACTGACATTGGTCAGTAGCCAATCTGCGTGTTCGGGGCGTGGTTTTGCGAAGGGTCAATTGGACGGAAACCCGCCCAATATGGCAACACTGCACACGATAATCAATTGTAGAAAAATGCAGTAACTTAGCTAGCTAAACATTTAACCAAATAAACCTTTAACATTTCTTGGTTCGCTTGAATGTTAAAGAACATTTTAACCAAATGCTTTCAAAAAGTGGTGGGGACAAAATCAGCCATTTCAAAAAGTGGTGGGGACATGTCCCCAGCGTCCCCAGTGTAAATGACACCTATGGTTATTCATGGTTTGTGACAGAGCCCTGATACTCCCATCATGTCCGCGTTTTCATGTGAGCGCGCGGCTTCGAGTGTGCTCGAGTCGCGCGCTCTCTCGTCTGCGTGCCTTGTTTCATGTTGGAGCGTGGTGTTTGGATCCCGGCACTCATGTCTTGAGTTTCGGTCACGTGACGGGGTTCGGACACTCGCGCTCCATTTTCTGTCATTGTGTGTGCGCGGTCTCGAGTTCGCTCGGCACCGCGCACTCTTGTCCACGTGTGTTTTGTTGTGTTGCACGCAGTTCGTGTTTCTATCGGCTGCGTGCATTTATGTTTTATCTTGTGTGCACGCAGCTTGTATATTCATTGGCTGCGTGCTTTCATGTTGTCATGTCTTGTGTGAACACGTGGCTTATGAGTTTTCTCATTAGCTGGGTGTTCATGTCCTGTTTGCACATGGCTGGTGATTTGTTTGCTGGCCATGTGCTTGTGTTTCTGTTTTGTGTGAGCACGTGGCTTCTGTCCTAGTTTTCTGTGTGCCACGTGCTCATGTCAATTTGTCTTGACCCCACCCATCTTGTTACCTGTTTATTGATTCATTTTCCCCAGCTGTTTTCCCTCTGTTTACCCTCCTAATTGGCTCCCTTTATAATCTCCTTGTGTTTGCAGTTCCGTGTGGGTTCGTTACCTAATGTTAGATGTCGTCTGTGTCCTGTCCTGTCCTGTCCTGTCCTGTCCTGTCCTGTCCTGTCCTGTCCTGTCCTGTCCTGTCCTGTCCTGTCCTGTCAGCCAGCCAGCCAGCCAGCCAGTTTTTCCCCTACGGGGTAGTTTTTGTTAGTTTGTTTAGTTTTTTGTGAATAAAAAGCCCTTTAACCTCCTGCAATTTGGTCCTCGCCGCATCCATTCCCTCCGATACCTGACAGAACGAACCCACCATGAAGAGGACCCAGCGGAGGAAGGGTTTGCACCGTCCGCCACCAGCCTCCACACTGTCCAGCCCCCTCTACGAGCGCATCCTCCAGTTCAGGGCCCTGAGCTGCCTCCGTCAACAGGGCACTGATGTTAGGAGGTTTGCCCAGGAGTTCAGCGACGCAGCAGAGGGGTTGGGGTTCAACCATGCGGCACTGAAGGACATGTTTAACAGTGTCCTCGATGAGCCCCTCAACTGGTGGAGGATGAGGGGGCTGGATCACCTGTCGTTTGGGGAGTTTGTGGGGTTCCTGGCTCGTTCCCCAGCAAAGGAGGCTGGAGTGCCCCAGGTGGCGGCTGACGAAGCTGCAGTGCCTCCAGTGGCGGCTGTCGAAGCTGCAGTGCCTCCAGTGGCGGCTGTCGAAGCTGCAGAGCCTCCAGTGGCGGCTGTCGAAGCTGCAGAGCCTCCAGTGGCGGCTGTCGAAGCTACAGTGCCTCCAGTGGCGGCTGTCGAAGCTGCAGAGCCTCCAGTGGCGGCTGAAGAAGCGGCTGCACCCCCAGTTGTGGCTGACGAAGCTGCAGCACCCCCGGTAGTGACTGAAGAAGCTGCGTTATCCCGTTCTCAGAAACGGAGGAGGAGGAGGAAGAAGGCTTCTTCCACCCTTCAAGGCCTGGAGGCCGTTCCAGAGCCCTCTGCTGGCCAGGAGGCCATCCCTGAGTCGCCCAAGCTCCTCGCGCCGCCCAAGCGCCTCGCCCAGCTGGCGCCGCCCATGCGCCTCTCTCTGCCGGCGCCGCCCATGCGCCTCTCTCTGCCGGCGCCGCCCATGCGCCTCGCCCTGCCTGCGCCGTCCATGCGCCTCTCCCTGCTGGCGCCACCCAGGCTTCTCGTCCTGCCGGCGCCTCTCAAGTGCCTCGCCCTGCCGGTGCCATCTAGGCTTCTTGTCCTGCCGGGCCCACCCTGGCAGCCTGCCAAGCTGCTGGCTCCCCTCTGGCCTCCTGACGGGCTAGAGCCGGCATGGTCTGTCCCTCCAGCCTCGCCCTGGCCATCCACCAGGGTTCCTGTTCGGCCGGATCCTCCCTGGTCCGTCCCTCCGGCTCCACCCTGGCTGTTTGCCAGGGATCCTGCTCAGCCGGATCCTCCATGGTCCGTCCCTCCGGCTCCACCCTGGCTGTTTGCCAGGGATCCTGCTTGGCCGGATCCTCCGTGGTCCGTCCCTCCGGCTCCGCCCTGGCTTCCTGCCAGGATCCCTGGACTGTGTGAGCCTCCCTGGCTCAACCCTCCCGTCCCTCCCTGGACATGCTGAGCTTCCCTGCTGGCACTGGCTTGGCTTCCTTCCTTCCCTCCCGCCCCTCTTTGTCTCTGTGTTTGATTGTTCTTGTCTGGTCTGTTATTGTGTGTCAGTCTTTGTGAAGTCAGGTTCTTGTGCTGTCATGTTTCTGTCTTGTTCTTGGTGTCCCTCATTAGGGACGCCAGGTGGCGTCCCTTTTGGGGGTAGTGTCAGGGTTCTGTCACTTGGTCTAGTGTTATTCATGGTTTTGTGACAGAGCCTGATACTCCCATCATGTCCGCGTTTTCATGTGAGCGCCGCGGCTTCGAGTGTGCTGGAGTCGCGCTCTCTCGTCTGCGTGCTTTGTTTCATGTTGAGCATGGTGTTTGGATCCCGCACTCATGTCTTGAGTTTCGGTCACGTGATGGGGTTCGGACACTCGCGCTCCATTTTCTGTCATTGTGTGCGCGGTCTCGAGTTCGGCACCGCGCACTCTTGTCCACGTGTGTTTTGTTGTGTTGCACGCAGTTCGTGTTTCTATCGGCTGCGTGCATTTATGTTTTATCTTGTGCTGTGTGGCACGCAGCTTGTATATTCATTGGCTGCGTGCTTTCATGTTGTCATGTCTTGTGTGAACACGTGGCTTATGAGTTTTCTCATTAGCTGCGTGTTCATGTCCTGTTTGCACATGGCTGGTGATTTGTTTGCTGGCCATGTGCTTGTGTTTCTGTTTTGTGTGAGCACGTGGCTTCTGTCCTAGTTTTCTGTGTGCCACGTGCTCATGTCAATTTGTCTTGACCCCACCCATCTTGTTACCTGTTTATTGATTCATTTTCCCCAGCTGTTTTCCCTCGTTACCCTCCTCATTTGCTCCCTTTATAATCTCCTTGTGTTTGCAGTTCCGTGTGGGCTCGTTACCTAATGTTAGATGTCGTCTGTGTCCTGTCCAGCCTTGTCCTGTCCTGTCCAGCCTTGTCCAGCCAGCCAGTTTGTTTTTCCCCTACGGGGTAGTTTTTGTTCGTTTGTTTAGTTTTTTGTGAATAAAAAGCCCTTTAACCTCCTGCAATTGGGTCCTCGCCGCATCCATTCCCTCTGATACCTGACAATAGCCTTTCACAACAGCATGACCCAATCGATCACGAGACATGCAAGAGCCAATGGCATTTCACAACCAAAGCTGACGTAAGGCTTCTTCATTGCGTCATTTTTTTAATTTTCGCACAGCCTGCAGCAGCACACATGAAGTCTTTACAGCGGACGGAGACGGCAATCGTGTCTGTTCCTCTCACAAATCAATCGTTTTGCCTCGGAAGACTTGGAATATTCATACTTTTTAAATAAATTATGACGGTAGTTGTATCTGGCTGCTATATCTTGTGTTTTATTGACAGGTGGTATGTTTAGGGGCAGGGATTAGGTTATGTGCTCATAGATGTGTAAATAATGTGTAATATAAATAAAACTGTTTTGACTGTTTAAATTGAAAAATCACACCCCTACATATATGCAACAATGCCAATGTTATTACCCAATATATAATTTAATTATGACAATAAAATTCCCAGTATCGCGTCGGCATATTGATGCTAAGGGTTTCCTATTTAAAACAACGAAGGACACTTCACATCAAAAATAAAAGGGGTAACGTTACCATGAGCGTCAAAAAGTGATGCTAAAACGGTCCTGACCAAGCTTCAATATGTGACGAGTTGGGATGAGATTGTGTTGATTCTGCATGGCCATACCCGGTACCTAAACTTAACCGCTACCTTACTAGCTATTAATAAGCCGCAAATTATAAGTTTATTGAGGCAAATGTCGTAGTTAATGGTTTGTTAATAGCAAGAATTGAAGTGTGAAAAAGATTTCTATTTAAAAAAATGCAGTTATTTTTTATTTAATTTTATCAAAGATCCTGAAAAAAAAGTTACATTTTCATTAAAAATATTGATGAAAACTGATAATAATTTGAAATGTTTCTTAAGCAGCAAATCAGCATATTCAAATGCTTTCTAAATAAATGACCATTTATTTAAAATGTTTTAATATATTATAATTGTAATATGTCACAATTCGTCAGGGAGCAAGGAACGAGGAGTACTTCAATCACACAGTCTGTACTAGTCCAAACACGTAGGAGAGATAGGAACACATGGAAAGATGTTCAAGAAAGACAAAAACTAACTGAATGGACTGGGGCTTTTAAAGACAGGACAATCAAGGAACTAAGGAGAGACACCTGGAATCAAATTAACAATCAACATGAGGGAGAAACTGGGTCACAGAGAGCAAAAAACCACACAGACAGTCCAGAATCCTGTCATTTCGCCCCCTCCCAGAAGGTGCGTCCTTGCACCGTAAAAAGAACATCCAAAGGGGAGAAGCGGGCGGGAACTGAGGAGGACAGACACCCGGGAGGGGGCCGGCAAAAAGAGTCCAGGGGGGCGACGAAGGAGGGAGGAGCCAGGGAAGAGACCAGAGAGACCCGGAGCAGGAAAAGCACAGCAGGACACAGGCCACAGCCATGATGATGGCCCACGGTGGAGCCGACGGTGGGAGGAGCCATGGAGGAGGGATGGCCGCCGACTCCAGGGGGCTGACAAACGGCGGCGGAGCAGGTGGTGGAGGAGCCCGAGGAGGAGACGGAGAGCCAACGAACCAGGGGGATGCCGAGGATCCAGGGGGCCAGGGTGGAGGACCCAGGAGGAGCTGATGGGAGGAAGGAGCCCAACAGAGCCGGTGGGACAGAGGGCTGAGGCGCAGCCAGAGGAGAGGAGTCCAGAGGCGATGGCGGGTCGATGCCCGACCAAGGCGGAGTCAGAGGGACGAGGGAGCCTGGTGAAGCTGATGGATTGACAGGTGACGGTGGAGGCGAGGGAGCTAGGAGCCGAGGTGGAGCCGCTGGGTCAATGGGCCGAGGCGGAGTCTGGGCCTCGGAGGCTGGAGGCAGAGGTGAGGGGATACTCCAGCACCTGCGACGCTGGAGGATGGCAGATCCGCGGGGCTCGCAATGTACAGATAGGGGGCTGAGGGCGAGCAGATGGGCTACCAGACGACAGTGGTAAAGGAGGTAGGAGCGGGTGGGAGGTTGGGTATTTTTGAGGAGCGGGCACTGGAGGATCGGAAGCCCCCTCAGGGCTAGACAAGGGTACAAAAGACGAAGGAGGGCTGGACAAGACCAGCGGGGATGACGGCGAGAGAAGAGGGGGCAGTTCGATCTCCAGCTCAGTCATCCAGTCAATCAGAACCCCCTTCATGTTCAGAAGTCTCAGATGTAGAATCAGCTCACCCTAAGCCGCGGTGTAGTGGGTGGAGCTCCACTCCGCGCTCTCACCGTCCACGGCTTGCTCCCTCGTGATGGACAATGTTGCCGGCTCTCGCACCTGGTTTGACATGTTGGGCTCAACTTCCGGGGCGATCTTCCGTTCAATCGATCAGCTTTGCACTGGCTCGTTGATCGCATAGGGAAATGGCTCTCCTTCATCGGTGGGCTCGGGCTGATGCTCCGCACCGCGGGGAGTAGGTGAGCTGGGCTCTGGGTCAGAAGTGGATCCATTTCTCGCCAGCAGGAGCAGAAGGAATTCCGGGTGGACAAGGAGATCCATGAGGGCACAACAGAAAGAAAAAACACTGGGTAAAAAAACGGAAACAAAAACGGAGGGTACAAACACAGAGATAACTGTATTTGGTCGGTTCTTCTGTCACAATTTACCAGGTAGCAAGGAACGAGGGAGCGAGGAGTACTTCAGTCACACAGTCTTTAATAGTCCAAACACGTAGGAGACACAGGAACACATAGAAAGACGTTCAAGAAACAACAAACACTGAATGGACTAGGGCTTTTAAAGACAAGACAATCAAGGAACTAAGGAGAGACACCTGTAATCAAATTAACAATCAACATGAGGGAGAAGCTCGGTCACTGGGAGCAAAAACACACACTGATAATCCAGAATCGTGACAAAATTGACTGTGTTTACTATATTTTTGCAAATTCAATGCAGCCTTGATAAGCATAAGAGACTTCTTCCAACAACATTAAGAAATCTTTCTGACCCCATGATTTTTAACTGTACTGTATTTCAAAACATTGATAAAAAAATCACTTTTTGCAGATGAACATATTAAATGTGCAAAGTTTCTCTCACAGGAAACAAACAAAAAAATACAGAAAACGCTATATTAACACAAATGATTACTGAATCTTAATACCATTTTTGTCCAATCAAATGCTCTCTGGAATACCACTTGACAAAAGAGAAAATCAGTGGAAGCCCATTTGAATAAATGAATAAATAAATAAAGTTGTTTCTCTCAATTTCGCAATTACAAGTTTACATCTCTCTTTTCAGAGTTTTTCTTCTCAGAAACGAGGTCATATCTTGCAAATCTATTCAAATTTTTTATTTTTTTGCTATGGAACAAAAAAAGGAAATTGTGACTTTTACATTTTTACATTTACACTTTGTCTTTTTGCAGACGCTTTTATCCAAAGCAACTTACAATTGGGGAATACATAAAGCAATTAATCTTGAAGAGGCAAACAGACAGAGGAAGTGCCCATAACACCAAGTCTCAGGCATTATTCAAATAAGTACAAGCTAACAAGGGAAGGAGAGAAAGATAAAGAGAAAGATTAAGATTTAGAAAAAGGGAATGTTTTTTTTGTATTTTGTTCTCTTTTTTTATGATGAAGTCAAGTAGTGTTGAAAGAGATGAGTTTTCAGTTGTTGCTTGAAGATTGACAGGGATCCAGCATTCCGGATGGGGGTGGGAAGATCATTCCACCAGCCAGGAATGGTGAACGAGAATGTTCTGGAGAGTGATTTTGAGCCTCTCTGTGATGGTACCACGAGGCGTCGCTCACTAGCGGATCTCAGACTTCTGGAGGGGATGTAGATTCATAATAGTGAGTGGAAGTTGGTGGGTGCTGAGCCTGTGGTTGTTCTATATATATGCAAGCATCAGTGTCTTGAACTGGATACGAGCTGCAACTGGAAGCCATTTTCCAAGAGATAAAGAGAGGTGTATCATGGGCTCTTTTGGGCTCGTTGAAGACCAGTCGTGCCGCTGCATTCTGAATCATTTGTAGAGGTTTGATTGTGTTTGATGGAAGTCCAGCCAGAAGAGCATTGCAGTAGTCCAGCCTAGAAATGACAAGGGCCTGGACAAGAAGTTGTGCAGCATGCTCTGTCAGAAAGGGCCTGATCTTTCTGATGTTGGGTAGTGCAAACCTGCAAGATCGAGCAGTCTTTGCAATGTGCTCTTTGAAGGTCAGCTGGTCATTAAAGATTACACCAAGATTTCTGACCGAAGCTGATGGGGTAATTGTTGATGAACCTAACTGAATCATGAAGTCGTGCTGTAGAGTTGGAGTGGCAGGGAACACAAGAAGCTCAGTCTTTGCCAGGTTGAGCTGTAGGTGATGTTCTTTCATACATGCCGAGATGTCTACCAGGCAGCCTGAGATCCGTGCAGCAACCTTTGGATCATCTGGTCGAAATGAGAGATAGAGCAGTGTGTCATCAGCGTATGAACGGTAGGAGAAGCCATATCTTACATTTTATCTTACATTTCTCACATTTCTATAGCTTACAGTTCTGAGTTTGTATCTCATAATTATGAGAGTATTTGTGAGATCTAAACTCAGAATTGTGAGGAAAAAGTCCTGCCCAAACTTCCTGTTTTAATAGAAAATATGTTAACACGGGAAATGAAAACGGAAGTTAATTTCTTGGAACTTTAAGAACACTGTTTTCTCAAAAGGGAAGCCAAATGCCATTTTATTTTTCTTATTTTTATCTGGGTTCCTAAATAGATGCAAAAGTGAGCTGGTGTTCTCTTTAAATCTAATCATGTTTTAATTATCCGAAAGCAGCGATACCGTGGATGAAAGCAAGGCAGGATATCCATTAACAGGTCAAGCTTGAAACCTTCTCTAAGGACGCTGGCTGACGAAGCACAACTAAATAAATTGCAAAGTGAAAATAGAGGCAGCACCATCGTGGTATCACACATTCTGCTTCCAGTGTGCCTATCGAGAAAGAAGCATATTGTTTGGAGGAGGAGCATGTGTGCATGTCGCAAACACAGCTATGGAACACTCTGCATACAGCAATCTCAATATCACAAAAGGATGAGTCATCTGTATTATAATATCCCCTGTGATGTCTCTTCAAAACAAGCTTGATCCACACACAAAGAGTGAATAAGTATAATGACATGCCTTAGTTTCTTTTATCTGCGTTATTAGAAAACGTTTTGATCCATTTTAGTAACAGACCAGCATGATTTAACCATATTGCGCAAGACAGCCATGTTGTGAACATCAACATATGTAACGTCAACATGTCAACTGTAGACGGACGCACAAGAAACATATTTCTCCGTGATGCCTTGTGCTATTTTATGCCTGGAATCTGACACATAAACACTTTTACATTGCAGTGATTTGTGTTCCAGGGTGTGCACAACAGATGGATGTGGATGCGGTCCAAAAGCATGATTTCAGTGCTAATAATGCAGATGGTACATTGTTAATTTGAAAGGAGCATGTAAACACATAAGATACAATAAGAGTGCTGTAATTAGATTTTCATATTTGCACACTTTTGAACTTGCATATATAGGGACACTAGAGGAGTAGTATGAAAAATAGAGTCGTTTACAATCAACCTCATTCAGATGAAAATATTTCTGAAGAAGACCTAATGCTTACAAGTGCATGCATAATGACTCTTCTTGTGGTGATATGTCTAATGTAAGGGCCCTTGATTTGCAGCTTTGTTTGCATGAGGACTTTTTAATTAGGATATAAGACAGAAGGAACGGGTGGATTATTTCGATCAGAGAGCTAGCTTTACAAAGGAAATGCACAGGTTGGTGCCAGTTTGCTGGTGTGCAAGTATTTTCAATGCAAAAGCCAACCCTTATGCTACAACTTATGCTTTTTATACTGCAATTTTCATTAGAGAGTCAGAGGGTACTGCAAAGTGGATTCATCCAACTTAAGTGAAATTCTAAATCAAATCATCAATATAGGTTGGCATTGAGAAAAATAGTATTATTATAAATATTTAAGAATGTATTCATGAATATACATATTTATATAACTGATGTAGAAGTCAAGAAACATATGCATGGTGTGTATTTTAACTAATACTGTATTTGGTTCATTTATAACCTAAATGCTATTTTGGTATAAAATATTGTAAAATTCAATTACCACTGCATTTAGGCATTTCATTTGACTATTTATATTTCTATAATTATGGAATATTTATATTTTTAGATCATTTATAATAAAATATAATTTATGAATGTATTATAAATGGGAAATATAACACAAGAAGACATTTTAATTCTGCAAGGATGCATTAAATTGATTGAAAGTGAGAGTAAAGACTTTTATAATGTTAAACAAATTTCATATAAATAAATGCTTTTGTTTTAAACTTTATGTTCATCAAAGGATCCTAAAAAAGGGTATTGCTGTTTCCACAAAATACAAATTATGTAATCATACACATATTACATTATATAAGTACACATGAGTGTAATTAATAGCTAATTTAGTTACCCTACAGATTTTTTTTTTGTAAAATGTATTTGAAATACATTTATTTAATTCTAAGTATACTACAAATATATTTACATATGTATGTACTTCATAGAAAATACCCTGCAACTGTCCTTTTGGTATACTAAACTGGTATACTTAAAGTCTGCTAAATTGGAACAAATAATTTCATTGCTTAATGCACTTCAGCTGTGCAAATGTAGTGATAACTAAAGATAACTAGCTAAAGCTGAAGTAAAGCAAGTTCTACTTGCTAGCTAAAGTAGAACTATTGCAAGTTCTTTATTAAAAGTACACTTAAAATATCTTGCATTTAAAGACAGTTATTATTCAATCCATTTTGTCTTGAAATTGATGTGAACTTTTACAGATATTGCTCAGTGTGTAAGCAGCAGTGTACACTACGTATAGGGACCCTGTGAATTAGAACACAGCTAAGAGTCTTATATTTGATGTTGTAGGTGTTGCTTGTGAAGGGAGAAGGGAGAAAAAACAGAAAAAATGAAGAGAATGGTAGATATGGACATTGGATGTCTTTTTCCACCTCTTTTGTCATAAGTGAAGGGTGCTATTTCTGGCATGTCGTCAGGCTTTTTCTTGGAGTTATGCGTATGTCTCCGAGTCTACCTGAGATCTAATTACATAGAATGACTGCACTTGACAGCCAGGGATGACATGCTCGCACACACTCGTAGACACACACCAATGACCTCATCAGATCCCTCTCAACTCTTAACTAAAGGATGAACTCTATGAATATTAATGCTGGGGAAATTAATTCATGATTATTCAGATGCTACATAAGGTGTACAGCAGAACAGACAGTGTGGACGTGGTTACAATTCAAATGAAGGTGTCCATTTAATTGTTTTATCTAGAAGAATGTTCAAAATATTCATTTTTGGTTTCTAAAACATTCTCTAAACGGATGTTGAAGAAATGATGCAGCCTATTTCCAAGCTCTGATCCTTTAGAAGTCTGACGTTTGAATCCAAATCTGTGATATCCGAGTGAGAACCACCTGAAGGAATTTACGTAAATCCATTCTGCAAATGCCACAACCTTATGAGGTTGGCCACAAGCAAAGGAGGGATTCTCAGACTGAAGTGGAGGGATTTAGACATCATCTCTTTAATGGCAATTAGTTTAATGGAATATAATGAGTAGAGCAGAAAACTGAAGCATAGCAAGTTTGGGCCTGGTTTGTACTTGAATGGAAACCCTTCTGGGAAAACCAGGTTAATGCCGGAAGAGGTCATGACAGGTTGCTGTGTTCTGTGTGAATCTGTATGCCTCGATCTGCAATGAGGACATTATGTTTTGAAAAGCCTTTCAATTCTAGTTCCTGTTGTATGAAAGCTGTTTTTGAGTAAAGAAAAGCACTGTACTACCTATTTGTTCAAAGATCATAATCTGTTCAGAGCAGTAGCACCATACTGTGAAAAAACACCTATGTAAATACTGTTCCTGTTTAAATGGCCTGTCTTATCAGAGCTTTGAAAAACTGGCAAAGAGTGTTTGGACACTAAAGAAATAGTTCAGCTCAACCAAAGCTTAAAGGGGTAGTTCACCCCAAAATTTAAATTTTGTCATCATTTACTCACCCTCATGTCGTTCCAAACCTGTACGAGTTTCTTTCTTATGTTGAACATAAAAGAAGAAGAATGCTGGTATTCAAACAGTTGATGGTCCACATTGAAGTCCAAAGTATTTATTTTCCTACAGTGGAAGTCATTGGGGACCAACAACTGTTTGGTTCTTCAACATTGTTCAAAATATCTTATTTTGTGCTCAACATGTGAAAGAAACTTATACAGGTTTGGAACAACATGAGGGTGAGTAAGTGATGACAAATTGTTTATTTTTTTGGGTGAACTGTTCCTTTAAGCAAGTAAGTACACTACTGTTCAAAGGTTTGGGGGTCAATAAAAATATATTTATTAATTTCAAAGACATTAATACCTTTATTCAACACACTGTTACAGTATTACAAACAAACAAATAAATAAACACTCAAATTGTTTCTATTGTGTTCTTTTGAATGTTCTATTCATCAAATAAGGAATTTCCAAGAACGGTTTGCACAAACATTTTATATATATATATATATATATATATATATATATATAATATTTTTTTTTGATCAGATGGGTAACAAATGCAATGATCTATTTTTAGACACAGGTTAATCTGGCAAGATTTGCGAATTATGGTCAAAATTTTGGTTTGCTCTTCCAAGAAACTGTCAGAATGGTATCAGAACATCATTCATATTAATATTATATCATTATTAATATATGCTTAAGCCATATAGATAATGTTTATGATTTTTATGGTGTTTATTTTGCTATATTTTCTTCACAGACATGAACTGGCATTAATGATTCTAAAATGTCTTATTTTGTGTTCCACAGAAAATAATGACAGCATATGGATTTGACATGAAGGTGAGTACATATAGACAGAATTTTCATTTATTGTTCAACTATTTGTCAAGGTCAACAGGAAGGAACCCAAATGCAGAATGAGATAAACAAATATTTATTGAAACACAAGTTCAGGGGGGTGCACAGGGGTGAACAGTCTTGAAACTACTCCAAACAGCAGGAGAGAACTAAGCCTCCAGAGGTAGACAGTCTGGAGAGCAGTCCCAGTCGGTACCAATGAAAGATTATCTGCACCAGGCTTGGTTGGCAGACTGCTTGGTGGAACCAACAGGCAGGGAGTCTCAGGCTGGTAGAGCAGGACTGGAGGGAACACACAGCACAAACACACAACAAGACAGCACGCAAAACATGTAATAAAAGGGAAAAATAACAAGAAAATAAAAAGCAAAACAAAAACTAAAAGTAAAAGGAAAAATCTGAATATACAACTAAAGAATAAAAGCAGAGCATTTGAAAACTAGAAACAGGACTGATAAACAAATAAAGAAAATATTATAAGTAAACACGCAAGATTACTGAGGAACAAAACCAGACAAAATCAGAGATATAAACTCAAGAGCAAAACTGCAGTAAGGATACAAGATGACAACGCAAGACTGGAATATAGAGCAGCAAATTGGTAACTGTCTCTATGGCACAAGAGGAAAACAGCACAATATAAAGGGAGGAAAGCACATGAGGGCCAGGTGAGCACAGTTAAGGAAACGAGGACAAGACAAGGGCTAAACAAGGGGGCGTGACCAAGGGAAACAAGGAGGTGGGATCACAGGAACACATGGTAGACACAAAGACAAAGCAATGTGTTAAGACACAAGACAACCAACGAAACATTTAACAAAGACAACACAGACAAGCCTGCCAGGGCAGAGCCCTGACACTATTATCTTATTATCTTGTGGATTGATGTGTGCAAATGTTCTGAAGAGCAGTATTTAAGATCTGATGCCTTGAAATAATCATGAATGACATCTTTATGAAAATGCCTGCTTCATGGCATGTCACAAAAGAAGAATGTCACAGATTTTATCAACCCATTTATTATAGTAAAGTTTTTGTAACTAACCTGTCATTATCAAACAGTACTCGAACACAATATCCTTCTCATATCCTCATTATCCAAGGCTTTTGCTGACAGCGTGCTTACATCCACTGGCTGGGCTGGTGCTGTGGTGCTAGGCAGATGTGCTGTTTCTGTAACACCTTTAGCAGGAGCCCCAGATGGAGGAAGAGTGGCCTAAATAAATAAAGTCTCCATGCTGAGTTCCCGAGTGACTCCTGCTGCTTTCCCTGATGCTGTGTGTTTGGTTGCTGTCTTTAAACCCTGTCGTCCAAGTAATGAACTGGCCCTCGTATTTAAAAAAGAGAGAAAATATATTAAAGTAAGGATGTATGATGGCATCCACATAGGTACATAAGTGAGTTATACTAGACATAGTGTACACTATTTAAAAGTTCAAGGTCTCTTATGTTCACCAAGGCTGCATTTATTTGATTAAAAACACAGTAAAAAGTGTGACATTTTTACAATTTAAAATCACTGTTTTCTATTTTCAGATATTTTAAAATGTAATTTATCCCTGTGATGGCATTACTTCAGTCTTCAGTGTCACATGATCCTTCAGAAATCTTCCTAATATGCTGATTTGGTGCTTAAGAAACATTTCTTAAACATTTCCTATAATCAAGGTGAAACCTGTGATACATTTATTTCTGGATAATTTTATGAATAGATAGTTTAGAAAAGAATACCAGTTATTTGAAACCAAAATCTTTTTATAAGTATTTAATTACTGTCAGGTTTGATTAGTTTAATGTGTCCTTGCTAGATGAAAGGTTTTTTTTTTTCAAAGGGTTAACTTTTGTTTTTACATTTTCTCTGTAATTATCAAGGCATCTGTTGGGGTCTAGCAATGTTAAAGGGTTAGTTTACGAATCTAATCAGTTAAAACGCCTGGATGGCTTCCAGGTATGACAGTTAGATGAAGTGAGTGAGAAGTATTTATTACATTTGAAATGTGGATAATGTTCTTACAAAAACACATGGATTTGCTACAGGAGGCCTTTATACTTTATACATTTTTTATGGATGCACGTGCTTTATTTAACGTGTTTTGGACTGTTGAACAGAAACAACCACCCACTGCAATGATAGAGCTTAGAAGTGCCAGGACAATTTTAAGGTGACACCGAATTAATTCATCTGAAAGAAGAAAGTCATATACACCGGATGGCTTGGAGATGAGTAAATAACAGGCTAATTTTCATGTATGGGTGAACTAAACCTTTAATTACATTATGTGCATTTTATGCAATGCTTGTTACGTAATGTCTAATACTAAGCCACTCAACAAATGTAACTTTTGTTGAGATCACTCAACAAAAGTTACATTACATTGCTATGTAGAAAGAATACAGCTTTTTAGGTCCCGCCCCCACACAATTGAGCTGTTAATTGAATAATTAATGTCTTGTCTTTACACTGCATATTTACAGATATTTAAAATGACTCAGATTTTCACACAAAAGTAGCTCACAGCACATTTCTAAGAGATTGAATAATTTCTGAGATTGAATCATGCAGATGACCAAGTAAGTGTGTTCTCACATCATCTATTCTCTCATCGCCACAAAACTCATTAGCGCTGTGTATTATAGAAATCACATCCACTGCGGTTGCAGTTTTCCATACATTCTTTGATTGATGACGTCAATTGTGCTGCTTGCAGCTTCTTCCAAATGAGACATCACAGATTGATTAATGGACAAATAATCTGCATCAGATCTGCGATTCCGTCTTGCCCATGATGATATTCTAGACTAGTCCATTTTAAAAGTTTACTTATTAATTCGACTTACATAATTGCAGCATGAGTGATAGTTCCATCTGAACATCAGTGCTAATCAAATAGCCTGGCAAGGCCGAACGGCTAAGAAAACATAAATGAGGGTAGCTTATATGCTGTTTTTTATGAACAAAATGTGTCCTTAAGCACATTAACCATAGTGTGCAAATGCCCAAAGGGACTGTGTGAGGTAAAGAAAGATGCCAGTTTATAAATAGGGATGAACATAGAAATGCCTGGTGTATAACTGAATTGCCATGGTGATAGTGACTGTATATTCCCTCAATCGCTACTAATAGAGCCTGTCTTTTATGAAGCATCACAGATACCTTTTTTTTACTAAGACGTGAATGTCAAACAATGCAAAGGCCTTTTCACTTTCATCACTGTCCATTTAAACATTTATATGTATCATTTTTCATTTTTATTGTCCTTTATCGCTATGATCTAGGTCAAAATGAAATATTGTTGATATAATGATAGTAGAGGCACAATGAGTCTTGTCTAGCTCATTAACGCACATCTATTAGACATGCTAAGTAAAATAATGTGACGATTGCAGATGACAACCGTTTGAGTTACATGGGCATCAATTTTGAGCCAATCTGATGAGACACATCAGATTGCTTTGAGCAGGGAGCGTCTGTTCAATAATGCGACATGAAAGGCTGACAGATAAGCACTACCCGACTATTTACTGCCAGCTAATGTGATTGAGCAGGGATGGAGAAAACAGCATTCATGGCACAGCTATGCTTCTGTGTTTAAACCATCGATACACCAGACTGATGTGAATCTTCCACTGAATTGGTAATTTTTAATACAATAGGTGTGTGGTAAAAACTGCCTCATACCAGGCTGAAAGAACATTAATTATTGTCCTATCTTTGTGCCATGTCTAAGCTGTAATAATAGCAAATTCTTTAGCTTTTCATGTCTCATTTAATCACCGCATGACGCACAGGTAAATGTCACTCAGTTCCTCAATTAACTTTGAGTGGATGCCTCTTGAACCGTCATAGTTCGTCTCGACGATATTTTATTGCATCGGGGATAGGTGTTTAATTTCTTTCCCACAAATTCAATCTGAAGAGCTTAGAATATGAAAGTCTGACTCTCGTGTCGAACTGAGAAAGGATTCTGTATTGTAGAGGTTATGCCATCTTGTCTGGTAACATGTTCAAAGAGTCCCTGTTTAAGACTCATTATACTATATTTAACTTATTATTTAGCGTTCAGAGCAGGCATTTATGATAATGTTAGCTCAAAGATTGAGGGTCTCTGCAAAGACAAGCTATTTTGTAATGTTATTGTCTCCAAATGTCATCATTTATCTTTTCTCTTCAGGGATGCACTGTAGCAACACACAGTATCATCACCTGTTGTAGAGAAAAGAGCGAGTAAAAGAATGGTTTTAATTTCGACATACTTGAGTTAACAGTTATATATGATTTAAATATATTGGCAAGCATAAGGTGTAAATCAGTTCCATGAACGCATGCAAATTCATATGTCGTTGTCCTAGCGATCTTCATTTATTTGTTTTTTCTTTTGTGTGTCTCTCACATAAAGATGTTTGTGAGGGGTTCACAAATCAACCAATCAAGTCCTTATTTACTAACAAGAGGAGTAGGAACAGACTGTTCTTAACTCAAGAGCTCTGCACACACTATTAGTCAATTATTTACTTAGACTTTCTTGTGAAGAACATGAAAAATAAAACAGCCACATTTATATAATAGCTATCATGAGAATTATTCTGCAAAATGACAATAGGTATTTTTCATAGATGAGGCTTTCTTTATAATCACCAGATCTTATATGCAAAGTTGGATTTTCTTCTTCTTGGCTGTCCAGATGCACTTTTTTATAATGTCTAGAGTGGCGTTTCTATCAGTTGATATATTTGTGAATCGCTCAGCAGAGAGCATTTTTCTTTTGCTTAATGTTACACATTTGGTTTCTGACTGATATAGTAGTAAATTGTGTATATTTGGAGTCTTATTTGTATTGTTAAAGGTTCAGCTAAAAATGTACTCACACTCATGTTTGATTCTTCATCAGAAAAGATTTGGTGAAATTTAACATTAAATTACTAATTGCTTACCAATGGATCCTCTGCAGTGAATGGGTGCCATCAGAATGAGAGTCCAAACAGCTGATAGTAACATCACAATAATCCACAGTACAACTCCAGTCCATCAATTAATTAATTGTGAAGTGAAAAGCTGCATGTTTGTAAGACACAAAAAATTGATAAGGCAGTTTAACTTGGAACCAATGTTTCTGGTCAAAATATGAATCAATAATCCATAATAATGCTTCCTTCAGTGAAAAAAAGTCTGTCCCATGTTGTGATAATCATCTAAAATGTTATAGATTAGTTGTAGATCAGTGGTTCTCAACATTTGAAGGCTCCCCTTTAATATTTAGAATTAGTTTAAGTGATTTTGTTCTTTGCTTATCATTTTCATGTCATTTCAAGATTGCAAAACTAGATGTGTTCAGGGAAATTGGCTGTTGAAAGTATTTCAAATAAAAAATTCTTGAATGAAATTACGTGAATAAAGATTAGTTCATTTTTATGAACAAAATTAAATTGTCACTAAATTGGTCCAATCTTCCCATCACTGTCCTGCGACACCCTTGAAAGTTGGGTGAAAAAAAGGCCACCTAGTGGGCCCCAGATTTTTTATTTATTTTGGCCTGTCTAATTAATATTTATGAGACTCTCTGCTGATTGGCCTGTTGTTTTCTGAATGACGCATGGCTAGGCACAGGTAACTAGGGTCATGTAGGGCCGACATCACAATTACGTTACAGCGCCAGCTGCAAAACAAAGGAAAACTAAAGGTGGCCCATTCAAACCAGCACAGATTCGGCTACATAAGGAGCTTAAAATATCATCTTGTTGTGATGTTGGTTGCCAGAATCAACGTTATACAGCCTCATATTAGAAATTTGATCACACACCTGCTGCCACTGCCAGACGACGACAGCTGTGGTTAAACACGATAAAACGAGTGGACTGGACAGAAACAATCGTCAAAAATTATCGCGTTTGCAGCGCACACTTCTTATCAGAAAAGGATCAATAAAGTTTTGTCTTTTGTTGTTATGGAAATAATGTCTGTGTGCATGTGTGTAAAACAACAAACTGACGATTTATATATAATCATATATAATTGTATATATATTGTTGTGATTAATTGTGGCTGGAATAATAATGTAGCAGTAAAAATAGTTGCCTGCCGAAATCTAAATTTATTTACATATTCATCATGACTAGATAGACAAGACATGGTGTGTTTGTCTTTATTATACATGTTAGACGTGATTCACCTCATAGTAACAGTTGTGTCAGATTGTCCATCCTTTGAGCGGAGTGTAACGTTACAGGTGAGCCGATCTGGTTTCGTCCAATAAAGTTAACCTTTTCAACATGTTTCCGTGTTGTTGTTGCTCAGCAATGACATGGACGCGATTTTGTCTGGGGGGTTGGCAAAAGGACGGTGGGCAAAAGGACGTCACATTTTTACAGAAGTCACAAAGGCTTGTGAAAAAGCACAGCTACTTTATGCAGGCTGTGCAATTTACTGTGGATTGAGTGTTTTGAAAGTATATGGTAGTTACATAGCCCCTAGACCTCTGTTATCAGGAAAAAAAGCCAGGACATTTCAGTTTTGACAATATGGGACCTTTAAAAATGAGATACTTTATCCCAACCATTTCATTTTGACTTTCAACATTATAAGCCTTTTGTTCTCTTTTAGGACCTTTGCTCTCGTACGGAGATGGCCAGCGAGAGTGGAGAAGGTGAAGTCCTCAGAAAGATGTCCAAATGTAGCAGAAAAGGAAGGACTGGGGATTCTTGTCCAATGATTGTTGAAAGGGTTGAAAGGGATTACAAATGTCACAAACATCAAAAAATCTACTGGGCCACAAATTTCATCCATACAGGACTGTCTTCTAACAAGTCTGCCCACCCTAGCATCTTCCCAGCTACTCAAGTGACATTTTTCCATGTCTAGCCCACTGTGTTCTAATCAAATGTTGTCATCCCCCAAACAGCAAGTGTCCTTTCTCAAGGCAGAAAAAGTATCAAGAAGAATATCAGTAAGAGACATGAAAAGACTCATTTTGTCACACATCAAAGTCCATTTTCAGGCCATCCCTTTAATGCATTTCGTCTGCAAATCCACAAAAACTAGAGGAAAATGATGTCATCTTGAGCCTTCACAACACTCTTCTGTATTTGAGGTAAAGTCAGGTAAACTGGTCCACGTGACATCATCTACTCTCTTAGAAATGTTTGTTTTGATATGAAGGAATATTCCATAGTGAATTTTTTCACAGGCGCTTTACCTGTATTTTAAATTACACATTGCATTGTGTTGTGTTTCATGGTTAAAGGAAATGTATTGTAGTATTATAGAATTACAATTTCTTGTTTAATAATTTTTATTATTGCTTTTCAAGATGTTTTTAAAGAAGTCTTTCATGCTCACAAAGGCTGCATTTATTTGATGCAAAAATATAGTTAAAACAGTATTATAGTGTAATATTATTATAACTTTAAAATAACTGTTCAAAAGCTTGGAGTTGTCACAGATTCACCAGCCGCACCAGCCACCTACACTAGATAACTATCACCTGATTACTGATTACAAACACCTGAATTCACTTACCTGGCGCTATATCAGTCGACTCACCTCATTCCTCGTCGGCTGATCTCAAGGTTGCATACCTTTTCACTGCTCTCGCCACTTACCTGGTCATGGTTCCGTGGCTCTCACTCTGATGGGGATGTTCCTGCAAGGATTAAGACAAGGACAGTCATTCTTCAGTTCGTGAGGTTCATGGACAGTTTTATGTTTGAACTCACCATTTTGAGTTGGCCTCAGTTTTGTCTCAATAAAGAAGCTCTTAATCTATATTCTCCTGAGTTGCGTCTCCATCCACATGTGACAGAAGATCAGCCCTTCAAAAAAGAAATAAACAGAAGTATTAATTAACAGACTAGAGCTTCACTATGGAGATACGGAGCCCCATCTCACCTGACAACTTCCCCGAATTAGTCCAAGCACTCCGCGAATCACTCCAGCCACTGCCTGTGGCTGATCTCTTCTCCAGTGCTCATTGTACTTCGAGTTACACTTATTCGTGAATGATAGAGCTAAGACTGCATTCATCATGTCTCTGCTATCCGGGAGAGCGCTGCAGTGGGCGGAATCCCTCGCACAGTCCTTTAATTCATTCCCTGAATGCTTTTGTCGAACATTTCCGAGAGGTGTTTGGTAAGTCTACCTCGAAGATCTCTGTGCATTACGAACTCTTCCGCTACGGCAAGCGGATATGTCCATTAATGATAACATGATTCGATTCTGTACTATCGCAGCAGATGGAATGAAACAGCTCTCTAATCGACTTTTAGACATGGTCTAAACCCATCTATCAAGCAACAGATGTCAATATATGAAGACACAGTGGGGCTTGAGAGTTTCCTTCAAAAGGGGCTTCACATTTCTCAACATCTTACCGGTTGCCACACTGAAAATCCATCCATTGCTGCCGCCTCACCGGGTAATGTTCCTCCAGCACCTGAGCTAATGCAAACGGATAGTTATTACCTGTCATCGACGGAACGAGCTCGTCACTCAAGGACTGTGCCTTTCTACCCTGTTCGCCCAACATGCTCAGCAGTGAGTACGGTCCAAATTCATCCAGATGTCTCAAGTATACCACACATTGATGCTCGCCTAATATACCTGAACCAATCTTTTCCAGTCAAAGTCCTTGTCGACTCCTGGGCATCCGGAAACTTCATCTTGTCTCTCTGCCTCACTCAGATCAAGCTCCCTCAACATCACAATGCCACTACCTATCGGATCTCAAATATCCAAGGAAAGCCGCTGGGCAAGGGCTTGGTGCTCCACCGCACCACGGAGGTCACTCTCAGCATCGGAAGCCTACACTCAGAGTGTATCTTGTTCCTGGTACTGGAGGAGACTACAGTGGATATTGTTCTGGGATGCCCCTGGTTAGCTCAGCGACATCCACTGGGATTCTGGGGAGGTACTCGGGTGGAGTTTTCAAGAGATGTTAAACTGATCTTCCCACACCAAGTCGAACCAACACTCTCTGCTCAACCACCATCGAAAGTCCTGCCTCCCAGAGCACAGTCCAAGTTCCTGCAGTATACCAGGTGTTCCAGAACATTTTCAGCAAAGTCGCGGCAACACATCTTTCACCATTAAGGAGGCCTTACAACAGGGGTTAATCCGTCCTTCCACTTCCCCAGCTGCATCCAGTTTCTTCTTTGTGGCGAAGAAGGACAGGGCTTACGCCCCTGTATTGATTATCGTACACTCATTGCCCAGACAGTCAAATTCACCTATCCTCTTCCTCTGGTGCCAGCCGCTTTAGGAGAACTTGTGGGGCTCGCATCTTCTCTAAGTTAGATCTATGCAGTGCCTACAACTGGTTCACATCTGAAGACAAGATTAGTGGAAGATGGCCTTTATAAACCCTTCTGGGCACTACAAGTACCGGGTGATGCCGTATGGCCTTTCAAACTCACCTTCAGTATTCCAGAACTTCATGAATGAAATCTTCAGAAACATGCTCAACTGATTTGTCATCATCTACATTGATGATTTTCTAATCTACTCACTCAATCTGGAGGAACATCAACGGCAAGTCACCCAGGTACTCCAACGTGTCAGTCAACATCACTTTTACCTTAAATTAGAGAAATGCAATTTCCATCAAACCACAATTCAGTTCCTAGGCTATTACATCTCTCTTCAGCTCATAAGAACCTCAAAGCAGATGCTCTTTCCCGCCTTCACCAACCTGATCTGTCTCTAGAAAGCCCAGAACCCATTCTCTCACCCACCGTGTTTATGTGCCCTATTCTGTGCGCCCTGGAAGATCAGATTTGTGCTGCCACTCTATCTGAACCCACTGTGCTGGGAGGTCTGGGAGGGAATAAGTATGTTCCAACCGCTCTCCGCCTCGCCCCTTCTGGACTCCATCCACACCTCTCCGGGATCAGGGCACCCAGGCAGCCAAAGAACCCTCTCGCTCCTCCGGAACCGATACTGGTGGCCCAGCATGGCTCAGGAGGTTGCCTGCTACGTCATGGGCTCTTCGGTCTGCGCCATCGCATCTACTCCACGCTGCCTACCAGAAGGCAAGTTGGTTCCTTTACCCATCCCATGCCGACCCATATTTGAGTTGATTTCGCTATGGATCTTCTATCTTCCAATGGTTACACCACCATATTAGTGGTCGTGGACAGATTCTCCAAAGCCTGCAAGCTAAATCCCTTACGAGGGTTACCAACTGCCTTAGAAGTTGCTGAAGCTCTCTTCCAGCACGTATTTCGAAACTTTGGTATCCCAGAGGATATAGTTTCCGACAGAGGGCCACAGTTTATATCCAGGATCTGGCGTGGCTTCTTCCATCTGCTGGGTGTGTCTGTCAGTCTATCTTCAGGTTATCATCCTCAAACCAATGGCCAGACCGAGCGCAAGTCCCAGGAGATCGGGCGGTACTTCCGAGCCTACTGTTACGAACATCAAGACAGCTGAAGCCAGTATCTCCCCTGGGCCGAATATGCCCAAAACTCCTTACGACAGGAGACCACCATTCCAGTGTGTACTTGGGTATCAACCGCCACTCTTCCCTTGACTGGGGAGCCTACAAAATAGAGGTCTGTAAGGGACTGTTCTTTTAGTCCCGCTCCTGCAAGGTTTTATTCCGCACCCACCCGGTCCCGCAATATATTCACTGTTTGTTCACCCGCTGTCTGCTTTTAATCATTTTCTTCCCGACCCGACCGTTCCAACTAAATTTAGATCTCGTTTACAGAATTTCACATTTAAATGTCCGCTTCTGAAAGAAAGAGAGACAGGCTAACAAATAAAAGTTTGTTATTTGTCTTGTCAAGAGTCTTGAATTTATGGACAGCAAAATGTTAAACAAATTTTGTGTCTTAAAATTGAAAATGTTGTGCCAAGACAGTAGGAAAAAAAGTGTCACAGAGAAAATAAAAATGTTTGAGAATTAAAAATTGTATTCCTTATTTTTATTCTTCTTGTCAGGATACAATTCCTTTAGGCTAACATTCAGCCTACAACACAATAGGAAAAATTAGCCTAATAGCTATTTTATTCGTCTTGTCAAAATACTAAATTCGTTTAACGTATTTCTGGTAACACAGTAGGAAAAGTGTCACAGAGAAAAAGAAATAAATAAATTCGACACAGTCTGTCATTTAAATGATAGGCTAAGCATAATAAAAAAACTGGAGTTGAAAGTCTTTCAAGGACAGCGCATCCACACTTTGCTCCATCCTTATTCTGCTCGGTCACTCATCGATAACCTGCCTGTTCTGTCTGAGAGCCATATATTTACCACTTGTAGGCTAGGGCTAACCTGCTCTAAACATCGTTATGCACATGCTTTGCACAGACCATGCAAATAAAACGAAGCACTGTTTCATGCATGCATAACAGTCCTGAGTACAGGCTGTGCCGGTGCTCGATAAGAATGAAGTGCAAGATATGCTGTTCTGAAAGGATGTCATGAATGGTAAATTGTTAGACTGCCTGCTCCCGTTCAACTTTCACAAGAGTAACCGACTGCTACAACATTTTATTCGGAATTTAATCCTGCGGCGCAAGAAATCTGGTAGGGTCCCGCGGGACAGCAACGGGAATGCAGACCTCTACTTCAGAAGTCCCTGCAGTTGATTACTGATTCTGTGAGAGCGAGAGGGAGAGGGTATAGGACTCAGCACACATCCATCTTCAGCGGGCAGTATGGAGACATAAGGACTATGCTCATGCCCGTCACACTGAGACACCGATATACCAATCGGGCGACCAAGTCTGGCTCTCCACTTGAGATATTCGTCTCCGGCTGCCCTGCAGAAAGCTGAGTCCCCGTTATGTCAGTCCTTTCCCTGTCACTAGGCAAATCAATGAGGTTACCTATGAACTCCAATTTCCAGATACTTATCGCATCTCGCCTACCTTCCATGTGTCTCTTTTAAAGCCTTTTATTAATTCACTTCTCCCTCCTTCCACAGAACCAGAGATACCTCCTCCTCCTGAGGTCGACTCCAATGAGACCATCTACAGAGTCAAGGAGATCCTAGACTCCCGATGGCGGGGCGGCTGGCTCCAATAGCTTGTGGATTGGGAGGGGTATGGGTCTGAGGAAAGATCATGGGTAGATGGAGATGATATTCTAGATCCATCACTCCTCTCCGACTTCCATCAGTCTCACCCAGATCACCATGCTCCTAGGGTGCACGGTCGTCCTCGTAGTCGGTTATGGGCGCCAGGAGACGCCCATGGGGGAGGGATACTGTCACAGATTCACCAGCCACCTACACTAGATCACTATCACCTGATTACTGATTACGAACACCTGAATTAACTTACCTGGCCCTATATCAGTCAACTCACCTCATTCCCTCGTCGGCTGATCTCAAGGTTGCATACCTTTTCACCGCTCTCTCCACTTACCTGGTCGTGGCTCTCGATCTGATGTGGACATTCCCTGCAAGGATTAAGATAAGACAGTCATTCTTCAGTTTGTGATCTTCATGGACAGTTTTATGTTTGAACTCGCTGTTTTGACTCTGCCTCAGTTTTTTCTCAATAAAGAAGCTCTGAATCTATCTTCTCCTGTGTGCCTCTCCATCCAGGTGTGACAGGAGTCAATATAATTTGTTTTGGGGGGGATTAAATAAATTTAAAACTTTTATTTAGCAAGGATGCTTTTTGACCAATTTAGCAAGGATGCTAAATTGACCAAATATTATGATAATACATTTATAATGTTACAAAATTATTTTATTTCAGATAAATGCTGTTCCTCTTAACTTTCTATTAATCAAAGAAACCTGAAAAAAAATTATATTCAGCTGTTTTCAACATAATAATACATGTTTTTTTTGTTTGTTTGTTTTTGAGCAGCAAATCAGAATATTAGAATGATTTCTGAATAATGTGACATGAGTAATAATGCTAAAATTTCAGCTTTGAAATCACAAGAATAAATTACATTTTAAAATATATTCAAATAGAAAACATATGTTTTAAAAAAAAATCTAAATGTTACTGTTTTTGCTGTACTTTGAATCAAATAAATTCAGGCTTGGTGAGCAGAAGAGAATTCTTTAAAAAAACATTAAACATTTTACTGTTCAAAAACTTTTGACTGATAGTGTACATGTATAAAATAAATTAAAACTTTAATACATTTTTATTCTTTGAAGAATAGAAAGTTCAAAAGAACAGCTAGAAGAAAAACTCACTGGAAGTATAGAAAGTTGTAGCCTTCCCCTTTTTTCTCTAGAGCTATCTTGGTAGCAGAAAATACATTATATTCATTTTTTATAGAGGACTTTATTTGGGATTTGCTATAAAATAAAATAAAAATATATATTGTTTAAATGGATTGGATCATCACCACATGGAATGTCATAGACAAATGAAGAAAAAAAACACACTATGAGCTATTTTGATTGTCCCCAGCATAATAAATAACATGTCTGAACAAAAGCTTTGACATTGATTTTTTTCATGTCTGGACACTATACAATGATGATGAATCCTTTTTAATACACATATTGATCTTTGCTCTCTGTGGCTCACTGATCCCGAACAGTGATGGAATAGACTTTGACATTCACATGATATGCTTTTGTCTGTTACAATATTACTGCCTCAGTTTTAATCTCACCCTCTTTGAAGACCAGTAAGGAGGTGCATATTATCATATGATTTGCCTTTATAGGTCCATTTCTGATTATCACAGTCATATAGGGCATAAATGATCTGTAGACATAAGTGCTGAAGCAAAGACAGATTGACGATTGAAACTGATAACTCTGTTCAATACGTTCCGTCTCAATAGGAATTTTAGCGCTTTGCATTTATCTTCTGTATGTCTAGTGTGCTGCTAAAGGTCAATTGATTGGTGCTTGGGGCTTGTAAAAGGTCAGAAACGGCTGTGTCTTTGTGTCTGCTGGAGAGAGGAAATGCTCTTGTGTCGCTCTGTCTGTGGTCTCTCTCGGGGGGGATGCTGGTAGAAGCCACTGCTCCAGTGTCGCGTCTCTTTTAATGCTCATGGTTAAGACTCAGAAGGATGCGATTGATTGAAGATTGAACCGAGGCTCGAGGACTTTCCATTCCCAATCAACTTCACTCTAAAGTCACTGTGAAGTTGTCATTTTTGTCACAAACACTCTGCAGTCTGTCTTGAGCCAAGCAGGCACTCATACTCTATACCAATCAATCAACTAAACAAGCTAATAACGGTCATTAGAGAAGCACTGCACTCCCCCTTACCAACATTCATTGAGCAACTGGGAAGGGGGCAGAGAGGAAAAAGTTGGCCGTGTCACATCCTGTGGTTCAGACAAACCTCCCCCTCTTTCTCCATTTAGCTGATCTGATTCGGTACAGAAGGAGCTAGAAAGTTTAGCAAGAAAAAGCAGCATGGCAGAGTGTGACTCATTAGTATGGGGATGACGCCAGGCCTGTTGAGCTGAGTTTGTGCACAAATGTAAGCAACTCTTGCTGCTTGTTGTCATTTCAATAAGGCTCATTCAAGCTTGATTTGGTTTTCGGGGTTTAATATCTGTGCCCGCTGGTACGATAACGCAGAAACTATTGCGAATTATGAAATGAGCAGACCTAGATCAAATTTTAGGAGCCTTTCTAATGTAAAACGTAAGAGCATGTGGAGTTAGGCAGGGGCGGTTTCTCCATTAGGGCGATTGGGCGACGCACAACCAAAGCGCAAAAGGAAGGCATTTTTTACAATCACAGTGTTAAAGGGGTACTATTATGCTCTTTTACAAAGTCTTGATTTTGTTTTGGGTGTGTACTAGAACATGCTCTCGTGCTTGGTGTTACGAAATTCGCATTATTTTTTACATAATTTACATTTACTATACCTTTCTCCCCAGCCTGACACAAACAGCTTGATTAGTTCCGGGTTTGATAAAGGCCCACCTTCCGAAAAACGAAATGTGTTGTGATTAATTAGCTGTCCTTGTCAAAATTTAACAGGAGTTGACATGGAAATGTAGAAATGTCACAATAAATTTATATAATTAAAGTCTACTGTGTTTAACAGGCTTTTGCACCCATATTTGTGTCTTGTTAGAAAAAGAAAGTTAAGAATGTTTGTAATTAAGGACAGGAGAGGCAACTGTTTCTGTCAGTGAAAATATTTAATTTAAAATATGTGTGAAAAGTATATGCTGTGCTTAAATGTGTTTGCACTTGCTTGAGCAACTTAATATACTAGAAGCCAAATGTATTTAATAGCCTACGTTGTTTATATTAATTGAGTTTAAAGTGAATGTCTATGAAAGATTGTGTAACTGTACTGTGATAAAAGAGGATCACAATGCTGAACAAGCACGTTCAGTGTAGGGCAGGCTAACAACGTTTGGATTTGAAATCAAAATGAGCTATTTTGCTTTAAGACTGAGCCGACTGTTTCTGTCAGTGGTTTTAATTTAAAATATTTGTGATAGCCTAACACAATGTAGGCTATATGCTGTGTTTAAATGTGTTTCCACTTGCTTAAAGAACTTATTTAAATCTATAGCCAGATGCATTAAATACGTTGTTGAGTTTAAACGTGAACATGTCTATGTTGATTGTGTAACCGTACTGTGATAAAAGAGGATCACAATGCTAAAAATTAACTTTTTAGTATAGGCTAGCAACGTTTGGATTTGAAATTAAAATAATGGATAAATGTTGTGTTTGTGGTAAACAGCCGCGGTCCGCGGATCAGGAGCAGACTGCAAACGCGTCCTGTGTGAAAGCACAACGAGTCCGTGCTGCTTCTGAACATCATACGTAACGCACAAGGACCACATACGCACTGCAGACGGAGCATGTGTGAATCAAGTCCGTAAGACCGCGAGTGCACATGAAGTGTTCCATTTGGGACAAGGCCAGATTGAGAATCGCCCTGAGTGTTCACATAGACTTCGATACAAATACTTTTTTTTTCAAACTACAGGCACTGCAATGCAATCTCAATAGATTCCGGGAGGGCTAGCACCAGCGTGCTTGCTTTCATCATCATACGTAACCCTTAATTTGTGCAGCGATTGGTCAAAACAAACATACCTCTAATAAGAAGAAATATGAAGTCAGGACTTGTCTGTATGGGCTGAATAAAGCAAACCAGTATCTTACCAGTGAAGTTTTGATTGATGACAGTTGTAATGGACGTAAATACTAGTTTTATGAGAACATTTCAGTATGATCGTGTTTTATAATGGACACTCGTTGAAAAGCGTGTTTTTATAAAAGTTTGCATTGTACAGTGCTGTTTTGACATCAAAATTCACTCTGACAGGAACTGTTCACTGTATTTATTTACTTTTTAAATGTATGTTTTGCTCTGTGTTATAATTCTGAATACATATCTGTGTATATTTCTATAACTTTAAGGCGACTGGGATAGTGGTCTGTTGGCGTCTTTGTGTGGTCCTGCTTGGTACTGCAGCTTGACTTTTAGTCATTTATATATGAATGGAAAATGGCCTAAAAAATTAACATTTATTTATTTTTCTCACAGATTTTGCAGTTGCACTGTATACATCATATTTTTATTAAAATTAAAAACAAAATGTTATTTTTTTTTCTTGAAAAAATACCTTGCATAAAACGTAGTTTTGTGAGAATAATCGTCAATCTTGAATTTGGTAAAACAATTTTCTTTATTTAAAATGTTTCATGTCTTAATCCTTATCTTATTGTTATACTTATATAAATCATATTGGGATGTATGCTACATTTTTTGATCACTGGATCAAAACTGGAGTCACTGGAGTTAGGTGATTGTCAAAGTGAAAATAAAGCAATAAGACACAAGAGGCCGTGTATTACAGGAATGTTAGCACAGGTTAGTGGTGTTATTTGGGGCTCTTAACACACTTTACGGGCCAGTACTGCATTGCCACATGAACATCTTAGGTTTATTGATCTCATACATATTTTTTTATGCCTTACATGTTTAAATCTTTGTTTTTCTGTGATGTATTCTATAGCGTTGTTGTAAATTCTGCTGATTTGAAATAAGATGATATTATTCAGCTGACTTGCATGAGATGAAGATTTGATGAGTTCACAAAAGTGGCTTGTTGTAGTATCAGAAAGAATGTGGTTAAAACTACAAAATCATCAATAAAGCCATAATTTTCTTGTAAATATGTGTTCATTATTATTGTGAATTTACAATATAGCAAGAATTTTTTTTTATACAAAATATATATTTTCAAACCGTGGTACCAACAAAATGATAAAAAAGACACCAATGCTTAATGTAATGCTACAATAAAATTAGAAATTACAGTTCCAAACTGTACACTACCAATCAAAAGTTTAGAATGAGTAAGCTTTTTTATTATTTATGCTTTTATTCAGCAAGAACCAATTGATTGAAAAGTGACAATTTAATGTAAAATAAACTGAATGTCGCTTTTACATTCTTAATTTTTTTTTCAAATGAATGTTGTTGCTTAGGCTACTATTCATTCATTAGGCTAATATTCATCAAAAAAAGTCATGTTTTCCATTAAGTATTAAGCAGCATAACTGTTTTCAGCAATGATAATAATAATAAAAAGGTTTATTGAGCACCAAATCATCATATAAGAATTATATCTGAAAGATCATGTGACTGTAGACTGGACTAATGGCTGTGGACATTTTTACTTTGACATTCAGCAATAAATTACACTAGGATATATTAAAAAGTTATGATAAATTGTGCTAAAATTTCACAATAATACTGATTTAAGGTATTTTTGATCAACTAAATGCAGGCTTGGTGAGCATAAGATACTTTTTTTTCAAAATCATTAAACACACAAAAACGTTGTAATGTACAGTCACAGAGATGTGTTTTTTAGTAATTGTACAGCTTCAGACATGGCTCATCCAATCTGAATTTAGAGTCTGAACTATATTGTGTTATTGAAACAGCCTGAAGTTGAAATTAATAGTGTAATAGTAATCTACAGACTCTTTCTCCCACAGCTGTTAAAGTCTAAATGACTTAGTTTGTACTAATGAAAGTAATTCAGTTTTACACTGATGTTAATCACACCCTCAAGCCATGAGCTGATAGATTTACTGGCACGTGCTCTGTGTCTCGGTGATCAATGTGAATGGAAGAGCAGGAGAACAAATTGCTGGCTTACGAGTGTGACCTTGTTTGACCTGCGAAATCTACCTGTTATGGAGCAGACTGGAGTGAGGAGTTTATGGAAAAGGTTTATACTGTAAATATTGACTTTTTTGATGTATTCTGGTTGGGAAATGAAATGCTTACACAACCTCAAGGCAGTATGTATTAGTAACATTCTTGCATATATGAATAGGGGCTGGTTTCATAAAAGGTTTAGAATATAGTCTTACAAGTTAGTCATCTAATTTTTCTTTAAGGCTGGTCGTATTTTTTATGTTTTTATTCAGTCACATAAAAGCATAGTTTAGACTAAGTTAAATCCAAAAATAAGACTTATTAGTTATTGGCTGACTGCTAGTTTATGCAAGTTTATGCAACTGGCCCCAGGTCTAGATAATATTTTTATTGAGTATAGATTACTGTTAGATTCTACTGATCCTAGACTTATATCATTTATGTTAGATGTGTTCATAATAAGAAGTTTGAACATGCACTTAGTTTGACTTTCTTCTGTGTAGTTTGAGGTGAAATTGAATATGCTGCTGTGTATTTCTTCTGTGTGCTGTGTTTTTTTCATATGAACAGCCACACCTGACAGATTTATTCCACCGAATGACTCTTAGCCATCTTTAATTCATTCATTTCATAATCTCTCTCTCAACCCATGTATATAATAATGTCACCCCACCCCTCAATATGTTTTTGTAGTTGATTACCATATCCTGGATTTTTCTTTGCTTTTCGTTGTCATGGTGACAGGTCTCTATGCTTGCATCTAATTAAGACAGTGAATTACTGTCGCGATCACTAGAGTCTTATCCCACTATCACCACAAGAGGTCGCATTAACCTGTCGATGACTGTTTAGGCACCGGAGAAAGTCCTGGCTTAAAGCCCTTACAAAGGGTGTGCAATTTTATGTTCCAATTATTGCATATAGGATCCTCCCTGCTTGTCAACATGTATTTGCATGCTTAGCCAATAGCAAGAGTTTGCTGAGTGTCTGCTGTAGCCACAGGGTGTTAGATGGTGTGGGAAAAGTCGTTAAGACTTCGTTACAGAAGTGCGAGACAAAATTCAAAGACTTGCCAAAAAAATACACAAAGAGGGGAACGGTGTAAAACCAGTATAGCTTGGTCAGGTTTTTAGAAGATGGAGTCATTAATTAAGAGTTTTCTCGACAGGTAACCTTGCTGAAAAAACCCCAGCTAAAACCAGTCTAAGCTGGTTGGCTGGTTTTAGCTGGTCATCCAGCCTGGTCTAGGCTGGTCAGCAGGCTGGCTTTAGAGGGGTTTTGGCCACTTCCATAGCTGGTCAGGCTGGGAGACCAGCTGGAAGCTAAAACCAGCTACTTCCAGCTTAAACCATCTAAGACCAGCCAACCAGCTTATGCGGGTTGTAGCTGTTTTTTGTTGTAGTTGTTGTTGTTGTTTTTCAGCGGGAAGTTCAACTTAAAGTTAAAATTAGCCTATTATGTTGGACCTTTTATTGAAAGCAGATTTCAATTGACGTTGAGCAAAAGGAGTGTTTGCAAAAGTTGTTTGAAAATATGCCTTATTTTTGTAATATTAATAAAGCAACTGTATATATTCTTAATATTATTATTGTTATTATTATTATTTTACCTTGGAATATCAGTTTCAGAATCATTCTGATACTAGCATCTGTTTCTTTCCCACGCTTTCCCTAAAACATGTCTGTTTGGATGAGTGGGTACGAAATTCCACGGAAGGGCGGATTGCTTTACAGCAGCAGCATGTCATGTACAACTGTCAGGACAGCGATATATTTACAACCGTGGATTCCACTCACTGTAATTCCCCAAAAGGTCTGTTTTTAATTTTTTTTACTTACAGATTAATTAAACAATCAACTGAGAGAGCTTTACATTTTATGAGGTTCTGTTACGTGATTAGATTGATTTCCATATTTTTGTTTGTACAAAAAAACATTTCAATTTAAAGTTGAACTCAAACCAACTACCAAGTTGCAAATCTTCTGGCTGTTATGTAAACTAAAGCCTGCTAGCTATTTGCATTCAAAATGTCTGTCGTTATGTCTCACCAAGCTGTCTAATTAAAAATGAAATGGGGGGTTCAACACATGAAAATTAAGATGAAGCGATAGGGTCTGAGATTACTGTTCATGTCCAGTTGCTTTAGCGAACATTGACTCCCCTCATACATGATTGCTTTCTTGCTTGTTGTTGAGTGGTGCAGCATTTGTTTTAGGTTAAGAGATGAAGCGCGAGACCAAACAAACTTAAAATGATGAGGACACCATGAGTAATGCTGTTTCTATGGTTACAGTAAAGAAAAGGCAAAAATTGTTTGGGAGTTATTCCAGATACATGTAATTCTATGTCTGCAATGACAGAGAAAACAAACATTAGCTTTGAACCCACAGAACTCACTTAAGAATAGCATTAGAATGTCCACACTCACATTCATCTATCTATCTATCTATCTATCTATCTATCTATCTATCTATCTATCTATCTATCTATCTATCTATCTATCTATCTATCTAAATTATCATGCCTTTTGTCTTTTTTAACACAAGAGCAAAAGAAATGTTGCTTATTACATTACAGTGCGTCAAAGTTAACCAGTTAACTAGTTTACAGTGCAACCAATTTGCCTGCCAGAATGCCTGTTTACTGGGTTAAATAGTGACATAAAAGGGGTTCAAAACAATGAGGCTGGACGATGAGGTTAAGGATAACACAAGGTCAAAAAGCAAATTTACTTTTAAGCTTCCAAAATGGCCAGTGATCTTCCTCTGCTCTACACATGCTAACTCTATCAATCACAGGCTTCTTGTATTGTTATGAAACATTATAATTATGTGTTGTTGAAAATACAATTTAACAGCTGTCCCTCTCTGCAAACCTATACTTATTTTGATTTCATGCACTCATCAAGCCACATCATTTCTGTTGTTATGATGAAATCTGAGAGGGGAAGTTTGAAAATGGAGAGACGATACCCTCTGGTGGTACCGATGGAGTTTAGCTTTGTGAATCGATAGTTTACATTGTAAAGCACTTGAAGGATTGAATAAGACTACAGGTACTTTTTCTAATTATCTTTTTGGTATATTTTTATTGTGTGAATAAAACTATGTACATAAATAAATTATTTGAGTTAAAGTAACCTCAGTGATGTGGGGAAAAGAATGCTACTTTTTGCTAAACATATTCTATAACTAGCGAACACATTGAATTTGTTTGTTAACTCCGTTAAATCACTCAAACACACTCTAAATCAATCAAAAGCAAAACAAAGAGGTTTTTATTTGTACAACATGTTCCAGCTCTGCATATCATACAGTTATGTCAGTCACACACAAACTTATATTTTATTCACGAGTTCATTAATTAATAAGCATTATATGCTCTGTACAAAGTAGAAAAAGCTTAAACCAATAGTGTTCAAAGAAAACTCTTATACATACCCCGAGGCTGCAACAGATACAAAACCTGATATTCCGGCTAACCAGTTTTTATGGCATTATACATGTTACTACACTTTCAGGAAACTTTCAGGTGTACGAACCAGCGCTCATGTTATCTCTCAAATCCTGTTGGATCCAGTCTGTCCATATCCCTCCCCAAAAATTATTACATTCACTGTATATTACAGGATATATTGTACCCACAGATATCCAAAGCCAGTTTTTGTTTTGTATTTTGTAAGCTTGGAGATGTATATAAACGAAAAGAAAAAAAAAGAGATATGAGCCGTCAGCAAAGGTGTTCACACTCATACAAATGGACAAAATTAATAAAGTAATTAAACAACAGCAGATATGACTTAAGTCCCAGATGGACCAGCAGGGAGTATCGGGCACATGCCCTTATCAGTTCTCCGTCCAACGGATACAAAATGGATAGCTGGGCTGGAAAAGTGATAAGGAGATGTGGTCGACTGAAATCAAAGTCTCACCATGACGGTAGAGTCTCCTGTATGTTCTCTCTATCCAACTCCCCATCCAGTATATTCACAGCAATAGGATGTCAAAAATCCTTGATATCCTCAACTTCCATTAGCAACAAAACCTCCGACCTGCTGTCTAGGGGAGTATCCTGAAAATACTTGCAGAGAAAGTTGTTTAGACACACCTCATTGATGAGTTCTATGTCACCTTAGCCCGACCCTATTCCGCTTTTTCTAAGCTTTCATTGGCCCACAACTGAGATTCGGATTCCAGTCGTTCAATGGAATGCCAGCCAATGGTGTGGGAGAGGAGTTCACAGGCAGCCAGATTGGAAAAGGTGCTATTCACACAGGTGTGGTTCAGCTGTGCATTCCAGCACACACATACCTGTCAGCTTAGACTTCATCTCCATGCCCTGAAGAGACAGACTCCCTCCCAAAAAGAGCACTACTTAAGATTGTTCAAAACCATATTCCTTCCTTTTAATTGTTCCAATTATTTTGGCTTGCATGTAATAAAAATATACATCTCATGCAAAATGCAAAGTGGCACAATGTTCGGTTTTAATGAGATTCAGTAGGGTCCAGTGGTCTGACATCACACTGAAAATCTAATGTCAAAAGCATTAAGCACAAAACTTTGAACCCTAGTAGATATTGTGTTTACCCACTAGGGTAACCTAACTATAAACCTAACTATAAACTAGGCCTACAAATTCTACCTCAATAAACTCCTAATTTGCTGCTTATTTATAGTTAGTAGGTAGTTGTTCAATTTAGCTAGGCCTATGTAGGTAGGGCTGGCCAATAATCGATAATGATAATTATCGTGATAAACCCCTTTGTTCAAAGAGATAAATCTTCAATGCAATGTTTATGTGCCAAAAGCGGAATGAAACTACTCTACTCATTTGAACTGTGCCACACGGAGCGTTTATTCGCCAGGTTCAAAGTTCAAATGGCAGCGCAGCTTTAGCTTACAAGAGCAGATGTGTTTATGCACTGACAAGTCTTGGTCACGCGAGCACTAAACAGCGCTTAAATTTGCTGAAACACAAATGACTGTGATTTAAAACAGTTTAAAGCCAGATGAAACACGGCTGACAAACAGGAGAAACACTGCACAGTCAGAAGTCTTTTCATTCTACAAATCACCATCATTTACCGTGGATTTACTGTAGGAACACTAACTGGTAAAAACATGGTATTGAAGCAGAAATGTGGGTTCTTGGCATGTCTGGCATAGGATGCATTGGTTAAATTATGACATTTATCTGAGCATCACAACAGTGGGGTTTTACCACCCTATAATATAGATAGTCAGCCATGATGGACAAAAAAGCTTGAGGGTTTTAGGTTGCCTTGGCACTTTCACAAGACAGAGTATTCCACTTGAATATTATGTTGTACTGTGAGGTTATCTGAGTATGTCTGTGATACCGATGTTTTTATACAGTATTAATGAGTGTTTCTGGCCCGTCTCTTCCCTTTTCCCAGGAAAGCCCGTCACTTGCACTTGCTGCTGTTGTGAGCAGGCTGCCAGCTTCTGTTTGTGTCTGTGTGCTTGTTTAGCCCTGTTTGTTCACATGCTACAAGGGAATAAGCCAAACTTAAAGACCCAGCTGGTGGTGGAATGTTAAATATAGGTTATACTGAGACTTCTAACACTACAGTATAAATAATCTACAAGTATGATTTCAGTCCAATAAGTAGAGATAGCTTCTTCTTTTTTATTGCACAGAATACAGTATAAACCACAATTACTTAGCATATACTTGATCAGTCAGTTTACAGATGTGACCCATTTAAGACTCTCTTATATAGTTATCTATATGTGTAAAAAAAAAATGAATTTAACTGGGTTAAAGTAATGCAGTTTTAATAATTTCAGCACGATATAATGAATAATTTCAGCACTTTTTTATTTTTATATTTATTTTTAAAATATAAATAAATAAATAACATTTTGCCAAATCCTACCGGTTTAAGATTTTCAAATAATATTTATATGTAATTATTAATTTATTTAAATTAGCAAAATAGGTTTTGATAGTTTTAGTTAACAAAAACCTCCCTGGTGTTTTCTCTAGCAGTAATTATTAATCAGTCTAAACTAGCTTGTAAATTAGGAAATTGTAATATCTGTCTTACTAAAAGCCAGTTTATTATGCTTTTGAATTACAATTTCCATTGACCAAAACTATTTTTTGTCCCATAGTCTCTGTCATAAACTGTCTCTCATTTCTCAGAGAAAATGTGTTTAAATATGGATATATTATGCTGTTCAATTGCACATGAACCTTTTCTAAACAAAAAAAATTGTTTCATTTTTGTATTATCAAATATGCAAAAAACAACAACAAAACATGAAAACAACATATACAGGTAGCATGTTGTCTTTACTCTCTCTCTCTCTCTCTCTGTGTGTGTGTGTCTTTCTTTCATTATTTTAGTTGTCAAAATGTTGTTGTTAATAAAGTGTTATTAAGAAGTCTTGAAGTTGTGTCCATGTGTCAGTCATATTTAAAAGAGGCAATTGCTATAATTTGTCTTGTATTAAGTTTGTAGGGCACACTCTTATAATGTCATTATGTAACCATAATTCTGATAGTAAAACATTTTTTGTAAGTATCAGCTTAAAATGTTATATAAATCTGTCAAATAATTCTGTATAAATACAACATGTCAAAATACAAATTATTTTAATAATATTATTATTATTACTATGTTCATTTAGCAATGCAATGCTCAACTGTGTTATTTAGCTGATTAAATGTACATCATGCTTTTACTTTTAAAAATCAGTGTCTGAAATGGAAAAACCTTTCATATAATGACCCTGAGTCAGTGCAGGACTGTTTTAGAGTCACGCACATCTCAGGGACTTTGTAAATTAGCTGAGTTGAAGTTAATTTGCCCTTAACACTGCAAAGACCAGCTCTGTGCAGCTTTTCTGCATGGCCGCCCCTCGTGATCCTGATCCATGGTGACGCGTCTGTATAGTAAAGTCAGAAGGACAGGGGAGGGCGTCCCCTCGCTCTGTGTCTGTGTGCATTTGCACACCCTGGTTATCTTAGTCCAGTTCCTCTCAGCCCGGTGTGAAAGTGTTGAGCTAAAGAAAACAGGGTCGGCCCGCTCTTGATCCAGTTCCGGCTTTCTTCTCCACACCAGCTGCCAGTGGCACTCACACGGATGAGGGGAGATCTGCTAAAGCATCTCCACTGCATTGCGGCTCTCTCTCCTGGGATTAGCTGGGCTCTGCATTCCCACTGTCATATTGCTGGAGTCTTCAGCACGCAGGCAGCGCCACAGAAGGCGGGGGTGGTGTGTGTGACATAGCAATGAGAGTATGAGGTGTGAGATGTGCGGTCTTTGTGGACTGGGCATATTATCATCTGGATCTCAGTTTCAGTATTCCTGTAAAGGCAGGAGAGGAAGATGATGCACACGGAGAAAGGCAGCAAATAGACATTGAAGTTTCGTCAGACTTTTCATTTGATCTTAGGTGAATTAAATCCTGTTTGAAAACTGTATATAAAAGTCATACTTAAAGGGGGAAAAGTAAAAGTTACAATTTGTAAGACAAATCCAATTTTTGTATTATTATTTTTGTGAGCACCATCATTTTTTACCATGGGAAAAGGTATGCCAATATTTGTTTGACTTATGAAGCATATAGCTTGTAAAACCACATTTAATCAGATCAATTTAGATTAATACTATATGTAAAACTAGAAAACAGCAATTTATACATTACACTTTTACAAATCAAGGTTCTTTGAAATGCATCTATTGTTCCACGATGAACCTTTAAAATCAATGAAACCTTTCTTATTGCACAAAAGGTTATTCATAATGAAAAAAGAACTGTTCAGTAAAAGTCTGAGTGTATATTATTTGGTAAGATAATTATAAAACATATTCCTATATATTTTGAAACACTAAAAATAATATAAATGTATATAGCAATCTCGCATAAGAAGTTAAATTAATCTGCTATTTTATTTGTTTTGATCTGGTCCATTTAAATGAATAATATGTATGAACCGATTGACTGATGGGTGAATGAATGAATGAATGAGTTAGAAATGAATCAGATATTGTATAACTGAGGAGCAAACAGTATGGCATTTTAACCAATCTTGTTAAATTCTTTCATTTTGTGAGCAAAAATATTGATTTGTAATATAGTAGTAGGTCTTTGTACTAGTAAAAATATATTTTTTAAACATGCTAAATTGCTTTTATTCTACTGACAATTTAGTTGACATCGATGCTATTTTTTGTTAGTTATTTCCCAACACTGGAAAACATATTTTATTATAAGCAAGATGTTTTGTCAATCATTGTTTGAGAATAACCCATGAGAAAAGGAAGAAAAAAAGAGCACAAAATTGTCCCTGGGACAGTACTCTTTTAAAAGGTACTAATATGCGCTTTAAAGCAGGCCAATTAATATTTTCCTATAAGTACAAACGTACCCGTTAGGGATAAATAGGTACAAATATAAATATTATGTTTTTTTCAAAAGCTCAGGCCCAAGTACTTGATAAACTTAGTATTTTTACATCTGATGGTAAGATTATTGAAAGAGTACCTTTTTACAAGTACTTTGGCATTTGGATTGATGATACGCTTATATTCAATGTTTATATTGCTAATCTAATCAGGAAGCTCAAACTGAAGCTTGGCTTTTATTTTAGAAATAAATCTAATTTTACTTCTAATGCCAAAAAGAAACTTGTAGAAGCGATCTTCCTAACTGTGCTTGATTATGGTGATATTTTATATATGCATGCGGCCTCTATTATCTTAACAATTAAGTCTTGATTCGGTATGTTCACTATGTTTTATTACAAATGCAAAATCCCGTACTCATCATTGTATTCTATATGAGATGGTGGGTTGGACATCATTAGCTATACGTAGGAAACAGCATTGGTACATTTCTTTATCTATAAAGCAATGTTGGGTAAACTTCCAGCTTATCTCTATACTCTTCTTTGTCTTTGTTCTGGCAATTACCAGCTACGCTCTCTTGTTTGCTTTTTAACATACCTCGAGTTTGTACAGAACTGGGGAAAACTGCCTTTTCATATTATGCACCCTGGGCATGGAATAATTTGCAAAAAGATCTAAAACAAGATAAATTTGTGTCTATTGGTGAATTTAAAGGCATCATAAAGAGAGTGGTATTGGAAGCTTGTGATTATTTTTGTTGAGAGGATATGTTTAAATATTGTTATAACATGTATTGTTGTATTTTAAAATGGTCTTACTGTATGGCTGCTACCTTGGCCAGGCCTCTCTTGTAAAATAGTTTTTTAATCTCAATAAGACTTCCTGGTTAAATAAAGGTAATAATAAAAAATATGCACCCTTTACAGCTTTTGTACAGTACCTCAGGGTGCCGCCCCAGTGACAGCTTTTTTTTCTTCACAGTGTTATGATTGATGCCCTCTTCAATAAAAATAAATTCACTTTCCATGTCATTTCTGATAACTAGTGTGTGATCTAAACATCCATTGCTTTCACTTCATGTGCAATTTTACAATTTCCCAATTGACCATAATGCTCTCCTGCAGATAAAACACACTTATCTGTACATAATGTTCTGGATTGAACAAACATTCACGGACAGACACACCGCAATCTCATGAGAGCCAGCTCTAATAGAAAAAGCGCTAGGATGGCCACTAAGGTCCAAGGGCTAATAGTGTCATGATGAGAGATGATTGTACGATGGCTGGAAGGGGATTTACACACACTATTGTCTTGTAAAGACAAGAGTTGGTCAATGGTGAAAGGCTTTGATTGGGTCTTCTTACATACATCAGGTAATTCTCTCTAAAGATGCCTTTGCGGGGCTGCTTGATGGCAGATGAGGGGGTTGCAGAGGATACATCAAATATTGTTTTATTGTAGGCTTTATTGTACCATATAACATAACCAGGGCATGTTTACAAATCTTTCACTTCATAATTTTCCGTAGTTTGCATTTCACTATCATGGGATTGAAGGAGTTTAAACATGACTTGATCTTATAATTCAGCTTCAGTACGTTGCATTTTAAAGGAACAGTTCACCTCGAAGAAAAAAAAAATATTTCAGGCCATCCAAGATGAGTTTGTTTCTTCTCTGGAAAAGATTTAGAAAAATGTTGCATTAGATATTTCCCTCACTAATGGATCCTCTGCATTGAATTGGTGCCGTCAAAACATCTTATAAAAACATCAAGTAATCCGTCCGTCTGTCAATCAACATATTGTGACATGAAAAGCTCTATGTTTGTAGAAACAAATTTACCTTTAAGGCATTTTAACTTTAAACTGTCACTGCTCCAGTGCTTCCTCCAGGGAAATCCAACGCCTGTTGTCCTCTCACATCAAACTCCATCAACATATTTGTTGTTTTCAATTGCAAATGGTACTTGATCTGTGCATATTTCTCTCCTGTTTCAAATGAGACAACCGGAGAAAGCAATGAATTGAGGACTATTTTTAGCTGGAAGCAATGTTTTGAAATTAAACATCTTGATTGATTTGTTTCTTACAAATACTCAGCTTGTGAATTACTACAGTAGTTGTAAATTATATATTCTCATTCTGATGGCACCCATTCACTGCAGAGGATCCACTGGTAAGTTATGCAATGTTACATTTTTCCAAATATCTCCCAATGAAGAAACAAGACATTTTCAGCACATTTTTTTTGGTGAACTATTCCTTTAGGGTAAACCATAATTAATTTATGTTTAATATTCAATTTAACATATATTTATTAATTTGGCACACATTTGTATGCACATACAGTGTATTTTCCCAGGTAATCAAACCCACAACATTGGTGTTGCATCTTCTAAATGTGCATATTTTCTGTACATCTTCTATGTTCACTCACAAACAGCAGTTTATTGGCTGATCTGGAGCTCCTAATGTGGTGATATAATCCTGTTACTCGCTCAACAACACATCCTCCTCTTTTATAGCACAGCAGTGCAGCACAGCACCTTTGCCGGCAGGGGGCTGTAAGACTGACTTTCTAAAAATAGTCATCAACTTTATTTCTCGAGGGATACAGAGGCTTTTCTAGAATGTCTTCTATTTCTAAACAAAGCACTCATCTGCTCTGTTATAGAGATTACACGTTGTACAGAATATCCTTGAGCTTTATACGTTGTGAACGGTGAACGAGCAGCTAGATGTTTAATGACACAGTATATGTTCACATGAATAGTCTGGTCATATTTGATCATATATATCAAACTGAGATGCACCACTGTATTTCAAAAGGGTAAATAAGACTGAATTTGGAGCTTTATGTTGTGACACTGAGGCGGTTTCGTAACATTTAGATGTTGATGTGACTTTTGAGACTTGAAGGAAGGACCCCACGTAAATTCCTGTACTGCCTTAAATACTTTTTTTTGGCTGTACTGAAATTCACTCAGTTGCTATGGACACAGATCATAGTTTTTATTTAATTTTTTTTTTTTTTTATCTGTGTCCATGACAACAAACCAGCTATTACAAAAAGGGGCCACAATGGAATTCCCTTTAGAAGAGGTTGCACGTGCAATAAAAAAAGCTGTCAGACTATATATGGTTTCATATTTCTCATTTATGTTCAGAAAGTATAGCTTATACTGTACTTGTGTACTACAAAGTTGTGTCTGTCACGATGGTGGTCAACTGAATAATTCGTTTAAAAATCACATATGACTGATAAATGTGTTGTTGGATATGGTGAGCTGTGTCTTTTTATTTAACAATTATATGAATTATTAGCCTATCAGACTTAACTCTGTACACTAGCAACAGACACTGAGTTTGTTTGTTCAAACTGTGTGCTAATAGTGTAGCGGAGCATGTAGAATGCTGCTCCAGTGTTTTCCGTGCTGACACTAATTGTGGCTTGCATGTGGTATAAGATGAAGAGGCTATGTACTAATGATGAATGGCATGGAGATGCTGAATTCAGATGCATCTCAATAGCTATTATTCTCCATTGAGTGAGGAGAGGAAATGCTTTCTGACTCAGCGCAGATTACATGAAACGTCCTGAATGTCCTGAAATGATTGTCCCTTTTAACCTTTGCGCTTGTGCTCTGTCCTCAGTGTGAGATGATTCCGATTTATTTGTGATTTTATATCAATTTGTGCTTTATATGTGGACACAAAAATACAGAGCTCAGAAGAGAAAGTGAATGTCATGGAAAGAATTTATGATTGTATATTCCAGTGGTAATATATTTTTATATCTGTGGGCCAATGGGGATTTACATTGTCACTGACCTCATTGTTAGTATAACTTGATAGTTCATCAAGAGAAAGCAAGTATGGAGATTTATTTGAAAGATGTGTTAGCTTGACCGTCAAGTGACCTAAACTGACCTATATATTTATGTATATTTTAAATATATTTTTAAATATCTAATATTAAAATTGTATTGGCTCTAGTTTTCTTCTGGATGACAAGTAGTGTAAGATGGGGAAAGATGGAGTAGCTCATCCAAAAATGAAAACTCTGTCATAATTTATTCACCCTCAATATATTCTAAACCATTTAAATTTTAACGAGAGTAAAACCGAGCTTGTCTGGTTTGGGGATCCTGCACTTCCTGATCTGTTCAATTTAGGTGAGCTGACCACTTATTGTAAACCTGTTGTAAAAATCTTAGGGGTTTTGTTTGATAATGATTTTAAATTTGATAAACAGATTAACTCTGTTCAAGTTTCTTTCATTTACGACTGTTGGCAACGGTTAAGTCATTTCTCTCTTTTAGTGATCTTGTGAAGGCCATAAATGCGTTTATTATGGTGAGACTTGATTATTGTAGTTATTTGTTTGTGGGTGTCTTCCAATCTAATTTAAGTAGATTACAATTAGTTCAGAATGCGGCTGTGAGGCTCTTGACAGGGACTCGTAAGCGGGAGCATATATCTCCTACTCCATATCTACAATATGGCGCCGCTGCGTTCGGACGCCGTTCAGGTACCTCCGCTCAGATTGTGCTCTTGTTTACTTTTTTACATAGTCTTGCTTTCTCTTTTTACACACATGATGTCTGCACTGATCACTTAAGTCTACAGTATACTGTCCTGCACATTTTATTCTATTTTTGAACTAATATTTTTTCATACCTATATTTATGTATATTCTCTTGTGTCTGTGTTACATATAATTGCACTGTCCATAGAGCGGACCTGACTTACATTTCACTGCTGGTTATATTCTGTATAATTGTGTATGTGATGAATAAAGATCTTGAATCCTATTCTGTCTTCACTGGGCTGGTTGCCAGTCAACTTTAGGATTGATTTAAAATTATTTGTTTTTCTTTATAAGTCTCTAAATGGGTTTGCACCATTTATTTGTTGAATCTTTTACAGGTGAATAAGCCCTTTAGGACTTTAAGATCATCTGGTCAATTTGTTTTAATTGTACCGAAGACTAAGTATAAGCAAAGGGGCAATTAGGGCTTTTACTTTTGCATTTGCTGCTCCAAAGCGTTGGAATAGGCTTCCGCTTCATATTAGACATGCTCCAACTCTAAATGTTTTTAAGTATTGCCTAAGGTCTCACCGTCTTTCTTTAGCGTTTGAGCCAGCAGAGTGTTGAGGTATCGTTTTGTTATGTTTGAACTGTTTTGAGTGTGTGTTATGGTGTGCAATTGTGCAAGATGCATCGGCCATGTCAAGAAGTAAAAAAGCCCCTGGGTACATTTTTACATAACGTAATATTTTATATTCAATATAATTGTTAAATACAGTAAATATTACTGTATTTGTGTCAATAATGTAAAATACTAAATCATTTATTTTTCACAAACGTATGTTTTGACATTTTAGTTGAATAATTGAAGACAGGCTAAGCAGAATCACAGCGAAATAGATATTTATGAAAAGTAGCTACATTTATCCTATGACTCAAATACAGGCATACAAATACATGCATATTTAATTGCCCACATTTTAATCGAGGATAAATACAACACCATGAAATCAAACTGAATGATTTCACTCAATTAGGTTTTTATGAATAGTGAAGATGTCTGAAATGTAAATCTAACTCCTGAAATTATTGAATTAAAAACCCCATGAATTACAATGTTAAAATAATAACAATTGTAAAACAATGCAGCTCAGTCCTTCTGTGCCAGTTTACCCAAAAACATTTAATGTCAAAAAATTGTATTTCAGTCTTTCTACTTCAAAATTGTGTTACTTGCTGTTTCTTTGTATGTATATGTGTGTGTATATATATATATATATATATATATATATATATATATATATATATATATATATATATATATATATATACATATATACACAGAAAGAGAGAATAATACACAATATTATGTATTTATATAAAATATTTTATGTTTAGATGATTAACAATTAATACAAAAACATTAATTTGTCCACAAATACATCACAAATAGACACAAAGGTCTTTGATATCCAACATAATAGCCTACTATTTAACATATTGAGATAAAATTACTAAATTAAGAGTACAACCACTTAACAAATTATCAGGAGATTTAAAATTAAGAAAACACTGAGGTGGGGGGCATCTTACCCCCAAACAACTAGACTAGCCTAACCAGATAGGACTTGCAAACCATCTTAGGCTGCGGTTTATGCAGAAGACATGAAAACAAAACAATTAAGAGAAATTCAAACTAACCATCCTACATTCACTTGTATCCGCACAGAGTTCTCCTGCACCTTGATTTCGGTCTCCATCCAGCAGATGGCGTTCACATGCAGGTGATTGACTGTGCGGCTTGGTCATCAGGCTCATTATCAAAGCGGATGATGAGGCTGCACTTCGCTTGCAAAGCTCGCAGCTGAGTAAGCTGGGATAAGGAGCAGGTCCAGAGGACGATGCTGAACTTTCATTCCATTTCATGGCCATTTTCACTCAATATGAACCCTGCATTACTTGAATCTGTAAATCTGGGGCATGCGTTAATTAGAACCTTTTGCATTGGTTGTTACAGAATAAATACTGATTGGGAATTTTAGTTAGCAGCAAGTGATATGATGCTTTGAATATGAATTTATGCCAAACATAAAGCCACACTCTCAGTATGTACCAAATTAGGCTTTGACATCAGTAACACTTAATCTGCCTGCAGATGGTTTCATCCTTGTGCCTAAAGTAGGTTTACTTACAATCCAGATAAAGTGGATCCATTTTAGGCCTTTAAATGAGAAAGTTTGCATTTAATAAAGTTCAGATGTGAACTTGAGTATTGTGCTCCCATTTCATTCCAGGTTTTTATTCAAGTGAAGCTGCTGTTAGTAATGCCATCGAGGTATTATACATACAAATCTTTGTAATTATTCATTAAGCAGCACTTTGTATTCATACTAACATATTTTATCTGTGAGGTTTCAGTGTCTGTGTTTAATAATGACACAGCAACACTGCAAATGGAGAGCAATGGATGCCTTCTACGGTAACACTGCAGTAAAAAGGAGAGAAAGGGGGTGTTTAAGATCACCACCTCAAAATCAGCTCTGCACGCTGTTGGCAAGTCTTGTTGCTATGGAGATTGCATCCCACTGCAGGTGTAAGTAACGACAGAGGAAGTCAACTGTATTGTTGTTGCCCTTATCCTGTTACTTTTATTTCCAATAATTCATTAAAAAACATTTTTTAGCATTTTTTTAATGGTGAAAAATTAACAGTCAGGGACTGTTGAGTCCGTATACTAGATGAGGCTTCAACCACAGAAAATCAATTGTGTTTTATGGTGTAGTGGAGTATGATCAATTACCATACAGCATGGTACAATCATGTAGATAATGCCTATAGGGCATTCAAACTAAATTTAGTAAGGACGTGATGACAGTGTAATTATAATCTATCGTTTTACACTATTTAAAGGAATAGTTCACTCATATATGAATAATTTTATTACATACACTGCTGTTAAATTTTTTTTTTTGAAAGATGTCACCAAGGCTGCATTTATTTGATCAAAATTCTGTAAAGCGTTAATATTGTAAAATGCTATTACAATTTAAAAGTAATATATCTATTTTATTATATTGTAAAATGTACAATCACGACAGTCTCATTTGCAGGTAAATACAAATAAACTGGTCCACATGACGTCACCTACTCAAGCATTAAAATGTCTCTGCATACAATTTTTCAAGTCTTTTTGTGTTCAGTCAAGTCTCTTCTATTATGTTAAAAACAACATGCAACAAAACATGGGTCAGATATATTTGCTAAATACTCTTTAAAAGTTTTTAGTCGGTAAGATTTGTTTAATGTTCATAAAGTATCTGCTCATCAATGCATCCTGCGTTTATTTGATTAAAAATAGTAATAGTAAGTACAAATAGTAATATTGTAAAATATGATCATATTTGTTTTTAATGTATATTTCTTATATATTAAATTATATTTTCTTGTTTTACAGTGTAATTTATTCAACTCCAGTCTTCATTGTCACATCATCCTTCAGAAATCAAACAAATATGCAGATTTTTTTTAATCTAGGCAGAAAACAGTTCTGTGTTGCGTTACAGTTTTTATGGAAACTGATATTTTTTCAGGATTATTTGATGAATAGAACAACTAAATAAAAAAATATTTATTTGACATCCATTTTTATAAAAAAATTAAAGTAAAAATAAAATGAACAAACAAATTCAAGTCTTTAATTTGACTTTTGATCAATTTAATGCATTCTTGTTGAATAAAAGTAGTCATTTCATTAAAATAAATAAATCAATAAAAATCGTATTGCCCTAAACTTTTGAATGGTAGTGTTATTATTTACATTACCTTCATGTCATAAAAAAACTGTGCGACAAACCATAATGTATCATCCATTTTAAAATCTATTCTGTAAAGATAAAAACTAAGCTGTAGGTAACAGCAAGAGAGTGAGTAAATAATGACGTTTTATTACTCTTTCCCTTTACTGTATCTGCCAGTGTCAAAAGTTTTCTATGGCATTTTCGCTACTGCCCTCTCTTCACATCACATGACCATTTGTTGTTGTTTTTTGCTAAGCTTCTCTATTAATAGTTGTTTCTCTTTGTTTATATACACTCACAATCAGTGTATGCATCCTTTTTTATCATTTTGGTTTCATATGCAGGGCAAGCTAATTTAAGCCTTCAAAAGTCCCTTGAAGTAACAAAAAACCTACCACACACTGGATACAATATAATTATTTTTCCTGCCTCTCCTCCAGAAAGCATGCTCTCTAGCGCTGACTTGTCTAATTCTATCAGTTTTGGAGCGCAATGTTGTGCACTGCAGGCGGCCGCTGTTCGGCTCTCCTGTGGAGTTGAGCCTAACCGAAGCGGACTGAAAGAGGCTTATTAATCCTACCGCTGCACTTGCTCTCTTCAGGCCATGACACAGTGCAGCACAGATATCCAGCCACAAATAGATCTCCAAATGTAGATTATCCAAATACATGAAGTGCAGACTGTGAGGGGATTCACCCTGTACAAAGTCATATGATGGAGGCTGAAGGAATCCATCGCTAATGGGGGCTGACATTGCTGCTGTTCGCAGTCGGATTGGGAAAATGGGTGTAGGCTTCCACCTGAGATCATGTCTGTTGTGGAGGCATCTGCCCTCTGTCTAGATGCAGTGACAGGGCAAGTCTATTGTCCTTATTTATACTCATGGGCAAATCTCACATGTCAAGAACATATCTGGGATATATTTCAACCTAAAATCAAAAGAAAGAAGTTATTATGCTTAAAGAAAAGAAGACTGGTGTTAGCATATTATTTGTATGATTATAAAGTGCTTTTCTCTAATTAACTAAACTGAAAAAAGGCTGGTTAAACAAATTTCACTCAGAAATTGCTAGTACATTTCAGAAAATACACTGAACAAAATTATAAATGCAAAACTTTTGTTTTTGCCCCCCTTTTTCATGAGCTGAACTCAAATATATAAGACTTTTTCCATGTACACAAAAGGCCTATTTCTCTCAAATATTGTTCACAAATCTGTCTAAATCTGTGTTAGTGATCACTTCTCATTTGCCGAGATAATCCATCCACCTCACAGATGTGGCATATCAAGATGCTGATTAGACAGCATGATTATTGCACAGGTGTGCATTAGGCTGGCCACAATAAGATGCCACTATAAAATGTGCAGTTTTACTGTATTGGGGGGATCCGTGGGTGTCCGAAAACCAGTCAGTATCTGTTGTGACCACCATTTGCCTCACGGAGTGCCACACATCTCCTTCACATAGAGTGGAGGCTGTGCGAAGTTGCTGGATATTGGCAGGAACTGGAACACGCTGTTGTATACGCCGATCCAGAGCATCCCAAACATCAATGGGTGACATGTCCGATGAGTATTCTGGCCATGCAAGAACTAGGATGTTTTCAGCTTCCATGAATTGTGTACAGATCCTTGCAACATGGGGCCGTGCATTATCATGCTGCAACATGAGGTGATGGTCATGGATGAATGGAACCACAATGGGCCTCAGGATCTCGTAACGGTATCTCTGTGCATTCAAAATGCCATCAATAAAATGCACCTGTATTCATTGTACATAACATACGCTTTCCTGTACCATAACCCCACCGCTACCATGGGCCACTCGATCCACAACATTGACATCAGCAAACCGCTCACCCATCTCTCTGACTTGACCCTCACATCAACTGGCTCACCGCAGGGGTGTGTTCTTTCCCCCCTCCTCTATATTCTGTACACTAATGACTGTCGCTCTGTAACTGAAAACCGATACTTTGTGAAGTTTGCTGATGATACGGTTATTGTCAGCTTACTGAACAATGAAGAAACTTAAGACAGTCCGGTCATTGATCACTTTGTAACATGGTGTCAGGATGCTTTTCTTGAACTGAATGCCTCTAAGACAAACTCCCAAAATTAAGAACTAACAGATATAAACACTCTTTTGTACCTGCAGCCATTTTGCTTCTCAATTCTATAAAGAACCATCAATAACTTAGTGACTTACTTTTTACTGTTTTTTATTATTTTTAGCTGTGCTTGCAAGGTAGGCAATCTCTATATTGTGTGAGTGTGATTGTGTGTGATTTATATTATACTATCTGCTGCACAACGAATTGCCCCATTGGGGACAACTAAAGTAATTTTAACTTGAACTTGAACACTACGCCATACACTCTGTCTGCCATCTGCCCTGTACAATGAAAACCGGGATTCATCCGTGAAGAGAACACCTCTCCAAAGTGCCAGATGGGTTAGGGTTAGGGTTAGGCTTCCGCCCTGCACGCCATGGCCCTCCTGCAAGTCCACCAGGCCAAGGCGTTAAAGCAGTTGCACGAAAGTCACAGCACGGGCCCTGGGTCAGACGATATCCACATTAGTGGTCCAGGAGCGCCACCTATGGCTGACCTTGGCGGATATGAGGGAGTCTGACAAGCATCGCTTCCTGGACTCCCCGATCTCCCAGGCCGGCCTATTCGGCGAAGTGGTGGAGGACTTTGCCCAGCAGTTCTCCGCCGCACAAAAGCAGACGGAGGCTGTAACACAGTTGATCTATACGGGAAGAAGGAGGCGGGAACCGGCGAACATTCAAAACACATTTAATCAAATAAACAAACACAAATGAAAAGCGGCAGCCCCTCACGGACGACTGCCACACACAAAACACAAACTAAAACCCAGGCCTGGTCCTCTCTCGTCTTCCACTGTTGTCACTCCTCATTTAACCCTTCCAGCTCCTCCGTGGGACTCGAGACCGGTGAGCGGTGCAGGTGTCGTTCATTACCAATTACTCCACCGGCCTCGCTCCGTTCCACGGCTCTCGGCCCCGCCCACTCGCCACATACCCCCATCGCCCCTCGCAGGCCGGGGGTACCCACGAGACTCGCTCTACTCCCCCCTCCCCTCTCCCGGGGAGCCGTCAAGGCGGCCTGGCGGGTAAGGACAGGCAGGCGAGAGAAAGAGAGACGGAAGGATGAGGAGTGACAGAGAGAGAGAGGGAGAGAGGAAAAAAAAATCTCGGTCCGGTTCCCGGACACACTGCCGCCGGTCCTCAACCAGCTGAGCGGCTCACTCGCATGCCATGCGATGGTACTGGACATCTTTGGTGGGCGGCCCGATGCTCATCCGCCTCCTGGCGGCGGTGGCTCCTCCGGTCGAGGGCAGCCGGCAGCGAGTCCCCCGTTCCCTGCTCCTCCCCAAACATGGCGGATGGCAGCAGGCTTCGGCCTCCAGGCGAACGGGGCGACTCCTCCGCTCCCTCTCGGACGACAGCCACCCCTCCTCGACCCAGGAGCACGGCAGCGAGTCTTCCGTCCCACCTGTTCTTCTTTTGCTCCAGCACCACCGCTTCGGGCAGCCACTGGCGGTCTCCGCTACTTCCTGCTGCCCGATCTCCTCAGCACCGCGATCCCCCTCAGCAGCGAGGGCTCTCTGACAGCGTGTCCCTCCTTCATCCCGGGTTTCGGCACCAATGTAACGCAGTTGATCTATACGGGAAGAAGGAGGCGGGAACCGGCGAACATTCAAAACACATTTAATCAAATAAACAAACACAAATGAAAAGTGGCAGCCCCTCACGGACGACTGCCACACACAAAACACAAACTAAAACCCAGGCCTGGTCCTCTCTCGTCTTCCATTGTTGTCACTCCTCATTTAACCCTTCCGAAGCTCCTCCGTGTGACTCGAGACCGGTGAGCGGTGCAGGTGTCGTTCATTACCAATTACTCCACCGGCCTCGCTCCGTTCCCACGGCTCTCGGCCCCGCCCCACTCGCCACAGAGGCGTTTTGTTACATCCTGCCCCGGCGGTCCGCTGCTGTCTCCACCCTACCGCTGACTGCAGCCCCTCCGTCTGCTCGTCGCCGAGGGCGCCCTCATGCTACCTTCTCCGCCGCTCCAGCTCGGCCACAGCAGCAGCCTTCACAACGGCCGCAGTGTGGAGCTGGCCGCAGCAAAGCGGCGCAGCCCGCCTCCATCTCTGCCAAGCCCGTGAAGCGCCAGGGCAGGCGGCGTCCCTGAGATGGGCGACCCAGAGCCTCTGGATCCTGCTCTTTTGGAGATGGTGACCGCACCACCCCTTCCCCCAGAGGAGGGCCGGGTGGAGAATCTTTTGTTTCCTTTTTGTTCTGTTCCACCACTGGCCCCCAAAACTTCAAAAAAGAGCAGTTTCCTTTTCCTCCGGGTCCCAAGAGGGCGAGGATGGCAGTGCATGAGACCCCGTCTCCACACTCCCATCCCCCTCTCCCTTCGCCAGTGGGCAGCAGGGTCCGGTTCGAGGACGCAATGCCTTATTCTGCGCTCCCTGCCCAGCTATGGAGCCAGGTGAGTGTCGCACCACATACTCAGACCCCACTTCGAGACGCACTGCCTTTCGAGTCGGGCCCCTGTGCTCCACTTCACTGCCCCACCGCGGGTACGTCGGTGACTCCCCTGGTCCCGCTTGTGCGGTCTCTGGGGGCCTGGTTAGAGTTCCCCAGGCCGTCTTGCTGGCTCCTGAGGACCATCAGACTCGGCTGCGCGATTCAGTTCGCCCGGCGTCCTCCCAAGTTCAGGGGCATTCGGTTCACCTCAGTGTTGAACAAGGATGCCCCTGTCTTGTGTGCAGAAGTCGCGGTCCTGCTGGCGAAGGACGCGATAGAGCCGGTCCCTCCAGCCGAGATGAAATCAGGGTTCTACAGCCCCTACTTCATCGTACCCAAGAAAGGCGGTGGGTTACGACCAATCTTGGACCTACGCATTCTGAACCAGGCCCTTCACAAGCTCCCGTTCAGGATGTTGACGCAGAGACACATCTTTCAATGTATCCGTCCTTTCGATTGGTTTGCAGCAATTGACCTGAAGGACACCTCGTCTCGCTCCTCCCTCAACACAGACCGTTTCTCCGCTTTACGTTCGAAGGGCGAGCATACCAGTACAAGGCCCTCCCCTTCGGGCTATCCCTGTCACCTCGTGTCTTCACCAAGGTCGTAGAGGCAGACCGTGTCCCGCTAAGGGAAGCAGGCATTCGCGTTCTCAACTACCTCAAAGACTGGCTCCTACTGGCCCAGTCTCGAACACTGTTGTGCGAACACAGGGATACGGTGCTCAGTCACCTCAGCCGGTTGGGGCTTCAGGTCTACTGGGAAAAGAGCAAACTCTCCCCTACGCAGAGGATCTCTTTTCTCGGCATGGAGTTGGACTCGGTCAACCTCACAGCACGTCTCTCAATAGAACTTGCTCAGTCAATGCTGAGCTGCCTGGAGTCTTTCCAGCGCAAGAGGGCGGTTCCACTGAAACACTTTCAGAGGCTCCTGGGGCATATGGTATCCGCAGCCGCTGTCACGCCACTCGGATTGCTTCATATGATACTGCTTCAGCGTTAGCTTCATGACCGGGTCCCGAGATGGGCATGGCGCCACGGCACGTACCGGATCTTAGTCACCCCGTCCTGCCGCCACACCTTCAGCACATGGTCGGACCTTGCTTTTCTTCGGGCAGGAGTTCCCCTAGCGCAAGTATCCAGGCATGTTGTTGTATCGACAGATGTCTCTACCACGGGCTGGGGGGCCATGTGCAACGGGCATGCAGCTGCGGGGCTCTGGACAGGGCTCCAGCTGCAGTGGCATATCAATTGCCTCAAGTTACTGGCAGTATGGCTTGCTCTGCGCCACTTCAAAACACTGCTACACGAGAAGCATGTACTGGTCCGTACGGATAACACTGGGACCATTGCGTACATCAACCACCAAGGCGGTCTACGCTCCCGTCGCATGTCGCAACTCGCCCGCCATCTCCTCCTTTGGAGTCAGAAGCATCTGAGGTCGCTTCACGCCGTTCATGTCCCAGGCAAGCTCAATCGTGCAGCCGACGAGCTCTCACGTCAGCCCACCCTTCTGGAAGAATGGCGACTCCACCCCGAGGTACTCCAGCTGATTTGGAGACGCTTCGGGGATGCTCAGGTAGACCTGTTTGCCTCCCCGGACACGTCCCACTGCCAGTTGTTTTTCTCCCTGTCCGAGGGGACCCTCTGTACAGACGCGCTGGCACACAGCTGGCCACGGGGGCCTACGCAAATATGTGTTTCCCCCAGTGAGCCTTCTCGCACAGACCCTGTGCAAGGTCAGGGAGGTACTAGCAAGGTGTACCTAATAATGTGGCCAGTGAGTGTATTATTTTCTTGTAAAAACATTCTCCAATAATGTTTGTTTTGTTTACAACCTAAACTATAAAAATTTACTGTAATGAGAATATAATAAGAATCACAACGGAGAATAGTTAATGATTATTAAAATTGTAAAAGAAAAATATATATATATATATATTTTAAAAACAACAAGAACTAAATACACTTTTGTTAAAAAGTTTGGGTTGGTAAGATTTGCAAAATAGTTTTGAAAGGAATCTCTTATGTAGCAAGGCTGCATATATTTGATCACGAATACAGTAATATTATGAAATGTCATAATTCTAAATAACTCATCACAATAAATATCTAAAAAAAAAATAGTATTTAAAAATATTTTAATATATCTTAAATTGTAATTTAGTTTTTAACAGCTATTATTCCTCAGTGTCACATGATCGTTTAGGAATCATTCTAATATTCTGATTTGTTGCTTATGATTTTTTTTTCTTATAAATAACATTTTTGTGTAAATTTTGTTCATTAATACAAATCTGGGCACAATACAGTAATGATAATTTGGTTATTTAAAGATAGTTCACGCAAAAATTAAAATTAATTACTCACCCTCATGTAATTCCAAACCCATAAGATCTTACTTTGTCTTCAGAACACAAATTAAAATATTTTTGATGAAATCTGAGAGCTTTTTGATCCTCCATAGACAGCAACACAACTGATACGTTCAAGGCCCAGACAGGCAGTAAGGACATTGTTAAAATAGTCCATGTGAAATCAGTGGTTCAGCCGTAATGTTGTGAAGCTATGAGAATACCTTTTGTGCATGAAGAAAACAAAAATAATGATTTTATTCAACAATTTATTTTCTTCCGTGTCAGTTCATGGTGCATGCGTGTGCTACAGGAGCCAACATTCTGATGTAGAACCTGGATGTGCTGTGGCTTGTTTACAAGCATAGGAATGCACAGGCATGCGTCATGGTACCATCGTGAACACCCATCGAAAACTGACACCGAAGAGAATAAATTGTTGAATAAAGTCATTATTTTAGTTTTCTTCACACACAAAAAGTATTCTCGTAGTTTCATATATCACGGTTGAACCACTGATGTCACATGAACTGTTTTAACAATGTCCTTACTGCCTTTCTGGGCCTTGAATGTGTCAGTTGTGTTGCTGTCTATGCAGGGTCAGAAAGCTCTCAGATTTAATCAAAAATATCTTAATTTCCAAAGATGAATGAAGATCTTATGGGTTTGGAAAGACATGATGGTGGATGAGTAATTATTGACACAATTTTAATTTTGGGGTGAACTATCCCTTTAACAGCCTTCCTTTTAAACATAATTGGACATTTCATGTGATTTCATAAATGCATATCAGCCATGCAGATTTGCAGATGTGCTTACTGATGAAAATGAAATGTTGGTATTTGTAAGATCAGTGGTTTACATTCAGACCACAGCGAGCAGCTCAGATACGGACACCCTTGGCTGGACAATTTATGGCATTGCAACACTGTGAGAACAAATAAAAAATGCTGTACAAATCAACCCTTGAAAAATCTGCCCTACCGACCATCTAAATGTCAGGCAGACAAATGACAGAGCGATGGCTCAGATGGGAGGGCTCATGGGAGAGGACATAGACGACGCTGTAGAACGTGAATTAGAGCACTGATATTGCGCACAGGAACAGATGCTAGCATTTTTATCGAGAGTGCTCATCAATGGCAAGCGGACCCAAATCAGGCCGGATCTGTAAAATGATGGCAGTTGCAGGAGTAGGGCCTATTTCCACTCATTAGTTCCCACTGATAGGGCTGATGGGTAGTGCAGAAGGAAGTGATAGAGGGAAAGGTCAGTGTATGGATCTTTATTTGACCTCTCTAACCTGCCGCTGATGGGCAGCATCTGTCATCCTTACATTTAATTTCCCTGAGATAGGGTGGTGTAGAGGACAGGGAGATAATAACCACATCCCGTCTCTTTCCTCTCTCTTTCTCTCTCTCGCTGTTTCCTTATTAAATGCATTGCATCTTTGTCCTGGCCCAGTTGGACAGTCATTGACCCGTGTATTGCTACACAGGCACATTTGTTTGGACTGTGCTCTCTCCTTGCTCCCAAAGGTTCATGTCTAGCAGAGGAGATTGACTTTGTTTCAGGGATGTAATTTAGTGTATATGAGAAATGTGTTGATTAGATGTGACTGGAATGTTCTGTCCCACTTCTGCGAGATTATGTGATTTGTGTGTGTGTGTGTGTGTGTGTGTGTGTGTGTGTGTGTGTGTGTGTGTGTGTGAGAGAGAGAGAGAGAGAGAGCAGCCTTTGGAATATTAATCACACCGCTTCACATGACTCAATAAAATTAAGCTTAACTCCTAATTATTCCCACTGTTATTAAGAGAGGTTGGTTAAGAGTAATTTTTGTCCCACTGCTGGCAACTTGTTAAAAGTAATATTTGACTGCCAGCAGAGAAGCAGGAACAGCTGTTTTGGTTTGTTTCAGAAATGTAGAATGGAAAGGAAATATAGAATATAGAATATATAGAAAATTTATTTTTCAAGGTGAAAAAAAAATAAAAATCTCCCTCATCCTAAGGCCACCCAAGATGTAGATTTCTTCATCAGAACAGATATGGAGGAATTTGGTATCACTTGCTCAACCAGTAGATCCTCTGCAGTGAATGGGTGCCGTCACATTGAGACTTCAAACAGCTGATAAAAACATCACAATAGTCCACAAGTAATCCATGCAACTCCAGTCCATCAAAGAATGTCTGTGGAGAAAAAAGCTGTTTATAAGAAACAAATCCATCATAAAATATTTTTACTTTTAACTGTTGCTTATGCACAAAATACCAGTCTGTAATCCATAATAATGTTTCCCTTAAGTGAAAAAAGCCACATCAAAATATTTGTTTAAAACGTTTTTACTTGTAAATAGTGCTTGATATTTGTCTCCTGATTCAGACAAGAAAACTTTTTCATGGAAGAAAGCAATATTATGGATATAAGACTTGTATTTTAGTTAAAAATATCTTAAGGATGGGTTTGTTTCTTACAAGCTTTTTACTTTACAGGACATTATATGGGTCATTGGATGCCCATTTTCCACAAGTTGATATGATTCTTTTGGGTCTTTATGAAAAGTCTAAAACATACTTTGGTTCAAATTTCTCAACGGTAGTGTAAAAAACACCTTTTTTACCCTGTCAAAATCAGCTCTGTTTTCAGCTATCTGTTTTTTAGTCCATGTTGCTTTAAATGCTAATGAGCCCTGCTCACTCCGCCCCTCTCTTCCATGAGGGGACAAGCATACTCTAAACCTCAGCCACGAATCGGGATAACTAGAACATATTAGGAAAGGTTTTTGCAAAGTTTAAAAAAAAAAACCTTATACTCACTACTTCTGTAGATGAAGCTGGATCACAAATTATTTGTGCGAACATAGATGCATTTAGGCATATCGAGATCCGCGCATTTCCTTCAAAAAGGTAATGTTAATCCTCTGCGTCTTCAGTGGCTCATATGTGGGGAGTAAATGATGACTGCTATGTTCATTTTTACATCCAGCAATGAAACACCTCAATTGCTTTAATCGGAGACATCTTGTCTTCCCCTGCACCGGAGTCGACACAATGGCAGAGAGTTCACAGCTCACTAGGGGCGGGTCTAAGGTAAGATGGCCCTGTCAATCAACTATCGTGGGAGGGGCCTGTACAGAACTACATCATTCTAACAGGAGTCTCAGAACAGCCTGATTTGAGAAAGGGGATTTCAAATTAGGGCTAAAAAAATACATATTTATCATTATAGGAAAGATGTGTACACGCACACTTCCAAAATACGTTCATGTTCAAACAACATGTAAAGTGAATTTTGCATCCGATGACCCCTGTAATTGATGGACTGAAGACTGCTTGTGGACTATTTGGGATGCTTTTATCAGCTGTTTGGATTCTCATTCTGACAGCACCCATTCACTGCAGAGGATCCATTTGTGAGCAAGTGATGTAATAACAAATTTAGGAAATACTGTAAAGTTAGGATTGTGAATAATATTTTATGCTGACCTTATGTTATCACATATTCATTAGCAGAATCATATTGTTGATGTTCAACCCACTTCATTCTTTTTTGTTGTGTCAGTTTCCATCTGCCATTCTTGTATGAGGCTTTATATTCAAACTGTTACTGTTTGTGTATTTTTGTTGACCGTAAAGTGGAGAACATGACTCTGTTGACTCTAACTTGAATGGGGACACTTAAAACCTCATAACAGATGAAGCCTGATTCTGGATAATCCAGCATTAATCAAGATAAATCACATCACTTATTATATCACATTGTATGGATGGAAGGCAGATTGCAAATGTGTACATCCATCACGTTATCTCACTTTCATTTGAAAACAGAGCTGTAAACGATAGAAATGTGCAACAACAAAGTGCATCAAACATTTTGGTAGCTACCCAATATAGAAACACAGTTAAACCCTCAGGAGTTTCACCACCTTTGAAATTTACTGTGAGGCATATTTTTTCTGTTTCCATCATATGTGTTTTGTTCTCTTGCATACAGAATTAGAGTGCTGCATGAGCAAAGGAAAGTGGGAAATAGAGACATCAGGCCTGAGATTGACATTCTACAAACAGATTTTGCTCTTTTCCCCAGGGCACCATGCATGAGTCTGTGACTTCCTAAAGCCTTCTCAGAGAGAACTAGCAAAATATCCTGCCAGCATCTCCGTCTGATAGAGCCAAACATAGCACAGTTTAATCCCATATTAGGCTATAAAGGATCAAAATTATAGATGCGTGGCATTGCATAATTATTAGCGTTGGCATACCTAAACTGACTCAATTGAATTTTTGTAAAGAATTGTTTGTGAAAAGGGGTTGAAAAGTTGGCTACATTAGAATGTGTCCTGTTTAATTTTTTTTAGCAAAAAGTAATGACTATCATACATTTTTGTTAATGAAAACCAATTAATTTAGGGTAATAATAGTTCATATACCGAAAATACTTTTTACCCATTTGTCAGTTTTTAATCATTTAAAATATAGTAAAATTCAATATGTTCACTTATTCTTTTATATATTTGTATAAGTATGTTGTTAGAAATATACGTTAAAATTGTATATACAATGTTCTACGTATGAACAATCACTTTTGTACATTTAATTTGATGCAGACACCAAAATGTGGTAATATCATTGTATGCATTATACTTTTCTTAAAATAAATAAAAAGGTATAATTGTATACATAATTTTTATATATATTAATATAATCATTTACATTAATTGTATATACATTTGTTTATTTTCTTTGTGACTTTGAATTTTTCCCACCTGAACTTCTTGTTGCAGTAGTCAGTACACTGAAAAACCTGCGGAAAACATACAGTGACAAACATAATCACAAAGCTTCATTTATATTCTCCGTGAACATAAATATGCTTGGAGTTTCAGTAGTAAGTTTAGTTAGTGCCTCTTTCTCAATAGGTTGTGTGTAATTTACTTTTGCCCCTTAGCAGCATTTCAAATCCAATGCAATGCCAACGTTAAGATGTGGCTGTGTGGATTGCAACACGTGCAACATGATATGTCACATGGTCGTGGTCAGAGGACTAATTCTTCCTGAGGCAAAAGATGAAGAGGCACAGCCACCTCCTCTTCCTCTTTCTTGGCTGATCTAGAGGAGCAATAGCAGCAGAGAGACAGGAAGACGGACTTGGTTATGTAACCGGAGTCCTTGTGTTTGTCCTCTCTGGGTTCACATTTACAGCCCTGACGGAGGGAGTAGAGCTTGAAGACACCCTGCGTATCTCTTCCTAGGCTCTGCCACTTTGCATTAGTGTTTGATTTCATAGTCACTGATAATTGGCCCAGTTTGTGTTTTTATGTTTGTCCTTTTTCACACTGACATTAGGCTTTATGGCGACAGAGATATGAACAATATTCCTGCCACGCTAGGAAGAGACATAATGCATCCAACCCAACCATTCAGAAGATATGTTATTTCTATTTATTTGAGTTAATCTATCTATCTATCATCTATCTATCTGTCTATCTGTCTTTATTTTTGTAAAAATGTATTCATTTTATTTTATATGTCCAATCATCATAGTACAGTACTTCTGCTTCTGTTTAAAATTGAAACTGTGACATTGTTTCATTTTCAAATCTGTAAATTTGGTTTGAAAAAGCTTTAAACCTCAGATCTCTATGCTAACATTTACATAATAATACTCACAAAAATGGTAGGCTTTTATTTATTGTTGTTTCTCCCCCTTCCTTGCTGGCAAAGGCACTCTTTCTTATTCATTTCATTCAAAATAAATCTGTTCAGACAAAATGAGATGTCAGCCAAGGGACATGACAGCCTTTCAAGCAAACATGTTCGGTATTGGATGCAATGGCGACGACTCTATTGCTCCATTTACTCTATTAGCTGAGAGAACTATAATTAATTAGACAGAACTGAGTGTTTTGTTCCCAGAGAAAGTACTTTTTGAGCATTGCTTAATTTGTTTAAAAAAACTCAAACTTAATTCTCACTTGAACACTGGTGGAGGCTAGCAGTGTGATGTGGTATGATCCTGAGAATCATTGTTTTTGCACTTGTGTGCTTAAAGGAATGGTTCACCAAAGATTAAACATTTGAAGCACATTTACTCACCCTCATGCCATCCAGGATGCAGATGAGATTGTTAGTTCATCATAACAGATTTGGAGAAATTTAGCACCACTTGCTCACCAATGAATCCTCTTTAGTGAATGGGTGCCGTCAGAATGAGAGCTAATAAAACATAATAATAATCCACAAGTAATCCATGACTCCTGTCCATCAATTAACATCTTGTGAAACTAAAAGCTACTTATTTGTAAAAAAATAATAATAATAATAATATTTTTAACTTGTTTCTAGATAAAATACTCAATCATAATAATAGTTCTTAACCATAATATTGCTTTCTCCAGGGAAGAAATGTGGTCTTGTCTGAATCAGGAGAGAAACATGGTCAGATTAAGTGAAATAAGTGGAATTTATAAGTGAAAACCATCTAAAATGATTCTAAACAAATATGTTGTGGATTTTGATGTGATGGGACAACACTGTAAAAAAGCTTCAGCAGATTTTTGAGTTTTCTCAACTTCTCAAATCTGCTGAAGCTGGTTGCCTTAATCTTTTAAGTTTGCCCAACTTTTTTGAGTGATCAGGCAGTGAACAGGCAATTGGTTTTTTTCACCGGTGAACCATTGTTATGGGTTATAAAGTTATAACGCCTTGATGGATTTGTTTCAAACATAATGGCATGAGACAAGGAGGGATTTTTTCTCCAATTTTGTTTAATCTTTACGTGGATGAGCTTTCTGAATGTTTGAATGTCTGTAAAACTGGTTGTATGATTAGAAATACTTTAGTGAATCATATTATATATGCAGATGATCTTGTGGTGTTTAGTCCTAGCAGTGCTGGTCTTCAACAGCTTTTAACTTTGTGTTCTTATTATGGTCATGAACATTATATTTTATATAATCCTAATAAGAGTGTGGTTATGATTTGCAGAACTAAGGAGGATAAAAGTATACATTTTGCAGTTTTTAAGTTGTCTAACAAGAGCCTCACTGTATGTGCGAAAGTAAAATACCTTGGACATTTTATCACTGAACGCATGATAGATGATGAGGATATTGAAAGGCAACACTGTATGATGTATATACAGGCAAATATACTTTTGCGTAAGTTTAGTTTTTGTTCAGATGAGGTTAAGGAGTCACTTTTTAAAGTGTATTGTACAACACTATGCTGCTCATTTGTGGTGTAACTACAGAGCATCTAGTTTACAGAAGCTGCAAGTGGCTTATAATGATGCAATGAGAAACTTACTAAGGATACCCAGATGGCATAGTGCAAGTGAAATGATTGTGAGTGTAAGAGTAATCACTTTTAAAGCACTATTACGAAATCTTATGTAAAGATGTATCTGTCGGCTTACTGCTTCTAAAAATTTGATTATTGTGGGTTTTTCAAATATAGGGGTTAGTACTACACGGTATCAGTCAAAGCTGTGGAGACACTGGTATTGCTGTATTTTGTAACTCTTTATGTCTGTGATAGATGCTATAGGTTGTATATGTTGTCTATTGTATTTTTTAAATCCGGACCTTGAGTCTGTAATAAAGTTTGATTGATTGCTTGATTGATTGATTGCTTGATTGCTTGATTGATTGATTGATTGCTTGCTTGATTGATTGATTGATTGATTTATTTATTTATTGATTGATTGATTGATTGATTGATTGATTGCTTGATTGCTTGATTGATTGATTGCTTGATTGATTGATTGATTGATTGATTGATTACTTGATTGCTTGCTTGATTGCTTGATTGCTTGATTGATTGAGTGATTGCTTGATTGCTTGATTGCTTGATTGATTGATTGATTGATATGGATTTTCTCTTCACAATTTGTTAATTGATGGACTGAGTCGTTTGGATTATTGTGATGTTTTTATCTGCTGTTTGGACTCTCATTCTGACGGCACCCATTCACTGCAGAGGATCCGTTGGTGAGCAAGTGATGTAATGGTAGTGTAAGGCATGGGGTTTTATCTGCCCGTCGGTTGATGTGAATAAAGATGATGGACTTGAAAATATAGACGGCTAGTAACTTTTATTGAAATAAAGGTCCTTGGCAAAACATCCAGAAAAAGAATACAATGCATATCAAACAAATGACTTCACAGTAGATTCTCCAAACCTGTCGGATGTGTAAACAAACTCATCAACATTTTGGATAGCGTGAGGGTACATTTTCAGCATTTTTTATAATTTGTTTTTACTTTGGGGTGAAAAATTAATTTCAATTTCTTGCACAATCAAATTTTCCCACAAAACCAGACATGCAGATTTGGTTCAAATGTTACAGAGTAAAATACACAATGTACTGTTTAGTCCTGTACACTGTGGCATGTGTGAAATTCAATTATGGTCATGCTGTCCAGCCTCTCTGAGCAACACTTTCTAACGGGAGAAAGCACCGGCCAGGTGGCGACCCTGCAGGCAGTACCCAGCACTGAGCACACTGTCCTGGGCCAAGACCATAAGATGGACCACTGCCATCTCCCTACAGCACAACATACAACACAGTCTCACGATCCAGACACACTGGGAGCAGGGCACGGTCCATGCTCATGACCACTGCCATTTCCACAGACGCTTGGGCTCTCAGGGTCACTGCCACAGAGATGCACATTGCATAGCACTTTGCTCCATAATTCATACTAAGTTCTTAAAATAGCGTCCTTCCAACAGTACTCAGTGTTCCACAAGCTCACTGAAATAGAATCGATACATGTGCTTAGATCCTGAACACAGGCTGAATAGAAAGCACCATACGGAATTGGGCTTTGCTTGAGAGGAAAACTACAAATATCGACCCCCAGGTACAAGTGAAGAGTCTGGGACTGTGTGAGTGTGTCACACAATGTAATGTAGCATCTGATCAGTCATGGTTTTGTTCACTTAAAATGATTGGTGTGTATTTGAAAGGTTCTCACTAGAGGTGTCACAATCATGAAATTATGGCTGATGATTAATTGTCATAGATATTATTGCAATCAACTAAATTAATTTCCATCTTTGGTTAACTTGCTTACATCAGCTGAAATTATTGATCTTTTTAACAACGTTTGTGTACTTTCTTATCACATTATTATTATTATTATTATTTTGTTTTAATATCTCTCAACCTATTATTAATATGTTAATTGTTTATGTCGTTATTGTTATTCTACTTTTGTTGTTTTGTTTATCATCATTTATTATTATTATTAATGGTAATAATAATAATAACAGTTATTATTATTATATTTAATTAATAATAATACTTAAAAGTGACAATTTTTTAAATCGTGGTTAATAAATAAATAATAACATCATTCATATTATGAATTTAATGATAATGATTATAAATGAAACAACAAGTTTTAAATTGTTGTTAATAAGAAGAAAAAGAAGAAGAGAAGAATAAGAAATAAATGTTATAATTATTAGCAAGTATTAATTCGTATTTTTACTTGAGTGTTAATTATTAAAACAAATTGATTGTTGATAGTAATAAGAGGAAGAAGAAGAAGAAAAATAAATGTCATTATTTTAGTTGTTATTATCATATTATAACTAAACAATTATGAATAAATAATAATAATATGCAAGTTTGTTATGACTGTTAATATTTATTTATTTTTCTTTTAGTCATTATTATTAGTTGTTTAATTCTTTAAAACGAATTATTCCTGTATAAATGCTTTTTCCCTAATTTTTTTTGTCAATAAAAACATGTAAATAAGATTCAAGTGAATTCAAAGTGCAAAATAACTGTTCATACATAGTTCACCTAGTTGGGCATTCATACGCACGATGAAATCACACTCTGTATTTCCTCTCTGGTTGGCCCACTCATGTTGATGGGTAGAATGCCAAACTTTCTACCTGTACACAAGCTTTATTTGGCATCAAAGGTCTGATCCCGCAACCTTTCTTATTGTTTTGCATCCTACACTCACAGAAGATCATTGTATGTTGTGCAACAAATAATGGGTGTTGTCTTTGAAAGACGCAAACCTTACTATCACAAGCTGTCATGCCACACATGACTGGTGTGTCAGTCAAACTGTCCTGGAAAAGCTAGTAATGATGTTGACAGTGTGGGGAGAAATACAGAGGTTAAAGCCCCTTTATTATCCATGTCCAATGATAACAGGCATGTGTATGGGAAACATCAGGCCAGCCTTTCTGGGGTCTAAGCAAACTCCCCCCTCCAAACCCCCTTGACTGGCAGGCCAACTAATGGGTCCTGACTGAGGAAAATCAGCCTCTGTTAAGAGGAAGCAACAAGTCCTGCCATAGGCCAGAAGAAAGAGATCCCAAGCTGTGTTCAAGGAAGAATCCAAGAGCATCCTCAACCCATTCAGTAGACCACAATATGAGGTTAAATACTTCATGCAGGCTGGTCACTCGCCACCCATCACAAATAATCTATAAATGCAGTCAGAATAGGAAGAGCTTCATTAGTAACGGCATTGGTATGTTTAAAATGATTGTCTCGTTCAAGCTGTATTCCACCGGCCTTCACCACCTGATGAATAAATCATGTGTATTTTCTCCTCAGTATTTTAAACCGACTAAAGCTGATATTAAAACCCACAAACCATTGTATCAAGCATTAATGACAGGACACTATTGAGATTAAATATCTCCTTTTCAGGTTAAACTTGCATTAACCTGAAAAGCCTCCACTTTCAGTCGATAAACCCACTCAAAGCTGGAGTTCTGAAGCTGGCTGATGCAATGATGCCTAAAATGAGCATCTCTGTATAATTAGACCGTGTCTGTGAAAGCTGGAACATGAGTTGATCATTTTGTCCATGTTGTTCTCTATTTAGTCCTGAGTTCACATTCTGTCCTAAACATTTGGTATCTGTTGTGTCAATAGACTCAAGACCATAACCACTGAACACTGGATGTTATTGGGGTGAGGTTTCAACAATAATATTGTCATTTTTATTAAAAAAATTAAAGATAAAACAAATTTAGAATTGTTTTTATAATAACTAGAATTCTTTGTACGCATTTTAACTATTTGTAAATCATATTTTTATTTTATTGAAAGTTCGTTAAATTCAATCACAATGCAATGTTTGTTCTTAATCATTTGTTTTAAATGAAATGGTTCTTGTCTTGTCAAGTTCAATTAGGAATGATACAGCTAAATACAAAAAAAGTATTTTTCATAACTGGATAATACCATTGGTCATTTAACATTTCAATTGTGAAACAGTAGTTGTCAAATGTTTAGCTACTTTATATCTTTATATCCCTCACCCTTTTCTTATTATAAATGAAGTGTCACGCTGGAATTACTTGAACAGTAAAACCCACTTTCTTTCATTTGATCGGCCATCTCAGTTATTTTGACATCGTTGAGCACTTTCTTTAAGCCTACAATTTTCAAATTTAAAGAAATTAATAAAATAAGATAAAATCAGTCACAAGTGAATTGTAATTACACATATTAAGTTGCTGTTATTTCATTTTTTCAAGGCAACGGTTTTCCTCAATTTAGTAGACAGAACTCAGATTCATTTACTAGTTTTAAATTTAGTAGATTCACACTTTTAAGTAATTGCAATTTAATACATTTAAGTTTGTCCAACCTGAAATAAAAAAGTGAATACAACACATTTGTCAAGTTACATGTATACATTTAGCAGACGCTTTTATCCAAAGCGACTTACAATTGCATTCAGGTTATACATTTTTAATCAGTATTTGTGTTCCCTGGGAATCGAACCCACAACCTTTTGCGCTGTTAAAGCAATGCTCTACCACTGAGCCACAGGAACACTTAACTTATAAGTTAAGTTCACTTAACTTATTTCATTCATTATGCATGAAGTTTTTCATTTTAGGCAATAAGGAGTTTCCTCAATTTTTTAAGTAAGGTCAACTGATTGCTTTTGAAACAACAGTCAGAGCACAATATCTAATATAGGGGAGGGGGACTTGTCCTCCGTGTCATGTGGTTACGACCCTGCTTAGATTGTTGACTTTCACTCATTGTAACACATTGAAATTATGAAATTATTCATATCTGCTTGTGTCTTATCGCTAATATTCATCTTTGATAATAAACAGTCATGTTCTTGTCTTTCAAGCGAGAGTAAACACCTTGGGACTAAGGCTTTTAACTGGTAGACAATGCATCATGTTCCATGGTTTGATCCCTGTTTTTAAAGCAGGCCTAATATTGGTTTCATGTTTTTATTCATGCAACAAAGATTTGCCACTCTATGAGAGCCATCAAACGGCATTTTCACTCAGAAAATTTAACAGCATTTGTCCGTTTAGGGTTATGTGTGAACCGGACACTTTGTTGAATTGGTATTTGCTGGCTTAAGAAGTTTTATATGCAATAAAGCTATATATTAGGGGTGGGCATAGATTAATTTTTTTAATCTAGATTAATCTAGATTAATTTTGGAATTAATCTAGATTAATCTAGATTAAAATGGCTCATTTGAATTCTGCCGAAGGCATTCAGAATATTTGTGCTACCCAAATAATGGCTAAAAGTAAGTCTTTGAGAACGGGTTTCTCAAGCCAGGTGGCGCATTATACCAGGGGCTCATCTCCTGTTTCCAAAATGCATCACAAACTGCTTGAGAAAGCTGTTCTACTATGATAATTGGTGATGAAAATAAACTATGTTCAATAAGATGTACTTGTGTTTACTAACTGTTTATTCAGTTAAACATGAATTTTGAACTGTAGGCCTACACAAGAGGTCGTGATGAACTGTTTACAGATTCCATTGGGAAGCTTCTTAAAATAAATTTTCCTGAAGCAAACCCGGCTTCATAGCTGCATCCATGTTAGCACGTCACGTTTGATGTGGTAATTTCACAGTAACGTTAGGCATACACACAGGTTGAAGCAGAGGGTGACACGGGAGTGAATTCTCAAGTTCACATGAGACCTAAAGCGCATCCTGTTTGCTTAAAAGCGCAACGTTTCGTTGTTATTCTGAGTGCACACAAATAAACGTAGAGTCTTTACAGATTCGAAGATGTATTAGGCTACTTTTATCTGTATGACCAAAAATGACGGAGATTTTAAGAGCAAGTGAGCGCACAGCCTGTCCTGCGCAAACGCTTCCACACAAACACTTCAATAGCGCACATTTCTCTAGGTTAACATCATATTGAGCGGCCATGTAAAGTTGCTACTACATACATCTTTCAGATGAAAAGCCATATTTGAGGTTGATGAATGATAGGTGAGCGTTTGGATGTCCTGCCCGATTGTATTACCACATAGACCAGCCGTTAACAATCTGTCCATCACGGACTGCTAGCCTCTAGTTCGAAGACTCGTTCTCGCCCCCTACAGTGTAATTCGGCTAGGTATACATCCGCGCTAAAATATCAGGGTAAAAGTCATCATAGCTTGCGTAGTATAGACCCAGCTCCCAACCCAACTTTGAGAATAGATTAACGGCGATATTTTTTTTATCGCCGATAAGAGTCTCACGTTAACGCAGCACGTTAACGCCGATAACGGCCCACCACTAATATATATTTAATGGCCTGAACACATTTGAGATTAATTATTGTTCCAAACCTGTATGACTCAGTGAAGAAAATTGACCATTGACTCAAAATATTTTATTATGTGTTCCACAGAAGAAAAAAATCTTACAGGTTTGTAATGATATGAGTGTGAGTAAATGATGGCAGAATTATTATTTTTTTTATCAGTTTTAATTTCTTTAATTTGCTTCTTGTTGCCAAAACATAAACAGGAACCAAATTGTGATTTAAAAAAAAACTTTACACTGACTTAACAGGTAGCATATATATATAGAGGAACATTTTAATTTCACTAGTACAAAATGATCAACAGCTAAGCTACAAGTGTGATGTATTTGTAATGGCTTTGACGGAACAGCCCACATGCTCCTTCGTCTCTGATAGGTGGAGCGCGTGGCAGCGTCTTCAGCTCTTGTGAGCATGCACAGGGAGCAGACAATGAGAAACAAGGGAAGGCTTGATAAGAGCGAGGGAGCTGCTGCTAAAAAAGAAGGGAGTAATTAGTAAATGTCGTCTAAGAGGAGCACGGTGAATTAGAGGCCTAGTGGATCATGTAATTAGGGGTAGACCAGTCTCCAGCACAGCACTCAGGGTGGAGGGGACACTATATCTTCAACCGTTCATTTTGATGATCATTAGAAATCTTTCAGTTATACTAAGGTGAAGGTTTAATGTATATATGCTTTGAAAATGTAAACCATGTTCAGAAACTTGCAAGTTCTATGTTTGATTGTTTGCTTGAGGGTGGGACTATCTGTTTAATTTGCAAATGACAGTTAGATGTTTGGAAAACCAGTCTGACAACAGTCAATATTTTACTAATATTTTTACTGATAGGGACATAGAAATAGCACACTTCTCCTTAAAAGGAATCATTAACCCAAAAATGTATTTGCTGGCAATTTACTCACCCTCAGGCCCTCCAATATGTATTTAATTTGTTTCTTTATCTGAACAGATTTTGAGAAATGTTGCATTAAATCACTTGCTCACCAATTGACTTTGATTGATCACTTTCTCGGCAGTGAATGGGTGCCATCAGAACATGGTGCCGTTAGTACATCCAATGAGAAAGTCCATCCTCTGTTGTTATCTCATATCTAAATCCATCAACATATTTGTTTAGAAATGGTTTTAACAAGTGCAATGCAACTATCCTTGTCCAGACAAGATTACTTTTTCTGTGGTGGAATTATTAATAAAACATTGTGTTTATTACAAAATAAGCAACTTTTCACCTCACAAGACATTGATTTATAGATTGGGTTCATTTTGATGACTTGTATTATCGTGATGTTTTTATCTGCTGTTTGGACACCCATTCACTGCAGAGGATCCATTGGTAAGCTAATGATGTAACGGTACATTTTTCCAAATCTGTTCCAATGAACAAACAATGAACTCACTTACTTCTTGGATGGCTTTAGAGTGATTCAATTTCAAGCAAATTTTCATTTTTGGGTGAATTGTTTCTTATCATTAAGCATAAGATTTTTTTTCAAAATGTCTAGTAATGTTGCATTTCAGTTTTACCTCTACCTCTTACATACGTGCCTTTTCTCGTTGAAATGTGCTGTGGGGGGGGGACACACAGAAAAGGTGCTTTGGAAAACAGGTGAGCAGAGGAGACTAGGAGTTTTATTGTATTGTATATTTATTATATCAATTGTTCTGTCTCTGAGCTACACTGTCAGCAGTTGCTGTTGCTGCCAGAGAATGCTGATTCAGATTGCCGCAGACAAAACTGTTGCTTATACTCCCTTCATCGATGTAAGCCTGATGAATCACGTTCACGTAACTGTGTGCATGAAAAGTGCAGAGTTTTCGAAACTCAAGGACCCTCCAATCCACACACAAGTACTGAACGTGTTCCAGGCAACTGGACAGTACTCAGTGTTATCTCTTTCCTTGCATGTGCGTCTATGCAAATGCGTTCAAAAGATCACGTGAGCAGATGGCAATCAGCAATGACAGTGACATTTAAAATCAAACACAGATATATATAAATGATGTCTCAATACCAGCTTTTATTTTCATCTGTAACCAGGTGAGTAATCCATGTTAATGTTAATTCCACATTAAATATCTTATCAAGGGACAAGTCTTTGTGTATTCAAATAGTTGTCACAGCAGACCGTGAGGATTTATGAGTGTGTAGTTCTGAGGGAGAGCAGATAACAACAAGGATAAAGTCATAAATGAATCTCATCCGTGAAGTAGCCAGCAGACTGAAAGAGCCAGATTAAAGTCTGTGCCTTTTAAACAAATTGGGTGCTTAAAGGAGCATATTGTCTGTGTGCTAGAACATGTTTTATTGTTCAGCCACATTAGCACTGAGACAAAGAGGAGTGTCACACGACGACACGTCACAGGTCCTGACGAGCCCAGATAATTGGTTCCCCAATTGATTGCCAATGAAAACGAAAAGCTGTTTAATTCAGTGAGCCAGTGGTGGAGGTGGATGGTAAGGATGACTTGGGCCAGGGTGCATCAGTGTATCTGATGCCTATAGTATTCTCCTGAATTCGATCCGGTACGCATTGACCTTTACTGTCTTCATCCAACACCCAACCCAGTTCTGCAAACAAACAGTGAGAGAATTCATGTTAATTACATAGAAACTTTATGATTGTAATTAAATTACCCCATTAACTCTGAATGAATCTGCATGATAATCTTATATTTCAGTCTTTTTTTAGAATGTAGAATCATTCTACACAAGATAAAGCACGCAGATGGAGAACCACAGGTTTGGATGTATAGGCTACTGTCTATTTGTCCAAATATATGACTGAAAAATCTTTTCCTGCAATAACTGTTTAGTGACAAATAAGGCCTGATCGAGAACTGCATAAATCTTCCAAAATATATTTTTGTTTGTTTGTTTGTTTGTTTGATTTTTGTTACAGAGAAAAAAATGTGCGAGGGTAAGTAAATAAATTACAGATTATTAAATAAATGTAAAATTGTTTCACGTTGTTGGAGTTGCTTAGTGATGGTGATGTTTGAAGTCATGTGACCATGGTGTAGTTCATTTATAGCCTACGTTTATTTTTTTATTTCTGACAATTATTTAAAATTCAGTTGTAATAATTTGTGAAGACTATCATTATGAATAAAAACATGTAAAAATAATTTATGTTTTCTGGTCACAGAGATTCTTTTCTGGATTTTTATTGAGGGAACCAGGGTGATGTTAACTTCCGGGTTGGCCTGCAAAAAAGCATCATCCGGGGAACACTTTATTGTGAAATAGATTAAAGAAAAATAAAAAATGTAGCATTGAGACTTGGTTCTATCCATTGTTGATTAGATCATGGAGGACATTTTTAAGAAAGGATCAGGTTTAAGCACCAGAAATGACTGGAAAATCAGGCATAGTAGGCTACTTTGCAGAAAAAAGGATAATTTCACTGGAAGATAGAGTTATAACATTTTGATTACAAATTACAGGCTCATAATAAACAAATGCATGGATAAATTGTTCACAATAAGATGCGTTTAGAAAATAGATTGGGTGAGACTTAAGACACCACACAAAAAGTGTACAAAAAGTGATTTGCTCACCTGTTTCTGATCTGTCAGGTAGAGATATTGTATGCGAGGCATTCGTTGAAATAGCTGACATCACCTTTAATATATAAGGAGTCATGAGTCACAGGCCTATATCTCTATACAGGAAAGGGCTGAATAATTACAAACATGTCCTTGGTAGATTTCTTTTTTCTGCTCATGGTGAATCACAGGCGTGTTGTCAACAATCACAAGAGATAAGGAAGAGGATATGACAGAGATGTTCAAGAAGCTGCTGCGTTTGAGCACAAATGGCTGATTACAGCCGTCATCCATTGTGAGGTTTGAGTGTGGACACTGTGTGCTGGTTTAAGCCCTTCCGTAAACTGTTGATACAAAATTAGCATTTTACAAGAATCGTCAAAGACAAATGTTTTTCTTAGAATTCTTCGTAGGGAGCACTGAAAGTGCAGCAACCCTTAGAGATGCAAAACAAGCTTCCCAGCAGGGACGACAGGAAGTGTACCGCTCATTGCAAATGCTCCTTTGTTTAACAGAGCAAGTGCAAAGCCCTGCATGATTTACTGCCAATCGACCACTCATGATCATTCATACAATCGATTACAGATAAATGCATTGCTCGGACAAGCCATGAAATTATCTAGAGCTACCTTAAGGAACAACAATACCTCTGAACGTGTGATAAGCATGTTTAGTGAGCTTAATGCCACTGGTAATAATGCTTTTGAAAGCAATTGGTTTAACTGAAACGCAAAAAGACCCTTCAGGAGCATTTTGATATTATATATATATTCATGTGTCTATATTTATAGCCTAGTTTCAATAAGTTCTGGTGCTTGCTTCTGATTAGTCAGTACAGCGGTGCTAATAGTAAAACACCTGTTAGCACTGATTTGTTGAGTAGTAACGTTTTTTATTTGAGGGAACATTCTTGCCAAAGTATGCCACTTTTTGCTTATTTAAATGACTTTTTGATGCAAAATCTGGTCCTAAATATATTTTATTGTGTAGGGGTTTTATATTAAAAACAATACGGCACTCAAGATAGGCTACTTTATTGGGAATGTATAGCTGAGAATTGTTCTGCAGTGCCTAATGAAGATCATAACAGTGACTATATTACCGCAATTTAGCACAGCCTCTCCTAACCTTACTTTTCATAGTATTATTTCTGCCTTTAAAATTTCTGTGATTTTAAATAGGCTATATTGTACGCCTCAATGTAGCATTGAAACACACCGTTTATGGAATATGTGCCAGATAAGCAGAGCTGCAAAAATCCTCAAAGATTCTACTCACCCCGGTAACCATCTTTTCTGTTTACTGCCATCTGGCAGGCGCTTCAGGAGCATGATGGCAAAGACTGAAAGACTGAGGAAGAGCTTCTTCCCTCAGGCCATCAGGCTCCTAAACACAAACTCTGTTTCATAAACACTCACAAGACCCATTGTCAACTGTAAATATCATCACATTCTCATCATTGCTGCTCTATGTACAATACCATGAACAACCCGTCTGCACATCCCTCTTATTCACATTACTATTTATTAAGTCCCAGTACACTGTTTTTTGTTTTCTTTTTTTGTACATCTTATTGTTTTTTTGCACATCTCATTGTCTTTTGCACATCTCATTGTCTTTTGCACATCTTATTGTTTTTTGCACATCTTATTGTTTTGCACTTTTTTATTTCATTGCACATTTTATTCTTATTTCTCCTTTTCTTACCATATGTATGCCCTTGTGTTATGTTACTTATATAATTTGTATTCTTATTGTTTTGCACTGTCACTGAGCGGACCTGATTCGATTGCATTTCACTTCTAGTTATGCCCTGTATAACTATTATGTGACAAATAAAGAAACCTTGAAACCTTGAACCCTTGAGATGCAGATTAGCTATGTATAGGTTTAGTGTAACTGGTAACAAATTGAAATGCAATACAGGTTCGAGATGGTTTTTCCTCGCATGAAGCAATCTGTCATCATCTGTGCAATAGATCTAAAATGAACTCAAGTGACTGTAAAAGTACGTTTGTCTCTCTCTCTCTCTCTCTCTCTGTCCGAGGTGCTGAAAGCAGGTCACGTGACGCCACTGCCTCATTCAGCAGTGAGCGCGCGCACTGGTTTATAGACAATTTCACGTGAGAACGCGACAAACCATCACTCGCATACACTGTAGCTTAATTCTCCCCGCTCACTGCGTCGCAGAAGAGGCATTTCTGTGTCTTCTTCCAAAGCCTGAACGCATTCGACAACATTACGATGGTAGAGTTTGGCATTCTTCGTTTTTCTCTGCGCTTCTTCCCTACTTCATGCCAAGGCGGTGATTGCAGTGGATGGGCAGAACGTGCCAGGCTTCGTTTCTAATCCCAAAAAGTGCCCGTCTGCTCGGGGATCTGGCGCTAAGACGATGTAAGGACAAAAACAAGCCTTTCCCCAAAAAAACAGCATCTTCTTCACAAAAATGCAGAAGGGAATTCGACTTAATGATGGTCATGTCACCTACCTGGGTCTTTTGGCAAAGAAAGATGGCTCGAGGCGAGGCTGCTTAAGCAAAAAGAGCTCCGACAACACAAAATGGCACAGCAAGTGGTTTGCTCTGTTGCAAAACATGCTTTTTTATTTTGAGAACGAGTCCAGTTCTCGACCCTCGGGATTATACCTGTTGGAGGGATGTGTGTGTGACAGGTCGCCCTCACCCAAACCTTCACAGTCAGCCAAGGAGTGCTTAGAAAAACAGGTACGAAACAAACGGAACGACAACTTTGCTTCATACTTCTGTAATGCTGATGCAGAGCCTTAGAATAGAGCCTTTTTAGGGGTAAAGCAACTAAAAACGAACATTGTGTTTCCAGCCAGCAGCGACTGGGGTTGTTTAATGCGTAAAGACGATGAGCATGCGCTCGTCGAGACAACCAACACTTTTACCACCAGGCATCTGCTGCTTTGAGATTGTTGCACCTGATATTCCGTGTGTTTGTTTAAAAGGGTTTATCACGTGTACTTTTTTCCTTGGGAATGAGCATGTTTTTTTTCTGCGAGATGACAATACTGTGTTTAAAACCATCGGATAGGTTACATAATATGCGTATACTCATTAATAGATAGATTCATTGTGGTTACATAAATTAGAAATTAATGACAAATATTTGTTAGCCTATATGTTTATGTTCTTTGTCATTAAAGTGTAGTTCACCCAAACAAGCAAAATGCTGTCATGTAATCAACCTCATGCTGTTTCAAACCTGTATGACTTTATATCGTCTGAGGAAGTCAAAATACAGCTTCAGTCACCATTCACTTTCATTTTATAAAACAAGATGCAATGAAAGCGAATGAAGACTGACGCTGCGTATACTTAACATTACGCCAAAGCATCTCCCATTGTCTATCACAGAATAAAACAACGTGAAAGGAGAGGGAATTACACAATTATGTCAGTTCTACAGCGGTTTATGCAGAAACCTGTTTGTCAGTATCACGCTAACGGCAGTCAACAGCTTGCCAATTTAAGTTCAGCGTCTTTCATCGTTTGATATCCGTTTAACTTTCCAGGAAAAGAGGTATTATCTATCAGCGTTTCTCCTCAGAGACATTTAAGTTTCGACTGTTCCGCTCTCTCCCTCACACAAGGGAGAAAATGACGCTAGAGAAGCACTTTATAAACCTCAGAGTCGCCATCAAGCGGAACACTGGCGTAGAATCGCAGTCTGTTTGACGTATTGATTTAATTCCCGCGCTGATATTAATAGCATCCTACCTTGGCAACTGCATCTTCACAACGTGTTTAATAACAAATCGCTCCCAAAACTGAACTTTATGTTCACATGACACTCTTTGGGCGTCTGAAAAGGTGTTGTGCAGCATTTAATGTTCTTTACTCGTGTTATTGTGATCCAACGCAGAGATGCTGCTGATTAGGCTGACTCCTTCAAAGATGTCATATTATCCTTTTTTCAGACATTTCAAAGTAGTTTGTCTATTTGTTGTTACTGAAACATAGTTATAACAATGTTATGTGGTTTGTGTCAACCTTGTTTGAGTTCAGAGTAAATATATATTATTATTTTGACCAGAAATATCTTATGCTCATAAAAAAACGTGTAGCCAGATGACTTAGCTTAAAGGTGCACTTAGTTTTGTTTTTTACTTCTTAAAATGTGTAATGAGAGAATAAAAAAAGTTTCTGACAAATATTATTAAAGGTTATTTTTACAGAATATTTTATGACATGATCGAATGTCTTGATCTTATTTCCATATGAAATAAAATGCTATTTTTATAACGTTTCTATCAGCCAATTATAATTCTGAAAGAAAACATCTCGAGTATAGATCAGTGGCCGAGAACGGATAAACCACAAGCTCTTACATCAGTGTTGTCGTTATGTTCTGGTCATTTTGTTTTAGTGTACAGTTTGTTAATTTTGTGCAAAGCATATAGTTAAAGTAAACTTGATCATTCAGCTGAACTGTGCACATTTATTTTAGATAGCCTACTTAATATCTTGATCCATTCATGCACTAAATGCATGTCCCTGCTGAGCAGTGGGCTATGACTAATTTCACTGGCAATGCAGACAAAATTACAATTTAAAATCAATCAGAGCTATAGAAATGTATTGTAATTTTTACAAATAAAGTTTCATATTATGAGAAGGCTTCTTTCTATGACCTTTTATCCAGCAGTCATGGCGAGAATAGATTCCTTCGATCTAAAAAAACAAGAATAAAAAAAATCGAAAACAACAGTGAGGAATCCATTCTTGGAATCAAATCCATCAATTCCAGAACCAGGAATCGTAATCGGACTCGATTCCAAAAATGTCAGAATTGAACAGCCCTAGGTGTTATGCAATAGAATCCAACAGTGCCCACCCACTTTTTTTTTCCAGATATGGATTTTTTAAAAGTGTTTGTTAAAAGGCTTAAACCTGACCAGCCGGCTCACAAAAAAAACATATTTTGAAGCAAAAGTCAGACAAAAAGATTTACATTTACATTTATTCATTTAGCAGATGCTTTCATCCAAAGCAACTTACAATTGAGGAATACATAAGCGATACATTATAAAGAGGCAAACAGACACAGGAAGTGCTTGTAATAAAAATGTCTAGGCATTGTTCAGAGCAAATTCTTGCCAGACAGTGGGATGTTAAGGGAAAGAGAGCAAAGTCAAGGAAAGAGAGTGAAGTTTTTTTTTTTATTATTTAAGATGAAGTCAAGTGATGACGGAAGAGATGAGTTTCCAGGTGTCGCTTGAAAAGATAAAAGTACAAAAGTCTTTTCACAGAAAAGATAAATGTACAAAACTTAATGGCTTTAATGAGGCAAGGAAGTACAATTCCATGAAACATCGAAAGTGACATATATCAAAACAATAGATAAATATAAAACCACTGATATAAAGATGTTGATAAATATTACAAATATCTAAGTCGTTTGAGAGTGTGGAGAAAAGACTCAATTATGTCATGCTTGTTGTGATTCTCTGATTGGTCTTTTAATTTTTTTAAGAAAAATAATCAACAGCCTCGTAGCTCACAGTTGATCTGTCTTCAAAGGTTAATACATTATTATTAAATCAGTGCCCAATGGAGAAAAATAATGTGTTGTTTTGCTTCAGGAACACAAGCGTTGAACTCTATTGGACCTGGTTACTAATAATAGCAATAATAGTACTATATTAATATTAATCATTTTATTTTTATAAACATTTAAGTTCATGGTGACAAGCATGTCCGTGATCCACTAGACAGTCCAAAAAGAATCAGTACGAGTGGAAAAATAAAATGTCCACTCAAGCGGTCCGTGTTGAAGTGATGACCCACAGCTCTACAGAGTGAGGACAAACGGCAGGACGTCAAGTGTTGGCCATGGCCAGCACACCACCAAATGTCTCAGTCTAAGACAGCAGCACTGCATAATAGAGAGAGAACTCATGACATACTGCGCACCAGCACAAACCCCTAACAATGCAAAAAAATTGTTGGGATGTAGTCCAAGAATGTGGACTTTATAGATATGTGCATTAAATAAATTATAAATATTGACAAAAAGGAGCAAAAACGGTGTGAACCTATAGGTGTCAGTATAAAATCCAGTAAAATGTAAACAAAAGCTTAATGAGCGCACCGTTTATATTAAGCAGCAGCCACTTCATCACTGCAACTACATGGCAATCCGAAGTGTACAGTGGTTAGGACGGTTCATCAGGTGATTCTGAAAGAAAATATCAGAAAAGCTGCATTAGTTCTTCTTTGTTTTACAAGCACGACTACTACTACTAGCCAGTGATGGAAACTGACATAGCTGAAGATGTTTCACCTTGGTTAAACCTGCCTGGCTGTGTCTTCAGCCTGCAGTGCTCATTTGGACCGCAATTCAACAAGAGTCTAAGACCTTCCTGTGCTGTGCTGACAAAGCAGGATGCGGCATGGAGTTTGATGGTGTGCATGTCTGTCATCCTCTAAAGAACAGAGAGTAGTTAGAGCAACGTTACCTAACAATCAACGACTCAGTGTTTGACAGAATCACGCACACTTCACCCTTTATATTAGGCATGCACACTGTAACCTAATTCAGTGTGACTCATTTGCATAAATAATTTTACACTGGCAAGCTTTGGGTTTTCACCGAAATGGAAATAATGTAAGATGCCTGATTTACTGCTAATACTTGCCTTGAGCAGAGCAGCCAGTATAGATGCTTTCTTCAATATAGATGTCCTCCACTTCCACTTATTCATATCTTTAATAGAGCAGATAGTGAATTAGATTGTCACTTTTTAAAATCTTCATCTTTATCTTTCTCTCCTTCTCTTGCTAGCTTGTACTTATTTGAACAATGCCTGAGACTTGGTGTTATGGGCACTTCCTCTGTCTGTTTGCTCTTCAAGATTAATCGCTTTATGTATTCCCCAATTGTACGTCGCTTTGGATAAAAGCGTCTGCCAAATGACTAAATGTAAATGTAAATGTAATGTCTATTGCAATTCATGCATCTTGAGTAAGCGTGCACATTTCTTCATCTTTTTTTCATGTGATTTCAATGATTTCATTAACTGCATAATTAAAAAAATGTCTGTGTCTTAAAGGGAAAGGGTAACCCAAAAATAAAGACTTTCATCTTTTTTTTAATAAAATCTGTTGTCTAAATCTATGTTATTGATCTTATTGTGAGTGATTATTTTAGTTCGTCCTGTCCTACATTTCTTTCCATTTTTGATAATCTTTTTCACTCAGATGTATGTCATAATACAGAATAAAATATCTGTTGCTACTCCTTTACATTGTGGAAAACATGCGATGATCATTTCAACAATAGGCTTTTTTTGGTCTTTTGAACTAATCTGAACGAGAAATGCCTTAGTTATACATTTCTTTTTTTTGTTTATTGTACTTTAGTCTTTGGAGCTGCAATTGTCAAATAAAAAGATGTACTTTTTTATTTCAAGAAAAAAAGATCCATGGTCATGGATTAAAGCATGTTAAATCCCTACATCCCTGCTGTTTATTCCAGATCCTTCATTAGATCTTACCTAAAGTCTGTGGACCTAATGAGGTCCTTGTAACCTCTTATGATCTTAATGTAGTGTTTGTTCCATATTCATATTTTGCATTATACAGTTTTTATCTTTCTCTGGGTGTGCCAACTCACAGAAACAGGAGCGAAAAAGTGGGATACTCTATTTAATCTAGAGTTTGGTGCTACACAGGTGTAATATTTACTTCCTTATTTAGAAATAAAATCAGCCTAATTCAGTGTGGGATGCACAGATTATAATTTGCAGACCGGTCCCCACATCCATGTTAATTTCTGAACAAATAGTTTTTTTTTTTTTTTTTTTTTTTTAGGGGGGTGGGGGGTGGGGTTGCTGTGTTCCTAGATCTTATTCACTAATTTAAAAACACATTTACTCAGCACAAAGGTGCTTTTAGGCAATGTGCGTATTCAACATAAATTTGTGTTTTATTGAAAACCATCCCGCTACCTTTCCTTTCATTGTCATTGTATTTACATACCAATCACTCTGCTCTACCATTCATTTATTGGCCCTACTTTAATATATCTGCATTTTAGCCCATGGTTCCTATGGCAACTCCTATTTGCATAAGAAAAAGAGTGGTTGGAGGGATTGTGTGTGTGTGTGTTGTGGGAGCATGTAGCAGTGCGTTGCGCCTCCTTCATTAATGCTAACGCTGTTTGGGCTAAATTTGTTCTGTTCAGTACCTCTGAGGGGTCAGGCCCCATTTATAGCAAAACACTCATCTCTCTTTTGGGAACAGCTGCATTTTTGGAGCTCAACTGAATGAGCCTGTGCATGCAGCCTTACTGATGCTTGCTATTTTGGTCTGCTTGCACATTGCACTTGCATTAGTGATCAAGACTGACATAATACAATTTGTCCTTTACAGAGGTGTGGGAATATGACGAACGATGCAAAAACAATAGAGCATACATCTTGCTAAGGGTGTGCATTATGGATTTGACTTGTGACAGTCACGGTGGTACACTTTTATTCCTTTACAGGCCATTTCCTTTCCCAAAGCTATGGTTAATTTAATTTAACAAATGCTGACATGACAAGTAACAGGTTGCAGATAGGGATATATGTGTGTCTGATGAAAGAATGTGAAATGACCTGTCTGAACTCATACATTATACAGCAACTTTCATAATGTGTTATTTAGAGTTCCTTTGTTTTTTTTATGCAGACTGCTTAAACATAAGAGCAATCATTTTTTAATCTCATATACATTATTTGAAGCAACTTATGCTCCATTATCTGATTTTGTAATAGTTTTTTTAAATTTGTAGGTTTGAAGCACATTTAATTTGGGTTATCTTTTAATTAGTTTGTTTTTTGAACATTTTATGCAAATATTTGTAACATTGTTCTTTATGTTCTTTCGACTTTAAAACTTTTTGTGTGTGTGTGTGTGTGTGTGTGTGTGTGTGTGTGTGTGCATGTGTATACGGTAAGTCAGTTAAGTGTGTGAATACACATGACTCAGTTTTAAGTGGAAAGAATGAAGGCAGCTTTGGTTTAGCAGAGTCTTGCCCTTTCTTATAGAAAGGAAAAGGCAAAACTGTTATTGAACCAGTATACAGTACTGCGCTTCATAAAATGTCTACAATCAAAACATAAGGTCCCAGTCCGTGAACATCTTGAAAATGGGTTCTGAGTGATTTCATGTCAACCACAGACTTTTAGCCTTCATTCCAATTGTTTACTGCATGGGGCAGGGAACTGGTATGTCAATGAGATCAATCCCTAAATGCAACTGAGATCAACAACAATTGACTGCTCTCAGTCAAGCTTTATTGAATGTTATTACACATGAATTAATTTGAGAACTGTGAAATTGTGCTTTTTAAAAATATTATATATATACAGTAGCTCACAGATGTGATTACACCCCTCACATTTTTGTAAATATTTGATTATATCTTTTCATGTGACAACACTGAGGAAATTACACTTTGCTAGAATGTAAAGTAGTGAGTTTACAGCTTGTATAACAGTGTAAATTTGCTCTCCCCTCAAAATAACTCAACACACAGCCATTGATTTCTAAACCGCTGGCCACAAAAGTGAGAACACCCCTGAGTGAAAATGTCCAAATTGGGCCCAATTAGCCATTTTCTCTCCCCGGTGTCATGTTTTTAGATGGACTTCCCTGATGATGCTTTTCAAACTTTTCTGTGCCTTGACAGTGAGAGTTACTTGGCAGTCAATGGGACAGTCACAAGCCTCCCGGTTTTCATCTAAAATATCAGAGATATAAGAGATAAAAGTTCAGAAGACGAGAGAATGTCAGACTTTGTCTTCCTTTTCCTTGTGTTTCCACACCCTTATATGGTCCTTCCTGTTTCCTGTCATTAGTTCATTCATCCCCATCTGTGTTTGATTTGCTCCTCACCTGATGCTGCTTCCCTTGATTATGTTATGTGTTCATAAGCCCTGAGTTTTCCCTGAGTCTTTGTCCGTCAACTCGTCTATGTACGTTGATGTAGTTGTGTGTCTTGTGTTCCTTCATTAAATCCCATTATTTACCTTACCTCTCGTCTCCCGCGTCCTTCCCGCTACACGACCGTGACAGAGAAGCTTTTTTTACGGGTTTGGAACGACATGGGTGTAAGTGATTAATGACAAAATTTTTATTTGGGGATGGAGTAACCCTTTAACAAACCACATATTTAAAGTCCAAACAAGTAAATTATAACCTAAAATGCTCTTAAAACTACATTCTGTGACACAAAACAGTATTATTTTTTTATTAATTGGGATTTGGGAATCCGCCATGACACTCGCTGGGAGAAATATGGCAACTTCGGCAAGGCTGTTGGAGTTCTGTTGGACTCTAATATCGACACGCTTATCAGCCAATCAGATTCAAGGATTCAAGGTTTTTATATATATATATATATATTTATATATACAGTGTTGGGTTACTCCCCAGAAAAGTAACTAATTACGCTACTTAGTTACTTTTATGGAAAGTAATGTGTTACATTATTTTGCGTTACTTTCGCGTTACTTTTTAAATATGAGCAGGGCTTGATTGTTTGTTTATAAACCTCATGCTGAAGGAAAAGTAATTCACGTCTGTACAGTAGAATGCAGGAGAAGAAGGTTCAACAGTCTTCGGCAATAAAAAAACAATGAAGCACAATTGTTAGTTTATCTAAAGTCATTTTTGCTTATTAGTATGGTTGAACTGGATCCTCAAAGTTACTTGATTAAGTTACTTGTGCCGGAGGGCGCCCTGCAACCGGTAGGCAGACCGGCGGCTCCCACTCCGAGGGATGAGCCCATGCCAACGGAGGTTCCAACACCTCCCGTACAGACGTGGTTGGCAGGCTGTATCGTGCACCATGACCTGCCAACCAGAAGCGTACATAAAGATCAATGGCCGCCTGTTCCTAGCTCTATTGGACTCTGGCAGTGTGATCAGCCTGGTACAGTCCGACGTCCTCGCACCCCACGGGGAAACCAAAGCCTCCCTCCCGATCACTTGTGTGCACGGAGACACACGACACGTACCGGCCCGGAGAGTGACCATCTCGGCTGCCCTTGGCACTTGGCCAGTGGAATTGGTAGTAGTGAAGGATCTGCCGGTTCCCGTCCTTCTTGGGATGGATTGGCCAGGGTTTGATTGCCTGCTTGCCACCACCGAACAGCCTGTCAGCCCCAGAGGGAGCCGCAGGAGGAAAAGGCCGGTGAGAGGAGCCCGCCTTGCTGGCCTCGGACAGCAGGAGAGATGGTGAGTCCCCTCAACATCGTCCTAACCTCTTCCTTGACCTATATCTGCAGGTAACAGGAGGCGGTTTGTTTGCCAGGGAACAGCGCGAGGACGACTGTCTGAAGCACTGCTGGACTCAGGTACCCCCAGGTACTCAGGCCCCCTCCTCTCCTGCATTTTATCATCCGAAACGGCCTGCTCTAGTGTCACGCAGTGAAGGGGGAAGGAAAAACTCCACTTGTGGTGCTGCGGATGAAGACGGAGACGGTGCTGGAGTTGGCACACTCGCACCCACTTGCCGGCCACTTTGAAATGGCCAACACCACTCAACGGGTTCGTGACTGCTTCCACTGGCCGGGAATGGAGGCTGAAGTCAAACGTTTCTGTCAGCCCTGCCCAACATGCCAGAAAACGTTTTCGAGGATGCCTCCCCCATCCCACTGATTCCGCTGCCCATCATCGAGGTGCCCTTCGAGCACATGGGGCCGCTGCCTAAGTCTGTCTGGGGTCACGAACACATCCTGGTCATCGTCGATTATGCCACCCGGTACCCGGAAGCAGTGCCCCTTCAAAAGGCCACAGCCAAGTCCATTGCCCCCGAGCTCTTCCTGCTCTGTAGCCGGGTGGGTATCCCCGCCAAGATACTGACCGACCAGGGGACCTCCTTTATGTCCCGGCTAATGGCTGACCTGTGCACCCTGCTCAAGATGAAGCAGCTGAGGACTTCCGTATACCACACTCAGACTGATGGCCTAGTTGAACCGTTCAACCAAACTCTCAAACAGATGCTGCGATGAGTGGCAGCTGAGGACAAGCGAGACTGGGACCTCATGCTGCCATATGTACTGTTCGGTATATGAGGTACCTCAGGCTTCGACCGGCTTCACCTCTTTCGAGCTACTGTTTGGCCGCCAGCCCCGGGGGGTACTAGATGTAGCGAGAGAAGCGTGGGAACAACAGCCCGTGCCCAACCGCTCCGTGATCGAACATGTGAAAGAGATGAGAGAAAGAATCGACCGGGTCATGCCATTAGTCCGGTAGCACCTCACCAAGGCTCAGCAGGTGCAGCAGCGGCGTTACAACCGAACCACCCAACCTCGAGAGTTACAGCCTGGAGGCAGAGTGATGGTCCTTGTCCCCAACTCAGCCTGCAAATTCCTGGCCAGCTGGCAGAGTCCGTATACCATCACGGAGAAGATCGGTCCTGTCGGAACCAGCCGGGACGGCGGAGGGAAGACCAACTATATCAAATTAACCTGCTGAAGAAATGGGTGGGGACAAGGGACCAGCTCGCCGCCCTCACCACAGTGGCTCAGAAGGCCGAGCTGCAGCACCTGGTTGGTCAGTTATCTGATGTGTTCTCCCCGACACCCGGGCAGACCCAGGTCCTCCATCACGAGATCCACATGCCACCAAGAACCATCATAAGGGACTATCGAGTCCCAGAGGCTCGTCGGCGGGCTATTGAGGAGAAAATCCAACAAATGCTGAAGTTAGGGGTGATTGAACCATCTAACAGCCCATGGTCCAGCCCTATCGTCATGGTACCAAAACCAGATGGCACCCTCCGCTGCCAAACCCAAGACGGTCTTTAGCACCCACAGTGGCCACTGGAAATATCGAACCCTTCCCTTCGGGCTGTACGGGGCTCCTGCCATGTTCCAGCGCATGATGGACATCTTGCTGTGACCTCACTAGTCTTACGCCGCAGCATACCTGGATGACATGGTAATCCACTCCGAGCATTGGGAAGACCACCTAGACCGTCTGTGGAGGGTGCTAATGGAGCTACGTAGGGCTGGGCTCACCACCAACCCCTGCAAATGTCACCTGGGTCTATCTGAGGCAAAGTTCCTGGGCTTCCAGGTCAGACAGGGTCTCATTAAGAGAAAAGAAAAGGAAAAGAAGGTGAAAGCAAACCGGTCCTCCCCGAAACCCAGCACAAAGTCTCAGGTACGAGCCTTCTTGGGGTTGGCGGGGTACTATCGCTGTTTCATCCCTAACTTCTCCTCCTTAGCCTCCCGAAGCGGAGGAGGCCATCCGGAATGTGAAGACAGCGCTCACATCGGAGCCGGTCTTGCGAGCCCCAGACTTCAGCTGCCCCTTCCTGCTGCAAACAGATGCCTCCGACACAGGACTTGGAGCCGTCCTGTCTTTTTCAAGTCTGTCAGGGGTCACTCCCCACCCACCCCTTGTGTCTCCCCTACTACAGCACATTATTCGGCCAGCCCCAGGATATGTATACACATATACATATTATATTTATTTTATTTACCTTTAAGTAAATTTGTGCTTATTAATGTTATACATGTTCATTTTACAGTATGTTAGACTCATTTTTATAAAATCTTTTAAAACTATCCAAGTAAAGCCAGGTTTTGTTTTCTGTGGCAGACAGCAACAGTAGTAAAGTTGATCAGTAAAGTTGTTACGTTGAAGCTTTGTGGAGGTTTTGTTGTTAATGGCACTTTAAATAAAATTGAGTATTTCATATGATCTTTGAAATCTGATATACTTTATTTATATATCTTAGCTAAAATGGTTACTTGGTCAGTTCAGATCTTACATGTTATTTTGTGACTTGGGTTTTTAAATAGTGAACACACCCTCTAGACCCTCTAGAATTCTCTGTGGAAAAATCTGCAGAAATCTGACAAATTAATTAAAGAATGGTCAAATGTGTTGATACAACACTTTGAGAAACTTTAATTCTCTTATTTGAATAATACGTTATTTCAGGACTGTTCGCCGATTATATGATATAGCAATCTGTGCGTTTGCTCCCTAAATCTCTTGCTTCCTGCTTTCAGTGGGTCTCCACTGCATGAGACATATGACTGTGATGTAATTTAGCAGTGCTAAGGCATCTTGAAGGACTGCCATGCAGCAGAAATGGAGGTTGTTGATTCAGTGCTAAGGCCTAGCTTTCTGAAATGGAGAGAAACGGGTAGCACATACAGAGCCATAGCCACTAGTGCACAGAGGAGTTGCTAGGTAACAGGTAGCATACAGTTATGCAATGCGCCATGCTCCCAGTTTTATGGTATTCCTCTGGAGAACTGGAGCTATCTCAGGCACATCGAAGTGTCCCTTAGCATATCATTCAGACCCAGCAGATGCTTTCTGTGTTCTCTGAACTCTTCATGCACTCATCAGTCATCAGTCTGAAAAATCTGGGACTTGGAAGCACGCAATTCCTTATCTCTGGTGTTGTTGGTAAGGGTATGCGTGGAATATTGTGTCATGTACCATATGCAAAGGGTTTTCCTGTTCATATTTGATGTTATACTAATCTGAGATGTTGGGCTGCTAGTCGTTTTACTGGAAAATTAATTAAATGACACATTCAAAAATACTGTTCATTGCACAGAGACTTGTTGTTTATACATGTTTTTTATTCATTTGCGCCAGTTGTCATCAGTTTCTTGGGCAATTCATCTCAAATGCCCAAATGTAGTTCAAATTTACAGGTCCTCTCAGTTAATTTGAGACACATTCTAGGTATTTTTTTGTTGTTGTTGTTTTTTACCTCTATTAATGGATAACATAAGATTAGCTGTTATTATCACGATATAAACTCAGACAGGAGGCATTGTACCATACATATACAATCTTAAATAAATGCAGTTTTATTATATTTATTTATATTAAATTAGAAATTAGAAATATATTTACACACTATATTTTTATTTTATTTTATTTTATTTATTTATTTATTGTTGATTAAGATAAACTCTGACTGACTCTTATTTCATCCACAAGTGTATTGAATGAGATTCTTTGTATGGCATTGTATTTAACTTGCATTTTTATTCTGTCTGTTTTACAGTATCATTTCACAGTCAGCTTCAACCATGATAATCAGAAGGCTCTGGAGCTTCGTACAGAAGATGTTAAGGACTGCGATGAATGGGTGGCAGCAATATCACATGCCAGGTAAGTAAAGTCTTTCAGTGACATTTGAAAAGATCACATATACTGTTGTCTACTTCAGTGGAAAGGAAGGGATTACATTGACATGTTTGTTGCTGCTGTAGCCTGTTTTGTTTATGCATATGCTCTGTTTTTTTGCAGAAATATACATTTATGTGCATTTACACCAAATTCCTGTAAGTTCAGTCCTTATTCCTGTGTTTTCCCCACTTTATACTTAAGGATAAGTTGATTTGGACAAGAACTTACTTGCAGATAAACGAAGAATGCCTTCTCATAATGGCAAGAGTATCTGGTTTAATTTATGCTCCATGTACTGATCCATTCACACAGCTTTAATGTGAAGGGGGAAAATAAATAAAGAGGAGGATATTTTGCGAAGTGGACAGATTCCATGTCTCATTATCTATAATTAGCCTGAAGCTTGTTTAAGCAGTCTTGGATGTTGCTGAGGTTCTGTTGGGAATATTGTTTATTTTTAGTAATGAACTTCGAATTTGAATTCTCTGTTAGGAACGAACAAGCAAAGCACAACATGTTGTTCCTTTAATTACAAAGAGCTGTAATGCAGTCAAGGACAAATGTGAATTCTTATGTTTTCAGTCTGTTAACGTTCATGTGAGAGTTTATGCATGGAGAAATACACTTGTTTATATACAATATACTGTTTCAAAAAATATCCAATTGTTTTTTTATGTGAAAGAATTGTGCATTTTTACACTGAAATCAAAAATGAAACTAAATGAATGAACTGAATGAAAATGAATGATTAAATAATGGTTTTGACTTTTTGGTTTATTAGTGTGATTAGTAGTTTAAAAGGTATTTTAGGTATTTTATTTGTGTGTGAGCTTTGTTGTATGAATTGACACGACCATGTCAGGATATTCTTTGAAACAAGACTTTCTGAGTTCTGAGAATCATAGGTGAAGCAAATAATAGCATATTCCATTAGCATAATAGGATGTAATTTTGATTGTTTACTATGCAATTTAGTTTGTAAACATTAACATTTTAAATATAGCAAAAAAGCTTGATAAAATACACTGCATGTTTCAGTTAATGAAGTTTGTTACAAAACTGCATTTCCCATCATCCTTTGTGTCAGTTTCAAAAATATAACTAACAATGATTATTTGCTCTTTATTTTAATTCACTAGCACTTAAAAAGCTTGCTGTCTTTTTTTTAAAAGAGAAAGAAATATGAACCTGCTAAATGCATCCATATTATTAGTGACTGCTTTGACTAATTTATTTATTATTTATTTCAAATTGTAATAATATTTCAAAATACTAGTGCTAAAAACGTTGTTTACTGTATTTTTGATCAAATAAATGCAGCCTTGCATGGTTTTTGAACAGTAATGTATGTTTGGACTGTATGTGTGGTTCTTGCATTTAATTATTTCACCAATTAAGTAACAGCAGATTTAATTATAAGTTTTGCAGGTATTAACACTCAGCAGATACTCTTTCATAATAAGAAAATCTATTTTATTTTTAAGGAGAGGTGGTTCTGTAGAGCGGGTCTGTGTTTGTGATGAGGGCGGATGGTGCTCCGTTCTGGTCTCAGTCTGTACTGGAGGACTATTTTGGCTGTTTATCTCTGGATGCCCTGCAGCAGTTCTAAATCTGTGTGCATAAACATGAAGGCGTCTGGATTTGCTTGCTGTTTTGAGATAAGCGCTGCTCCAACAATTCTGTTTAATTGTTGAATTTGAGCATTCACAGTTTGCTCTGATAAAGTGTGTGCTTATGGGGTTACGTGTTAACACTGTGTCTCTGCTAATGAGCTTTATTTCTAGTATAACGTGATGTTCCTCATTGTGTGGAGTGTGTATCTGCGCACTCATATTTGTATTTGCGGATGGATGTGTATGTGTGTGTTTGAATTCATATGTGTGTGTGTTCTGTGTGCAGCTACAGAATCCTGGCCACCGAGCATGAAACGCTCATGCAGAAGTACCTCCATCTACTCCAAATCGTGGAGACCGAGAAAACAGTTGCTAAGCAACTTCGACAACAGATAGAAGATGGGGAGATTGAGATTGAACGTCTAAAATCAGAGGTAAAATTTGTAATTCGAAGTGCAATAGGAATTTTTTATCTATAGTGAACATGCCAAAATCTAGTCGAATATACTGCATATCAAGATTCTACCTAAGTGAAAATGTTGTCTGGGAAATAAATGCAAAACTAAATATTCAGTGCTTTGTCTGAACAGCTAGTCAACTTGTTTAAGAAAGCCCGGTATGAAAAGTTTGGTTTCAGGTTCTCCTGACTCGAACATGGTTTACATAAGATGTGTTCGCACAACAGAATTGAAAAATAAAAAGCATTGGTTACCCAAGTGAAAAATAAATAGGCCTACTTAAATGTATTTGAAATACACTTATTAAGTATACTACCAATACATTTACATATGTATCTACTTAATACAACTTCCCTGCAGTTGAACTTTTATTATACTAAACTGGTATACTTAAAGTCTGCTACATTGGAACAACTAATTTTGTGCTTAATGAACTTGAATTGTGCAGAAGTAGTGCTAAAGTCCAACTAAAGATTATGCTTAAAAGGAACATATCACACACAGTTTCACCCAATCTCATGCTAATCTTGAGTACCTATAGAGTAGTACTGCATCCTTCATATCTCCAAAAAGTCGTTAATTTTATCATATTTATAAAATAAAGATACAGCTTTACGATTCTCTCTGAAAAAAAGTCGTGCTCCTGGAGGCGCGCCGTGGGCGGAGCTAAAGAGCGCCGATCACCAGCAAAACACAGAAATTTGATACAATTTCACTTATAATCTGCAGTTCTGAATCATGACCGGGACCTTTTATAGCTGGGGCCGCTCCATCTTTCAGTATCAAACGATGTGCAAATCCAGCGTCGAACTGGGCCTTTTTTATAAAACTTTCATCAATAAACACACTTGAGAGACTCTGTTGCAGCCCCCTCAAAAAATCTGCATCTGCTGTTTACGTAACGCTAAGTTTGAAACTTTGTCCATGCTTAGCATGAGAATCTAACTCTTTAACAGTGTAAATAACTCTGAATGCGTGAAACAGCATTGTACAACCCCCCCCCATTAAGTTTCTAGCAAGTATACTTTAGGTACACTTTAAATATCTTGTATAAGACCGATATTGTTTAAAGATCATGCACTCCTCATCAATAATTTCATTCAAATACATTTTAGGCTTAATATTTAGAAATGTAGTAGAACTCCAAATAAAGTTTAATTATAAGTTTTATATCAGAAAGTGTTGAGTGATATGTCAGTAAAGGTGTGAATAGATTTGAACTATACTTAGTATAAAATAAATGTATTTTAAATATATTATGTTTATACTACTATTGTATTACTGGCATTATTATGGAATAAGTGGATATAAAAAATTTAAAATAGCATAATTAAAAAAAAACAACTAAAATACATTTTAACTTACATAAAATGTAAGTAAATAACTAAATAACACTAATTAACGTTTTGATACAGAATATATTATGAAGGTTTATCATGCACTGTAAAAAATTAAAAACAGCAGCTGTGGTTGCCAGAAATTCACTGAAAAATGAATGGTTACAAGGTATTTTAGGAATTTCTACAGCACATTCTATTTCTGTAACAATCTGCTTTTACTTTACAATAAACTGATTTATACCACTATAATAATACAGATGGAACAATAAAAAACCATGTGATGAATCAGAGTTCACTGTAAATGGCCTGTAAAAAAAAAAACACATTGCCAGTACTTGTATATAGAAACAAATATACACAAATGACAAAACTCCATTAATAATGCAATAAACATATGAATATCATAGCTGAATAACGTAACATGCAATAGAGAACACCCCAATGTATATTACTGATAGCAAAAGAGAATAAAAACTATTTAAAGGAAATATAATCATATGTGACCCTGGACACAAAACCATACGTGTCAATTGTTCGAAATTGAGATTTAAACATCAACTGAAAGCTGAATAAATAAGCTTTCCATTGAAATATGGTTTAATAGGATTTGACAATATTTGTCCGAGATACTATTTGGAATCTGAAGGTGCAAAAAAAAACTAAATACTGAGAAAATTGCCTTTTAAGTTGTCCAAATATAGTTCTTAGCTATGCATATTACTAATCAAAAAGTTAGTTTCATATATTTACAGTAGGAAATTTACAAAATATCTTCATGGAACATGAAGAAAAAGACAAACTTTCTCCAATGACAGCACAAAAATGTCCACCAAAACTCCAAATCTCTTTAAAACCTTCAACATTATCCATAAATCTATGATATTTAAATTCTAGGTGTATTCTAGCTCTAATTATACATTAAAAAACACAAGAACATCAATGTTATTATTTTGTTCGATTTTCATTTTTTTGTTACATAGTTTGTTACTTTAGCTTTTCCCAATGGATAATTTAAATTGATCTAATAAACGTATATTACAGCATATACAGAAATCTAGTCTGCCCCTCTGATCTTCTAGTCCGTTGTTGGATGACTAGTCAATCATCGTGACCCATATTACATGCTCTTTTCTTTTCTGAAAAGGAAAATAGTTGAGAGAATGAAAAGTGGTGTGAGAAGCATTTGGTTTTCAAGAGCTTTCTCCAGACTACTTTGCACTTCACTTTGCATCTCTGCTCATAAAAAACGGCTCTCCAGGAGAACTGTGATCCCTGCTGTATTCTTCATCAGCCAGATCAAATAGTCATTTTACTTTAAAGTGCAAATGGAGCTGGCTGTATGAAATGGTGTGCTGAATATGCATGACCGCAGATGTATTGTGTGCGTCGCATCCTTGGTCCGCAGCATAATAAACTCTTTCAGTCTGCGTCCAATAAATGGAGCACTCACCTTCAGACTGTGCTGGCCAGCTCCCGTCTCTTTTGTGTCCCCAATGTTTCCCTTTCAAATTGCAGGGCCATGTAATAATTTGAAAGTTTGTGTACCCTAAGCATCGTAAATCAGCTGAGTGGCATCTGAGAGCTTTGATAGGGCGAGTGTTTGTGCCACACTGTGCTGGCACTGATTTGGCCCGACTCAATCACTTTGTCAGCATGCTGGGAAGTAATGAGGGAAGGAACTTTTTTGCAAAGGAAGTGTTTGCAATTCTGCCATTTTTATCACTGTTTTGTTGCAGATTGCAGCAATGCTCAAAGACAACGAGAAGATTCAGTCGAATCCCACCACTCCACCTAGTGATGAGGATTCAGAAATTAAGAAAATCAAGAAAGTAAGACTTTGAATCACACAGCTCTAGTCCAAAACCTAGTGAGCTGCCTACATTAGGTAGCACCCTAACTGTCAACTTGTTTTGTGGACTATATATATATATAAACAATTTCTATGTGAAATTGCGTATTTGTGGCAGTACTGAATTAAGATATATATATATATTTTTTTTTTTTCATTTAATTATATTTTATCACATTTACATTTACATTTAGTCATTTACCAGACGCTTTTATCCAAAGCGACTTACAATTGGGGAATACATGAAGCGATTCAAGCGAGGCAAACAGACAGAGGAAGTGCTTGTAATACCAAGTCTCAGGCATTGTTCAAATAAGTACAAGCTAGCAAGAGAAGGAATGAATAAAGAGAAAGACATTATCACATTTTTATCACATTATTACATTTTTCAGATTCTGCATGGTGTACTATTTACATTATATATTTAAAATAAATATTTCTAACCACTCACCTTTTCATCCATCTTGATTTCACTGAGCTCATTGCAATGCTAAAAAAAAACTTTTCCTATGTTTTAAAATAAGCAACTATGATTGCTTGAAATGCCGCTTGGTTTTAGAGAAGAGCAAGTGTCTTTTGTTTCATAATTAGTCAAGGTAGTTTTTGATGAGTTTGATGTGAGTCTATTGACTGATTGTTGTTAATGCTGCTGCTCCAGGTGCAAAGCTTCCTGAGGGGCTGGATGTGTCGGCGAAAGTGGAAGACCATCATTCAAGACTACATCCGTTCGCCACATGCAGAGAGCATGAGGAAGAGGAACCAAGTCGTCTTTAGCATGCTGGAAGCAGAGGCTGAATACGTCCAACAGCTCCACATCCTTGTCAACAACTTCTTGAGACCGCTTCGCATGGCTGCCAGTTCCAAGAAACCGTCCATAACTCATGATGATGTCAGCAGCATATTCCTCAACAGGTAAGCACCAGTTTCAGCTAGAAATAACCTGCATGCTTAGCAGGCGAAACATTTTAAATGAGTTCACTTTAACATCTCAATGGTTTCTCCTCAACCGCAGTGAGATCAGATGTCTCCTGCTTCTCAGATGTTTCTTCTTTGATCTTGTCTATGTGTCTTCTCTGGTGAAGTAGAAGAGATTTGGGGAATGTGTCACACTGAGCTTAGATTAGTCAAATATCAAACTCTAAATCAAATTCCAATTCTTCCAAGATCAAGTTATCTGAGCTTTGGTGATCCTCATTAATTGTATGGCTCTGTACTCTTGCTTCACCAACAATTGCCCAATTTATGGTTATTTTTATTTCTTCCAATCAATTTTACACAAAACATCTGAGAATATTGTAGAAAGTTTGGGTCAATAAGATTATTTTAAAGAAATTAAGCTAAGGACAGGATAAACTGTCAGAGTAACATGTAACCAAAGATTTCTATTTAAAAAAAAAAAAAATTCTTTCTATTCATTAAAGAATCCTGAAATTCTAAATCCTAAAAATTCTAATTTAGCATATTAGAATGATTCCTGAAGGGTCGTGTGCAGGGTTGGAAAGGTTATTAAAGTAATGTTACTGATTACATTTGATATACTTTTTGATTACTTTTCAAAATGTCTAATGAATGTTATGAACTGTTAATCTTTTTTAAACATATAAAGTAGGCAGGGTTAACATTACAGTGAAACTCGATTACTTTCAGACTTTATCACCTCTCTTTACTTTGAGATTTGAGATTTGAAATCAGAAGATAGTTTAATAGATTTGAATTGAAATCTTTGCATAGTTATTATGACAGGAAACACTAGAATCTAACAATGCTTTGAAAAAAAACAGTCAATCTTAATGTAACGTTTGCCATCACAGGAGTAAATTACACTTTAATATATATCAAAATAGAAAAGTTATTTTAAATTCTAATAATATTTTGCAATATAACTGTCTTTACTGTATGTTTGTTAATATAAATGCTGCCCTGGTGAGCATACAGTAAAACATGTTAAAAGGAATAATGAAACACTTGCGTTGTTGTTTACGTATGCTGTTTGTTTCTGCAGCGAAACCATAATGTTTCTGCATCAGATATTCTACCAAGGGTTGAAAGCTCGAATAGCAAGCTGGCCAACATTAGTCTTGGGTGAGTGCACTGCCAGAGCATTTGGCAACCAACAGCAAAGAACATTCTGTAGACTCTTCAAATTGCAAGCTAGCTTTTTAAAAAAGGTGCCACAGATCTGAGGCCCAGTCACACTGACTCTGATCTTCCTTCCTGTCCTTCAGCCGACCTATTTGACATTCTGTTGCCCATGCTGAACATCTACCAGGAGTTTGTACGCAACCACCAGTACAGTTTGCAGATCTTGGCCCACTGCAAGCAGAACCGGGACTTTGACAAGCTGCTTAAACAGTATGAAGCTAAGCCAGACTGTGAGGAGCGCACACTGGAGACGTTCCTCACTACCCCATGTTCCAGGTGACCATAATCTTTCATTCAGGCTCTCATTACCATGCTATGAATCATATGGCTAGTAGCACATGGCAGGTCCTCATTTGCTTTTTTAGTCCCTTAAAGTAAGATTTTGTAGTGTATTCTGGTCCATAATGGCGTTTTACTTGTAGAGTAAGCAGTTTCCATGTGATCTAATCTAGCAAGGTCTACTTCGGGCTTTGCAGCGTTGGTAATAAATGTGCTGATGAGTGATACAGCTCCCCTCTAAGCCTCCTTTGCAAGAATACAGTGCACACTGTTAGCAAAGTTATGTTTGGATTTCCATGCGTGCACATGACTAAGTGTGGATATGATGAGTGTGTTTGTTGCAGAAGGCAAAAAAAATACCCTCCTGTCTGACATTATAACATGTGCTTCTTGTCTGGCAGATTCCTCGTTACATACTGACCCTCCATGAGCTGTTAGCGCATACACCGCATGAGCATGTGGAGAGAAACAGCTTGGATTACGCCAAGTCAAAGCTGGAGGAGCTTTCCAGGTACATCAAAATGAGCCTCCAGCAAACCCATCCATGACCAAGTGTCAACATTGCTATATCAATTCTCACTACTCACAGGTTATGGGCCTTATTCATGAAAAAGAAGCTGAATGAAGCTGTAATTCGTTCATCAAATCAACTGCTAAATGCTATAAAGAGTGTAATTTCCTCACCACTATTGGCATCAAATGGTACTGCAGTCTGACTGCGCAACCCGACTGGACTGAACATAATACCATGGTGCCAGTTTGAGGCAGACAGTTTGATAATGCCACAGAAAGTGCATAATTTAAATATGTGAATCACATTTGATAACAGGATTTAGAATTATTTTTTATATCTTTTTATTTTATTTTTAGTTTACCATGTCATTTTCATTTTCATTCTGTGATAATTTGCTTTCACAGTGTTTTATAGCTTCAGTTTATTTAGTTTTTTAGTATTTTAATGCCAAACTTAGTGTCTTAAATGATATCAGTAAAATGCATCATTCAAGCTTATCATTATCATTTAAGTGACATGTTCTTAAATTTACTATCTAGTGTTATTGCTAGTATTATCAAGTAGCATTTTCATGTTTAATGAAGATGAGTCTAAAACTAAAATTGTAATAATTTTGTTTGATTTTGAGTTATTTTTGGAAACATGGAAATGTCGTTTAAATGTATTAATATAATATGTTTTAATATATTTATTCAAATAAGTAATATGCCAATAATAAAATACATTTGTAGCCATTTTATTTTATTTTATGTAGTTTGGAATTATAAATATTATATATAAAATATATTAATATACTATATTTTGAAATACATAAAGTATACAATATGCAAATTGATCAAATTAATACATGGCCATTATGTCTTATTTTTTTTTTAGTTTTCTAATCATGCAAATATAGCATGAAATGTATGTCTACAATATATTTTATAAATATATATTAAAATATGCAATATACAAAAAGTTATACAGTTATATTTTAGTTATATAAATATAATTCAACTATATTTCCGTGACTCCAAAGCTAACTAAATTCAAATAAAAATTCTCAAATTAAATCAGTGAAACTAAAAAAGCTTTCACTTTCGTTCAGTATTTCAGTTAATTTCTTTTCCATTTAGTTTTTTTCTTTTAAGATTAATATCAATGTTTTAAAAAAAACATTCAAAAATCTGTATGTGGCAAAAATAACATCTGTGAGTGTTAAAATGATGTACCTCCACAGAATCATGCACGATGAGGTTAGCGAGACGGAGAACATTAGGAAGAACCTCGCTATCGAGCGTATGATCGTGGAGGGCTGTGAGATTCTCCTAGACACCAGCCAGACCTTTGTCAGACAAGGTGAACTCCCAACACACACACACACACACACACACACACACACAGAAATCCTCCTGAGAGCTCTGCTGAAAGGGGCCACAGATCCCTGATAAGAAGACCTTAGGATTCTCCTTTCCTTCTGTTCTTTTCTGCAAACTGTCACTCTTGTCACCTCTTATTGTCAAGCCCCCCACCTCCCTCTTCTCCCCTTACCACTCCAAGGCTTTTCTGGGCTGCCCTATTTTCCCTGCAAGCACAAAGAGGAGCGTTAACTCAAAGGATTGGGCACCCTAATCTTGCTAGTCTCCGTAGAGCACAGTGTGTTCAAAGACCAGACCAATTCTTTCATTTCCAAGTGTAATCACATTTTTACCAGTCAAACCTGGTGTTGAGCCCGAGATCGGAAATGCCACCGATGCGCTGCAGGATACAAAGACATGAGGAAACTGATAAGAGTCTGATAAGAACATATGTCAATCCAGTATTTCCCCATGTGCTGGTATAGTATTTGTCTGCTCTGCGTTTCCAGCTTTACCTGCAGAGCTAACGCATCCTGCACCCGCATGCATGTTTTTTCAGGATCTCTGATACAAGTGCCCATGAGTGAGAAGGGCAAGATCACCCGTGGCCGACTGGGCTCTCTGTCTCTGAAGAAGGAGGGAGAGAAGCAGTGTTTCCTCTTCTCCAAACATCTGATCATCTGCACTAGAGGCTCTGGAGGAAAACTACACCTCACCAAGGTGAAGCCTCGTGCACTTCATGACACAGTCTTAAAAAAGTACATACTAGGCAAGGGTGGTATAAAGAAGATATATATGGTAGGACAGATTTAAAGCTGTTTCAGCACATATTTTTCATTATTTAGTTTTTTCATTCATTCTTAGGAGATGAAGGGACTTTTCTTAGATTTGTTAGCTTTTCAATGAACTTGTAAAAATATACAATTTATTTTAATATCTATACACCATGTAGTGCAGTACTTTTTGTTATCATATAAAAAATGTGCTGTCACAGCAGAATTATCCATTGTAATATAAAAAAAAACACTTGAAATCTGCCTTCAATGCCTTCAACTATCTATAGAGATATATTTAACATAAATAATTTTTGGGGGGGGAAAGCAGTTTATCTACTTTTTGTTTGATTTTTAATTTACATCATTCCTTAATTTCTCAGAGGAAGATTTTTGAATGAATCAGGTTCCTCGTTAAACCAGTGAAATGTTATGTTGTGCCCAGAAAAGAGTGATTACCACCTTCAGCCGACTGTAATTTTATCACATTCAATAAGCCACTATTGCTCTTGGTCTGTGGGGAAATTCAAGAAGGAGATCCTCACCGTAATCACTGTTTTAGTACGGCTGCTATTGATTATTTGATAGATTCTCAGAGCATGTCTGACTGTTGCTTGTCTCCGGATGGCAGAATGGAGTGGTGTCTCTCATTGACTGCACACTGATAGAGGAAACAGAGGGCACAGATGACGAGTGTACGTATCAAAACTCTTGATTTAATCTTAAACATACCATAAAATATCTGCAATAACAAAAGAAGGCTCACATTTTGACACTGATAAGAGACCTATGTACTTATGTTGACATTTTATGGAAGTAGATCCAACCACAAATCTAATCACAACAGACCTCCGCTAGATTTATTCCAGAGGATCACTACGTTTTCTTTTTTCTCTTCAGCCAAGTCAGACAAGAGCGGTCTGGACATGGAGCACCTGGATTTTAAGATTGTGGTGGAGCCCAAAGACAGTCAGTCCTTCACCATCATCCTGGTGGCCTCATCACGGCAAGAGAAGTCAGCCTGGACCAGTGATATCAGCCAGGCACGTCTGCTCACTACAGATAACACTGAGTGATCCACACAGCCCTGGGCAAGACCTTTACCTTTTACTCACGTCCTGTGGTTCAAATGCTGTCCTCACGCCTTTCTTCCCCCCTATCTTTCTATCTTTCACTCTTTACTACAGTGCATAGATAATATTCGTTGTAATGGGCTGATGATGAACGCCTTTGAGGAGAACTCTAAAGTCTCTGTGCCCCAGATGATCAAGTAAGCACTTCTTCTCACACTGGAAGGCACTAGGCTTTTGTAAATAATGCAAATCCCTTCTAACAATCTGTGTCACATGTTTAGGTCTGATACTAGTTTGTACTGTGATGACGTGGATATTCGCTTCAGTAAGATGATGAACTCCTGCAAGGTGTTGCAGATCCGCTACGCCAGCGTGGAACGCCTGCTGGAGAGGTTGACCGACCTGCGCTTCCTCTCCATCGACTTCCTGAACACCTTCCTGCACTCCTACCGCGTGTTCACCAGCGCAGAAGTAGTCCTTGACAAACTCATCACCATATACAAGAAGCCTATTAGTGCCATACCAGCCCGGTAAGCCACATGGACTTTTTTGCATATAAGATGAGATCACATGGGATGCACAGAGATGTCGACTGTAGACAGCTCTCATGTACATACAGTTGAGGACAAATGTTAACATATCCCCCTTTCAGAATCTGCAAAGTGTTGATTATTTTACCAAAGTAAGAAGGATCATACAAAATGCATGTTATTATTTATTTAGTACTGACCAGAATAAGATATTTCACATAAAATATGTGTACATATCGCCTAGTCCACAATTTTTTTTTTGAATTTATAAAAGTGACCCCATTCAAAAGTTTACATCCCCTTGATTATTAATACTGTGTTGTAACCTGAATGATCCTAATAGTTGCATATGAATCCCTCAGTTGTCTTGATCAGTGTGAAAAGATGGATCTCAAAATCATACAGTCATTGTTGGAAAGGGTTCAAATACACAAAAATGCTGGAAAACCAAAGAATTTATGGGAATCTATTTTTTCTGAAGAACAGCAGGCAGTTTAACTGTTCAGGACAAACAAGGGACTCATGAACAACCATCACTCCAAAAAAAAACACAGCTGTGGATAATTCAGGTAATAACACAGTTTTAAGAATCAATTGTAAACTTTTGAACGGGGTCATTTTTATCAATTCAGCTATTATTTTGTTCTTGTGGACTATATGTAAACATCTGTTATGTGAAATATCTTATTTAGGTCAGTACTAAATAAAAATAACATGCATTTTGTATGATCCCTCTTATTTTGGTAAAATAATTAACATTTAGCAGATTCTGAAAGGGGGATGTAAACTTTTGACCTCAACTGTAGCAGCATGTAGCAAGAGTTGCTTTCAGCACGGGCTGCAGTGCACAATACTGATTAAGATGAGTTTAATAACTAGATACTTATGATGTTAGAATAAAGCCAACTAACTAAAGCAGCATGGTAATTGGTAGTCAATTAATCAGACTTAAGGAAGCCCTTCATGACAAGGCTGATTTTGGGATATGTTTAGCTAATAGTTATGGCATGTTTCTGCTCAAAAAGAGCTGAATAGAGCAAGAGTGAAATTAAATGCTGGTTTTAAAAGTGTGACTAGTATCTTGACATCTTAAAACTTCTTAAAATTGCTCCTAGTAATTTGTTTACTCCTTAAAAAGGCTGAAATATGATATATGTTTAAAAATACACTGCCATTCAAAAGTTTGGTATCAGTGTGTTTTTATATTTATTTAAATACATTTGTGTTTTTATTCAGAAAGGATGTGTTAAATTGCAAAAAAAAGTGATAGTAAAGACATATAATATTGTGAGAAAATATTTCTGTTTTTAATATGCTGTTAACTTTTTATTTAGCAAATAATCCTGAAAAAAGTATCACAGGTTCCAGAAAAATATATCTATATTAAGCAGCACAACGGTTTCCAACATTGATAATAAATCAGAATATGGATAATAATTAAAAATGATTTCTGAAGGATCATTTGACACTGAAGACTGGAGTAATGGCTGATGAAAATTCAGCTTTGCATCACATGAATAAATTATATTTGAAAGTATAATAAAAATTTATTGTAATAATATTTCACTATATGACAGTTTTTTCTCTATTTTTAATCTAATAAATGCAGTCTTAATGAGCATAAGATACTTCTTTAAAAACATAAAAAATCTTGCTGAACCCAAACTTTTGAATGGCAGTTTATATATTAATATTATTACAATTTAAAATAACTATTTTCTAATTTACTAGATTTTGAAATCCAATTTATTCTTGTGATGGCAAAGCTACATTTTCAGCATCATTACTCCAGTCTTCAGATTTAATGCATTCTTGTTGAATTAATTATTAATTTCCAGAAAAAAGAAAAATCACATTAAACCCAAACTTTTGAATGTATTGTAAATATAAGAAAAGTTTTTAAAAAAAGCAGTCACCCTGTTTAGTTGGTCGTTGGAGGACCTATCATGATCCATCTCTAATTCTCAGGTTTTATATGCCGTTTGATGGACTTTGGCACACATATATAAATGCACATGCAGCTCTTCATGAGCAGCGGGTCTTTGCTTTGCTGGAGTTGTGTTCTGGTGTGAGAGAGAATGAGCAGAACAGCTATTCAGTGTGATAGGAGAGAGGTCACACCAGTGTTTGTCACCCTATAGTGAGAACAAGCGAGCGTCTGCGTGCGTACGGGATAAAAGGAGAGAACAGAGAGCGAAATAGAGAGTAAGCCAAAGGGGAAGGGAGTGAGATGTGCTGGAGTTTATAAAGGCTTGTGAGAGGTCACACTAATGCGTGTCGCCCTGCTCTATGTATGTGTGTGTTCTGCTGGAAACAGCAGTAATTGGGCCCTGCTTCATCGCCTGCGTGCCTGCCTGCCTGACTGAAGCATCTCAGCGGGGTTCTGTCGCCATCACCTTAGCAACCGGCCACTCTGCTGCAGGACCCCACCCTCTGTCCATGCCGCATCTGCGAGATGAAATATTTAGTGTGCACGTTTTGCAGCCAGAGCAGCCTCTCTCACTCTCTCTCTCTCTCTCTCTCTCTCTCTCTATCACATGCACACTGTATTTTTGTCTTGCGTTCTACATCTCTTCCTCCTCCTCCAGTTGGCTCCGGAGACGGAGATCCAGGCAAATCGGTAAGAGCCGGGGACCTCCCACACACCCACAGCCTGTAGCACCCACTCTCCCCTGGGCAGACTGCACGGCTGTGATGCCTCCCCAGACCTCCCCCGCTCAGTTGCCCTGCCTCAGCTCCAACGGTCACCCAGCCTGTCATAAGAGGGGCTATTTCTGTGCTGGCATGACGTGTAGGGGTGGCTCGATGTGTGGGAAAGCTTCTCTGCAACGCTCTCCAACTTTATAGAGAGATGTGAAGAGTAGGCTGTTTATGCTCTGCAGAGGCGCTTTTCTCTGTCAGCGCATATACCCTGAGCACACCGCGCGGCGTTGGGAATCCATTATGGGCTAAATCATGAGAGGCAAATACGTAACTGTTGTCTTTTTGTAGGCTACTGATGCGCCGATGGTGGTTTTCTTAATCTGCACACATTTAAAGGTGAAGCATGTCATTTGGTGTCTGTAGTGACACTGAACTGATAAAAAATTGTGTTTTTTTTCAGACAGGTTCAGATTGGTTTGAGTGTAAGCTTCATATTGATCCTAAACTCTTTATTGTTATTTTATTTCAGGGAAATCATTTGAACGGCTTCCTTATCTTGTTGTATCTACATATCGACAGAAATTATTGAAAAAAAACGTTGAAAAAAAATATTTACAGTGCCATTGAAAAGTCTGTAAGATTTCTTATACTTACTAACATGTATCTTAAACTTAATAAAGTTGCATTTAGTTGACCAAAAGTATGATTAAAAACTGTAATAATGTGAACAATTAATACAATTTTAAATAACATTTTTTTTGTGTGGTTTTTTTATGTCAAAATGTGATGTATTCCTGCGAGGCAAAGCTGAATTTTCAGCAGCCATTGCTCTAGTCTTCAATGTCACATGATCCTTCAGAAATCATTCTAAAAAGCTCATTTGGTGCTCAAGAAACATTTCTTATTATTTTCAAAGCGTTGAAGTTGAAAACAGTTGTTTTTTGTGGAAATTGTGATGCATTTCTTTCAGGTTTCTTTAATGAATATAAAGTTCAAAGGAACAGCAAAAATAATAAAAATTATTAAAATTAAAAATAAATAAAATAATAAAAAAAATAAAAATAATAGTTTACTGTCACATTTGATTAATTTAATGCACCCTTGCCAAATACAAGTATTACATTCTTTAAAAAAAATATTTAAATAGTACTATATTTCAATTTAATTTGTAAATTCCTTATCTGAAATTGCATGTGCATATTTGACAGCCTCGGAAGTTTTAAATCAAGACAATATGGTCATTAAATCAACCCTTCTTTTCAACACATAGATCCCTGGAGCTGTTTTTCGCGAGCAGCCAGAACAACAAGCTCCTCTACGGAGAGCCACCGAAGTCGCCCCGTGCCAGCCGCAAGTTTTCTTCCCCACCCCCACTGGCCATCACCAAGACCTCGTCCCCCAACCGCCGCCGCAAACTGTCCCTCAACATCCCCATCATCACCGGTGGCAAGGCTCTGGACCTGGCTGCCCTTAGCTGTTCCTCCTCCAATGGCTATGCAAGCATGTACTCTTCCGTGTCCCCTTTCAGCAAGACCACGCTGGACATCAACAAGCTCTACGTGTCCAGCCCCACCACCAGCAAGATTCCTGACGAGGGCGAAGGCAAGACGGACAAGGCTGATGAGGCTTCGCTGTGCAAACAGGGTGAGCTCATACTGCAAATGAGTTCACCAAAATGTCAGTAGTACCAGAATAATTTTTGTTTCTCGACCACAGCATAAACTAATAACACAGTGCTTTATTTTATTTATTAGTAAAAAATGTAACACTTAAAGCCTTTATGTATTGTAAAAGTTGTTATAAAACATGAGTCCTTGTAATGCACCTTAAAATGCATTGTGCAATCTCATGAATAATACTGCAGTAACCACAGTTAATACATTATAACTTATAACTTACACTTATAAATGTATTTTTACACTATGCATTTTAAATTTGGTTATAATTATTTACAACATGATGTAAAACAATGCACATATTAATCATTATTATGCATCATAACCCTTTATAATGCATTATCCATAAAAGCCCCAGTAAAGTGTTACCAAAATATTTTATATTGTTAATAAATATTATGAATATAATAAAAAAAAAAACTTTTTTTTAATTTTTATTTTTTATATTTGAATACACACATGTCTGGGTATTTTTATAATTTAACAAACTCAGCAATGGCTTGTACCTTCAAGTATAGTCAGACAGACATTGATATGCTATTATAGTATTTGTTTTTGTTTTAAAATAAATTGTATTAGCCTTTATTTTGATAGGACAGAGTTTAGACAGGCAGCAAAGTTGAAGAGAAAGGGGGGCACAGGATTGGGAAAGGTTCAGATTTGCTGTTTTCATTCTGTTTTCATCTGCAAACTGTCATAATATGGTGGGATTGTGTTATAAATATGGATAACTGTAATGCCTATGACTGATTTTCTCTAGACATTTCAGTGAGGGAGGAAAATGACAACGAACAGACCCAGAGTGACGAGGCAGAGGCTGAAGTGTCGCCCACCAAATCACCCACCACTCCCAAAAACGTCAAATGCAAAAACTCCTCAGGTATAAGACACTCTGTCCTAGACTTCCCTGCCATGTTGTTATCGCTCACTGACATGAAAACCAGAGCACCTGCATCTCACGCTGACAAGCCACCTGCACCCTTCAGACCAGCCAAATGTTGCATTTATCAGTGACTCAAAATGGCAGACTCGCTGAGTGTTTAATTCAAAGGTCCAGTAACATTCCATTTGTTTATTGTAAAGGTTTGCATTTTTAGCTAGATGTAAAAAAGTTCTTGAACATTTGATATGTCCCTGTATACTGCTCGTTTTTTTTGTTCCCACGTGTCGTTCATATTTTAAAGTACACGCTGTATCTGTAATCATCTGAAGTGATCCTGAGGACGTAGATGGAAGCCTCGCAAGACACGATTCATGCAAAATCTCATTAATTCTGTAGGTTTCAAAAAACAAAAAAGCTCAGGGAAACGCCAAAGGAGGCGTGAGTAGGTGTTTGGAAAACTTGTGCCATAGCAACCATTAGCAGCTGCCACCCCGGTTACCGGGTTTGTTTGAGTGCCGTCGATGCATTGCAACAGTACTGTCTCCTTGCTTTCTAAACTAAATTAAATGGGGGTTCAAAGGTCAACAATCCCCCTGTTGTTTCATATGTGTGATGCAGTATTGCCATTAAGCTTTAGAAGGATGTAGAAGAATAAAGCTTGTTTCACTTACCCTTAGTGATTTTTTTCTAACCCTTATCTGAAGCATGCAACAACAAACTTGTTTTCTTAAAAACGCTGCTTTTGTTATTTTCTGAGAGTGTATTTGAGACATGCATCTTAGTGAAATGATGAGCTATTTTTAGTCTCAACCATCTTGAGAACCAGAGCCCTGCCTATTGTCTTGATGAAGACGCAGTCTGTGATTTTATGTTTCGTACCGCCACCTACTGGATGCATATGCTCTAGTCTACATCATTGCCGCATCATTACTCTTATGCTCCAAAAATAAATTTTTCATATGATAGCATGATGCATTAGCCTGTGGAAAGTGCTTGCAAGTACAAAACGAACAGTATGGAAATATGTGCTTATTTTGGTCTCACTGAGAGTCGCAGACAATCTAGGTTGTGGTTTTGTTTAACAATTGTTGGGAGCAGTAGATATTTGTGACATTTTCATATGTCATCATCGGAGGCTTATCCATTGTGGAGATAATGTCACTGCCTCCATTATTTCTGCATGAGTCCATCTTGTCTTATTTCACACTTGCTTTACCCTTAAAGAGGAAGCACACTGAAACACAGTGAATTCACATTTACTGGATTTTTGTATGGACCTTTTAGTTTTTGGGCTACCGGCAGTTGACAGTTTATATGTCTAACAAGTTTTAGGTACACCGATATTCTTCTTAATTCAGCTCAAGTCTCTTAGTGTACAGATTCAAACTGTGTACTGTAGATAATTTTAGGCTTAATTGTGCTGTTTACTTGTTAATTTATTTACTTTATTAAAATATTTAATTTGGATGTTTGAAAATCGTCCTTATAAAATAGATAGCTCTTAGATATCTGATTGTCCGACTGTGTTGCAAAATTGTAGGAAAATTGTTAGATTGCTTCAATTGTTATATTACAATATGCTCTTTATTATAATTCTATTGAATAAACCACATTCGAAATTGTTGCAAAAAGTGTGTTGGTAAAACTGCTACATTATTTTGCAGTCACAAACAGCACTAGAACAATGATTACTGGTTTGTTCAATATTACTGGTTTGTTCAAATTTCAGTAATATTATTAATTCAGCAGCTTGAAAATCTTAGTGTACAGATTCAAACTTTGTTTTTAAATTATTATTTAAGGCTTAGTTGTGCTGTTTACTCTTATTACTTTTTATTTTTTGTAAATTTTTATGGATAAAAAATCTAATAAAATATAAAATCTTGAAATATTTCATATTCATTTTTGAAAATCCTTCTCATAAAATAGCTCTTAGATTTCTGATTGTCCAATGGTGCTGCAAACTGACTGTTAAATTACTTTGCAACCATAAAAGCCTAACACTGATCAATATTACCTGTTTATTAAAATGTAATTGATATCATATTCTTGTTATTATCATTTTATCTAATATTAGTATGATCAATTATAAAGTGATAATACTACTATTAGATAAAATTATAATAGTAGTATTATCAATTATAAATTTGACTCGATTGGTTTATTGTTTTGGCTTACATTTAATTACATGTTCGGAAAAATGTAACTGAAAATGAAGGAATCATCCTAATATTTGCACACTGAACTAATTTTTTTTTTTTTTTTTTTTTATGCCGGTACTTTCTATCACTTGAAGTATGCAAAAATGATATTTATTTGTTTAAATCTCTTAATTGGTTTTGAGTAGCTGACTAATTTTGAAATGAATGCTAAATTAACATGGTATTAACCTCCATACATGCATTTAACAATCATGTGTTCTGTTTGTCTTTCTCTCTGGGCAGAATTCTCTCTGTTCACATACAATAATGGCATGGTGATGTCGTCCTGTCGGGAGCTGGATAACAACCGTAGCGCCTTGTCTGCCGCTTCTGCCTTCGCCATTGCCACTGCTGGTGCCAACGAAGGGACGCCGACCAAGGAGAAGTACCGCCGCATGTCTCTGGCAAGCACAGGTAGGATTCAGCAATCTGTTTCAATCTCTCATAGGCTGTGGATATTTGTTGCCTGGCAGAGGAAGGATTAATGTGAATTTCGATTGGTTATCAGGGTTCTCCACGGATCAGAGGAACGGAGATAAGGAGTTTGTGATTCGTCGAGCAGCAACTAACAGAGTTCTCAATGTCCTCAGGCACTGGGTGTCCAAACACTCGCAGGTGAGATGAAGTAAACATTATACACTTTTTAAAATAAAAGTACATCGAAGATCAATTTTTGGGTTCCCAAAGAACCTTTCAGCGATCAGTTTATAAATAAACATTTATTTTTGCATACCTGTGTATTGTGTGTGTATGTTTGTAGGACTTTGAAACCAACACTGAGCTCAAACTGAAAGTGATTAGTTTCCTGGAGGAAGTGATGCATGACCCTGAACTTCTGACCCAAGAAAGAAAAGCCGCTGCCAACATCATAAGGTGAGTGGAGTCTGTGCACACCCTGACAGAATCAATGCTCACATGTAGTGTGTTGCAATAGCTGGATTATCCTGCAATATTTAGACTTCTGTAATCGGATCAATTCTGTTCATGTAATTAAATCAGTGGTTTTGCTTGTGTTTTTCTTTCTTTTTGCACAGGACATTGACACAGGAGGATCCTGGTGACAATCAGATCACTCTGGAGGAGGTGCTGCAGATGGTGAGTGGGGAGATTCTGGGTCATCCTCCAAATTACTCAACATTTCAGTGCTAATACGATCAGAACATCAAGTTTGGGGACAGTAAGATCATTTCATGTTTTTGAAAGAAGACATTTTTGCTTTCCTTCCTCGTTAATATTCTAAAAATACAATCTTGTGACTTCCGTTTTTTTCCGTTTTTCCAATCTTCCGTTTTTTGGGAAATAACTGTTTTGTTGAATTATAAAAATCTGTTACTTTTGACCAGTTTAATCCATTTTACTGACCCAAACCTTTTGGTTTGTAGTGTATATCAATAACTGCTCTTCTCTGTCAAATTGTATTATAGCATATAGTATATTTCACTATTTACAAAAGTGTGTAAACTGTGCTGAAATTAATTATTCAGCATCTTATCTAACTAATTGTTTTGTTAGACTGAAGGAGGAAAGTCAGAGCCTTTCGAGAATCATTCGGCTCTGGAGATCGCAGAACAGCTCACCCTGCTGGACCACCTTGTTTTCAAAGTCATACCATATGAGTGAGTGTGATTGTGTTTCATATTATTAATTCTTCAGGTAACTAGAGAGTAAACAGATGAAAATTCAAATTATGTTGCATTATGTGCATACAACATACAACTTTTACATTAATGATATGAGGGTGAGTAGACCATTTTTCATTTTGGGTGAACTATGCATTTTACATTGTTTGATTAAATTCAACTTAATACTTGTGAAGAAATGTGAAGGATATTATAACCTATTTATGAACATGTCTTCATCCCTACAGTAGTTTTTTCTCTCAAATGTGTTTGTCGTGAACAGGGAGTTTTTTGGTCAAGGATGGATGAAGAACGACAAAAATGAGAAGACACCTTACATCATGAAAACGACAAAACACTTCAATGATGTAAGTGTTCAGTGTGAAAACATCTGGTCCTAGTTAAGTGTAAAGTTGTTGCAGTGTATTTGTTGTTGCATTGTTTCAAACGAGCATAATGAACACAATGTCGATATACCTCTGTCTCTTTTAAAGATCAGTAACCTGATCGCTACAGAGATCCTGCAAAGTGAGGATGTGAATGTACGGGTAGCAGTGATGGAGAAGTGGGTGGCGGTGGCCGATATCTGCCGCTGTCTCCATAACTACAATGCCGTGCTGGAAATCACCTCATCCCTCAATCGCAGCTCCATCTTCCGCCTGAAGAAGACCTGGCTCAAAGTGTCCAAACAGGTGGGGAACTACCTGATAAAACCTCATAAAAATGTAATGAATAGACTTTGGAGCTAAAGTAACAACAGTGGAATTTAAGACAATTAAAGAATATTTACTGTTGATTCGGTATTGATGAACTGTTATTTGATGTTGTCAGATCTTAACTGAAAACAGACTGAAAACATTTAACACACTTTATCATACCATTTAAATCAAAGACTAAAACAGTCATTGACAAGCTGCAGAAGTTGGTCTCATCTGAAGGAAGATTCAAGAACCTCAGAGAGGCCTTAAAAAAGTAAGTTTTTTTTATCACCTGCAGTAAGTCAGTACTTGTTGCTGTAATCTAAGTCAGACTTTTGTATTTGAGCAAATGGGTTACTTTATTTTATTTTGATTATGATAATATGATATGGCTATTAAAAACTGGCATGGCTAACACTGCATTTTTTTCTAATATTTCTGCTAGTTGTGACCCTCCCTGTGTGCCATATTTGGGAATGTACCTCACGGACTTGGCCTTTATTGAGGAGGGGACGCCCAACTACACAGAGGACAACCTGGTCAATTTTTCCAAAATGAGAATGGTAGGTCTTTTTTAGATGCATTTCTTTAATGCATGTGTGAGTTATAGATATAATTTTGTTATCATATTTTCTTCACTTTACAGATCTCCCACATCATCCGCGAAATCAGGCAGTTTCAGCAAACGGCATACAAGATTGATTACCAGCCAAAGGTATTGAACTGATGTTGGTTTGTACTGACAAAATATAGGGTTTCATGATCAACATGTACTGGTAAAATTTGTGGTTGCCAGGTTTGCTTTGTTTTGTTCTGTTCACAATTATATTCTGATTAAAACAGTTAGAACTGTAAGGCCCAACAGAATGCAGAAACCCAATACGGTAGCTCTACGAAACCATTTAATCACAAAATCTGACTTCATAAAAACTAACCTTCACTAATATTAATTCAGTGAAAAAATAATGCAAAACTGAAAGGTATTCGTAAAAATAAAACTTGGTTGCATTTATGAGAATAATCTCTCTTTTCTACACTCATAGGGCCAATTTTACTAACAGCTTTCGCCAGTGCAAACCGTCTTTTGCCGTTAAAATTGTACAGTCAGGTTTTACTAAAGATGGGCAGGGACGAATTAGCGCTGAAAAGGTGTGGACACAGTTATTTTTGCACCTGACCTTATTGAATATGCATTTGTAGGAGTTTTCCTTTCAGACACAAAAGTTATGGGAGAAGAGTATTCAAATGAATCACGCAACGCGTTTTGCTAACATTTGCACTCGTCAAATTACTGGCAGTTGCGCCATTATTTAATGCCCCAAAAAAGCATGTCTTAAACTATTTTGCGCTTGAAATGGCTGCAATTATTGTTGTTGGGAGGAGTCACCACAGAAAATGCGTGGTAGAAGGGAGAGGATTTTTTCCACACATATTATTTTGAATGCCAGAAGAACACATTATCCGAACATATTGTTTGCCAAGCCATGTAATTTTTAATTTGCTTCAGAAAATAAAAGATGACTTGGAACCCTCAACTAGGAGTCACGTGAAAACAGGTCTATCAAAACTTATAGCAAACTTTCATTTTTTGGCTTCTGGTTCTTTTCAATGTACTGTGGCTTCTTTATTTCTTAATTATTTATTTGCGACTGCTAATTTGTGCTGCGCTTGGAATATTGCGTTAGTTGACATTTAAATTAGATGTTGCATCTGTGTTCTTTAATTTGAGCGTTCTTAGTAAATCACCAGTAGAAATGTCCCCTCCCATCGGCGTTATTTTGGAATTGCGCTCTCACGCCAACTTGCCGTTTCGTAAATTGGCCCTTAAAATCTTAATTGAATTTGTTCTTAATTTGAATTGATGGTTCCATGAAGAAACTGCCCATTGGACAAACAGGTTATTTTCCATTGAGAAAAAAAAGTTTTTAGATTTTGAAAAAAAAATTCACACACAAAAAAAATCCCTATCAGTCAGTCACGTTCGACGTTATGTCAGAGTGACTGACGCAATTGGTCACAACTCGCCCAAGAGCCCAATTCCCTTCGAGTGTTAACAAAACAAGCCAATGACAGTTGGCGTGCATGCTTTGCATCATGGGCCCCGCCCCCCCAGCATGGGTATAAAAGGAGAGCATGTACAGACGCACATCAGCTTTTCGCTTCGGAGCCGAGCCTTTCAGCGCAAATCTCCGAGAGTGTCTACAGACTGCTATAGTGTTGGTGTTATGGCGCGTCAGTGGGGTTTGCTGTCCAGTGCTGCTGCTCCTCTTCTGACAGCGTGCTGCAGCTCTTCATTCTGCGGTCGCACTGTGATCTCCCCTGGGTGCTTCAGCACTTTTTCTTAAAGAGCAATTCTAAAAGAGCAATCTAAAAGAGCTGGATGTGGTCATTTCCAGGCTCTGTCTGACGGTCACTAACACTGTATCTCGTGCTTCGGATATCGGTACGCTGAAGCAGTACTCGTGGATGAGTCATGTTCTCATTTTGGGAATATGCAATGTTGCAATCCAGATACCTCCTCATCAAACGAACAGGTGTCCCTGTTGCCATCCCCCGTTCTAGTACCTCCATCTCTCAGCAGTGGATGACTACTTCGGCTTGTGATCAGGGTGATCTGAGGATAACAGTGTGAGCTTCCTCATGGAGTGTGTCTCCGCGGGCCTCTCACTCCTCTAGCACTTCACGCCCTCTGCTGTTCTCGGATGAGGTGGCTGGATCCCCGGACAGGTCGGGGCCCAGCATCTCGTTCAAAGTGCCAGCAGACGACAGGATGTCGAATGCTGCATTGGGGGACAAGCTATGCTCTGGAGATGATGATTCGACTGCGCTTCCTCCATAAGGAAGAGTGGCGTTGCCCGAGTCAGATCCAGAGCTCACCGCTATGCTTTCCAGGGTCACCGAAAGTGTCGGACTGCACTGGAGACATTTTCCTTCTCCCGAAGGCACGAGTTTGGATGATTGGTTCCTGGGGGCGCAGGCCAATCGCCGGCAGCAACCTCCAGTTCCATTCTTCCCGGAGGTGCATGAGGAGGTGACTAGGTCTCGAAAGGCACCAAGATGCTTTAACGGCCAAGGCCATCGCCCTGCATGCCATGGCCCTCCTTCAGGTCCACCAGGCCAGGTAATAAAGCAGCTGCACGAGGGTGGTGCTGACCCAGGTGTGTTGCAGGAGCTACTCACAGCGACGGACCTTGCCCTGAGGGTGACGAAAGTCAAAGCGCAGTCCCTGGGTCAGACGATGTCCACGTTAGTGGTTCAGGAGCGCCACCTATGGCTGACCCTGGCGGATATGAGAGAGTATCACTTCTTGGACTCCCATATATCCCAGGCCGGCCTATTTGGCGAAGCGGAGGAGAGCTTTGCCCAACAGTTCTCCACCGCACAGAAGCAGATGGAGGCGTTCCATCACATCCTGCCCTGGCGGTCTGCTGCTGTCTCCACCCCACCGCCGGCCGCAATCCCTCCGCCTGCTCATCGCCGAGGGTGCCCTCCTGCTGCCTCCACCTCCGCTCCAGCTCGGCCTCAGCAGCAGCCTTCACACCGGCCGAAGCGTGGAGCCGATGGCAGGAAAGCGGGGAAGCCCGTCTCCACCGCTTACAAGCAAGCGGCGTTCCTTTTGTTTCCTTTTTGTTCTATTCTGCCACTGGCTCCCCAACCAGTGGTACTCAAAAACTCAAAAAATAGTTTCCTTTTTCTCCTGGTCTCAATAGGGCGAGGATGGCAGGTGCACAAGGCGCAGTCTCAACACCCCGTCCCCCTCTCCTCTTGCCAGCGGGCAGCAGTGCCCGGCTTGTGAACGCTATGTCTTCTCACGCGCCCCCTGCCAAACCGTGGAGCCAGGTAAGTGTCGCACCATGCACTCAGACCCCACTCCAGGACGCGCTACCTTCTGCCCCACTGCGGGTATGCCGGAGGTTCCTGCAAGTGTCTGCCATGGGTTGGGTAGATCTGTGCTCTAGACACGACCCGACTGCAGTGGCATATCTACTGCCTCGAGTTGCTAGCAGTATGGCTTCCTCTGCGCCGCTTCAAATCGCTGCTACATGACAAGCATGTACTGCTCCGTACGGACAACACTACGACCGGTCTAACTCGCCCACCATCTCCTCCTTTGGAGTCAGAAGCATCTGATGTCGCTTTGCATCGTTCATGTCCCAGGGGAGCTCAATCGTGCAGGAGACGAGCTCTCACGCCAGCCCGCCCTTCCGGGAGAATGGCGACTCCTTTCCGAGACGCTTCGGGGACGCTCAGGTAGACCACCTCGGACACGTCCCACTGCCAGCTGTTTAATTCCTCTGAGAAGGGATCTCCTTTCTCAGAGAGGGGGCACCCTCTGGCACCCACGTCCAGACCTGTGGAATCTCCACGTATGGTCCCTGGACGGGATGCAGAGGTTCTAGGTGGGCTACCGCCAGCAGTAGTGAACACCATCAATTCAAGACACGCTTACAGGCTGAAGTGGAACCTGTTCACCGATTGGTGTTTTTCTTGCCGAGAAGAACCCATAGACGCCCGATCTTGGTCGTGCTCTCGTTTCTGCAAGAAGAGCTGGAGCGAAGGATCCCTCCACGCTGAAAGTGTTGCCACACGTCACAATGCAGTAGTCGGCAAGTCTGTAGGGAAGCACGACTTGGTCATCAGGTTCCTCAGGGGTGAAGGAGGTTAAATTCTCCCTGCCCTCATCTGTTACTCTCTTGGAATCGCCACTCGGTCCTGACGGCCTTGAAGGAGGAGCCCTTCGAGCCTCTACAGTCAGTAGAGCTAAAGTTTCTGTCATTAAAGACAGTACTCCTCACTGCTTTGGCCTCGGTCAAGAGGGTAGGGGACCTGCAAGCATTTTTGGCATGTTGATTTTCGGAAGTGACTTTTGTAGCATTCCCTTACTTAGGTACGCTTTCCCAGTGTTATCCATACCCACTATACGGAACAGCAGTGGCTGCATCTCAGCCTAAGCCCTGTCCTATCTTCCGTTCCGACTGGCGGCACTGAAGGGGGTCAGCAATAGTGGCGTTTTCGTAGAGATCCCAATTGCATTAGTCTCTCTGACATAATGTCGGACATGACTGACTTAAAGGGAACGTCTGGAGGACAAAAAACTGTCATTGGCTTGTTTTGTTAACACTCGAAGGGGATTGGGCTCTCTGGCGAGATCCCAATTGCATCAGTCACTCTAACGTAATGTCGAACGTTCCTTCCTTAAGGGAAAGAGGGTTGCATACGTAACCAAGACATTTTTTTATAAAGGAACTGTTCACTGAAAGGTTATTTGTGGCACCTAGAATTGTTCTTCTGTAGCATTGCTTTGGAATCTAGAATGTAGGAAACTCGAATTGATAATTGAGCCATGGTTGATTTGAGGAATCATATTTGATATGAAACTGACACCCTGTTTATCTTTCAGGCAGCACTGTTTTTACTGGACAGAAGCTCGGTAATGGATGAAGAAGGCCTGTATGAAGCCTCTCTCAGAATTGAGCCTAAAGTGCCCAACTGAAAGAGGCTCTGCCTAAAGTCGCCACAATGTACAGACAACACGCTCTCTACAGTATACATCCATGTGTTCTGTTATGTAACATGATTATTACTCATGGAAGTGTTTCCTTGTTTTTTTTTATTCGTAACCAAATGTTGCCTAATTGTTTCAGATCTTTCACCGAGAACTTACCTGTTGATTTAAGTTCTTAAATCAACCTTTGTTCTTTAGGGAATCATATTTTTTCCAAATCCAAAATATGTTTTTAACAGAACTTAAAACAGCATATAATCCCAGTTCAAGATGTGGTTGTCTCTTTAATTGATTAGGCTCATCCACATCACTTTAATGAAATATGAAAATATAAAATGAGATTTTAATAGATGCATGTAACTAATTTACAGTATATGCATACCATGTAGCAATGTGGAAATCTGATATATTACTGTATACAACCAAGCATATAAAAACACTTATACTGTTATACTACTATATTCCATGTCACTATACAAAGCAGAACCAACTCCATCATTTTACATCTCTTTGTTGCGATAATTAACATCCATCCCTTGATTTCTCAAAGGGTTGGTTGGAAATGCCTAAACTGCCATGACATTTTTTTTAACAGTTTTGGCACGACCTAATAAAGCAGACAGTGAAGAGCTTGGTGATTATATTACATAAAAAATACTTATGTCTCCTATTGGACAACAAGGATTTTGATCTGTTTTTGCATGCAGAGTTTATTGTGCTGAAATCTTTTGGTTTTTATGATTTCCTCACCTCAGAAAATTTGACTATTTCTTCATAAAAAGAAGCAAAATCTGCATTGTATTTTTTTTAACTAGGTTTTTCGTGATTGTTTACCCATGTAATGTTTCCATTGCTTACAGTCACATTTCTTTTCATTTTGGGAAAAATTTATTCTGGGTTCAACAATATCCTTCTACACGAGAGTATCCAGCTATTGTACATTTACAGACAATTTATGTCCTTCTTGCTGTTCCAGTGATTGTTGAACATGACTGAATATCACTTTGTAAAATGCATTGTCGTTTAAGAGTATGATCAAAAGTGAATGACCTTCCTGCTTGCAGCATACAAAAGTTATTTTTGTAGTCCTAGAATAAAGACGTAGGGTTCTGCATCCTTACCTAAAAAAAAAAAAAAACACTACCGTAGAAACATTTTTGTACATTGTCTACTCGCCACACAGAAACGTTTTCTGTATATTTTGTACATGCAGCCCTATGTATTTCTTAATATACTAGTTTAAAGCACACCTCTTTAAAGCGTTGTATCCTATGCTTACACACTCAATGCTATATGATTTGTGATTTGAAACCATGATCTAGAGGTAGAGGACTTTAAAGTGTTTTTGCATATACTGTAATCCTGTCTATAATCATTCTCTTAGCAGGAATATAGTAATGTAGTGCTTATTCTGTGAATATTTGTATGTATTTTTACTATGTACAGTCTGGAAACACTAAACACTCATGTGGCAGGCATGCAACACTATCAGCCAGAAACTTTAAAAAGGACAATATATATATATATACATATATATATATATATATATATATATGCATACTGTATACACATCTATGTGCACATACTCTTATAAATGATATATAAACATACAAACAAACCTTTTGCTGTTAGCAATACCCAGTGGTATGAGAATTATCTTTCAACCCTTAAGTTTATTTCCACGGCTCGGGAAATATTTCCAGTTTTTGTACAAAAAAGAAAAAAGAAATGAACAGAAAAGAAAAGAAAAAGAAAAAGAAAGAAAATAAAATAAACTGTATGTTTCCTGATTACCTCTTGCTAATAAATCTATTCTATCTCAGGGGGATATTGCTTCCTTGTATGTGGTTTTTGTCATGCTCACATAATCAAATCAAATCAAATCACTTTTATTGTCACAAATTAAAAAAAGCGTGCTCCAGACAGTGCAAAATAAAAAAACAGTTTACATATAGACAGTACATACTTACAGACTGTACAGAAGACAATGTGCAAGAAACACATACATATACTCAGTACACACAGTGTACTATAAAGACATACTTAGTAATCAATACACATTATACACTGTATGTACACATTCTACATTATGCACACATCTATACATAGTAATATGTGAAGGTACAACAGATTATACATTAAACAACAGATTAGTTGTGCAACAGATAGTTGTGCAAATGTGCAACAGATTATACATATGCAATGGCGTGGATGTGCATCGTATGGTATCCAGTAATAGCAGATATGTTGTGTTAGTGCAGTGTGTGCGTGTAGTCCAGTGGAACTGTGTTAAACTGCAGATCAACTGTTTGGCGTGATGACGTTGAATGTCTCCGACAGCGCCTGTAGTCCATTTAGCAACTTGTTAGCAACCATCTTTTTTTAAGAAACTTAACAGCTTAAAAAAATCACGAGTGTGGTGTAACTGGTGGGTTTTATGTCGTAGAATAAAACGTGAAAGTATCTTGAGCTTGTGTGAACCACGGACCTTATTTAAGGGATTTAACTAAAATCCTATTCAAAAAAACACATTGACCCTGGGACGATGGAACCAGAAGTGCTAAAATGCTAACTCGCTTCCGGGTTTTCGCCTACAAAGTGACATCATAGTTCCACCACTCTATATTTTGGTCAAATAAAATAAAAAAAAACTAAATGTTTACGGCCACATGAAGCTGTTAGAAAGCATATAGATTGAGGATTTCCTAGAAGCAAGGATAAAATAACATATTGTGTACCCACCCTAACAAAATGAGCTGAAATGTGGTGCTTAGTTCACTAAAATAAGTTAAATCTTACCATATCCAAAAACTTGCTCACTCTACTGTTATTTAACAAATTGAATATGTGGCGATACGTTTTTAATTCATATTAATCAAGGAATTATTGACTTTTAATGCACCTTATTTCGAAATGTACAGAAACACTCGCACATATGTCCTTCTGTTATGATTATTTCATTTATTCACTATACTATTTATAACTAATGTCTTATTTCAGTTTTAGTTTGGCTATAGTTTTGTATTTATTCCACTCTATATGAAACGGTTCATGTAGCATGGATTACAATTCATATACAGTATAAATCCTTTACACCGAACATGTTAACAATAAGTTTGAGAAAGTTGTCGGGAGCGCGCGGTGCTGGTGACGTTGAAGGCGAGCGACCGTGGTGCAGTAGTTCGTTTATAGCCTAAGTTTAGCTTTTCAGTTCTGGCGCTTTTATTTAGGCTTCAAAATTCGTCAAAGTTAAATCATTTTGTGAAGATTATCTTGATGGACAAAACGTGTAAGTTTCACGAACTATGATTGAACACAGAGCTTATGTTTTGCGATAATCCAAAAGCCTATGGAAAAATCCTATTGGCTCTTTGTCGAGGGAACCTTTTTCATGCTAACAGTCGATCCGCCTACAGAGTGACGTCATATTTCCCCCACTCTATTTAGTGAGACGGCTATGGCAAGCCCTTTTAACATTTAAAACATTTTTTGACTATCCATAAATATAATTGCGGATAGTCATAATTATAATTCGGATAGTCATAATTATAATTCGACTAGTCGTAATTGATTTGAAGATATCTACAATTATAATTGCACTAGTAAGAAATCGAATTAGAGATATCTCTAAATACTTTATGACTAGTCACAACTCATTTGAAGATATCTCTAATTGAATTAGAGATATCTTCAATAGCTCGTCATACATCCGCAAATATAATTAGAGATATCTCTAATTGTATTTTGACTAGTCACAATTATAGTTGAAGATATCTGAATTACAATTGCGCCTAGTCGAATTGCTGTTGTGTGAGGTCAGAATACATTTACTCAGCTCCTCCCCACACCAGAGGCTGTGTGGTGTGGACACAATTTATTTTCTGTGATTGGGAAACCATGGCAGCTGCGGTTCTCGACACAGAAAATTTACTATAAAATACATTTTATTAAGCAATTTGTCCTGCATATTAATCTAACTGCAAATTTAAAACATATAATTTTAAAAATGATAAAAATACATAAAACACTGAAAATATAGCATTTGTACATGTCCCCAGTGTCTAACGCTACATTATAACATTAAATATAATGTTTGAAATCCTTCAGAAATGATTTTTATTTTGCATTTTTGTGTACCTCCATATCCCATCTGTTTAAAATACATTTATTTCAAAATAAATGTATACTATTTTGGATAAAATACACATTTTAGTCGTGTCCCCAGGTTTTCACTCAGTCCTGTTACTCTAACACATTCTCCCTCTAAAAAACTGTGAAAAATCCACAAGACACATTTTCAAAATAATATTGCAACATCTGGATCTTCTGAAGGCAATGACATTATCAAAAGCATGTGGTCTTATTTTCTTTTCTGTATATTTGGTGATATTGTAACGGTGGCTGGGAACGTCATTATAAATATACTGTCCTGTTACCTAAATTATTTATTAGATGTTACTTGTTTATTTTTAAAATAAAAATCTTTGTGAATCTCTATAATTTGCTGAGTATTCTCATAATATTAGCATGTACTCCATGTGACTAGATTAAATATATTTGCTAATTTTATCCTAAAATCTCAATCCTGTTACTTTCAGTCCTGTTACTCATATACTCATATATCCTATACTGATATATAGTAGCTGAGTAAAAATAACAGGAGCGAGTAGTGTCATCAGATTTATTACTGTAAATATTATGCTACATCAATAATAATCTAGTCCAACCATTTTTCTCAAATGTTGGCCTTATATCATTATACAAAAGAATTATACAAAATAAAAACATGAAAAATAGTACAAATAAATGCATGACGGACAAGAACAATGCCTCATAATCGGATGCAGTCAAAAAAGGTGAAGGCTGATTTGAAAATGATGACAATTTAATAAAGGTTTATCTGACATTGATGACATTTATTTACTGGATTACAGTACGTTGTGTATGAATTCATGTTCACTTGTGTTATTATGGCAGCTTGTTTCCACCATGGAATGAAAAATAAAGGTAATTTGCAGCTTTTATCTTACCATTCATTCTGAATTTTTCTCAGAATTGCGAGATATAAACAATGCAAGTTATACATTTTATAGTTGTGAGATAAAAATTTGATATTCATTTATTAATTAATTATTTCTTTATTAATTATTTCTTTGTTTCTTTTGTTTCACAGACTGATATATTTCAAGTGTTTATTTCTTTTAATTTTGATGATTATAACTGACAACTAATGAAAACCCCAAATTCAGTATCTCAGAAAATTTGAATATTACTTAAGACCAATACAAAGAAAGGATTTTTAGAAATCTTGGCCAACTGAACAGTATTAACATTAAAAGTACAGCACTCAATAGTTGGGGCTCCTTTTGCCTGAATTACTGCAGCAATGCGGCGTGGCATGGAGTCGATCAGTCTGTGGCACTGCTCAGGTGTTATGAGAGCCCAGGTTGCTCTGGCCTTCAGCTCTTCTGCATTGTTGGGTCTGGCATATCGCATCTTCCTCTTCACAATACCCCATAGATTTTCTATGGGGTTAAGGTCAGGCGAGTTTGCTGGCCAATTAAGAACAGGGATACCATGGTCCTTAAACCAGGTACTGGTAGCTTTGGCACTGTGTGCAGGTGCCAAGTCCTGTTGGAAAATGAAATCTGCATCTCCATAAGTTTGTCAGCAGCAGGAAGCATGAAGTGCTCTAAAACTTCCTGGTATACGGCTGTGTTGACCTTGGACCTCAGAAAACACAGTGGACCAACACCAGCAGATGACATGGAAACCCAAACCATCACTGACTGTGGAAACTTTACACTGGACCTCAAGCAACGTGGTCACATTAGGTGTTTTGAGTTAATTAGCTGATTAGAGTGTGACACCAGGTGTCTTCAATATTGAACCTTTTCACAATATTCTAATTTTCTGAGATACTGAATTTGGGGTTTTCATTAGTTGTCACTTATAATCATCAAAATTAAAAGAAATAAACACTTCAAATATATCGGTCTGTGTGGAATGAATGTATACATTATACAAGTTTCACTTTTTGAATGGAATTAGTGAAATAAATCAACTTTTGATGATATTCTAATTATATGACCAGCACCTGTATATATATACATATATATATATATATATATATACATACATACACACATATATACATATACAAAAATATATATAAAATAATAATAATAATAAATAATATATATATATACAACACTAAAAGAATGACAGCTGCATAGATATTAAAAGATGCACACAGTAATTTGCGGTATGTAAAACAAAATAACTGAACTTATTAAATAGCAGCATATAAGTACAATTATTATTGCACATCAAAAGTGCTGTTATTTCAATGTCTCCATCACATAAAAAAAATCCAAAAAACCCACTACTATCAAATCAAATCACTTTTATTGTCACATCACAAGTGCCTTGGTGAGTGAAATTCTTACGAGCGTGCTCCAGACAGTGCAAAAAAACAACAATTTACATATGGACAGTACATATTTACAGACTGTACAGAAAACAATGTGCAAAATACACATACATATACTCAGTAAAAAGTATACTCAGTTTTATACATATACTAAAAGATTCAGTGAGATAAAATGGTTAAGAGGTCATTTTAAATTCAATAATTGAAATGTCAAAATTTGAATTTAGACTACTTATTTGAAATAGTGGCAATTATCTGCACCATGGTATTGTAGTACATTACTGTACTACAAAACAGTACACAATGATAACGTACTGAGTGTAAATTCTCATTTTAATTCCAGTTTTTAAATGGATGCCACCTTATTGGGACAATAAAGCCCTCCCACACCCTAACCCTACCCAATATTTATTTTCAACTTTTGAATTATTTCCTTCATATTTATTGAAAATAAATGCCTTTCTGATACGATTTGAGATTTGAAAATTTAGAAAAAAAATTTAGCCGAGGGTGGATCAGAACTCTGGTTGATCTCGTCAGAAGGCATGTACTATAACCACTACACCATTGAAGCTGATGCTGGCTAAGCATCGATTCTCATTCTTGACTAGCCCAATCACACAAGGCGGGCTATTTGTACTTAAAGTAAATAGACGCTCCGATTCTTGTAACATTATATAAAATGTTGCAACGGCTGACATGAGGCTTATACATGTGTTCATTTGTAAATAAAGGCTAACACAATTTAAACAGCACAGCACACACGTCTCAACATTACCATATAAAACAGGACAAAAGCCTATTTAAGTCCTCTCTGTATAGCCAGCAACATTTTTATTTCCATACTTTTTAATTACTTCTGTATAAAACACTTTAAAATCACCCAGAGATGCAGGACCTTTATTATACAACTCTTAGACAAAAAGGCGGATGACAACAGTTTCCAAGCTAGGATTGGTTAAAAAAATCTTTAAGGCGGGGCTCAACGAAGGTGAATTTGCATGCGCATTGGAGATATCTCTAAATGTGTTGTGACGTCAAAATGGCAATTGAAGATATCTCTAATTCAATTAGAGATATCTGCAATTATAATTGGAGATATCTCTAATTCAATTAGAGATATCTGCAATTATAATTGGAGATATCTCTAATTCAATTAGAGATATCTTCAAATCTGATTCGCCTAGTCAAAAATACAATTAGAGATATCTCCAATTACAATTGACTAGTCGTAATACCAATTGAAGATATCTTCAAATGAGTTAGAGATATCTCTAAATGAATTAGAGATATCTTCAAATGAGTTAGAGATATCTCTAAATGAGTTAGAGATATCTTCAAATGTATTAGAGATATCTTTAAAAAAATGCAATTAGAGATATCTCTAATTGTATTTCGCCTAGTCAAATCATATTTAGAGATATCCGCAATTCATTTGGAGATATCTCTAACTCATTTGAAGATATCTCTAATTGAATTACGACTAGTCGAATTGTAATTGGAGATATCTCTAATTGTATTTTGACTAGGCGAATCGTATTTGAAGATATCTTCAAATATTTTTCAATGGAAGTCAATGGGAGATTATGACTAGTCGTAATTGAATTAGAGATATCTTCAAAGCAATTACGACTAGTCGTAATTCAATTAGAGATATCTTCAAATCAATTACGACTAGTCGAATTATAATTATGACTATCCGAATTATAATTGTGACTATCCGCAATTATATTTACGGATAGTCAGAAAAATGTTTTAAATGTTAAAAGGGCTTGCCATAGACGGCAGACGCTAAAGTCACCGCGAGCATCACGCGCGCTTCACTATGTGTGTGTAGTAAATCAAACTGCGCGTCTCTTTCGTTCACTCATACAGAGGTGATCACGTAATTTGAGTTAATGCTCATCAGATCGCGTAAATAAGTGGATAGTGAATATAAATGATGATTCTGTGTAAATAAATACCAAGTAAAAAAAATCAGTATTTTTGCAAATATGAACTAAAATCTCGAATGGACGCTGTTCAATGATGCCTGCTCTGACTGCCTGCCTGAGTTTTGTCACAACCAGAAGCCGCCTCATAGTTCTCTATTCAGGAAAAACCCTGATCAGACGAATATTTAATGTAGTGCACCTTTACCCAGAAGAGCAGAGGACAGTGAAAGCCCTCCCTCGTGTCGTGTAGGAGGAGTTTTGACGCTCTCATGTGATGAGACCTGATATAACTGCTGTTGTTATGTGCTGCTCGCAAGGTTGAAGATGAACAAGCTGATTTTACCGGTGCTGTTCGCCGTTCTCTATCAGGTGCAAACATTGCCACTGCACACTGAGGAAGGTACATTTTCAAACCAGCTTTTGAGAGCGTTGTTTTCTTGTACGTGCGCCGTTGCGTCGTACTTTCGCTTTCTTTTGACTTTGGCGCTTACAGTCTTCAATACAAATGCATAACAAGACCACTTAGATGTTTAATACAGCATTTAAAATATGTTTTATGGAGTAAAATGCAAATTATAAATTTATTTCAACTTTATAAAGGTACTTTGGAGAATTATGTGCATTAAAAATGAAACCGTATATTGATTTGTTACAGATGAGTATCTTTTCAAATCATGGATGTCTCAGGTAAGAATAAGTTAATGTCGCAACACATGGAAATTAAAGTAAGGAAGTGAACATTAGAAAGAGGAAGCAAAGTAACTATTTATTATTTTGCAGTACAACAAAAAATATGAGATAAATGAATATTACCAGCGGCTTCAGACATTCCTGGAGAACAAGAAGAAGATTGAGCGCCATAATGCAGGAAATCATAAGTTTTCAAGTATGACTGATATAATCTAACTTTCTGAAGTCTTTGTTTTAAAGCAGTGTTATGTAAACGATGTTTTAAAATAACATAACATTGCTCTGCACTTTACAGTGGGACTGAATCAGTTTTCAGACATGACCTTTGCTGAATTTAAAAAGTCCTACCTCCTGACAGAACCTCAGGTATTATTTTTTAATAATCTCGTGATCAATGAGGAAATAGGAAAGTACCACAATTCATGAATATTTTACAACCTGACAGAACTGCTCCGCCACTAGAGGGAATCATATGAGCAGTAATGGGCCTTATCCTGATATGATTGACTGGAGAACGAAAGGAAATTATGTAACTGATGTCAAGAACCAGGTAGTTAGCTTATCTTACTCTAATAATCCTCTATTGTACTTACACATTTATTTTTAAGTAAATCATGCTAATGCTTAATCGGTGACACTATTTCAGAGAGCTTGTGGTAGCTGCTGGACTTTTTCCACCACGGGCTGTATGGAGTCTGTCACTGCTATTGCCACTGGGAAACTCCTACAACTAGTATGTAAATGTTGCTTTTATTTTAACAATGACAGTGAACATCAAATCAAATCACTTTTACTGTCACATAACCACAGCACATGTGCCTTGGAGAGTAAAATTCTTGAGAGCGTGCTCCAGACGCAATTTACATATAGACAGTACATACTTACAGACTTATGCAGATGATAATGTGCAATATACACATACATATACTCGGTACACACAGTGTACTATTAGACATACTTACAGTTATAAATACACATTATACACCGTATGTACACATGTGACCCTCTCTGTGAAATCCAGGCTAAAGTCTAAAAATCTAATTATGAGAAAACAAGCATAAAATTTGATTTCTTCTATTAATTTCACTATAATTTCAATCTCTGACATGAGATTGTCAGAGATCAGTCAATATTAAAGATATAAAGGTTACATTTTCACAGAATGTTCTTTACCATATGAAGGATGATTTTTCATTTCAGCAGAGAGAGCAGACTGTGGGACATGTGGCTCGAGTCATTGATGATATCATTCATCATTAGATATTCATTATTTTTCAATTTAGTATCAACATTGTAATTAATATTCCCTTTTTCTGCTCTTTAGCAAGTTCAAACAAACCCCAAAACAGCACATTAGAAATAAAATATAACTGTAATATATGAAACATCAGGTTATTTTGTCTAACCTCTTCTTGCATTGTTTTACAGGCAGAGCAGCAGCTTGTTGATTGTGCAGGTGCTTTCGACAATCATGGTTGCAATGGGTGAGTTAGATAAAATGAGTAATTAATTCATCTTGGCTTATTTTATGGTTTTAGGAGTAAAGCCTTAACTGTAAAATGGTCTAAACAACATTTTACTCCTGTCACATGATTTTTAGTGGCCTTCCAAGTCATGCCTTTGAGTACATCATGTACAACAAAGGTCTCATGACAGAACAAGATTATCCCTATAAGGCTATAGTAAGCATTTTACCATTTTAACTATTGTTTTCCAGAGTTCATTTATAAAGTGCTGACATTTGTTCATACTGTATTTGCTTGTAGCAAGGAGACTGTAGATTCAAACCAGAGTTGGCTGCTGCCTTTGTGAAGGATGTTGTAAACATTACAAAGGTAAGTGATGGTCTGTGTACAAATATTATTACAACTTTATGTCTTCACTCTAAATGTAAATCCCTGTTATTAGTATGATGAAATGGGCATGGTGGATGCTGTGGCCAGGTTGAACCCTGTCAGCTTTGCATATGAGGTGACATCTGATTTCATGAACTACAGAGATGGAATATACACCAGGTTAGGATGAAATATATGTACATTTGCTTTTATTTCTGACAGTTTATGGGAATTTTTGTAATGTTATGACTGTATTTTATAGCACTGTGTGTCACAACACTACTGACACGGTGAACCATGCAGTGCTTGCTGTGGGCTATGCTGAGCAGAATGGAACTCCGTACTGGATAGTGAAGAACTCCTGGGGAACCAGCTGGGGAATTAACGGGTCTGTTTGCATGATTTACCCAAATGTTGTGCTGCTGTAAGGTTAAAAACTATAGTAGTTATTATATATGAAACTTGACCATTTGTGACCCTCTCTGTGAAAACCCAGCTAAAGTCATTTTTTGTGGTTAGCTGTTTTCTACAAAAAAATCATCTTTCACATGGTAAAGAAGATTCTGTGAAAATGTAACCTTTATATCTTTAATATTGACTGAGTAAGGTCATGTCAAAAATTGAAATTAATTGTAGAAATCAAACTTTGATGCTTGTTATCTCATAATTAGATTTTGAGACTTAGAGGGTCACATTTGAACAAGTTAATAACAATAAATGTGATGTCTTGTTATTTTCCATACAGATATTTCTACATCGAGAGGGGAAAGAACATGTGTGGACTTGCTGCATGTTCATCCTATCCTTTACCTTTGGTGTAAATAACTGAAAAGTATTTTCTTACACCATGAAAAGGGAGACAAGTTATTACATTTACTCATACACAAAATCATTTTATGCACAATGAGTCTTTGTAGTCTATACTAGCTGTCAGTATGAGAATAAGAATCATTTACTTTAATTAAAAAAATTCAACGATACTCCATTTCTATTAATATGCTTAATGCTGAAGTTGTCGACTTTGTTAAATTTAAGAATTTGTAATATTCATGCCACCAAAATTATTGTACTGAAATAAATATATTCTCAGGGATTTGTTTGTGTGTGTGTGTGGTCTTTTTTTGGATCAATTTCCATCAGATTAATGGTGTTCTTCCATTAAGTAGAGTTTAAAGACTTTAAAAAATGAGTGTAAAAAAGACACTGCAGAAATTGCTGTAGAACTTATCTTTAAAATGAACTTAAAAATGTTTTGTTAAGTTATTTAATTTGTATGTTATGTTGCTTCCTAATTAAATACTGCGAGACAGTCTTCCTTGCAGAATAGAATGTGCAATTCCACAGCAAACCAGTGTGTGGCAACCTAACCCCACAACTAATGTTTGAGGTACAACAGTGTGCGCCAGAGAGAAAGCTGGTATGTGTGTACTTATTCGTCTACGTTGAGACACGATAAAAAATCCACTCAACAAAAAGAGGATGAAGAAACGGAGAAAAGCTAATGCTGAGGTACAATTGAAACCACGACTAAACTTATCTTGCAAACGAACAGTGGAAGTGAAGCTTAACGGAAGTGACGTTACTGGCAGCTGTCCAATCAGAGAGCGAGCTACGAATACGCGGTAAGCGCGAGCTTTCAGCAGTGTTATGGTGATGTTGTGTGGCGTTCGTATGTTATATCTGAATATCATTTTTTTTGTGTTCGGTGGCGGTAATTGCAAAGGCATTTTGTGTGGCTTTCTCTTTTTGGTGTTTTAATGTTCACACGATGGCAGAAAGAGAGTAAAACTTTGCGTTGTGGGTGTTTTTCTGCTGAACCAAGTGTGGTAATGTCGCATTAATTCCAACACTGCATGGTCGGTTTTTGTGCGTTTGTATTTGTTTGTGGGGTGGATTAAATGTCATATACATGAAAATTGAGGATTCATATTTACTATAAATTCTCACACAATGCCGAGTCTTCCTCAAAACAACCTAAAGGAGCAACTGGAACGACACAATAATGCGGCACAGAACAAGTTGTCACTGCTGAAACTAAAGCCTGGGTAAGAACATTATTATATAATCTGCGATAGATAGAGTTAGCTACAGAGTAAAATAAAAAGTCAGATGCAGGATAACGTTTGATAGTTAAATAGATTAAAATACAGAGTAAAAACAATTCGACAAAACAGATAACGTTAGGTCGATACAGTCTTTCAAATACAGTGTTTAACTAGATAGATAAGTTAGACAAATTAAAGTGATTTGAATTGACCATGTCAACGTTTCAAACGTGTTTCTATTTTCAGGGGGTTTTGTTTCAAAAAGAAGCCTTCCTCAGGTATCTCTAAAGTGGAAGTTCCTCAAAAGGTAACAGGTGCAAATGTCTTAGCAAACAGGAGTGTCAATATTCCCCGCAGCTGTGAAGTAACCAAAACTCCTGTGACGTTTTCGCAAAAGCCTGAGAGAGCAGCTCCGAAAGTCAACTTCTTCGCTGCACCCAGCAGACCGAAGACAAATACTGTTAATCCATTAGTCAACCCGTTTGCTGTGAACAAAACACCCCCTGTCCAATCTACCATTAAGAATTTGCCAAAATCTGCAGCCTTACCTACGGATCAAACTGTGGGTGAACCTAAGCGTGACATCTCCCAACTCTCCTTCAACGAATGGGATGACTTGGATGATTTTCAAACCCCAGTCAAGACAAGCGTAGCGTCCCCAGTTACAGAGACCTCTACAAAAAAGCTAAGTGTATCAGACCAGAGCACGTCCCCAAATTCCTCTCGTACTATAAATGGTGAGACTACGTTAAATGGAGATTCACAGGTTACAGAAACCATAACCGCCCCAAAGGACGTACTGTCAGCTGATAATAGAGTCAGCATAGAGCCTGCTGAGAGAGCCAGAGGACTCGCCCATAAAAAATCCAAAAGGCATAAGAAATTGAAGCAAAAGGCGTTACTGAGTGACACTGAAGATGAGATCATTGACTGTATTACACCAGATAAAAATGAAAAGGACATCAAGTGTGTGACAAGTTAGTGCACCTCAATTTCTTCAGTGGGTTTACCCCTAATTAGTCAATTTTCACCTGTTAAATAAAAGTTTGGTGTGTTTAGACATTAATATAAAGCTCACAATGAAATAATACACAGTGTTATTAATTGCAGCTGCTGAAGAAGAGCAGTGGGCTGAGACAAACATCATAGATGTTGATGAGACTGAGACGGACATCTTTTATGAGGATTTCATCCCCCCATCCCCTGTTCCTGAGGAGACCAGTCCCGTTGACCTCTCAGCACCCTTGAATGAGCCTGCTCAAGAATTAAAAGGTATCATTAATGCAGGATTTAACTTTTTGTATTCAACCATTTGCAAACAAATGAAATTATGCAATGTGTCTAATGTGCATGCATTTGTTTTAGGACCTGATGATGCACTCTTTACTGTTATGGAGTCTATTTGTCATCTAGTGGACACTATTCCAGACCATGAGCTCATAGCACTGACCTGCGGCACAGAGCTATTACTGCAGAGAGCACACAGGTAAAGCAACAAAGGAGTACTTTCACTGGGTAAATTAATGTATATTTTGAATAGTCTTTTATTACTTTTTTGCATGAAATATGCTTTTAAATATGAAATATTCTGCATAAAGTCAGCTTTTAAAAAACAAAGCAGGGCTCTAGAGTGCGACCAATTTGCAGGAACTGGTGCGTCCAGCCATTCGAGAAAAGAAAAAAAAGTATCCGCGACTCAGAAACTCTGTGGTTCAACAAAAGACACACCCGTTAGGCTTATATCGTGGTCTAAACCAATCAGAGATAGTGAGGGTGGACCCCCTGATTGGCCGTAGTCAGATATTCCTGTATGTGTGTGTGCGCGTTTACAAATGCGTCACGTGTGCTGCTGCAGTCAGACAGAGAGAAAGCGGTGAGTAGTAGAGATGCGCGCAGTGTTGCCAATTTAGCGAGATTTAGCGCCTTTGTAGACCCCCATAGCGACTTTTTTTTCCACAAAAGCAACTAGTGACAAATCGAGTCTCTCAGAGTGTCTTCTGTGATCGCCGCAACGGCGCGAGATTAGCGCGCTTTCTCTGCATCTGCTCTGTTCAGTGAGCGTCTGAGAGGAGCAGCCCCGTTCAGTTAAAACAGATATTATTGCTTCTCTAAATGTGCATGCAAATATAGCCGAAATCACAGCTCATGAATTGTCTTTGTCTTGTCTTAAATTGTGTATTATTTGATTTCATCAGACAACGGCTCAATAAAATTATAAATTATGATTTTTGTGCAGACTAGCTTCTTGGAAGGGAGAGCTGGTTATGAATTCTTAAAGGGACGTGTTTCAGTCATTATTTCATATTCATCCCGTTGACTGACAACATAAACAGTCAAATATATAAAGTAAAACAGTTTTATTGAGAATTTGGCTGCATTAAAATACAGTATGAGCACAGAGAGACGATTAGACAGAACAGAACAGTTATTTTTGTCTTTTACTTTGTCATTTAGCAGACGCTTTAATCCAAAGCGACTTACAAATAAGAAAAAGTGACTAAAATTAAAAGTTAAAACTATACATATTATATACACACATTTAAGAAGATAAAGACATGAAATAAAAATGACATGCATACAACATTTCAAAACTAAACATTTAAATGAAAATAAAGCTAAAAACAATTCAAAATATTAAATCAAGAAAAGGTATGAGTATAAAAATGCTTCTAACATAACACTAAAGGCCTAAGTATACTTCTTTTTTTACATAGTAAGAATTGGTTATAAAAACTGTAAATACTTTTTTTTTTTTTTTTTTTATTATGTTTAGTGAAATGATTTGGTAGTCTGTGGTGGGATGGGGGCGCCGGATTGTTTTATAAGTTTAAGGGGGGGTTTGAGAAGCACTGCACTAGAGCATCCCTTCATTCACACACAGTGGAAGATCTGATAAGAATCAGTGTAGAGGGGGCAAGTCTGGAAGATGTTGATGCTAGAGAGAGTGTGGCCAGCTGGTTTAGCCAAGGCCAAAGATCAAGAAGGCCAAACTACAGGAGTTGGCCATCCGAGGGGCATGTGACTGCAATGGAGGATAGTCCATGATACATTGAGCCATGAGATGTTCAGATTGACACCCTTCAAACACTTAATTTAGATTTTGTTTTTATTTAATTTATCTTGAGATGTTTTAAGCTTAAATCTCAACTCAGCTTTTCCGTAAGTTACCTTTCCTGTAGAATTGTGCTTCAAATAAAGAACTTTATGTTGACCAGATTGTTAGTTAGTCGTTTACTAGTCAATATTGCATATTTAAAAATGTGGGTGCACCTAACTTTTGTGCTGGTGCACCTAAGAAAAAAAGTTAGGCGCACCAGTGCAAAAAGTTAGTCTAGAGCCCTGCAAAGGCTGTTCTATCTCTTAAATAATCGTCATTGTGACATTATTATTTATGTCAGATGGACTTTTTGTAAAATTCACCTCATTACTCCTTAGGGAGGAAGTGTTCCAGTTATGAAAACATGATATACATTTTTATTGTTTTGATTACTATTAGTGTTTGATGACATTACTGCTTGTTTCAGTGTAAACAACTAATGCCTCTCCATTATACTGTGTGTCTGTCTTTACCACAGGAAAAGGATTCTTGCTAATGGTGCAAAATCTAGAACATTTCAGTTAGAACCAGCAGCATCTCCATATTCTAGTCTGCTAAACAGACAAGGGTTTGGAGTCACACCCTGTAGTCTAACATCATCTATGACCCCAATGACATCAGAAAAGGGAGAGGCTGTCAAAACAGGCTTCCTGTTTCGCAAGTCCATTGCCTCCATCATATCTTTGGAAAATGACAGTGTGTTTGAGGATTCTGACTGCATCATCAATGGGGTTGAGACCCCTGGTGTTTCCTGGAATCCTAACAGCACTGCAAAAACAGCAACTAGTAGGGACATCTCAAACAGGTCAAGTCCCCCTTCAAGCAAATCTGAGACAAAAACAGATAAGTGCTTCTCAAGGTTGTCCTTCAATGAGTCAAACAATCAGACTGTGGGTGGAGATCAGCTTGACTTGTTTTATTCCCCCAAAAGAGTAAATTCAGGAAAGAGAAATGTTGAGAGTAGTGTTGAAACCATCATGGAAGTACCCAACTGTTCTCGAGCAGATACAGAGCCACTTGATGACTTCCTAATTGATGACTTTGATATTGATGATTTTGATGAGACTGACGTTCCAGATTATTTTGAAGAACCTCCAAGTGTCTTGGCATCAAGAGACAGCTTTGGTGCTAAAACGCCGTCGGTGCGGGAGGGAGGGCCTTCAAAACCTTTGGAGAGAAAGACAGTAACACCGCCAGCACTACAACCTACCAAAACATCCAACCCTGGTAGGTTTAAGTAATGTAATATCCTTACAGTTTAGTTCATGTAATTAAAGAACCCATTAAATTATGAGCTGTATCTGCTAACAGTGTATGTCTTGATCTGCAGAACCTGTGTACAGAAACCCAGCTCATGACCGCTTTAGAGGCTTCAGCTTTCCTCACAGCCCAGAGATGATGAAGATCTTTCATAAGAAGTTTGGGCTGCATCAGTTTCGCTTCAATCAGCTGGAGGCTATTAATGCCACACTGTTAGGAGAAGATACGTTTGTACTGATGCCTACAGGTTTGTTAGAAATGTTATAGCGACAGGAGTCATTATGACTCATATTTCTTGTTTAGTTTGATGTTAAACCAGACATCCTGCACACTATGTCTTGTCTTCACCTGCAGCTTGTCTGGCTGCAGCATTTTTTGCATGTTTAATATACATGTATAAATTTAGTGTTCATGAACTAGTGATCAGCCAGTGCCATTTTTTCAGTGGTTTTACAATATTTAAATATTATTTTGGGAGATTTGCACAAATTTATTTGGTAACGCTTTATAATGTGTCATTTGTTAACATTAGTTAATGTATTAACCAACACGAACAAACAATGAACAATGCATGTATTAATCTTTGTTAATGTTAATGAAAATGCAGTTGTTCATTGCTTATTCATGTTAGTTCACCGTGCATTAACTAATGTTAACAAACACAACTTGTGATTTTAATAATGCATTGGTAAATGCTGAAATTAATATTAACTAAGATTAGTAAACATGAATTAAGAATGAACAACACTTCTACAGTATCTAATGTTAACTAATTAACCTTATTGTAAGGCGTTACCATTTATTTTTATAATTAACAATAGTTTTATGCAATATTTGAAAATAATAAGAAAATAAATTATTTATTCACAAATCTCTAAGTAGACTTTGGTCAATGCCCTTAATCTTAAAATAAGCATATAATGATGATTGAGAGATTTATCTTAAATGTTAAACATGCATTCCTTAAGCGTGTTGAGTCATGAATCATTGTAATTTCTTATTATTTTTGGATAAAGTAAACATAAGTTTAGTCTAGTAAGTGTCCATCTTGAAATATGAAGTTATTCTTACGTTTACTTTCTAAAATAATTAAATATTTCACAGCAAAAAGACACGTAGCATGACATGAAGTTGAGGCAGTCTCAATTTTTGAGCATTAAAGCTGTGTACTTTCTCTTTCTTTTGTTTCAATGTTTTCTTTCTCTGTGTTAAGATACCAGCCATTTTTTTTAAGTGTTTTCTAATGATGATATGTTACAATGTGACACAACTCCTTTACAGGTGGTGGTAAAAGTCTCTGCTATCAGCTTCCTGCTTGTGTCTTTGCTGGAGTGACCATTGTCATTTCTCCTCTACGGTCTCTCATAGTTGACCAGGTCCAAAAGCTTACCACGTTAGATGTAAGTCTGTCTTTTCCTTATGCTCAGTAATTGTCTTAACCTGATCAAAACAGCTGCTTACTGTGAAATTCTGTTTCAGATCTGTGCAACTAGTTTATCTGGGGGCAAAAAAGATGGTGAGGCTGCAAAGATCTATATGCAGCTTTCTAGGAAGGATCCCCCCATCAAACTGCTTTATGCCACTCCTGAGAAGGTGGAACTCAAATCAGACAAGTGTATTGCAAGTTTGTATGCATGTCTATAACAGTATTGATATTTGTAGTTTTTGTTCTCAGGTGTGTGCTAGTGGACGGATGATCAGTGCTCTTCAGAATCTGTATGAAAGGGGTCTGCTGGCTCGCTTTGTCATTGACGAGGCCCATTGTGTCAGTCAGGTAAACTTGAATGAAAATTGTATAGTGTAACAAGAACAGTCAAATATATGTGATTTAATTACTGAAGACAAGAAAGTGTTCTACAAAAACAGAATATTGGCACTGTTAAAAGCTATATAGCAAAAACATTGTAAAATAAATAGATCCCTTTCTTCCTCAGTGGGGTCATGACTTCAGGCCAGACTTCAAGCGCTTACATGAGCTCAGGCGGATGTTTCCCAATGTTCCTATAATGGCACTGACGGCCACAGCCACTCCTAGAGTTCAGAAAGACATTCTTAACCAGCTGACAATGACCCGTCCCAGGTGTAAGTTTTCCTGCAAGCAATTGCTGATTTGCGTTATCGTAAAAAGCATGACATTCTGATTAATGGCATTCTCACGCTGATCATGATATGGATGCAGGATTATTTTACACCTCACATTCCTTTAAAATACAGAGTAACATTTTTACATTTTAAATGTTTATATGATTGTTCTGGCACAGGAGGATGCATTAAATTGATCAAAAGTGACAGTAAATACATTTATAATGTCACAAAAGATTTATATTTAAAGTAGATGCTGTTTAAAATCTTACCAATTATTTAGTATTTGATACTCAATATCATGCACATGTGTTAGTCATTTTAAAATGATAATGTTTTCATAGATTCACTATGAGCTTCAACAGGCACAATCTCAAATATTCAGTTCTGCCAAAAAAGCCCAAGAAGGTTAGTGAGGAATGCATTCAGTGGATCAAGAAATATTACCCACGTGAGTGCTGTCCAGATTGAGTCAGTCTTTAGCCATTATAATTTCTCACCACAGCATGGAGACCCTATAAATCATGTTGACTGTGTGTGTGTGTAGGTGACTCTGGGATTGTGTACTGCTTGTCTCGTAATGACTGCGACACTCTGGCTGACAGTCTTCAGAGGGCTGGGATCGCAGCGCTGGCCTATCACGCTGGCCTGAGTGACAGCGACAGGGATTATGTCCAGAATAAATGGATCAACCAGGATGGCTGCCAGGTAAGGCACTCAGATTTTTTAATTGCTATAAAACATGGACCATTGCTTTTGACCAGGTATTTTCATTTTCCCAGCTTCCCAGAAATACCGCTTTTTAATTTGAACCATTCATCTTTCATTTTTAGGTTATGTGTGCCACTATTGCGTTTGGCATGGGAATCGATAAGCCAGATGTGCGTTATGTGATCCATGCCAGTTTGCCCAAGTCAATGGAGGGTTATTACCAGGAGTCAGGCAGAGCTGGTCGAGATGGAGAGATTTCCCACTGCGTCCTCTTCTATTCCTACAGTGATGTTATCCGCATCAAGAGACTCATTGCTAGTATGTCCTGCAGGTTTTTGTTTGTTGTAATGAAGCTAGGATATATTGGTGTGTTAACTGTAGACTATCCGAGCAAGACAGAAATATAACAGAACTTTTAAATGTTGCATTTGTTATTCAGTTAAATGACATGTTTTAAGGTGCTCTGCAGAAACACGGATTTGGGAATTAAAATCCAGACACTATTATACAGTCATAGTTAACCTGTCTGTGTGAGCGTGGCCTACATAACGGTTAATATAATTGCAGTGGATAAAGATGGCAACCAGCAATCCAAAGCCACCCACATCAACAACCTGCACAGCATGGTGCATTTCTGTGAGAATGTGGCCGAATGCAGGAGAATCCAGCTGCTGGCTTACTTCGGCGAGCACACGTTCAATACAAGCTTCTGTAAAGAGCATCCTGAGGTCATCTGTGACAATTGTGCCAGACCACATGTAAGACTACCATTGAATCATTTCATTCTTTAGTGTACATTATGCAAATTTCACGCATAATAAAATGTATAGTTGTACACAGCCATTGCTTGAAATTGGATAGTTTGCTTGCCAAACTATTTAATCGTTACTTGCATTGACTAATGTTTTTGTTTACTGGTGTTTTGAATATAGTGCCATTTTTATATTAATTACAGATACAAATTCATACATCTTAATGCTTGTCTCCAGAAATATAAATCAAGAAATGCCACCGATGATGTGAAGAAGATTGTGAGGTTTGTGCAGGAGAACTGTGAGAAGGTTGGAAACCGATACGGCAAATCCGCCCAGCAGAACAGGCTCACTCTCAACATGCTGGTCGACATATTTCTGGGTAAGAAGCCTAGCGGGATTTGACTGTCATAAATGATAGTGTGAATATTGCTATGAACATCTTTTGCCTCATCCTCATCTTGAGATTTAATGGCTGTCAGGATGGCTGCTCGAGGCCTTAATAGAATATCTCTGTGTGACAGGCTCCAAAAGTGCTCGGATCCAGTCTGGAATGTTCGGGGTAGGAGCAGCATATTCCAAACACAATGCTGAGAGGCTTTTTAAGAAACTGGTGCTGGATAGTGTTCTGATGGAGGACCTCTACATCACTAAAATATGCAGGCAGTGGCCTATATCTCTGCTGGGACTAAAGCCATGAGTGTACTGAGCGGCTGCATGCAGGTGAGACTATTAATATTATATGTTACTCTCTCCTGTGACACTGATCTTTATGGTCAATACCAATATCGTATGCTATATTAATGACCATATCCCATTGCAGGTTGACTTTGTTGAGACGGAGAGTGCGTCCAGCATCAGAAAGCACAAAGCCTCTGTGATTGAGAACGTTTCTAAGAGAGAAGAGATGGTTAAAAAATGTCTACAGGAACTCAATGAACTGTGCAAGAAGTTGGGCAAAGTCTTCGGCATTCATTACTACAACATTTTCTCCACAGCCGCACTCAAAAAGATTGCTGGTTAGCAAATTTTCATTAGATATAATATACAAGTGCGCACATATATGTGAGTGTGTGTGTGTATATAATACATAACCACAAATATACATATGTCTTGTTTATGTGTAAACTTTTTTAATGAAAAATTCTATCACTTTTCTGAAAGCTATGTACTTTTTATATATATAATGCATTTGGGAGGGAAGGAGTAAATGAATAATTTAATTAAGGCTACATTATGCTGTTATTTATTTTCTGAAATTTGCTCATTTAACAGAAGTTACTCAAGTCTTTTTTTCAAGCAGCTTTACATAATCTGTTACAAGGATGAAACACCTCATTAAGTTAAAGCAATCAATTCCCTTACTTTTCATAGCACCATGTGCTCTGTGTTAAATGTATTGTGATGCATTTCTGTGCAGAAACACTCTCGTCTGATCCGGAGGTTCTGCTGCAGATTGATGGTGTGACCGAAGACAAGCTGGAGAAGTATGGAGCTGAGGTTATTGAACTGCTGCAGAAGTATTCAGAGTGGCAGCTGCCTGGTGAGGGTCTGACAGCACACCAAATATATTGTTGTCAAGATAAACGCTTTCCATGACGCAATAAATAATCCTATGTTACAGTAATCCTTATTAGCTTCTACCTTGTTTTAGAGACTAGCATTCTAAATTGAGGCAATCCCCAAGTCTAGAAATTCAAATCTGCATCTATAAGATGTGGTCACATTTAATCCAGTTGGTCAAGCAAAGGTCAAGCAAATTCAGCTCTTTGACCAACAGAAAGCTGCTTGGTTTAAAAGTGACTTTGTGAGCTGTGCTTCATACATTGTTTTATTATTGGCAATTTTTTTTGCCTATGATATAATGTGATTGCAAGTTAAGTTACAATATATATAAAATACTATAGATATCCTTCAATTTTACTAGCTGATGTTATATTTAATCATAATGCAATTTCCCTTAGTCCAAGATAAGTAAAACATACTAAATATAATAAGAAACCATATTACAGTTGTGATTTGGCTTGCTCTACCTATAAACTTTAAAACAGATCATATTTCAGCCAGCTCAAAACAGCAACCTATAAAGCTCCTGAAATAAAGTAGCTTAAGAGATATAATGTTCTCACACTTCCTCTGCAGCTGAGGCACAGACAGAGGGTGCAGGATGGATAGACACAACAAGAGGCCATCAAAACGAGGAAGACGATAATGATGAAGGGGACACCACATCAACCTATTTCAGAAGCACCCCTGGACGAGGAGCAAAGAGAAAGCAAGGGTCTTACTCCAGGAAACCCAAAAGAAGAAAAGGTTCCAGCAGCCAAAACGCCGCCTCTAAAGGGTCAGTATGTTACAGCAGAAGCATTGTGCTGACTTCCATATCGGCTTTATGAAACCAAATTAACTCTCCCTCTCCACCCTTATTGTAGTGGATACAGCAATAACTGGTCTTCATCTAGAGGAGGAGGAGGAGGAAGAGGAGGATACAGGGGTGGTAATCGAAGTGCAGGCAGAGGTTCCAGGCCGGCTCCATCAGTCCCAGCAGTGAAGAGGCCCGGCTTCATGGCTTTGCCCACCCCACAGACTGCTGCTCGTCCATTCCTCAAACCAGCATTCTCTCACCTCTAGAATCAGAATACTTCTACTGGTAATGCCAATTAACGTGACTGTGAATATCTCATTTGTAAAAATTGTACACAGTGGTTTTTAATAAATATAATTTTGTGGTGTATATTAGTTTTTATATTTATAATTCTTGATTTATATAACATTGAAGCACAAGGGTATATATATTTCAAAGCAATTTATATATATATATATACTTTTTTTTTGCTACAATTTTTTTCTTAAAAGGAAAAAATAAATAACATAATTTGTGCCATCACCCCATTTCTTACAGTTTGCTATCTTTAAGAGGCCAGTATAGTTTGCCGTAAGTTTTCAGAAATATTTTGGGGGAAATGCCACAGTGAAGCAGTAATGCCATTTTATTATTAAGGAAATGCTTATTAGACACATTTCTTACAATTTTAGAGAACCATCCGATGAATTCCTACATACAGCATTTTTGCACTGTGAACTATAAACCACAAGATATCTCAAACTCTTTTGAATGTTTATTTCAAGTTTGAATTTCCATGGCACCAGTTACAAGGGACTTTCAGTGAAACAATTTCTTTATACCATTTTCATGGAAGGTTTCCTACAGTACAAAGATGATTTTGGAATGAATCTGACTTAACAGGAACTGCGTTTGGCACATACATTTTGTATATAGTTCAATATTCATATATTAAGGAACTAAACCGCATCCTTCAGTCCCAAATAGAAAAGATGCGGATTACAAAAAAACACGCTCACAGACAGACATCTATGCATAAACAAATGTGCATGTCTGTTGAGGGGACTGGGGGGCTGGCAAAGTGACAAAAGCACAGTAAATGAAACGTGTTGCCACCACTGATCTTTACAGGATCTCAGTGCCATAGTAAATCTTAAAGCAACGGTTCAAGTGAAGTCAGATTTAACCAAATTATTTGGGAATTTGTATGCAAGCATGTAAGGAGCAGTTCATTCTAATGATGATGAAATTTAAAGTCCCTGGTAGAATATTTCTCAAAACCTCGCCAAGTCGATCGAAGACGTCACGCAGCTGCTGTCTAATGCGAGTGGTTCGTTGAATTACCTCAAGGAATCTCTTTTATAAACATGGAGGACATCCTGACCATGAATGCGGTCTAAATCTCTAAAGATCAGCAGCCTCTCAATACGATTTCACAACAGAATCTAACAGCTGTAACCACCAACATTAAAATCACCATCTTTAATAGGTTTGCTTAAAACTGTAACATTTTGTTCATGCTGTCAAGGTATAGTTGAAGCTGGTGAGGTGCTTTATCTGCAGTGTATAGTCATACTCCTGAAAGTCTACTTTTATAGTGTCATGGCAAGTGTTTAACTTCCATTATACTTACACTTGCATACTAAGAAGCATAAAAATACTTCTGTACAAAGTTCACAGAGGGACCTTGTGAAATAACCCAGATAGATAATTACAGAAATGATCCAATTTATCTGACAATTGTCCTTTACACTACAGGACCCTTGCATTCATCATAGTCAAACCTGGCCATTCCGCACAGAACAAGAAAACTGTCTAGAGACAAAAGAATGAAGTAGTAGCAATTGCCCTTGATCTACTAGTCTAGGAAGCAGCACACCAGTTGAAACTTGTGCAATAGGATTTCAAGGATGAAGAGAAGCGTAAAACTTCAGAGCAACAGGACGCTGACAAAGATAAGTGCTCACAATGAGTATAAAATGTAGCAAATTTTGGCAATAATCGTTCTCTAAAATGAGCCTTTTAGTTAAAATGCAATTTTGCATTAACTTAAACGGAAATGGATTCAATCCGAACTCCTTAGAAAACATCAGGTAGTCTGACTTGCTACACAACAGCACAAAAACCATCAAAGTGATTCATCTGTATGATTTGGGTTATTGCTTATTGAATGGCGCTACCATGCAGGACTGACTACTGAGGCTACATAATGCTGTCAGTGAGTAAAAATTCAGTGAGTAGAACTTCAAATTCTAATGTTTTTCAATACCTTTGCTGGTCTTCCAAGCTTTTTTTTCTCAGCTCAAAATCCATTTATTGCTATTCTGAATCGAACCCCATCATCAATGGCATGCAAGTACTCATCAGAGCAACACCGTTGTTTTATTGTACTGTGAAAACTGTTTGATCAGATTCTACAAATATTTTAATGGACTTATGCCACCACAACGCTGTTATAATTTGGCACATCAGAGATGTTATAAATGCATGCATGGATACTTGTCAAGGTAAGAGACATGCATAACTCCAATGGCCCTCTCTCTTTTCCATGTGTTTCAGCTACGGTTTTCCATGCGCCACAAATTTGTCCGTCGTTGCAAAAACCAGTTTCAGCTCCTTTGGTCGGTGGAAGACAGCGGTTCTACCAAATGGTTATAAAGGCATGTGACCTGACTGCACAATTCAGCTAGTAAAATTACTGTTAGTCAACTGCTTCCTAAAACACATCTCAGCCGTCATTTATTCACTAGCACCATAGTGATTCTGGGCTCAAACACAACAGCAGATTGTGATTGATGGATTGAAGCATGTTCATTTAAAACAGTGCTTCTCAACCCTGGTCCTGGGCGCCCCCAACACTGCACATTTTCTATGTCTCCCTTATCTGACACACCCATTTCAGGTCCTGCAGTTTCCTCCAATGAGCTCATGAGTTAAATCAGGTGTGTTTGATTAGGGAGACACACAAAATGTGCAGTGTTGGGGTGCCCAGGACCAAGGTTGAGAAACACTGATTTAAAAGAACTGTACTAGTAAAGCCAAGCTTGTGAGCTGCCAAAAAATAATGCTAAACGCTGCAATTATTGTGAGTACCAGTGTAAGATCTAAAACATCCCCTAATTACCACTAGCTGTTATTTATCTCTCATCCCTGGACTTTTTTTCACTGTACACAAAAATAAGTCCGCTCCTTCTGTATTTTGCATTCACTTCCTCTATCACTTTCTCGAATACAAAAACAATTACATAAATAGCGGTTTTAAAGGGCAGGCAGAAAATGTATCATGTATGGTAAAATAAAACCCCTCTCCAGCTTGCATGCCACTGGAAGAATCTTCTGTCTTCAAATAAATAATATAGAATAATCAGGATGTAGTGTACTAAAGACTAAACCTGGCCTTCTAGTACATATTCCCAAACACCTCAATTAATTAAAATGAGTATACACACACAAACATACACACAGTTTTTTGGCTAAACTGTGTGTAAAGTCATCAGTATTGTTCAAATGCAGGGCCAATATACAAAGCACAGGGACGGTTTTCTCATTACTGGTTAAGTGAGTGAAATGGAAATGGATTGTAGATCTGGATTAAAATCTTTCCCATGTCTCCCTTGACAGAAACGCCATAGATTCTAGACCTCATCTGGAACACAGAGCTAAAAAAGGTATAATTTAATTTTCAATAACAAAATAACATTTCGGTTTCTGTTAAAATATACATGGAAAAAAACTCGTTATATTAGGAAACTAACTACTTTTTGTACAAAAAAGTACAGCATTGTTATTGTAATTAAGAATAATCATAGAATGATATCCACAGAATACAAGCTTAAAACCAAGGTCGATATGGAATAAAAAATATTACTTTATACAATGGGATTTATTTCTATGGATAGACTGAAATGAAAAAAATTAAATAATATAGTAAAGCAAATACTCATGAAAAAATGAATGTACTTATTTCTTAAAAAACAAACCCTTACAGTATTGCACATCTACTGTAGCTAGATTGGATCTATGGGTGCTATTTGCTTTTAAATCAATCATGTTAACTTTAACAGATACTGACACTATTGGGTCACATGACAGAACACAATTTATGCCAATTAATTTTTCTGTATCATTAGAAAGAACCTTTTTAAAAAGAATTCTACTTTACAGCTTGCTACCGCCTAAACACAATTATATTCCTAAAACGTATTTGACACCCTAAAACTCACACCACCAAATACAGAACTCAAATTTACCCATCAATTTTATTCAAATAACGTCCTTTCCAGTCTTTCCTTCGCTTTCGCTTCCAAAATAACTTGCACATTCTTACCTTACATATAACCCTCTGCTGATCTGATCGTCGATGTGGTTAATATCGCTGCCTTCAGAATTTACTAAGAGTTACATGACGGATGGATATGAATTATGCATAAACTCAAAAAAGCATTGGTTTTCAACTTTCTCGTGCTTTCCAAACCCACTATACCGTACCAACTTGACTTAATGTACCACATTCCTTAATAAGACTTTAATAATTATTATTTATAAATAAATGTAAATGAAGGCAACATTCGTTGCAACAAAATATTTCATATTCCTTATTTAAGGAACGATATATTCTTCTCAAGTCTTTGAATTAAGTTTTGTTTTTTCTCTCTTTTTTTGTAAAAATAAAATACCTGAAATGACCTGAAATCCAAAATAAGGAAACCAAGAAAAAGGACAAAATAGTCTTTGTAATAAAAAAAGACGACAAAAATGGTGGGGGAGAAAGAACTAAAAGTGGAAGAGAAGAGGAGCTGTGGGCCTGGTGGTCCACCGTGTGTCAGCAGGACTGTCACGAAAGAAGCTGTGTTCATGGAACAGGTCGATGCCCTCCGTCTCTCTCTCTCTCTCCACGTGTTTAGCGTCTTCTCGACCCCAACAAGGGAGGCTTTACGAGCTTTAGTGCCTCATTTTCACTTGTTAATGAGCAGCCCGCCCACCCAGCGGAGCTTGCAGGCAAACCACCGTCTGAGGGGACAAAAGTATTCGAAATGGAACTGCTCAAACTCGGGGGTCTGGCGGATATCACGTAAAAATGCAATGTCAAGGTCGGACTCAGTAAGGATGATGAGGAGGAGGAGCAAGACAAAGAGGAGTCCAATGGTCACAAGGAGCAGGCGGAGTACACTTAAAACAAACTTATTCACCTGTTCCGTCTCGCTGAGCGCGTCCCCGCCTGCGCTCTGCAAGAGGCCCGCCGCCCTACTGTCCGCTCCTAACTCGGCCATGTTGCCCACGGTGGGTGTGCCTGCCTCCGACTCTTTCTCCTCCT